>WUJK01000005.1:2400000-3000000 GCA_011317545.1 Coniella vitis | reverse complement strand
ACGCCGATCCGCCCGCCGCCCCGGACCAGTAGGAGACGAGGCAAGCCAGCCTGGACAAGACAAAACCACCCCTAAAGCTGGGCTACTGTCTGTGTATACATGAAGTCGTAGCAGCGTCCGCCTCACGTTCACACCCTGCCGAGCCAGCCCGCCCCGCTTCGACCTCACCCACGGCATCACGCCCCACACCGAATCTCCCGGGTTTCGAGGGATCCAGACGGGGCGAAAGTGACAAAACAGAACCGACCCTCGTCGTGTCCGTGCCAGAGCACCGCAGGAACAGAGAGTCTCTCGAGACACGATACGGAAAACATACACCCCAGGCAAACAGAGACAGAATCGAGCCTCTGCAACCGCAGTGACAGGCAACGACAACAGCAGCCAATCCTTTCGAATCTCGTCCGCCGTCCGGTGCAAACAAACGTCCGACACACAAATACCCACCAAAGGCCTAAGCGGAGGGCAAATTACGACCTGGTCAGAGTGTCGCACGATCTGTTGCCCGCCCCCCTCCCCGGAGGTCAGCCCGGCCCAGCCCGTCGGACGCCAAACCGGGAGGGAGCTGGGAGCTGGAGAGCTGGTCCTGACGGGGGAAAAAAGGTTGAGCAAACAACCAGACCAGCAGCTCGTGTCTTTGGTGCCATCGGTTCTTGGTCGTCTGCTCGTTCCCCTCCTGCCAGCGCTGATTCCTCCGTCACCCCTTCCTTCCTGTCTCGACTGGGCAGGTCAGCGAACGAAGCGGCGAAGCCTAGCCGACCAGGCACCGACAATACAAACGGACGGGTAACATCGACCTTGCGGCACCGTCGTCATGCGTGTGGGTAGCTCCAACGCCGAGCGTGCCTACCACCAGGGCGGGAGGACGCCAGTCTCGAGAACGCCGCGCCGTGAGATTGGCAGTGCTACGGCTGTCATTGCAAACGGCAGTGGCCATGCCCGCGAGAGGGCCCTGCAGGATCCTGGCCTAAAAGATTATGTACGTCGTGGCCCGTTTGCTTGGGCAGACGCACCATTGTGTTGTTGCACTGGGAGATGGATCCTATATATCCAAGCCTGTTGCTCGCTAGAGTATACACAGAAACATGTTAACCTTTGATTTTTGCGATTACAGAGACTCGGTGATTGCATTGGCAAGGGCGCCTTTGGCTCCGTCTACAAGGCTTTCAACTGGGGTACTGGCGAGGCTGTGGCTGTGAAGCAGGTCAAGTTGGCCGATGTTCCAAAGAGCGAGCTGCGTATGATCGAGGTCTGTATTTGAGCCCCCGCAGCCCTTGATTGACTGTTCCGGAAAAGAGAGGGATTGAAAGAAAAATCAGGATGATACTGATGGACAATGCTGCACCAGACCGAAATCGATCTCCTCAAGAACTTGCACCACGACAATATCGTCAAATACATTGGCTTTGTCAAGTCCCAAGACTGTTTAAACATCATACTCGAGTGCGATAACCCTCTGTCAAGACGCTACATATTCACAGGAGATTGTATTTACGAATCGGAGGACTGACTGCTGGAATAGATACTGCGAGAACGGCTCGCTTCATTCAATATGCAAAGCATACGGCAAATTTCCAGAAAATCTTGTGGGCGTATACATGACACAGGTGCTCCAGGGCCTGCAGTACCTACACGATCAGGGTGTGATCCACAGAGACATCAAGGGCGCAAACATCCTCACGACCAAAGATGGCACCGTCAAACTTGCAGACTTTGGCGTTTCCACCAGCACCATCGCCGGTCAGGACAAGGAGGCTCAGGTCGTCGGCACGCCGTACTGGATGGCTCCCGAAATCATACAACTGTCTGGAGCCACTTCAGCGTCTGACATCTGGAGTGTGGGCTGCACTGTCATTGAATTGCTCCAGGGACGGCCTCCATACCACAACCTAGCAGCGATGCCGGCCTTGTTTGCTATTGTCAATGACGATCATCCTCCCTTGCCAGAGGGAGTATCCGCTGTATGTCAGCCAATTCGTTCGGAAGGAATTGGACGTGGTGATACAATGGAATGTACTGACCAAATTGACAGGCCGCCAGAGACTTCCTCATGCAATGCTTTCAGAAAGACCCGAACCTTCGTGTGACAGCCAAGAAGCTCCTTAAACATCCATGGATTGTTGGTTGTCGCAGAAGTGATGCCCCTGTCTCGAGGAAGCCTGCGGATTTCAACCAGGCAGTCGAGGAGGTCAAACAGTGGAACAAGGCACTCAAATCATCAGAAACCGTTCCAAGAGCTTCCTCCTCGGGCTCTGATGGCAGTTCTCAACCGTCCAACGGGCATCCTGTATCGCGATTTGGTTCTACAGCGACAGAACAGCAACGCTCGAACCTCGTCACACCTGCAGCCAAGCGCCCGCTCAGCATCAACACCGTAACCAAGTCAAGGCCCAACCCTGAGGCCTTCAGGTCGCCAGAAATTGCCGATGACGACAACTGGGACAACGACTTTGCGACGTCGATATCACCAAGTGCGCTCCACTTGCCACATCTCAAGCCGCAAGACTATTTCGGGGGCAAGCTATCGGCCGATAGGTTGAAGCAGTTCGCATCCATCGACGAGACCACCGCTAGGGACAACTGGGACGAACATTTCGAGGGCGACTTCAGAAATTCCCGCCAGTTTTTCGACCAAGACCCACAAGAGCAGACCATACGACCGATGCCCCGGAGATCTAGCAAGTCGATCGAGTCGTCCAAGTCGCAGCATGGCCACAAGAAAAGTCGAAGCAAGCAATCCTCGTCGTCGAATGTGCCCCTGTTACACAAGTCGACTAGCAAGCCTTCGCTTACAGGAAATAACAACTTTGAACTCCCCCAACGCCCGGAAATGATGTACCGCGAGCATTCATCCGATGACTTTTCGGATCTCATACCTGAGAACGACGGTTTCTTTGCGCACAAAGCAAATCGCGCTGTTGCTTTGTACAAGGTCAGTGGGAACGCCCCCAGCTACTAACCTCTTGTCAGCCAGGCTGTCATGTGATGCTGATATTCGCAATGAAACTCTGTTACAGCTCATGCCACCACCCGACCTCAGACTCGACCTCTCACCCAATCAACGGCCATTATCACCTAGCAATGGCAACCTACCGCGGCAGCAGCAACAACAACAACAGCAGCAACAGCAGCAGCAACAGCAGCAGCAACAGCAGCAACAACAACAGCAACAACAACAAAAGGCTGCGACCCGTCCCTCACAACTAGAAGACTTGAGGAGGACAAAATCGCAAATCGAAATTCAGAAATTTGCAGAGGGCGAGTCCGACGAAGACTTTTCAGATATTTTTGGACCTAATGATACCCTGACGGAAAAGGAAGAAAGCGACAGAAGTTCGGAGGAAGGCGGCATGATGCTGCTTTCCAAATTGTCCAACAACTCTTGGTTGGGCGATGAGGAAGAAGAGGACGATCCTTTTGCTATGATGGACCCGGAGTACAACGAGATGGACCTTGAGGCCAACATCGCCAGGGATCGTCATGCAAGGCTGGCTGAAAGGGTGGAGGAGCAGGTATCGCTTCTCAAGACGGGTACTGAAATCCAAGGAGAGGAGCGCGTGTGCGATGTCGCAGAAGAGCTGCTCCATTTGTTGCACGAGCATGAGGACGTCAAGGGCCTGATCATTGCCTCCCATGGCTTGTTGCCCATATTGGAGTTGCTTACCTTGACTCCAGGCACAATCAGCGTGGCAAAAAGTCGCCAGGATATGATCTTGTTACTTTTGAGGGTCATTAACAAGGTAAGAATGTTTTCTTGACTCGTTAGATATTCACAATGCTGACCATATGCTGCTAGATCATCTACCGCGACAGAGAGCTACAAGAGAACCTTTGCTTCGTGGGAGGTATCCCAGTCATTACACAATTCGCGGCTCGCCAATTCTCAAGCGAGATACGTCTGGAAGCGGCCGCCTTTGCGCAGCAAATGTATGAGACATCAACTCTGACGCTGCAAATGTTTGTTAGCTGCGGTGGTATCTCGGTGCTTGCTGGTTTCTTGGACGAGGACTACGACTCATCCCGCGACCTGGTACTCATTGGTGTCAATGGCATCTGGAGAGTATTCGAGCTGCAAGGACCCACGCCCAGGAACGACTTTTGCCGACTCTTTTCAAAAGCCAAGGTGCTGGACCCTTTGGCTGAGATTCTGCATAGAGTGCTGGATCCGGACGACAGGGACGAGCTCTCTGAATTCATCGAGGGTCGCATCGTCAACCTGTTTCTCCTGTTTTCACAGGCTGATCCAGAAGTCAAGGAGCTCATCGCTGACCGCGCAGTCATCAAGAGTAAGCCACTTCCGTTCTCCGAACAGCCATTAAGCCCAGTACTAACAGTGTTTTGTAGCCGTCTTGAGAGATCTGCAGATCATGACGCCTGCGCACCAAATCACCATGTTGAAGTTTATCAAGAACCTCTCGAGTCTTCCATCTACCGTCGAGGTCCTCCATTCTGCCGACGCCATTGAGTACCTAATTGCCTTACTTGAAAAAAGTCTCCGAAAGAATCAGCATCATTTCAGAGAAATCTCCAACCAAGTGCTCAACACCATGTTTAACCTGTGTCGACTGAGCAAGGAACGGCAGGAATCGGCGGCAACACTGGGCATCGTCCCTCTGCTCATGAAGGTTATGAGGACCGATCGACCCCCCAAGGAGTTTGCATTACCAATACTCTGCGATATGGCACACTCTGGAAGCAAGGGACGCCGGTCTCTGTGGCAGAATAAGGGTCTGGACTTTTACATTTCATTACTGGACGATCAATATTGGCAGACGACTGCTCTGGATGCGATCTACGTCTGGCTGCAAGAGGAGACGGCCAAGGTTGAGGCGCATCTCCTCAGCGGCAGCTTCAATGCTGCCATGTTGTCCTGTTTCAGCTCCACCAAGAGTAACGCGTTCGCTTCATTCGATCCAACGCTGCTTGAACCTCTGCTCAAGCTTCTTCGACTGAGTCCGGCTCTCTCATCTTCACTCGCCAAACCGGAGATCTACGTCGGTATAGCAGCGAAACTGGCTCACAAGAAGCCGGCTGTCCGGCTGAACCTGCTTCGTCTTGTGCGGACCATCTTGGATACCTCTGAGCCCGACATGGGCGTCAAGTCCGTGGGAGGAGGCGCTCAGTTGCAAGCATTATTTGAGACGATCCAAATGCTCGAAAAGGACCCAGCTGTACTGGTGAGGAATCTTGCGCATGAAATCACCAAGAAGCACATCGACGGCGACATTTTCGAGGGCAAGTCCATTGGCAATGGATCAAACAGGGGCCACGACTCCAGCCGCTCTGGATCTGGCCACTCTCGACGACCTGTTCGCTACATCACGCCTCCGAGTCGGAGCTTCCCGCCTCCGGGGACCGGAAATCCAATGACTCCCACGCACCCACAGATCCGACACACGGAATCCGAATCCGCAGTGCATCAGATCGCCCATACGCCTCGGCGAAGCCAGGTTATACAACAGGATGCACTGTACCAGCGCCCGCGCAGCAGAGAAGGTGGGCTCATGTCACCCGTTATCTCAACACCCAGACGAGCCAGCGGCGAGAATGGCGGAACGCCCGGTCGAAGTCGGTTGCCTAGAGGGTCCGTCTCGTACATTCGACCAAACACGTCTGCGGGCGGGCACGGCCGTCCTGAAAGCGCCCTGTCGAATAAGGAGAATACCGGGGGCTCAGGACGTGTTCTAGCAATTGGTGGTAGTGCTGGTAGCTTTGGCGACTCACTCGAGGCCCCTCGGTCGCCTGCCGTGCTTAGAGAGCGCGTCTCGATGGCCATGATGAAGAGGCGGGGCAGTCGCGTGCCTAGCTCAGAGATCAAGTACGTGAATGGTGGTGGTGGCGGTGGCAGCGGCGGCGTCTCTAGCGAAACCAAGTGGTCTTAGGAGGACTGCCATGAGCTAGGAACGTCATTGAAACAGCATGAATCAGGAGAAAGTCAGGAGAGTGCGATCAAGCAGGCCAAGGGGGGGAGGGAATTGCACTCTTCTCAGCACATGGGGGCCTCCCCTTCTCGTGCGCGACGTGCCGATGCAGCAACACGACACAAGGCGGTGATTGCCACCACTACAACCGCTGGCTGCAGCAAAAGGGGCCATAGCAGTCTGCTCACCCCACCATCTCGAAAGGTTTCAACAACAAGCCCGTCGCTCAAGGCACAGCTTGATATCGCGCGGCGTCCCCGTGGTTCAGCCACGAGACCTCAAAAAGCCACGCGAGAGCGCCGTCGAGCCATTTCTACGGCATTTACGCCCCTTAAACGACGGGATAGTGTGACGGGCGGTCAGACAACTCCTGTCATGCCGTTGGCTGCTACTACATCCTTCACCTCCTCGCCGAAAACAGATCCGACTAGCAAAGATGCGGATAGGGACCGTGCTATCAGGAATGGCACCAACCTACTACGTTCGTCGCCCAGTAGCCATCGATCAACCACTCCGTGCAGAGAGTCGTCATTGGCGCCTGATAAATTGCGCGTCAGAAAAAGATCTTCTGCTGTGAGAAAATCGCCGTTGGGGTGGTCCTACAAGTCTCCAGGCAAGACACCTGCCAATTCGCCTGCTGGGATTGGTGCTGATATCGTTAATCATGAGCTGGTTGAGAGTGCTTCGCCTTCACCACTGGAGACTGATGCATCACAGACGGAAAAGGAGAAGATGTGATGGCTAGCAGCAGCAGCAGCAGGAGCAACACTACCAACAGAAACTACGAAGATAAACAAGCAAGGAAAATATCATTTTGGGATGGGTGGACGGTTACGGCGGACAGGGCGGGTGGACTTTTGCGTTCTTGTTGTTTTCGTCTCTTGTTTCTATTTCTTGTCTTCCCAGTAGCATGCATTTTTGCATTTGCATTTGCATATGATTCCCCAATGGTACCAGGCAGGCTTTCTCTCTCTCTCTCTCTCTCTCTCTCTCTCTCTCTCTCTCTCTTTTTTTTTTTTTTTTTTTTTTTTTTCCCTCTACCTGGCAATTTCCTATCATGGTGTAAGTTAGTGTATGAGTGAATAATGTCAACTTTGATGCTGTAAGTGGGTGAGTTGGTGGGTGTAGATATTGTAGAGGGAAAGATAGGGAAGGACCTTGGCTGATCTGGCTGGGCTTGAACCATATAGTATATCGTCATCAATGAGCACAGCATCATACGGGATGAAGGCGCAGAGGACAGTATCTAGATTAAAAGAAAGACACTATCTCTGGAATTGAAAACGCAGTCACTGCAACCCCTCCCCTTCCCTCAACCTAATACTCTGCGCTTGATACCAGCCAGATAGACGTGTCTCAACCTATTCATTTTCATAAAAACGCACGACGACCACTGAAAGTATCATTCACTTGCAACCAAGCACTGTTGAACCAACAGAATGTTGAACAACCCCTCAAGGTGCTTCGGGCTAGCCTGTGAGCGCCTCGAAAATGCCATCGTACACGGCCTTCTTGACTAGCGGCGTGTCAGGACCGTCGGGCTGGAAAAATATGTCCGCGTAGCCTTGACCGGTAAAAGTCGAAGGGATCCAAGAGTATGTATCTGGTTGGTCAGTGTTTTAGCATGAAATGCTGTAGTCGCAACAACAGAGATGCCAATATAAGAGAAAAAAAGAAAAAAAGAAAAAAAGAAAAAAAGAAAAAAAGAAAAAAAGAAAAAAAGAAAAAAAGAAAAAAAGAAAAAAAGAAAAAGAAAGCAAACCTACCATCAAAATCCCACACCGTGATGCCCACACATCCCTCGACATTCACACACGCCTTGACCGTGTTATAATAATCCTCCACCTGCTGCGCCTGGCTACTCTCATTCGCAGGTAAACTCAGCATCCTCACATCCAACTCGGTCACCGCAACTTCGACCCCCAGCTCTTGCGTGTACGCACGCATATTCTCCTCTTGCTCCGCCAGACTCGGTGTCTCGCCCACGACAAAATGCGACTCCATTCCCACGCCGTCAATCTGTATGCCTCGGTCCTGCAACTCCCGGACCAGCACCTGCGCGGCAGACGATTTCTTCCCCGGCGATTCGATATTGTAATCGTTGTAATACAACTTGACCTTCAGCCCATTCTCCCGCACCGCTTTGCTCGCCGCCGCATACGCAAGGTAGAAGTACTCGGGCCCGATGGTGTCATACCAGATGTTGCTCGAAAAGTTGCTGGCCGCGGGGTCCGCCGGCGCGTCGCTCAGGGCTTCGTTGACGACGTCCCAGGAGTAGCACGCGTCGCCAAAGTGCGAGACGAGCTGCGTGACGTGGTTGACGAGGACGGCGGACAGGCTCGCGGCGGTCCAGTTCGTGGCCGGGGCGGCCACCCAGTCGGGGAGCTCGTTGTACCAGATGAGGTTGTGGCAGCGAATGTAACGCTTGTGCGCGGCGGTGGCGAGGGCCACGAAGGTGTCGCCGCCCGAGAAGTTGAAGGTGTTTGGTTCGGGTTCGGTGTAGACGAACTGTGTTGATTGAGCATGGTGAGTAAAGTTAACATGGACAAAACACACATGATTTTTTTGTTTCTTCATTCTTGGGTCTGTTCACCTTCATCATGTTGGCCGGCGTCGCACCTCCAAAATCCCGCGAATTGTTAAACTCCTCCATGTAAAACACATCCGTCAACCCTCCCGTGCCGGGGATGTCCGCCGCCGTGCCAAACCACAATTTATCCGCCTTTTGCGTGGCTGCGTCGTTGAGTCCGTAGTTGGTGGCGGTCGCTGTGGCGATGAGTGTGGTTGTTGGGCTTGTGTTGCTGCTTGCTGAGGATGATACTGATACTGATACTGATGATGATGATGATGATGTTGTTGTTGTTGTACCAGAAGGAGGTAAGCTTGCCGAACACCCTGAGCCCCCCGGTGCAGTGACTGTCACCGTCACTGTCTGGGCTGCGAAAGAGGTGCTTTGGCTCTTGCTGATGTGGTGCGGTGAGGCCATCACCACAGCCACACACAAGCAGCTCCACGTTACGAGGGAGCGAAGCGCCATGGTGCCAATATTATCACACTCACACACTTGATGAGTATGCTTTTTTTTCCCCTCCTTCTTTCCTTTTCTTCCTTACAATGCCCCCCGTTTTCTGACTTGAGCATGGCAGCGCTCCTACTTTATAACCCACAATCTCTCCCCCCCACCCCCGCCCCGGCCTTTCCATAATTCTTTCATCTCCATTGCAAGTATGCACAAGACAACATTATGTCCTCGTCGCTGTGAAACCCCTGTCAGCGATGAGTATAGTTCTCATCATGTGCCAAGGACACTTGCCAGAATACCGGCTAATTTGTACGGCTCGCCCGTCTGGCCAACGGTGTCGATAGTCCACCTTTTTTCCTCCATTGCCATGCACTCATTACAATAGGAAAAGGCCCCAGTAGCATTGCATTGCATTGCATATGATGTAGCTTCCCCGATTCTATGTCTGGTTATAGCCATGTACACCGGATCTGAGCTCGAAGAAAACGGAGTCATGTTGAGTGAGTCTCCAGGGAAATGTACATGAAGTGATTATTCTCTGGAAGGGGGCCATATGCCCCACAAAGACGCAGTCGGTCGGCTGGCGCCAGCAAGGTTTAGACAGGATGGGCGACCAGTTTGAAGAGTGTCGGCTAAATTCAGCAGCATTAGTGCGAGGAGTAAATGTGAACATACATGTCAAAATAAAAAAGAAATCCTTATGGCTCGCTTATACTACGCAGGTAAATCCAGGTTGCGGGTCAAAGGCCTGGATAAAAAGCTTGCAGTATGACGTGCCTAACATCTTTCTTTTTTCCACTTAAGAGGGAATTGCTGAACAGCAACTTTACTTACCTAGGTTCTGACTTCCATTTTTGTTTCGTTAGGCTGCTTGTGTTGATTGACGCTGGCTTCATGTTACCTTGCTTGGGATTTACAGCAGTGGTGTGTGTTACCAGACCTCGAGAAGGCAATACAATAATGCTTCAAGTCGGAGCAGAGGCGTCTAAATCTAGTGTCGGATCGTATGTGGAAATCAACAAAACACGTCGGTTGCTGCTGAGAGGTGGCGAAATAGTGTGGATGAGATGTATCTTGTTATTTCGCTTGGGGTCGCTCCTCAATATTGCTACTTAATGGCTCTTTCCATTGCGTTGCACGCCCGTGGAATCGCGCTGCTCTCAGTCTCTGTTGACCTAACTATCGGCACATCGGTGGCAATGCAAGACAGCTTCTGTCATTCCGCGAGGATGCTTCGAGCTCTCCATCCGACCTGGCGTACGATATTCTCGCCTTCCTCCGCCCCTCGCGCTGTTCTGCAACAAGCCTAGGGCAACATTAGACTTGAGTGTTACCAAGTCATGGCCAGATTATCAACCATCGCTAGAAAGGGTGTACGGGTGCTTTTCATATGTGCTGAATCCGGTATCTCTTCCACCCACTGGAAAAAGACAATCAATCGGTTTGTGGTATCACGCGCGTAAAACAAAGAAAACAGTGCAACAGGTGAGCCGCGTCCAGAGACGGCACGGAGACATCAATATGTCCTTTGACTTCTTAATGGTAGTCAGCCTGTAAGCCTCCGAGGACTTCAACCGATTGTTTTGTTGAGGATCAGATGCGGCGTATGTCTCATAGATCGATCCGTGTCAAATCAGCCCCAACGCGGAATGCAGGCCGCGATCTTGTGCGAGAATCGAACATGGATTAGCAAGTCCAGGCCTCCATGCCCTCACGGCGTGATAAATATATATGCTGTTGCTCTTTGCTGGCCGCGCAAATAGACTGTATCGAGTACAAACAATGCTCGTCTGTTTGTATAAGGGATATCAGAACTTCGTTTTTTTTTGTTTTGTTTTCTGTTTTTTTTTTTTTCGCTGGGCCGCATGAGCAGACCGTCTCTTGGAGATTGCAAACAATGGTCAAGATGATGGTTAATGCCAGCCGAAATGCTTGCCGCTGCACCGTATTGTGTGCAAGGCCATCTTTGATGCCCACTGGATATGCTGGAATTTCGCTTCTTCAATGACGAGCCACTCCTCTGGTAAGTGCGTGCCAGTCACTTCAAAAGGTCGGCCCCGCATCACAATTCCAGTCTTTCAATCGGTTTTCCAATGGTCCACGTCGTCCTTGGCTAGATGCAGCTCAAATCCGTATAGAGCCATAGTAGCCGCGACATTGGTCCACCGCCACAAGTTGCCACCGGCGTCGCCCCCTCTAAGCGTCCAGCCAATACCGTCGCTGTCGATATCGCCATTGGCAGAAACCGAAAAGTGCTGCAATAGAAGACTTGTGTAGACGGCAATCAGAATGGAAGGTGAGAACCAGGAGACAAAGTTTAACAGGCGGTTGGCTGCATCAGAGGAATCGTCGACACTAGAAGGTTTGTCCATGAGAGCGCTTGCACCGTATTCTCGCACAGCCGGCATGATGCGAATCGCACAGTAGAAGACAATGGTTCGGTAGACCAGCGAAATGATGACACTGGGGGTGATGGTCTGGAACGCCGCCCACAGAAAAGTGAACGAGTCACTGAAAGCTCCAGGTAGCTGGCTGAACATGTGAATGAGGGTGGCGTACGAAGCCATGATGATTGGCGGTAGCGGAGGAAACTCGGGTTGGGAAGCAGCAGCTTGCTCTTCGGCGGCCGCTTGGGCGGCGGCACCGCCAGGTGAGGGCAGATAGTCTGTGAATATCTGGTAGATGCAGAGCACCACGTATGCAAACAGCAGTGAGGATTCAACGGGATTGCCTCTGCCGCTGCCGATGCCAAAGGCACAGAGGAAGACGGCCGAGGTCACGGTGACGCCAATCAGTGTGGCATCAAGGTTGCTGATCTGCGGAAAGTTGGCCACACGCCACAAAAAGTACAAGGAACTCGCCATGATGGAACCAGAGAAGACGAGGAGGACAATCTGCCAAGTTGCACAACAGAACAGTTAGCTACGATTGACTGCGCAGCCATATTGAGGGAGGAACGGATACTGGCAAGGAAAGGGAAACGTAGAGCCGGCACTTACAACCCATGTGTCACTGCGCCCTCTGTTGACGAGCCATCTTGTGATCTGGCCAGCAGCTTGTATCACCAACAGACTGCAGAAGCCCTCAAGCAGTTGGAAGATGGGGCTCGAGTAGCGCAGGCCCTTGTCCCATCCGCCCAGTGTCAGGTGTTCAAGCAGGCCGCCCTGTCCAAAGAACCATTCATGCCAGCTATCTGTGTGCTTCGCAACGGGGCGAATATGACCCAGTGTCCGCGAGATCCAGTCGGAAGAGCCCGTGTCCACCGAGAAGCGATTGAGAGCCCAGATCAACAGCGTAGGCAGGACGATCCATTGCGAGATGCGCAAGATGTTGGTCACAGTCCAGCGGACGCGAGAGGTCGGGGGTGTTATCGCCTTGATGAAGCTGTAGAAGAAGTAAAAGAGGAATATGGACAGACTGTAGGCGAGACCAGAGTCGCGGCCACCGACATCGAAGGAGATGGGTATGGAGAGGACGATGGTGAGCAGGTAGATGGCACCGGAAAGGGCACCGATCAAGGCCCACATGATGGCAGCAGGCCGGTGTCGTCGAGGAGAGGCGGCGGAGGGATCTTGGGGCGGGGTTTGGCGATTTGGGTCGAGGTTATCGTGGGTCCAGATTGGGCGGGAGTGGACTGGCGCTTGGGGTTCTGCGATAGCTCGCCACGGGAGAGGGGAGATGGAGTCGCGAAAGGGAACGGCAGGAGAAGCTGTCAGATTGGCGGATGCATCTGTGGCGGGCAGACGAGGTTATCGACAAAGTTGCTGGGATAACTTGCTTGCACAGATGACGAAGGCTGGTTGCTCGTGTGCCTGGCTGGACGAGGTTGCAGACTGCAGAGTGCAGGTTGCAGGTTGCAGTGGTGGTAGCGGCCTTGGTGGTGGCGGTAGCAATTCAGATTGGTGGGGTTCGGGGAGAAGCTTGGGTCTGACGTGACTTTTCTGGCGCTGCGTATAGGTACAAAAATACCTAGCCAGCTTCTGTTGGCAGGTGTGCATGTGACGGCAATAGCAGCAAGCAGCAGCAGCAGCAGGTTAAGGGCAGGTGTGCAAAAGAAAGTACTCATGGAGGTACCTGTAACCGGCCCCCCTCTGGAACAAGCAGGGCTGCTGGGTTACAACAAATCTTGCAAATCTTGAAAGAAACATGCACTAATGCGGAATGACAAAAGAAAACCAGGGCAGAGATGGCAGCTTCGAACCAGTCAAATTGCCATGGTCTTGATAAACACAAGGTGTGTACTATGTAGAGCCAGAGGTCAGCAACCTGAAATTGGGGCCTGTGAGTGTGCCTTCTGCAAGCACAAATCCCTGCCGCGGGCAGTCCCTAGCCAGCCGCGACCGGGCTGGCACATGCTTACCTGACTGCTTATCGATAAGAAGAGAGTTACATGGCTGCATGTACACTGCCTGAGTCAGCTACCCGTAGGTTACCTTTCAGCCTTTAATCACTAACAGCTATGCATCCTCAACAACCACAACCACACATTAGTATGGCCCCTCATATTCTACCGACAGCAGACACTGTTTCCCACCGCCTGCCCAAATGATGCGAGTCAAGAGACCGGAACGTGCTTTGCACCATCCGCTGAAGGCTGTGAAAAGACGACGGGCTTCACCGCAAGCTTGCGGCTCCCCATCCGAGTCACCTGGTCCATTCCTCCATCCATCGTTGTAACCAAGCCGAGTCGATGGCTTGGAGATCGCGCAGCGCCGGACTGCAAGCAAATGCTTTTCCGATCGACATTGGAGGCACATTCGTCTTTGTACCTTCATCCTGCAGATCCCACAAGTATCTGCGGTAGAAGTCCAGCAGTCGCACAGCTGGATTCTCACTGCCATCCGTGCTGTCTTCTGACGCCATAGCATCAAGTCGCTCCACCCACTCGGCAGGTGCTACCACGTTGCACTCGGCCGAAGACCCAGCTTGAGAGCCTACAGCGCTGATGATGGGGGGCAGCAACGCATTCCAAGTGCTCGTCTCAGGGTTGCGTACATTGAAGACCTGCGCACCGTGAGTGCCCCCCATAGCCAATTCCGTCTCCTTCGTGATGACGTCGACAAGCACATTGGCCAGGATATCGGCAGGCACCCAGTCAACTGTAGAGAATTGGGAGCCTAGAGAATCTGGGAAGCAGCCCATGGACAATGACCCAAGGATGAGGCTGGGAAACCATTCCCTTTGGTTCCATCCACTGTTTCCTGACTGGCGAATAGCCCCAGCGACCTGGCCCACGCGGACGACAGTGGTTGGTACTTTGAGTCTCTGAGCTGCAGCATCGCAAAGCAACTCAGACAAGAATTTGCTTCGAGCATACCCATTCAACTTTGGGGCTTCTTCCAAGCCCATGATGCGTTCGGGAGCCGGTAGAATCTCACCAGTATGTACCTGTTGCGTTGGCACGGCGCTGACTGACGACAAGAAGGCGAAAGAGGCTCCCTGAATCGACTCTGCCGCCAGACGGACAAGGTTAACTAACCCAGACAAGTGCGGCTGGAAGGCGCTCAAGCTCAGATTGAAGTTGACGGGCCACGCATTGTGGACAATTAACCCTGCTTGTGCACAAAGCTCTTCGTATGCAGATTCGCTCAGCCCTAGCTTTGCACTGCTACGATCTGTTTGCAGAAACGTTACGCGCTCTTCCAGGCCTACCGCACCCAAATCCCTTTCCGCCAGCCGTTGCTTTTGGGTTGCATGACCACCGTCTTGGGAACGATTAAGTCAGAAAATGCGGCCAATGCCTAGTCGATCGAGAAGCGCACGCAAAAGAAATGTGCCAATAGTACCTGTGGAGCCGGTATGAACAACCGTAAGTGGTCTATTCTGCCTTCGCTTCGTCTCGTTATTCCTGAAGTCATTTTGTGGCTCTGGAATCTGCTCGAGCAGCGTTTGGTATGTCTTGAACATGGGCTCCACCAGCAAAGCGTCACTGTCCTGGTCTTGAGCATCTGCCCGATGTGATTGCCGCTGTCAATTGCGCGATCGTTGGGTTCGAGTATATTGTCGATAAACCAAGCTCAGGACGGTGCAAGCCGCGTCGTAAACGTCTAATAAGCTGTAGCGCCATGAGAGAGTCCATACCATGCTCAAAGAAACTACCAGTGGCATCATCCAAGTGCGCGCCAGCGCCGTCGAGGACAGAGCGGACGCTTCCTCGAACGAAGCGAATGACGCTGTGCGCGTCACTCGAATCCACATGTGCCTCTCCTGGCCGATGCTCATCATCCGCTGCCACATCCGCATTAGCATACAGAGTCTGGATCTCTGGTTCATACTGCTCGACATTAATAGCCCGCTGAAGCGTGCCCTTTCCTGCTCGAATCATGGGGCGATCCACAACGGCAATAAGCGACTTGTGGACTCGGGCGTGCGCTGGTGTGATGGCGTTCGCCTTCTGGACGCTTGGCCAGATACGCTCAATCAATGCCGCTTGCTCGCACGTGTTGAGCGGTCCTTGTTCGGCCAAAGCGCTCGGCTCAATAAGCAACGCTGTCTGAAAACGCCGAGTGCCCACTACCAATGCACTAACCACGTCACGATTCTGCGTGGTAACGTGCTGCTCCATCGAGACTGGGTTAGTCTTTTCCCCGTTCAGCAGCACGATGATATCGTCTGCCCTGCTCCTCCAGCGCCATGCGTTCGGGACAGAGGGATGAGGCTGAAATATGTCCTTTGTGCGATACTCGGCCAAGTTCTCATGGCCTTTAACCGTAAAGGCTGGTTGCGGGAGGCTCTTATTCTGGCGAATCACCAATTCGTATGTATCCTCCGAGATGGGATCAAAGAAAGCTCCGACCGAAGGGTGGAAGCGAATATAACGCCAGCCAGCCGGGCCAAGGTCCGTAGGAGTCAGCTGATGTGGGATACCTACTTCTGAAGCACCCCACCAGCATCGCAAGGGGATCGAGGCTGCGACAAGGTCGCCGATTGGCTCTGGCAGATCGCCGCCGATGTACAAGATGAGCTTGAGCTGGGCTGCGCAGTATGCGAGGAGGTCTGGATTCTCTGCTAGGTCTGCGACGACAGACGGGACGAGGATAGCGACTTCGGCTGGCGTGTGTTTAAGTGCATCCACCAAGCCCTGAGCTGTTACGATGCCCACTGCTGCGGGCGCGATAGGAATACAGCCGAAGCCGATTGCCCAAAGCAGATATTGCAATATACCGGCGCCCTGGTGCATGTGTGTGAGTTTTTACAAGGGACTAAAGAGTGAGTTGGGTGGGTCTACATATGCCTTACATGGAATTGTGGCACGGTGGCCATAACTCGCTTCCCCCAGATGAAGTGTTCAACAGAGGTGAGTCCATCGTCTGGTGGAAGCGGGTGTCCTGCGCCAAGCATGTGTCGGAATATGTAATCCTGTCTCCATAGAAGCGGTTTTGGTATACCCGTCGAGCCTGAGGTGTGTCTTTTATGTGAAAAGGCCAAAAAAAAAAAAAGAATATTCAAATTAGCGACGAACTGCCCGAACTGCCCGAACGATCCTTTTGTTTCGGCTTCGTTCCATTTGCATTCAAACTTACATGATAAGCAGCGGATCTGAGCACCCGTTTTCGTATGATTTCTCGAACGGAAATGGCTCAGAAGGCACATCAAGGAGCTCGTCTATGCTCGGCACCGTCAGGCACCGTGCCTGGACAGCTTCGACCAAAGGTCCGATCGTGGGCAATGTCGATTCTGCTGTGATCAGCGTCTGGCACTGCAGCTTGCCAAAGAGGGACTTTTGGGCCGCCAAGCTATTACGAGGCGACGTGAGGAAAAGCTTTGGTGAATGTATTAACAAGGAAATCTGGACCACAAGGGCAATTGACGTTTTCCCTGTAATCGACGATGTCCCCAACACGAGGGAGTAGATAAACAAGCTACGCATCTCAAACCAGAACACATACCACATAGCCAGCCTTGATCGAAGCAACAATCAGCGCCGTAAGCCGCATATCATTCGGCCCCACATATGCCAACACAGTCCGCTCATCCGCCGCCGCCGCAGCAGCAGCAGCCGCTTCGGTGAGAGTCTCGGGCGGCGCGCCACCAACGGCCGTGGTGATCCACCACGCAAGGCGATTGACGGCGTGGGCCAGCTGGGCGTACGTGATTGTGCGGAAGCCGGCCGCGTACGAGTCGCTTGCGACGGGCCACAGTCCGTATGCGGCGGTGGGCCGCTCGCGGGCTAGGTGGTCTACGAGACGGGGGAGCAGGTCGGGTTCGGGGCGGTGGAACGTGCTGGGCGTCGAGGTGGTGTTAGTCATGATGGGCGCGGGGGTGGGGCGGAGCGGAGCGCTACGAGGTGATGGATGTAGACGGGATCAATCAATCATGGATGGACGAGAAGCCGGGAGTTTTGGAGGGACAAAAGGAGTTTTGAACGATTCACAAAGCTTAATATAATACATATATATACTCAACCAGTAGTCTCGTGCCGGCTGAGCCGCGCCGATGCACACCGAGGAAGTAAGCACACTCGTATTAAAAAAAGAAAAAGATAATGCTGCATCTATATGGGCCTCTTGGAGAAAGTGCAAGGATGACTACATATGTAGGATCGCGGATTGCACTTACAAAGTCTGAGATAACTAGCCTTTTAGACGCTGATTGGTAAACAAAAGAAGAACGAGACCCGAAGAAAAAGATAATAGTGATTATATCGAAGGGATTTGTGTACCCCAACGGGCTAGGAGCCGAAACGCGATAATGGACATGAGCGGGCTCTGGGTGGGGTATCGGTACAATATTAACGGTGCAATTTGACCTTTTCTCCTTTCAAGAGAGAAGTTTCGATCTGGAAGTGGCAAGGAGAAGGAGGAACCGCGCTTCATAGATCTCATTCGCCAAGTCACGCGCGACCCGAGCCAAAATAAGACAAGCATCCAAGACGCTGGAATCCCTAAACTCCACAGCAGCCAATTCAATTCAAAGGGATCTTGAAGGTCTCTCGTGAAGCACTGGTTCCTTGGGCGGCGTATAGTAAGTAGATGATTGATGCCAGTGAGTGAGTAATTGTCACGTTGATCGTGTATGCTCGAGTCAGAGAGCGAGCTGAGCCAATTACCTTTGAATTTGTAGAATAGAATACGAAATAAAAAGAAATAAGAGGAAAAGAAATCTAACGAACAGAGTAACTGTTGGTAATAACAAGATGATAATGATGTTGTCGTCAATAGTGTCTTTATGAAATCCCAAATGCTGGTATCAGCCCAACTAACGCGCCTCTTTGATGTATACACCTCAAAAAGAGCTAAAGCATGCCCATTTTCAACAATATAAAAACAACGTTACGAAGCATGGGGTACCTTTTTTTCCCCCAGCCTTCATGATCTCTGAAGGCATACAAGCCCTCTTAAAATCATTTGACTCAAACTCTTTGGCTTGGTGATTCAGCTCTTTTCCAGTCCCCTTGTCCGCTTCTACTCAATAGGGTCATTTGGCATAAAGGAGACGTCTAGATATTCTGAGGTATCAGCGGCATGACGGGAAGCCGCGTGAGCATTCTTGGTTTGCAAACTTGAAACTGAGGTAGACTGCTTCTTTGCCGTCATCTTGGCGCATCATCTTCCTCTTCGTTCGCGAAGAACCTCGTCAATGCACACACTGGAACAAATGTACAAAGCAACCAAAATTGAGTGTAAATAGGTATGGTATCAATTCGGTATTTCGCTAATTGGCATAGTACAAGCAGTTTGAAAATACAATAAAACTTCTGATATTTTTGACAGGTAGAAAATATGACCAGGGGAAAAAGGTGTACATATGTGGTGACGTTGTTGGTATAATGCAGAGCCATCGGGCTCGAACAAGACCACAGCAATCGCAAATCTTACACAACATGTGACGACAAGACAGCAATAGCCTTTGTGTGTAATAACCCAAAACCAGAGCGTCTCGGAGACAAGTTCATGATAGATAAAAGGGGCTCTAAAAAGAAAGAACAGCGACGCTTCGCAATTACCCCAAAGCTTTCAAGTAATCCGATCCAGTCGCGTTCACCAACTTTTTATGCGGTAGCCTTCTGGGCCCAGCCAACTCGGCTGTTGCCACTGTCGAAAACGACATAGGCAGCCTTGATGGCAATGTCGCCGAAGATGGAAAAGCCAATGGACGAGTCGCTCTGTATACCACCGTAGCATGTCTCAGAGTCAATGGGAGCCCAGTTGATGTAGGAGCCAGGCACGCTGATCACACCATCACCAACGCCAAAGGAAAAGTCAGGCACGTCGGCGTCGCAGGAGAAGATGTATCCACCCTCCTGCTCACTGTACTCGGCACCTGAGACCTCGGAATAGTAGGCAGTGACAACCTCGTCAGGCAACATGAGGAGAGTGGTACCCGTGTCAGCAATGCCAGTAATGGTGGAGTCGGTGAGAGTGACGGTGCGCTTGCCCACTGTCACATCACGCGTAGCGTGCTGCTTGTGGCTGGATGTGGTGGCCCGCTTGAACCAGCCGCCTGACTCATCATCGTCGTTGTTGTTGTTGTAATTGTTGCCATTGCCGCCGGGGCCGCCGGGGCCACCACCGAAGCCGTAACCGCTGTCGCTGTCGCTATCCTGACCGGACGAGGTGGAAGATGAGGTAGTAGTTGTGGTACCATTGCCCACAGCGTAGCCTGAAGCCGAAAAGGTCCAGTAGCCGTCAAGCTCGGAGCTCGAGGTGTCAAGGGCAGCGTAGTAGACGGTCGGGGTAAAATCAATGGCACCAAACGTGTAGGTACCGGCAACATCGTGATTCAAGTCGGCGACAAAGAGCTCATTGGTCAAGGAGGACTTGATGTTGTCAAAGAAAGTCTTCTGAGCGGTGGGAGTGACGGTGTTGAGGGAGCTCATAGCCAGGCCAACCAGGCCCGAATTGTCAGCGTCGTCAGTAAACTCGTCCGAGACACTAGTGGCAGCCTCCACAGCCTGCGAGGCATAAGTGAGGTTGCCAATAGTGACAGTATCGGTGTAGACCTTCCCACTCGACGAACTGCCGTCGCCATAGCTGATAGACCAGGAAGCACCGCTGAGTTCCTTGGCAGTGGAGCTGGAGTTGACATCGTAGACAGTCTGGCCATCAACATCTTTGCTGGCCGTCAGGGAGCTAAAGACCCAGAGGTCACTGGATCCAGTGTCAAAGTCCAGAGGCAGGGTCTGGGCTGGGGTTCCAATCTGGACCTTTGTCAGGTACTCCTCGTCGTAGGATTCTGGGGTGGTGGTGACACTGCCAGACTCGCCACGCTTCGAGGGTGTGCCACGGTAGGCCTGGCGGATGGCGTCGAGGTGCGCGGGCATAGTTTTGTTGTACTTGTTGATGGCCTTGATCATGGAGAAAGCAGGATGCTTGTAGTTGGTGGCGGAGCGAGGCTTGACCTTGACCGAGAGAGAGCCCGAGCCGGATCTCTTGTGGCCACTGCGAGTCTTGACCTGCGCGGGGGCGGCGGCGGCGAGCTCGGCACTCACCGCCAGCAAGCCCACCAGAAAGGCACCAAAGGTCTGCATTTTGAATATCTGTGTGTCCAGATCCGTACTGCGGTCTTGGTTTCTGTAGTTTTTTTTTTTTTTTTTTTTTTTTTTTCGTCTTGTTTTTGGGAAGAGATGAAATAAAGTTGAAGCAGGGTGATCAGCACAACCACGGTCCACCAGGAGGCTCGAGAGAGTGTGTGTATGAGGGATGTATGAAAATAGAGTTCTAGAGAATCGAAGAACTACTACCACCTGGGCAGCTAAGTGTCTGAAAGAGGAAGAATTGAAAAAAGGAACTAAACTCCCAGCTGCTTGGTCTGGGTGTAGAAAAAAGAAGAGAAGAGCTGGTGATGGACAACGGGTATAAGGGTAGCCTAGATGCAAGGGGAACCAAGAAGACTTATAAATGCAGCGAGCGACAACACGAGAACAAGGCCGTTGTGTGGATGGAGTGCATGGCCATGGGGATCGTTCCCACATTGCCTTTGGTGGCATTCCCAGAATGGCCATTGGTGGCTGCGGTGTCCTATGTAGATGCCGCATCCGATCTGGGCGGCGAGGGCCAGCCCCTGGGCTCCACAGACTAGCAGGGCGAGGCGAGGAGCAAGCGGATCTTCGGCCATTGCCTCAGTCAGGCCAATGACCCAGCGATGGATGAGGGTTGCGCAAGAGGGAGGCATGACAGTACATGGTAGTCGTCGGTCGGCCGGGGGGGGCGCCGCATAGCGTTGAGGCTGTTCCCCGCTGGGGTGGATTGCAGGGATAGAGCAACGGGCTGCAGGGATGCCGCTGCTGGACTCTGGACGTCGTCAGGGACTGACGCGTGTGGGCTTCAGACGTAAACACCAAACACAGAAACCGTCTCGTCTCTGGGCCCATGTTCTCTTCCCCTCCTTTTTGGCCTCCTTCTTTTGTTATTTTTTTTTTTTCTGTTCTTGTCCCGTGTTTGTCCAGACCCTGCTCGCTCGAGGTGGGGGCTTGTTACTGGCCGTGCGATTCGCAGCGTTTAGGACCTGCAAAGGGAGCTGGAGCTGGAGTTGGAGCTGAGATTGGTTCTAGCCAGTGTAGCGAAGCTTCGGTTACGGCTCCTCTTCTGTAGTCTCCTCACTTCCGCTTTCTGGTTGTCGCTCATTTCGCGAACCCGAAGTTGACGACGTCGCTTGACGGACCGGGATCCTCTTGGTGGTAAGCAGATGGATCGGGTTGGATAAAGATTATTCATGGATGCATTCCAGGGTGGACGGTGGGATGGCTGCTGCATAGATGGGATGCCACGCACGGCGATTGTGGCATCGCTGCCAATGGCAGACAATACACCATCAGAACAAGAACAACCACCAAGGTAAAATTCTTTATTGGCTGGATAGGGTGACGTGGCCGTGGCTGAGGCAGGCGGCAAAACACACAAAGCACAAAGAGCATTGTTGGGCACAACAGGGCAGCAAGGCAGGCGGGATCAAAGACTGAGAAGGCACTCCTCCCACACCCCCCTGACGTTATCGTGCCTTCTAATGCAGGTACTGCTGGACTAGGCAAGAAGGGCCTAGTACGAAGCTGCAAGTACCCAAGTACCGAGGTACTTCAATACATACAGGGCACTATAGCAGCAACACTGGATAAACATATAAATACTCACGCGATTATGATGCTTAAAGAAACATAATGCGCAGGTTGATAAGTATAGACCAAAAACAGGTGCCAAGTAAATGATGTGTCGTTCAAAGAATGCTATTGACCTTGTTCAGACGAAAGAAAAGAAGAGTTGAGTCAAACCAGCGCTCTTTATTAGTCAGCCAGGCGTTAAATAGCATACTGTACTATGTAGTAGTACCATGGCACGGGCAAGCCTGCAAGCCTGCAAGCCCAAGTTGGGGAGCGCTGACGCTAGAGCACCACTCGCCGCCCACCAATGGCGTCCGCTCCCCCCTGCCAACTCCGAAACATGAGACGAGCGGCACCGGCCGTAGACTGCCGGAACAGGCGCTAAGGGGGCAAAGGGCTGCAAGCAGAGTCCCACCCTTGAAACACCATTACTATATTGCAAAAGACCAGGAGAAAGGCGCATGTTATAGATACATAGTATATGCTGCTAGGCTATATGAGCTGAGCAGAGCCATCTCGCGTCTTGCTTACGCTTTACTGTTGTGGGATATTGATCCCCGGGGCAGGGGGCCGGGGGGGGCCAGTGTGGGAGTGTGGCAGAGCCCCAAGCTGGTGTAGATGGTACTATGTTGCTGTACCAGGCATCAGCCACACAGCAATGCCCCTACTGGATTGGAGCAGCCCCCAGCTTCCTGTTTCAGACCCTAGTGGCAGCTTCTTTATGTAGTACTTACAGCAATTGAGCATCACCTGCATCTGCGGCTCAGGCCGAGTACGACGGTGCCATGCCCAGCCTTGCAGCCCAGCCCAGTGCAGTGAATGCAGAAGGAGGCATAAGCATTCTGCTGCAGGGTGGCACACAAAACCGCTTGACCCTGCAAAGGATGCGCGTCTCGTTCGTCGCAGTTTTGTGTGTTGTTTGGTCGTCCATCGACCAGTCTGCTCTCGTCAAGTGTACGTACGTGTTGTTTGCATATGCTACAAATAATCACGACCCCAGGCGTGCCGGTGCAGATACAAAACTCTCTCCCCTTCTCCTGTTGGCCCCTTTTGTTTCTCCCCATTCACTGCCGCCTGTCTATATTATACTCACTAATTGGAACCGGTCAAGGCTCTGAACAATAATGCGAAGCATGCTCACAACTTGCATCACATATACTACAGCACGGCGCTTTGCCGAACGGCGAGTGAGTGGCTCGGCGAGTGCTGGGTCCTCTTTCGAAACTACAAAGGCAAATGGTCTGTTTCTGAGGACTTGGAAGCGAGCACAGGGGACGCCATATTGTCTCAGCCCCTTCTAGCCACCTGCCGTGAAAGCCGTTTTTTCCCTGGCTTCTTCATCTTTCGTTGAATGACGCTGTGATGCTCGAGCGTAGGCCCACAAAATGGATCCGAGAAACAGGAGCCGCCACCGACGACGACGACGACGACGACGATGATGATGAAAGCTACAACACAGGCAACAATGTCATTTCTTCCAGGGGCGCCCAAGAAAGGTGTCACACTGAAACTGTGTCGGTCCCAGTAGCACTGGCAAAGGATATCCCCTGTAAACGCTCAATACCACCTTGAAGCTTGATCAGTGTGAAGTGTGAATTGAGGCAAGATTCAAGAGTCAACGACATCACCTTTAGCTTAATATCTCCCATTGGATCGGCGACTAGACTCAGAGACTGGATCCAGGTCACAAAGCAGTGTTGTCTCTTGTAGACCCAGAGGGGGCGGTGTTGTGTAAGAGGCTCACGGGATACTCCACCACCGGCGGAGACTCTGCTCCCTCATGAATTTTTGGAGAGCACGGCTACGAGACGTATGACTCCATTCACACACACACACACACACTCCCAACCGGCCAACGTCCGCACAATGCATCCATCCTAGCAGCGACACCCATTGACAAGAACCCCTTCACAATCACATCTGAACGCATCAGTCCCGAGATAGCCGAGCACGCGCCAGAAGCCGCATTAGAATACATAGTAGATGTGCCGAAGCCGAGCAGTACATCCATTTATACATAGCTATGAACAGACGCAAGCCCTTATGAATGCTTTTCTAAGGGTATTGATCAACCTTGTTTCAGCTTTTTTTTTTTTTCGCCTTGCGCATCCATATACGCAGTGCTACCGCCCATTCTCAGATGTGCAAAAGCTCAAATCCGTAGTCCACGCGAGATGAAGTGGGAGAGTGCATCCGTATGTTTTGGTATGCGTGCCCGGCCGACTTCAACCAACCCGTGCCCCGCCCAAAAATTGAGAAAAGGCATCTGATACGATGCATGAGAACGGTCCATCTTTTCATACCATCCCCGGAGCTAAGTATTTGCTGCCCCGTCTTTTTTTCTTTCTTTTTCGACTTCCGGCCCGGGCGCGACGCCGCGCGTGGCGTAGACATGGCGCGGCAGCTGCGTGGCAACGGCGCCACCCAAAGGCTAATAAGGTACTATACATTCTGCCAGCCATTCATTCCCAGGTGCTAGGTTGCTTTTGTCAATTTGGGTGAGAACAGATGAAAATGGAGGCAGCATTCTGTGACTACGTATGCAGGAACAACCGAAGAGCTGCCGGACTTGCGGCCTTCTTCTCTTGTTCGCTTTTTTTTTTTTTCCTTCAATTTTGTTCTTTTCTACACTAGAATGAAAAGATTCCTTGCGAATATGGAAAATTGCTTAACGCGAGTCGAGGTTACTCATAGAGCTGCCACACATCGACTGGTCCTTGGCTCCTGTCACGCTCGGAAGAGCTATATTCTTTCTCTGTTTTGTGAACTTCAAATAGAAAAGTCTATCTTGATTTTCGTTGCTCGCCGCGCGGCATGGCGAGTCTGGCCTCACAGAACAGCCCAATCATTCACTGCGGATTGACCCAAACCGTAAGGCCAACCAGAAAAGTTCCGGCTGAATCGGCACTCAATCTGCTCTTTGTTTTTTTTGGGGGGGGGGGAAGGGTTGTGATTTTGGGGGGATTTTTTGGCAGGTGCTGTGTGCTGCATGACGCTGCGGCTCTATCGGTTGGCGGCTGCTGAGGATGGAAGGAAGGGGTGGAGCGAAGGGGTATGATGTTTCAGAATACCTGGTAAAACAGAAGTGGTGGGCGGGGTAGTTGTGATGGGGCCGGGGTGGGGGGCCCAAGTAAACGGGGGGCAGGAGGAATAATATACATGGGTATCATGATATGAATGGGTTCAGAATAGTCCAGCTTTTGCCCGCTACTTGCATCCACCAAGGCAGCCACCAGAATATAACAAATGTTGGCTTCTTATGATATGCTACACACATTCAGCCATAGTCTCATTATTTGCCCACGAGCCCAGGCACCTGGTTTACCATCGGTTCTCACACACAAACACACACACACACTCATGATACGATGGCAGACAGGCCTTTTAGGCTGCTGTGTACATGATAGCAATGGGTGTCGCCTTTGGTGTAGGTAGCCATGCTATATCAGAGTAAGAGCTGCCTTATTATGCTTGGTTGGCTAGCTTTGCTCTCTTGTACGCTTGTCTTTTTTGTCGCTAACACACTGCCAATATTTTCCCCTTGCGCTTGATTTGACAGGCTTGGCATTCTAGTGCTGGGCTGGGCGGGGCGGAGGTTTGGCGGTACACATTATGGACCAAGTCCCATGATAAGTATACAAGGATAGGGTTTCCGCTGAGCGTGTATCTGGAACCTGGACGAGGTTCTCTACTTGTGTGTATATGCTTGTTGGAGGCATTTTGACAGATCACTGAACTGGCTTCGTTTCTGGATTCGTACACCCAGTTGCATTTACCTTTCCTGAGGGCGGTTGATCTCAAAGAGCATCATTCGATGTGATTCTTCACTTGCGCCATTCGCTCTCGCGGTACTCATCTTTGCTCCTATTAACCCTCTTCTTTCCCACAGTATTTGGCACAGCCCCAAAAACGCAGATAGGGGTTACTCCTTCCCATGGCCAGATTCCAAAGCATGTACACCTTTCCAAGTTTCGTCAAGAGCATAGGGAGAGCCTCAAGTATACGAGCATATTTCCAGCTTTCAATAAACCAAAGAGACAAAAGTTGAGACGAGATGAAAGAAAGGGCAAAGAAAAGGTGAGCCCAAGTTCGGTCCGCCTGCTCACTTGCCCGCCCGCTCGCAAGCTGGGCTTACTCGTCGCTTCATCCACATTTTTTCGTTTTCCTGCTCTATTCTGTTCTGTTTTTATTCCAAGCCTGTTTACTCGGTCCGTCCGAACTGTGTGTGAGAATAGGTAGGTGGTCTGATCTGATCTTTTGTGTAGAAGAAGAAAAAAAAGAGAAGGAAAATGAAACGCATCAACGACAGGGATCAACGTGTAAATGTAGACATGGGAAACGGGGCGAGGATAAAAATAAACTTGTTGCTTTCAAACCTGATTGGTGTGCATCCTTGGGCTTAACACAATGAACGCGTGTGCGTTTCTGCCCTTTTTTTTCCCCTCTTCAGATGGCATGAAGCAAATGTGTTCTACGATCAGATCTACAAATGAGTTGAGTTCTGTAAGGGGGGGGGGGGCAAACGCCAAGTAAAACGTCCGGCCTGATGGACCGACCTGCTTTCCGGGCAGCACTTGAGTGGTTTTATATGGGAAAGAAAGAGACTAGGTGCAAGAGCTGTTACAGATAGCCTATAATCGCCCCTTTCTCTTTTGCCCAATACACTATTCCAGACCTTTCTTGTACCAACTACTGTATTTATTCAACAAATCACAACCTGCCTGCCCATTCTCTAGAGTAGGAGTCGATCTTCAGTTCGGGCGCCTTATACTTTACCGAATACACATGTTATCAAAGAAAGACATAGCATGCACAATTAATCGACTAATGCCCTGGCTAAGCCGTTCGTCACAGGATAAAGTTGAACAACTGATCGGGCTTCGAGCCGAAGCACGTGTTCTCGATCCTAAACTCCGGTGAAAAAACCCTGGCAGAGGCCATCTCTGTGGATACTATACCCAGACTGATGTCTTGGTTGTTATTTTGTCTTATTATTTCTGTTGTCTTTTATTTTCTCTGTTGGGGAAGTATTTGGATTCTGCTCTGCCTTGGCGTCAGATATAAGGAACAGAATACTCTAAAGTGAGCCATGCGTACCATTGAAGACGTAAATAACAATCCTTTACGGCAAAACTCACTTATGTAACCTCTGCCGTTGATTTGGATTTTTGCCAAAGCTGATTACTTTCTACGGTACAAAAGGCAAGGCAAAGCAAAGCAACGGCTACTCAGTCGAGTAACCATGCCCGCTTAAAAAGCGATTATTCGTCCGGATCACGAATGTATGCTGGTGGCAAGATCAAGTGTTTACTTACTGTACATAGAATTATCGCGGGTGAGTGAAGGGAGATTACAACCTTTCTTGTGAGAAATTCATCGATATCTACGTAAGTTAATGCATATATGCTGCTTCTGAAGGCTAGCACTGTACCCTACAATGGGTCCAAGTGTGCACTACGCACGATAGGTGACCTGTAGCTCTGAAGAATAGGAAAATATCCTGAACGGCCCGCCTACTTTGAAAAATTCATTTATTCCTGTTTCTTCTTTGAGAATCTGTTTTCCTCGACTTATTTGACTTGACATTTAAGTGACTTTCTCAAGTTTGTGAGCACTAACTACACATATAACCAACCAACCAATCTAAGGAGAAAAGAAAAAGGAGGAAGAGAAGCTTATTTACTTTGAGGCTCCCAGATGCAAAACTAGTTCGACATATAGAGCTTTTCACATTTGAGCATATCAAGGGAATAAGAACGCACTGGAGCAGAATTATTGTATATCCACATTGATTTGAAGATGTTTTGTTCCGAATCATTCACACTGTAGAGAATACAGCACGAGTCCCCGAAAGTGCTGCAAAGAGGCACGAAAAGCTAAAAGATAACTTCCTGATTGGATCGTGGTCGTCCAATTGCTGTATGCACGACCACAGCTCATCATCAGTTTGTCAAGGGCAAACTTGCTCATTACAGCATATAACACTTCATACACTGGCTCCAGAGACTACTTCAAGGGCCTTCCTCCCTTTCTCTCTCTGCCCTGTAGATATAGCAAGCCCACTCCCTCTCCGCATTATTCGAACATATTAACACATGGTACAATAGTCACTTGAACACTTAATTTCAAGAACTCACCTGCTCTTTCAAAGTTCCTCTTTGGAATATAAATCCACGCCATAATAACAGAAACAACGAGACGAGTCTCTCATTCACCCAATTACTTTTCACCCTAGGAGAATCAATCTCCATTGCACGTTGGCAAGATGGCGAACCAGAGTCATTCTTGCTAGTTAACGTGATCTATATCCCAAAACGGGCCCATGCTTTCTTTATTTGCCATAAAGAAAATATCATGGAAAGGAGAATTAAGAGTACATTCAATCGAGTATCATTAAGCTCAAATCATTCCTCAATCGTCATACTTCGAAAATTAGTACTGGCTACTTCATACTCATCGCCGTCAATAGTGCTATCATCCCTTCTCAATAGGTTTAAATGTTCTTAATACCCTCATAGTTCTGATATATGCTTTCTAGCATAGTAACCCTTGATCCTCTCACCCACACCCGCAAGCTCTCTCCGACGGGCCATCACAATCGTGTTCACAACCCTTCCGCAAATCTCAAGTAACTATGCACACCAAAGGCTATGTCCACTTTTGAGGCTTCTCTTTTCCTTTTCCTTTTCTTTCTTATTCTTTTCATCACAGTGAGGTTTTTCTTTCCTCCTTTTTTTTTTTCCCAAAAAAATCCCACTGTGAATGGAGATCGATCGCTATAAAAGAGACTGGTAAATAGGGAGGGAGACGATTGCAAAGACTGAGCAGAATCCAGACTAGGAGGTACAATAATCTCTTCGCACTGGTCACATTCCTTTTTCTTGCCCGTAGGCCACGGTTAACCAGTTCCAGGTTTGATCAAGAATCTAGAAATAATTCTTGTGAACTCATATCATTTCCGTCTGGCCTATCTGTGAAATAGTAATCACAAAACCGTTTTCCAAAGCTGATGGATGTTTAGTAGTCAAGGCAAGGGTTATTCCACCCCAACCAATGGTATGAAATACTCGCTAGTGATTTCTCACAAGTTCATATAACTCATATCCTAGAATCCCCTGCAGTATCCTACCAAGCGCCCGAATGCAAATAGCCCCAGGAGATGGTCTGGTTTAGCCCATCGCATATAATATTCAACTACTCAACAGGTTCCCCCGGGGGGTTCACAGTCCTATTCGCAAAGGCACGCCAAAATTCGCCGACTTGTGTAATCCATGAAATCTAGAATAAAACCGTACTCTACTCGCAAAGAGAAAGAGTACTTCAAACCCAAGACGTCAATCATCGATACGATTGTGTGACGCAGTATGATAACTCCTCACCGGAAACACCTTAGAACCAGGATCCTTTTCACGCCGTTCTGTTTCCATTCCAGCAGCCCCGCGGCGCCTCGCACAAGAAGATAAAACCCCAATAAGCTTTAGTAAAAAAAAAAAAAAATCATCTTTCCGGTTGCGAGCTCATTTATATGAGATCAAAAGAGCAAGAATTTCCCAAATGCAAAAAGCTCAAAGAGCCAAAACTATCCAAAGAAGAATAAGAGAAACGCTATATGTACAAGAGGCGACTACACGTCAGTCAACCCCCAGTACCTAGGTAGCCTGGACCGGCCGTACAGCGACAGTCATTTTGATCTCCTTGAGAGGATCGTGTGCTGTGGGTAATCCATCGCGGCGGATCAGCATAGATGGGAACCGGATCTTGGCCTGTTGGAAATTGCTGTCAGCATCTACTCGACGCTCTCATCCGCCGTGCTCAGTGAGGCAGTTAAGAGTAGATATACAACGGCAGCAGAGAAGAAACTGACCTTGGCCAAAGCACCGGCGTACTTTATACCCAACTCTTGCTCTATAGACGCCAATCGGCCCAAGCACCATTCGCGCTGTTCGTCTGTGGTGAAATCACAAGTTCGGATGGTGCTTAGCGGCCAGGATGCCATCAGCCCGCCAATCATCTTGGATTGCATATCAGCCCCGCAAGAGAAATTCCCCATATTGACGCCACGACCACCTGCGATATCAAAGGCAATAGCAGCCGATCGCTTGTCGTCAAACGTGTTGAGCATAAAGGGCGTGGTCGAGACCAGTTCTGAAATCAGAGTCCGAATCGTTCGTACCATAGTCGTGTAATCGGGCGCCACGTGATAATCAGCCGGCCAGCAGATCCACGCAACAAGGCGAATCAGTAGCGAGCCAAAAATGATTCGGGAGGCGCGCAGTGCGTTCCACATGGATGCAACAACAACGTTGCGGTACACGAGCACCGGGCCCGGGAAGACGGGTGCCTTGCGCAGAGCGCCAGGTTCGATTGGTCGGTCCTCGTAGTAGAGCACGTGGGGCTGGTATTCTTCGGGGAGATTCTTGCCCCATAGGGCGATTTCGCGATCGAGGCTCTTGACCTTTTGGAGCATTTCGAGCATGATTTCGACGCCAACTTCGTTATGCGGAAGGGTGGTCATAAGGCGGGATGCTTCGGCGCGAATCTCGCAGATTTGGAGAGAGAAACGTTGAGCGCGCACGCCAATCGGGTCGTAAACTTCGGACTCGCGAAGCCACCATTCCAGACCCATGGCCGGTGCCGAGCCGGAGGAGAGCGAGCGAGCAATCTAAATGTGTCAGTTAGCGGTCAATGCCATTTGACTAAGGCCAGGGAATGTTGCGTAATATGGTTCCTTACAATGTTGAGACGGATAGCGTCAAACAAGCCTGCCGAGTATTTGCTGGCCGTCATTTCCTTTCCTCGCTGCCGGATAATGTGTATGGCGCCTTCAATGTGGGTGCGCCATGCCAAAAGGCCATTCTCCTTACTTGCGGTGATTTTCTGCCCGGTCAAAGAGTAAGTCAATTGCTCAAAGCTGCGAAGATATACGGGCCAGGGCAATCTGATTGGGGGCCAACCTCAAAGAAGCACAACAAAAGCACCGAGGCCAATGTGGCATCCGTCTTGCAGCGGACAGGGTCCTGGAGAGCCTCGGCAACGGCTCGGATGGCTCTGGTGTGCTGAAGGAACGAAACATCGACAAGATTCCGGTCGACTGCCATTTCACGATTGCTCATGGCAGCGAGGCCGCAGGCGCTATAGGAGAGCTGGAGAGGGCTGTTGGGATTTGTCTCTGCGCGAAGCAAGGGCAGTAGGTACTCGAGGTGGCCGGGCTGGTTGCCCGACTGTCCGGACAGCATGATGAAATGCGAAGCAAAGTAATGTGAGGCATGCTGGTCGAGCGGCAGGGCCGGAGGAGCGAGTGGGAAGAGAACCTCAACGGGGGAGAAACGTGTGGGTTTGGGCGATGAAAACGAAGACGAAGCTGCTGGTGCTGATGCTGGTGAGATTTGATCATTGGGCTTCTTATTGTTGCTGTAATTGGTGTTGATCTGAACGGGCTCAAACTTGATGACGGTGCCGCCCGTCTCGGCTGCCTTCTTGGCGGCCTTTTTCTCTGCCTGTCGCTTTGCGCGCTTTGCTGTGGCCTGGGTCTCATCACGGTGCAAAATGTCAAAGCCCGAGCGGTAGCCGGCGCAGTGGCGGCGGGACTTTATGCACTGGTTGCATACTGGTTTCGCTTCGTCGCACTTTACATTGGAGGGAGCGAGGTCCAACAGTCAACGTGGGTGCTCTGATTGCGAGGAGCGATGGATGAAGGGCAGACGAGGGAGAAGGAGAAGGGAACAAAGGAAGAAAGCAGGAGCAGAATGCGACGGCAAGGCAATGGGAGGGGTGCAAGTCACCGAGGTCGTCGTCAATGGCGGGTGGGTCAACGTTTAGGGAGGTCGGGTGGTGGAAGGTAACGGCAGGTAAGCGCACCTTGATTCTCCTGGTTCGACAGGTCCCACAGCCCATTGAGGGCTTGCCGCAGTACACCATGGCGACAAGGACGACAACAACAACGGTGGCGGCAGCCAAGGAGGCGCAACAGTCAGTCTTTCCACCAGCCTGGGCCTGGCGGGACGAGGAACTTGAGCGGTCGAGTTTCGAGTTTGCAGAAAACGAGCCACGGCGACGAGCTGAGGATGGGGCACGGAGGGACGGCTATGGCAGGGACGATGGAGGTGAGGTGCTGCTGGCGACGGATCGAGCGGTGGAACTGAGGAAGGAATGGAGTGGCGATGGCGATGGCGATGGCGATGGCGATGGCGAGGAGCGGGTGTGGTTCTGGGGTGGGCCGAGAGAAGAAGCTGGGAGGTGAAAGGAGAAAAGCTCGAAATGGACGCGAGCAACGAGATGCGCGCTGCAAGGTAGCAATCAAAAGCAGCAACTAGATGGTCATGTCTTGTTTCGTTCTTTCCTTTTCCCCCACCCTCGGATCTTTTTTCTCGTCTTGTCTTTTGCTCTCTTTCGTCTGTCCCTTGCACTTTCCCTCTTTGCATAGCATATGTAGTACACTGAGTACTATCTCTGTAATGACCAGTACCGCTACCAGCACGACTGTGTCTGTCTGTGTACGTGCAGCAGGGGCTGCTGTTGTCCAAGGCCAAAAGCCAACCACGCCAGCTGCAACATGCCCACTCGGGATGTGAAAAGGAAAAAGGACGCACGGATGCGAACATACTATGTACTCTAGTACAAACGGAGAGAGTGGGTAACCAGACGATTCGGTGGTGGACGGGGCAAGTTGGGAAGAATAGACAGTATCGATACACAGTGTCGGTAGCAGCCAAACAAGGGAAGCTACATAGTACCGACACTGTACTATAGTACCGGTTGACCGTCCACAGATGCTGGCGCTGCGTGTGCTATGTACATAGTACTATGTATAGGCGGGGGGAGAGGGGGGAGAGCCGGCTAATCAGAGGCCCCTGTCAGTGACCCCTGCCACCGACTGTTTGGCAGACCTGGGAGGCCCTGGCAGTCTGGGAGCCCTACTATGTACATAGTAGCAGCCTCGGTTCATAATATGAGCAGCAGGTATGTGCGTTTTCTTACATAGTACACAGTACCTTAGTAATAGCGGGTGAGGGGAGCTGCACGTGAGTACACGGTACTTCGTACGCGGCGAGAAGGGCGTTGTTGCTTTTCCCTTCGCACTGCAGCCTTTTTGCAGATAATTGCACCCAAATGCATCACCACGTATCTACCCGCCTCTGCTGATCGCTTTTGGATGGATTCTGTGGCGAGAGGGGGAAAGGGGAAAAGTGAAAAGGATCAGCAGAGCAAGGCGCAACCACCGTGTGGTGTTGTTGGCCCTTTTTCATCTCGAGTCGCGGAAAGCAGAAAAAAACAAACAAACAAGCAGTCTCACCCAAACATCTGCGACCCCAACCCTTGTTTCGCATCACAGCCGCTGTTTCTGGCGGGAAACTGAACACACAGGAGGCTGACAAGGTCGGCGGACCAAGTGAGCGAATGGGTGAGCGAGTGATTGAGTGAGAGACTGGCTGAATGACTGGGTGTTTTACGGTTACAGAAGCATCACTGTATCTGTCTTTCCGTACCTTCTGTGTACTACCGGCCCGATCTCGAGGCCAGCCTCTGCATACAGAGCATATAGTACACGCGGCCTGGGCCCTGAAGCCAATCAATGGTCCCAAATGACGCTCCCAAGGCGTCTAAGAAGAAACAAACAAAACAAAAACAGCAGAAGCAACTCGGCGAGATTGCCTCCTCTCGAGATCTTTTTCCCTTTCTTTCCCTCTCTCTTTCTCCCTCTCTCTCTCCCCTTATTTTGCACGGTGCACTATTTGTGCAATAACACAGGAGATACAGCAGCCGAGTGCGAGTCGAATGGATCGGACCCAGAAAACAAAAAGAGTCTACTATGTACATAGTAACTTGTATGTGCATATCTACCATGTACAAATGCACGGATATGAAGAATGTAGCGCCAGAATTGGCGCCCACCATTGGAAAATCCGGCAAACTCAGATTCACAGATTACATAGTATGCCATGTACATTTGCAGTATTGTAGTCATCGCTCGGTATTGTTTAGTAAGCCGTCATGTATACTTTGCTCTGTTGGCCCCGTGTCTCGGCGTAAGTGTGATGGCTTCGCTTGGCTTTATTCCTTCAAATCTTGGGCTCAAACACAGGCGATATTACAACTACTGTTCACGCCACAACCGACTCGCCGGACCAACGATACTATGAGAAGGACAAAGGACTTGCTTGTATAGGAGGAACAGGACAAGAAGGAGGACAATGTCGTTTCCGACCCAACAACAACCAAAAGCGCTGCAAAACCAGCAAGCCGACAAAATTACACCGAGTATATAAGGCCGACTAGAGTTTTGACAGCCTTCGCAATCAAACTGTAATAGGTACTACCCTACCATAACCCGCGCTCCACATCCCCCACAACACGTCAAGCATAATGTGGGTTTGCTAACCGTTCAAAGGTTATGCTACTGCTCGCTGTTCTTGCGTGCTAATAAGGGGCCTGTTAGCTTGCGCTGTCTTTGAACTCCTTTGTATTAATTTTCAGAACAAAAAAAGCCGACTGATACAAGGACAGTATTACAAACCCACCAACGACGAGATTGTTCCGCGAAGAAGAAGGCCTTCCTATACTACACCTTGCAGGTCTGACCAGAAGCTACGAGGCTTTCGACTCCCCGACGGCTCCGTGATCCGCACACAATTGTACTATTGGTGGTCTCACGAGTTCGTACCACTGAACGGTAATGCTCACTCGTACACAACAATAGCGTTGACCTGACCGCTCTCTCTCCTCGATAATGATCTTATGGACTGTATCACAGTATTGTATTACTACAGGTCTTCCTCCTAATCGAGTTTCTCTACTCTAGCTCCAAGTTGATGCACCAATTAACATCAACCTGCAACTGGCTTTTTCCTTTTCCCTTTAAAGCCGACCGTCTCTTGACTGAAATTCCCTGTTTGTTGCTCATGTGAGCAATATGATGTAGACCCCTTCGTCACGCACTCACGCTCCCACCCTCAGAGATCCCCTCCACAATTTCTCCAGGCCGTTTGTACATAGTAGGGCCTCACAGGAAATGGTATTATACTTCTCCAACCGCTTATACGTCTGGCGCCCACCTTTTCCCCCTCTCCAGGATGCCATCAATTGCCGGTGCTAAGGAGCCCCGTGACTTACAACTGCCCTCTCGGTCCGAGTTCTTTTTGCATGCGGGCCCGCGACATGGAACAGCGGCCATGCTAGAAAATGCAGTGGAGCATATGTCGCAAACCAGCTTTGACATACCTTGCCATGCGGCCATGGCCAATATTGAGCCAGCAAAACCGCCCCAGACTACTAGCTCCCATCTTTTCCTATTTCCCCTTTCGTGCTTCCGGTCTGAGGGGAGGTGTGTCTCGGTGCCACGCGGAGAAGGGTGATGGACAAGGAACCGGCAAAAAGACCGACCTGATCCGATCAGAGGATCTATCCTACCATCTAGCCAGCCAGCCAGTTGGTCAGCCAGCTAGCGGTATCTGTGCGTGCCGGTTGTGGTAGCATGACGATGCTGGATGAGGATGGGACCCGGGACCGGTGCCATGCCGTGCCCACGCCATCAGAGGATGGATGGAGTCATGACAACGACTCCGCTGCTGCCGGTCAGGAACATGTGCCTTAGTGGCTTCCTAGTTGCTGTCGTTGTGGGACTCGTGGTTGTGGCCGTGGGCGTGGTGGTCGACCTGATATGGCGGCGAGGTATAAAGGCTATGGCACTGTCCTCGTTCTTATGATCTGGTGCATCTGCCTCGAGATGTGGTTCTTTGTCCTGTTGCTCGCAAAGCCTCGAGGGGACATTTCATACAGACAGTCGACAACTGAGCCGTCGTGGAAACGCTGCTGACCTAACCGGCTTTTCCGCGCCGAGTGGCTGTGGTCAATCCGTTCCTTCCTTTTCTTCGCTTCTTGTTCTGGCTAGGCAGTCACGACACCGCCATGGTTAGACTGGCCACGCGTGGCCTTGCCGGTTCGGCAGGGCTCCTGGGACTTCTCGTCTCGTCTGTCGAGGCGGTTGGGACGACGGTCCAACTCGATTACTCGACATATGTGGGCACAGAGATTGACAGCACCGGCGTCACGCAATGTATGTCCTTGCTTATATTCTATACTTTTTTTTTTTGGAGGTTCTTCTCGCAGCTTGTTCAAAGTGTCATCGGTCTCGTGATGAGGAATGTGCTCGTCTTGGTGCAGACGAAACAGACAAACCTCCACACTACGCTTGGACATTTCCCTTTTCGGCACATCGCCAACCCTCTTTCCTGATGCTGTTGCCTTTGAATCTCAACCTTGGCCCTCGACTCGCACCAATTCTTTTCACCCAACAATCTCACAATTCTTTTGTAACTAGGGCTTGGAATCCGATATGCAGCCCCTCCAGTGGGTGACCTCCGCTTTGCGCCTCCACAGAATCCCGTCGTCAACGACACAGTTCAAATCGCTGATGAGGTACTGCCCTTCTTGATTCGCTCTCTTTTTCATGAGGACATTCACATGACATACTCACACCTCAGAAGCATGGACCCTACTGTCTCGCCACAAACGGCTCCCCCGACACGACCGCCACCTCTGAAGACTGCCTCTTCCTCGACGTCTACGCGCCCACCAATCCTGCGGCCTCCTCTTACACTTCCTCCGCCTCTAACTCATCATCTTCGTCCACCAATTCTTCTTCTTCCTCCACGGCTTCATCCTCAGGCCTGTTGCCCGTCTACCTCTTCATCCAAGGAGGCGGCTTCAACGTTAACAGCAACCCAAACTACAACGGCACCGGCCTCATCACAGCCTCCAACCACTCCATCCTCGTCGTCACCTTCAACTACCGCGTCGGGCCCTACGGCTTCCTCACCGACGCCAACAACCTCATCACCCCCAACAACGGCCTCCTGGACCAGCGCAAGGCCATGGCCTGGGTCCAATCCTATATTCACCTCTTTGGTGGCGACCCCAACCATGTCGTCCTGGGCGGCGACTCGGCAGGCGCCGCCAGCGTCTCGCTGCACCTGACGGCATACGGTGGTCGTGATGACGGCCTCTTCCACGCAGCCGCCGCCGAATCCGTCTCCTTCGCCGCTGTGCGCACTGTTGCCGACTCGCAGTACCAGTACGACAACCTCGCGCTTCGCCTCGGCTGCGTGGGCAACGCAACAGCCAGCCTCGCCTGTCTCCGTTCCAAAACATCCTACGAGATCCAGCAGGTCAATTACAACATCCCCTTCCCCGGCGCTGCTGCACCGCCCTTGTATATGTACAACCCTGTCATTGACGGCGACCTCATCCGCACTGTGACATACACAGCCTACGCCGAGGGCAACTTCATCCGCAACCTGCCCGTGATTTTCGGCGACGACACCAACGGCGGGACTATCTTCACGCCGTCCAACACCACAACCCTGGCGCAGAGCAACATGTTCCTCAAGAACCAGTTCCCGCTGCTCACCCTCAGCGACTTTGCCGAGATCAACGAGCTGTACCCGAATCCCAACGAGACGGCGTGCCCCGACGAAGGGTGCTACTGGCGCCAGGTGAGCAACGTTTACGGCGAGGCGCGGTACATGTGCCCCAGCCTGTACATTGCTGCTGCCTTTGCCCAGCGCAGCGGCGCGCCCTCGTACGCCTACCTGTGGAACGTCTCGGATCCGACCGAGGCGGCCGAGGGGTACGGCGTGGAACACACGGTGGAAATCAATGCGATTTGGGGCCCTGAGAACACTAATGGGGCTGCGCCGGCGAGTTACTACCCGGGGGGCGTGAATGCGGATGCGGTGCCTGTTGCACAGGGGTACTGGACGTCGTTCATTCGGTCGTTTGATCCCAACACGTATCGGTACCCTGGGGCGGCCGAGTGGGTGGCGTGGAGTGGTGCGTCCGAGGAGAGGCTGGTGGTGGAGACGGGGGGTGTGACGGGGATGCAGGCTTTAAAAGGCTCCGATTTGCAGATGAGATGCGCTTTCTGGGAGAGCATTGGGCCGGGCATTGCGCAGTGAAAGGGTCACGCTGTCCGGGCTGGGTTGGATGTGAAGCGTGAGAGACTTCTTTGTGTACATATTTCCTATTTGGGAATGTTGATGGCTTCTCATGGATAGCTTAAATTTTGCAACCTTACAATACATTCATCATGATTCTCACTACTACCGTCCAGTGAAGTACACAGTAGACCAGCCCCGTAAGTTGGAATTCGTGTATTCGTATCACCATGATCCCCTTTTTAGATGCATCTACGTATACCTTGAGACTTTTACTAACCGCCGAGTAGTACAGCATATACGCCTATCTTCGGGTCCCGTTGAAACCGTTGCATGTCGTGCACCCGGACCTTTGTGGGCCACCATAAAATTTGCCTACAGAGTACACCACACCACGTAAATCAAGGAAGATCTGCACGATGGAATACGGTAACAATGCTTTGGCTTGGCTGTCTTGGCTGGAAACTCGGGGCGTGAAGGAGGGATTGGGATACACACACACACACACACACACACTCCTCAGTGCTTGACAATGAAACCTGCATAATACGCCGAGATCATCCACGGTGACGGTGTTTGTAGATGTTACGAATGAAGGAAACGAAAGAAAGACAAGACAACAGGTAGAAGAGAAAGAAGAAAACTATCTGCAGGTTGGCATAAAGAAAATTTGCTGCTTATATAACTTATGTTTGATATTCGGTGTATAAGGAATCTATCTCCATGCGGTTGGTTGTACAGGCACTTAATCTCATAGGTAGTACTCGCGCGCTGCAATGGATAACATGATTTTGCTTGCGCGCAGCAGTATAGCAAGGTATCAATTGCTTTCTTTGTCCTATCAAGACGATGCATCATATCGATGATAGCGTCAAAAGATCAGAACAAGAATGAGAAGACCAACTAGCAATACTAGCAAAGAGACTTTGATTTGTACTCATCATGGAGATAGTTCCTTGTTTCTTTATCCATTTCCATCTTTCATGCTACTCTATGAATTTATATAGCATCCATATCAAAACCACAACGCGTCTCCTAAAACCAAACCCAAATATATACACTCCACCCCCCTTGCCCGCCCCAAACAACAACAAAACCCTACTTTGTCAAAAACTTTTGGAAGCTCGACTGATCAATAATCACATTACCAATCGCATTCAACTTCTTCCTCCCCTCCTTTTGCTTCTCAAGCAGCTTCTTGCGCCGCGTAATGTCCGCAGCGTGCAGCTTGGCAAGCACGTCCTTGCGGAAGGGCTTGAGCGTCTCGCGCGCGATAATCTTGCGGCCCACGGCCGCCTGGATCACAATTTCAAACATTTGCCGGTCCACGTGCTCCTTGAACTTGTTGACCCAGTGCCGGCCCAGGCGGTCCACCTGGCTTGCGTGCACCACGCGGCAGATGGCATCCACAGACTTCTTGTTGACGAGCAGCTGCAGCTTTTGCAGCTTGCTCTCCTGCCAGCCCGCGTCTTCGTAGTCGAGCGTGGCATACCCCTTTGTCGCGCCCTTGAGCTTGCCAAACAAGTCGTCCACCAGCGCCGACGAGGGAATGTCGTACTTGAGAATGACCTGCGTCGCGTGGAAAAACTCCAGACTCACCTGCGCGCCGCGGCTGGCCTCGCACAGCTCAATGACACGGCCCAGGTACTCCTCGGGCAGGGTAATGGTCGCGTGCACAAAGGGCTCGTAAAAGGTCGCCGCACGCGCACGGTGGTTGTCGTCGGACGGGAACTCGGCGGGGTTCGTGACGATTTCCTCCTTGCCATCTGCGTAGACGATGCGGGACGGCACGGACGGTTCCGTGATGATGACGCTGGCGCCGTGCTCTTGGCGCAGGCGGTCTTGGAACACGGAGCAGTGCAAGCTGCCCAAGAAGCCGAGACGCCAGCCTGCGCCGAGCGCCTCGGAATGGTCCTTTGCAAGCGTGATGCTGCGGTCGTTGAGGACCAGGTGGGAGATGCTGTCGGACAGCTTGGTGTAGTCGGACTGGTCGGTGGGGAAGGCACCGACGAAAACCATGGGTTTGGGCTCTTCGAAACCGGGGTACATTTCGACCTTGTCCTCGTTGCCCTGCGTGGTAAAGGTGTCGCCGATTTTGGCGTCCTGGATGCGCTTCATGCCCGGGTTCATGAGGATGTAGCCGACCTGACCGGCGCGGAGGGTCGATTGTGGCACGGGGAAGGGATACTGGATGCCGACCTCGCCGACAGTGTATTTCTTGCCTGTCGCGAGTGAGACAATGGGGTCGCCGGCCTTGATGGTACCGTCAAACAGCCTCACGAGCAGAATGACACCACGGAATGTGTCGTACCACGAGTCGACGAGCAGCAGGCGCAGGGGCTTGGTGTCCTCGCCAAGCGGCGCGGGCACGCGCTCAATGACGGCTGGGAGGAGGGCCTCGACGTTTTTGCCTGACTTGGCACTGACGAGGACTGGTGCGCCTCCCGGGTGGCCCTCGACGCCAAGCTCAAAGGTCTCTTGGATCTGGCTGATTGCGCGCTCTACATCAGCGGTGGGCAGGTCAATCTTGTTGACCACAGGAATCATGGTGAGTTCCTGGGCAAAGGCGGTGTAGAAATTGGCGACTGTCTGGGCCTGGATGCCCTGGGAGGCGTCAACAAGCAGCAGGGCACCACCACACGAGGCGTAGGAGCGCGTCACTTCGGCGCGAAAGTCGACGTGGCCAGGTGTGTCAACAAGGTGGAGCAGGTAGTCCAGGCCCTTGTATTTGTAGATCATGGTGCAGGTTTGGGCTTTGACGGTGATGCCGCGTTCGCGCTCGACGTCGAGTTTGTCCTGGGAGGAAGAGGAAGAGTTAGCCAGGTGTGGTCCAGTACCTCAAGAAAGCAAAGACAAGGCAAAGATGCAACATACGAGAATCTGCTTGTTTTCATCGCTGGCTGAGATGGTGCCCGTAATCTCCAGCAAGCGGTCACTCAGCGTGCTCTTGCCATGGTCGATGTGGGCCACAATGCAAAAGTTGCGAAAGCGTTCGAGGGGAATGGCGGCAATGCGCTTCTCGAGATCGCTGAGCTCCTTTTTGGACGTGCTAATCCACCTTGTTGCTTGGGATGCGGGTCGTGCTGTGGCTGTCGGTATTGGCCCTCCTCTTATTATGGTCTGCTTTGGTATCAAGCCAAAGGGGGATTGCCCTCGAGCAATCCCGGGGCTGGGGCTGGAGGGGAGGCTCGACAAGAGTCGCAGAGAAGAGGAACGCCTCGTCAACGCGGAGATGGCATCACGGCCGGCCAAGCAGCGCAGGGCACCGGTCGTGTGCACCCGCCGCAGACATGGCTGCCGCATTGAGGCCAGCAGTCCTGAGGAGAGTTGGGAAGCGGGGTGCGGTGGTCGAGGCTTAGGATGGTCTGGCCAGCGACATATTGTGTGGGTGATGAACCCAAAGCAGGCAGATCTAAACTTGAAAGAGATCAGAAGGGCGCCATGTCAGGGCTGTTCCTCCGCCTCGGCCCCGGGACAAATTTCCATGGCGTTGGCGTGCCTGCCTGGCGGACCGGCGGGCGGGCGGGCGGGCACTAGTCTTATCTTATCGCGGGCCGGGGGCCGATGTACGTACCTTGTCCATGATCGTATCCACATACTATGTACTTCAAGTACCTGAGTACCTCGGTACCCCTGTTCCCTAAGATCATATTGGGGTGTACTTTGTAAGTGACGACGACCACGTTTTGACACAGTCAGAAAATCATTTTGGCCAGCCTAACGCAGCCCAGCAGCACCGCAAAAATTGTCACGCAAACAGAAAAGCGGAAACAATACGCCAACATAGCCATGGTGCGAGCAATTGTGGTTCAGTACAAGAGAGGACCTTTCAATTTATACCGTAAACGCTGTCCCCTCGTAGACTACAACTCTTTTCAAGCCGTCATTGGCGATAACAACGCTGCCGCAAGTTACAACGTCTACAACGAAATCAGCGACTGCTGAGCATAACCAGAAAATAGGTGATAATCCTCAAATCTTCACACTCTAAAATTTCTATTCTGACCAAGAAAAATAGAATAAACAAGAAATAAAAAACAAAGTAAAACAAAAGGCTCATGCAGCAAGAAAGCCAAATGAAGGTAAACCAATGCGGGATATCTTTTCCTATCGCGAGAGGAAATAATAGACAAACAGACAAAACAAGGTCAGTCGGTAAAGAAGAATCTCAACACCAAAATGCCCAAAACAAGCCAAAAAAAAAAAAAAAAGAATCGCAGAAAAAAGAGGAGCCATGCCGGGTATGGCTATGGTTGTCAAGCACCCCCATCACTCTTCTCCCTCCCCACCTCACACTGCCAAAGTTGTTGACTTCCCTGCGACTAAACCAACCCATCGAGCTTGGTCCAAACCAAGCAAAGCCGAGAAAAAGGAAAGGAAGAAAATTGCCCACACAAGTCTTTATATAAGAGACAAGGAAAAAGAGCAGGAAAACCACACCGGACCACAAATTCTCCCGCTTCAAAGAGCCGGAGAAGCCAGGCAACCCAACCCAACCAGCCCCCAGCCACAACCATCTTGCTCCTGATCATCGCTTCCCCCCCCCCCCCTCCATTGACTTTTTCTGTCACTTTTCTCTGATCTTGGTACTCATGCTCTTCTTCACTGTTCAACTCTCACTTCCAAGACTCTTTTCTCCCTTGACTTCAATGTCGTTCCTCTTCCAGAACACACCTAGACAAGAACCCACTCACTCCCCCTCTTGATAAACTTATCCAGCAAAAGTGTCAAATCCTGCAACACAAACCGGCAAATATAAAACGCAAAGAACTCGGCCGCGTGCCGCGTGCTGAGCTCGAGTCCAACTTGCGTCTTGTCTTGATGGCGGAGACCGGGGTCCTCTACTTGGCGCGCAATTAGGTCTAGAAAACATGGTAATGTCAGCATTGTGGGATACCTTTAAGGATGGAAGAAGAACGAATAAGCAGAAACGAAACAAGATGTAATGTAAGGAGGACTGAAAAGGATAGGAGAAGTGCACCTGTTTGCGCAAATTTGCAAGTGAAAGGGCAAGAACAAAACAACATAAACTCACCAATCGACTGCGCCGCATCAAACAATTTCGCAAGTGCAGCCATGTACTGCGCATTCGGTCCCGAAAACGACACGCTCGCTATATCCCGCCTGCACGGCTTCGAGGTTGGGAATTCCGTGAACGGCAGTGTCGCAAGCGCCATCGCAGCAGCGTCCGTCACAACCGAGCCACCGCCCATCCCGGCAAGCCCAGCAATGGACTCTTTGCGCCCTGCAGCAGCAGCGCCGGCTGCGGCGGCGGCCACTAATCCACCACCACCATTGCCATTTCCTTGGTAGGAATTGCTAATCGTCGTTGAACTCGTCTTGTTGCGCAGCCTTTTCCAGCTAAACGCCCCCTTGGAGCTGACAGAGTTGTTTCGGGGAATTGTTTTGCCTCCGCCGCCAATTCCACTGCCATCGATCCCATCGACCGCACCGTCGGCGTCCTTGAATAGGGATCCCGTGCCTTGCACGCCTACATCGTTGCCCAACCGGCGGGTCAGAAGCACTTGTACTTGTTCTAAGACCATTTCGAAGCTCTGCATTTCCTCAAGGACTGCGTCTGCGTCGTCCGAGTTGACCCGGTCCAGCTTTTGCAGTGCGGCCGTAAGCAAGTCGCACTGGCTAATCTTTTCTTCCACATTCTTGATCTTGACACCCTTCGTGCTCCATGCGTCGCGCGGGACAAAGAGCTTGTTGCTGACGTAGCCGCCCTTGGGATGGCAAAGGGTCTGGTAGAGGGCGCGCATTAACCAAAAGGGACGCAGCAGGGTTTCTTTAGGGCACGGCTCCAAGGGCACAGGCGCGCCGTCTGCCATGGCTGCTGCTGGCTCTGTGGGCGAGCGCGGGGAGCGAATGTCGGCGTCAAAGAGGTGGTAGCCACCAGATGCTGAAGTAAGGCGGTCTCGGAAGGCCGAAGCCACTGGTGTCGGAAGGGAGGGAAGGGCGGGAAGGCGGGCCGCAGCAGCAGTAACAAAGGGATTGGCAAGGGGTGTACCCGGAGATATGTCCGAAAAATCATCGAAATTGTTGGAAATGGAAAGCTGTCGCGTCTTTGCATTCTTGAGGGAGGTGGATGAGTAGTTCTTGCGGAGACCGGGCCGAACTGGATGAGAATCAATGGGCAGTGCATTCGGAATAGGCGGCGTCGGTGGTGCGCCCTCGGCCACCAGCCCGACAGGTATGGGCGATGGTCCCCGATGCGTCGACAGAGACCGACTTGGTGCTGCAGCAAGGGTTTGTCTCTGCTGTGCAATGAAACCAGCAGTCTTGTGCTGATTGCCCAGCGGCAGCTCCGGATTTTGCATCGTAGGGCCTGCAGTGACTGGCTCTCTGGGCTTCGGACCAAGCTGTTGCGTCTCAATCTTAAGTGTCTTGGCATTTTGTCCTGATAAGCGACGATCTCTCACACTATCACGGCCAGCAGAGGAACCTGGCCTTTGAGGCGGCAGCTTAGGAAGTGCGTGGGTGGGTGGTGGCGCAATGGGTCCAGAAGGCGTGGCCATCGACAGCGCGTTGGTGATTTCAGAGACAGTCGAAAGACCCGTGCTGGTGGTGGTGGCAGCTGTAGAGGCCGTGGAACTATGCCATGCGTGCGAGGCCGATTCATTCGACTCGGAGGCGCGAGGCTTGGATGCATTTCGCGAGCTAGCGTCTTCAAGGGCGCCGTAGCGTTCCGTCACGCGATCCAGGATGCGCTCCTCATCGTCAGAATCTGTCCCGTCATAGAATCCTTCTGGTAGCGTCTGTTCCTCTTCTTCCTGCAAGGCACGCATACGCTGATCCCGGACTTTGGCGAGCCTCTGCATCTCCATTTCCGATTCGCGGACGCGTTCCTTGGCAAGCTGGACCTTCTTCATGGCCTCTGCCACCAGGTCCTCTTGCTCGAATGGTGCTGGCTCATATCCGTCGTCGTAGGCAGCCTCAATGGCATCGTCCAGTGCCGCATCAAATTCTGCTTCTGTATCACCGCTAGGTGCTCGAATATGCTTCCTCCTCACGCCCAATGAAGAGGATCGCGAGTGCACCGAAGATGCAGAGGACGCTCCAGACTCGTCGATCGGGTCTAGCCAGGATATGGACTCGTGGCTGTCGGACCGTTGGTGTCCCCTCTGGACGGACGATTCTGGAGCAAGGCGATTGTTGTCGTTGCTTACATGGTCGTGATGGAAGTTGAAGTCTGCGCCGGCGCGACTTGATGCTCTCGACGGGGAGATGGGTCGTCGTGGGGACAGAGGTGGTGGCATATATTCATCCTCCATGGGCCGCGCCAAAAAGATGTCCTGGTCCATACTCGGTTTTCGGTGAGGAGAGCGTTGCGAAAAGCTCGACTGCGCGCGCTCATAGTCAGCCCCATAGCTGACGGCTGCCACTGTCACTGCTGTTGCTGTCGCTGTTCCGTAACTACGCGCATTTTCGTACAAAGCTTTGGGGCTATCCAGAGTCATTTGCGTCCGCCAGGCCGCAGACGTGGGCCGAGCGTAATTTGGTACACTCTGCTGGCTGCGCCCTGTGTCGGATCGCTGCCTCATTGGCAGGGGGTAGCCATCGTTGGTCGAAGCAGCCGACGTTGTCCTGGTTCGATAGCCTGTACTGGTGCTTCTGGGTGTTTGAGGCAATGCTTTGCCCTCGTCCATGTCTTCTGGGATCATATCATCCAGCTCCTCCACACGACTCGAGTACGTCCTGCGCTAAAAGTTTGGCATTAATCATGGTCAGCATATGGGAACTCTAATGACTAATACTAGACCCAAAGTCGAGCAGTCATTCGTTTGGAAAAGCACATGCACATTGCAGTCAACTTACAATAGCGTCGAGCTTCTTCTTGTCCTCGTCCCCAGGGGTCCGCTCCAAAACCTGCTGCAGCAAATCACAAGCCTCGCAGTAGGCCGACCGTGCGGCATCGAAATTCTGAGCATTATCAAGCTGCACGGCAGCATTGGCCTTTTGCAGCGCCTTGGAAAGCATGGCTTTTTGAGAGGGTTGCTTGGCCCTGCTCTTTGGCGATGCTGCACTGTCGGTGCTGCTCTTGAAGCCGTGGGAGCGGCCGCGTTGGTGACCCCGCACAAAGACGGGAGACGCATCCTCGAATTGTGGCATGTTGCCGTTATTGCCAAGGTCTCGGTTGAAAGCTGACCGGGGCAACGTGGCATCCGGCGTCGTCGCGCTCGTAGACATTGATCGATACAAAGATTCGTGTGCTATCGAAGGTTCACGACCATGACCACTGCTGCTGTTGTTGTTGTCTTGTCGTGCCCACACGGCTTGTCCAAAATCTTCCTGATCGAGGGATGGCAGCGTCAATATTGGCGGCAGGGATTCGAGCGGCGGGATAGAGGATTGGCTCTGGCTGATTGAGCCAGTCGATGTGGACGGGCGATTCTTTTGTAAACGACGAGGGGAGGTCGGAGAATGGGGGAAGATGCTTGTCGAATCAATGCTCACGCGGCGGGAGAAGCGCGATTTTGTGACTGGAGTGGCATTCGAAGCACGGCTGGACGCAGTCGAGACAGACCAGCGATTGAGATTGCGGAAGCCGTCGCTCAGGCCACCGAGGCTGCTAGATCTGGAATGTGTTCTGGAACCTCGTCGCGGCGGCACGTTCCGTGGAGAAATGGACTCGTCGTCGCGGGCGGGTGGTGGATCGGGAATGGGAGTCGCATGGAAAGGGTCGTAGAGGGGCGGTTGTCTGCTGCTGCTATTTGGGTTCTTTTCGTTGACCGTGATCCGCGGTGGCGGGAGGAGGGAGGAGGTGCGCGGCAGGGTCGAAGGGGAGAGTGCCGGCGACTCGGGGCGGCCAGCGTAGTGGATGGCGGAGGAGATGTGGGCGGCGGTGCTGCTACTGTTGCTGCTCAGCGGATATGCAGAGCCAAAGGAGCCATACAGAGTCCTCGAGACCGGCACGGACGAGTCGTAGAGAGGCTGCAACGGTCGGCGGGCCTGAGGCGTGGGCGTCGTCGAGCGAGAGGCGGTGGAAGAGGCGGAGAAGGAGACAGACGAGGCCGAGAGATTGGAGGAGGACGAAGCGGCTTTCAGGTGGAAGTTGTATGCAGAGGCGGGAAGAGGCGTGGCAGCCGTTGCCGAGACGGGATTGTGCTGCTGCTGCTGGTGCGGGTGCGCATGCTGTGGCGGTGGTTTTGGCTGCTGCGAGTAGACGACGTGAGGAGACGACATTGCTGCCCTGTCCAAGAGGCCCAGCCGCTGGGGCTAGAGGCAGCGGGAGCTTGGGGGCGTCGTCAATTACCAGGCGAGATTATGTGCTTTGTTTTTTTCCTCTTCCTTGCAGGGTGATGGAAGTGGGTTGGTTGTCTTATCAAAACGCGGCGAGGAACGAATAGGCTTTGTGTAGTGTCTGGTGAGTGGTTGTGTCGAGTTGTGTCGGTTGGTTGGCTGGCTGGCTGGGACGCTGGACTGGTTGTCTGATTTGATTGTGCAGTGCTGGGGACCCGGTAGGTCGAAAAGGTCTGTGCCTGCTGAACCGGCCAAGCACAGGGCCTCAGGGCCGGGCCTAGCCTGGGCTTGTCTACGGCCTGTGCGTGACGGCTGACCACTGGCGGGGGATACTGATGGGGGTCACTGACCCACTAACGGGGGCCTTGTACTGTGCTGTATAGCGCCCTGAGCCAGCTACGCAAGCCAGCCAGCCAGCCAGTCAGCCAGTCAGTCAGTGAGACACTCAGGCACTGGCCGAAGCACATTATGCACCTGCAGCTACCTCCTCCTTGGTCCTGACTCACTTCTTTTGAATTTGGCCTTTTGATTTTCTTCTCTCCTTACCTCATTCACCTGGTAGGGCTGCTTCTTTCCCCCTGGCGGACTAGCACCGGACCCCTTCGCGCGAAAGCAATCGGCAATCAGACTGTCGATCCAATACCAGCAGCGGATTGCCAAGTGCCGAGTCACCAGCTCCACCGGCTGGTTTGATGAAAGCGGAATGTGGAGGGGCGGCCTGTCAGCTCTTGGTCGAGGACCGGCACGAGAGGGCGGGAGATCAAGACGGGCCGCGACGACAAATGTCGATCGACTACGCATGCAAAAGCAGAAGTGAAAGCGAGCCAGCAAGACTCGAAAGAAGAGAAAGCAGAAAGGAGGAAAAATGACGCCGGCGGCGAGAAGCGGTCTGTCGGTTTCCGGTGGCAGCCAAGTCCACAGACTCGCATAAACAACAAACGTCGCGAAAGTTTCGACCGTCCAGCCTGGGCTGAGTCGGGGCCAAGCAGTGGTATTGTAGGATTGCGAGTTGCTGTGTTGTAAGGCCCCCCCCCCGGCCCTTTCAGCTCCCCATCGGGAAGTAGCCTCCCAGTGTGCTAGTGCCAGTACTAGTGCTAGTGCTAGTGCTAGTAACGGACCTGCTATGCGTGCTTCTGCTCTGGCCTGTCTGGCTCCATGGCCTCTCGTCCAGGGTGCCTGAGCGGGTCAGCCACTGCTGGCTCCCAGACTGCCAGACTGCCAGACATTCGGGCAGATCGACAACTCTGGAGCTTGGCTCGTGACTAGGAAAGCTTCTTTTTGCTACTTGCTTCTGATTTGGTTCCTCTCTCGTCAACTATTCTCAAGATTCGTAGCATATCGCGCAGCAATGGTGAGCACTCGTGCTGATGATTCTGGCAAAGCCAAATATACTGGCTACCAGGTACCCGCGTATAACGTAGACCCTGCAACAGCAGACCCTGGGGGCCCTGACTGTCGGATGTGGAGCAGGCCTGGCGTCACGCCTGAAATGCGACAGTGTTACTGTGCCAGTGCAGGTCGCAATCCCCTATTCTTGTTGGAATCGAGAAATCCGAACTCCGTTTTTGGCAAAAAGCTGATGCGTAATGTGACAGTCTGCATCAGCTGGCCACATAGCATCGAATACTGGACATGCGAAGTAGGCCCATTGTTTGCTCAGCTTTGCCCTTTTCGAATATGCCGTGAACACCCGACACGCTGCACTGCATGTATGTGCGATAAAAGGCAAGCTCTGTGCGAGTATTTTTCACCGTCCGTCGTCGTGCAGGAAGGAATCTCACAGGATGGGAATTTGGAGTGGGTTCGTGTTTTGGGGGCCAGGGGTAATACTGAACTATGTAGGAAAGCACAGTAATACACTGTAAACGGTGGTGGACTTGTCGATACAGAACCCACATCGCTGCCTCGTGGGCACAGGGGTCTGAGTCAGCCAATCAGACGTGACATTTCCTATTAAAGGATCATAGTAGGCAAGAGAGCTCTCTCTTCTTCCCTGGGTCATATGTCCTTCAAAGCCAGTACATAGTACACATGCGGCAATTGCTTAGATGCAACGCTGCTGAATCCTGTGTGATGCCGCAATCCTATTTAGACGTTGTGCACGTTGTGGGCCAGGGCCAAGGTAAGGTGGCTAGCTCGTGCCCACTAGGTACAAGTACTTCTACACGGTACATAGTGCTCTGTACTATGGGACAGGAGAGGGCACTAAAAGAATTCTCCGTGGATTTAGCGGCCAAGTTGACGACTTCGCCCTGGCTTGTCCATAATCTGGACTTGTAGCGTTATAAAGTCAACAACACATGACTGAGATTCCCAACACGCATTATATGCAGTATTGCGAAGCTGCATAGCATCGCTGACTCTTCTACGATGTACATCAGACAATACTTTTCGAATATGCCACTCAAAACGCTAATGCGGGCCCACCCCTTCCTGGAGGACCTGGAAGGAATCGAGGGGTGGTGGGTGTTGCCGTCTCGGCATTACTGAGTAATCAGGTACCAAACGTCTTCCTCCAATGCAGATGCGAAAAAGGAGGATGGTGGCGTGCAGCGCCAATCCGTGCAAGCACATGAGATTGGGTATCTGCTGATGCGATCGATGCCAAGCAGAATCTTTCCCAGCAGGATGGTAGCGGATGTGTAATCTTGACCTCTCCTTCTGGGGCCGTGGCGTGGCTGCTGAGGTTCCCAATACCCTGTTGAATCACCATAGGGCTTATCCAGGGTGCATCTGTGTTGAAGGTTGGGGCACATTATTAGCAGGCGTAGAAAATAGGGGCTCGCCCACTGAGTCCCCTAGGGTCCAAAACCTAAAAAAGAACGATACCCAGCCGTCATCACGATTATCATCACGGCACTTCTTCTCAATGGTACGGAAAGTATCCCCAATTTTTCCCTTCCATTTCTCACATCAAGGTTGTTCTAGTGCGCCCCATTTTCAGATACTTATGTCTTCTCGTCATTCTTCCCCATTCCACTGCCCTGACTAAAATTCGCTCACAGCCTTACCCCCTGATTGCACTGCATAACATATATACTATGTAGTAGTAACTAACTAGGTACTCTTAGCCTCGACTGCCCAGATACTATGTAGCTTAGCAAGCAGTCTTCCTTGTCGCCCGTTTGCCCCTGATCCCGCTCACTGGGATATGCCTGCTCCGCGCGCGCTATCAGCTATGCCGCTGAGTCAGCCGAACGTATACTATATAGGAAATATCAAGCATGTTCATCGACACACGATCAATCTCATCCCATCCCATTCCCATGTTTTCTTTTTCGGTCCCCACAAGGCTTGCTCTGCTTGGTTCTGTTAGCCCGGGTGGTCACAACCTGCGAAGCTTGCAACTCGATACTCGGTAGGTTTCAACCAAAGCAACCTAAAAACGCTTGTCCTTTGAGTGGCTTTGTGTGTATCTGTGTTTCGGATGCCAGGTACACCGTTGAAAGTGCGTGCGAGATTAAGCAAGGCATTTTCAGAACCTTGTGCCTCCTCGGGGCTGCTACTTGGCTGGTTTGCTGGCTTATTGGCTTGGCTTGGCTGCATATATGTGCCGCAAGCCAGGGCTGACTCCTACATGGCATATACCAAGTATGATTTCAACATGGCAGAAGCCACATTTGAATGGCGCCACCTCGTAAAAGGCTTGCCAGAACAACCAGAGAAGGAAAAATAGAAGGAAAGGAAAGGAAAGAAAAAGGGTGGGGTCCATGAATTCTTTTTACGCCAACTATACGCAAGACTGCTGACTGGGCCGTTGTTGCCGCTGTGCTTCTGCGGCTGCTTAGAACATCTGTTACAACAACGACGACGACGACAATGATAATATTCACACGCTCGTTGTCTCTTGTCCGGTTCCTGACGCACACGTAGGTGTGTGGGTAAGTGCTCCACAATCTTGGAGCGCCAACAGGTTATGTGAATACTATTCACAAAGACTTAAAACCCGCCGTGTGCTTGGAGATCCACTCGGATCCGTTGTGATGTACGAGAAGAGTTGCATGAGCCGCGCGCTTCCTCTATTCAGGGCTTCTTGATACCCATTCTCTTCTACGACTTGGCTCAGAAGTTGCTTCTGTTGCGGTCACTCTTTTAAACACTAGAAAAAGTTTTGTCTGATGGTTGTGATGACCAATGAGCAGTTTACAGAACCCGAATACACAGTTTTCCTAATGATAACATCACATAGCTGAAGCACAGACAAGATCCCAACTTTAATCACGAAAGCGAAATACAGTACTTGTAAACTGTAAGCAAAATGTGGACATATTTTCACACAACATAGCCCTTTACAAAGCAGTTCCTGCATAACCAACTACGTATGGATCTTCTATACTGACGTGTCACGGCTGTGCTGTCACAAATGCATGTGATCGATCAAGAATCCTTGAATATTGTTATGCAGCAATTTATGGACACGCATGCAGCAAAAGGCACCAATCAACAGCCCAGGCTTCATTACACTCCACCTCCAATCCTCAACGAGGTCCTCGCTATGCCCACGCATTTGATCTTCAAGTCACTCCACCATACTAGCCCGACCCACTGCCGGATCGAGTAATTGTCAAGCCTCTCGTGAGAAGAACAGCCACTCGGATGCTCTTTGCTCAGTCGCGCAAACAGACACAACTCCCACTACTTGCACGCTCTGACACAGACTCGGTGCTTCCAAGACCGGTCGTGACGATGGATACACTCAATGACATCCTCGCCAGCTATGTCGCCCGAGGCAGTGAGACGAAAGACAAGCTGTTGGGTGCTGGCTTCAGCGTTGTCACCAAGGACGGTACGTGTCTTGCACTGTCTGTGTATTCATTTGTTTCTGCCAACTTACCATAGGATATGTGTGATTACAAATACACCTCAACGGAACGGAAACCACCAGCAATACTAACAACCTCCCCACAGACATCCTCTTTGAAGGCGCCACTGGCCGCATCGACCTGCCCGCCGACTCGAGCCCCTGGGATCTCGACACGCTGACGTGGTACGCCTCCATGACCAAGCTCGCAACCGCCATCGCCATCCTCCAGCTCAGCGAGCGCAACCTCATCACGCTCGACGAAGACATCCGCCCGCGCGTGCCCTTCCTGGCCGCCAACAAGATCCTCCGCGGCTTCCACCCGGACACGGACGAGCCCATCCTCGACCCCAACACCCAGCCCATCTCCCTGCGCTCGCTCCTCCTGCACATCACTGGCCTCCACTACGATATTCTGGAGCAGAACACCATGAAATACCGCCGCCAGCAGCACACGGAGAGCCAGCACAACCTGACCTTCACACTGGAAGGCATCTCGGTCCCCTTTCTGCACGAGCCTGGCGAGAAGTGGACCTACGGCGTCGGGCCCGAGTGGGCGGCTGTCGTTCTCGAGCAGGTCACGGGCCAGCGATACAGCGACTACATGCGCGAGAACGTGTTTGCGCCGCTGGGTATGCACGACACCTCCTTCTGGCCCACCAAGGAGCTCAACGGCGGCAAAGGCCGCAGCCCCGCGCCGATCCCGTACCGTGGGCCCGATGGCGCGCTGGTCAGCGCGCCGTTCCCCGTGCCGGTCGACGAGCACCCGCTGGAGAGCGGAGGCGCGGGCTTGTTCAGCACGGCGAGGGACTACGCCAAGCTGCTGCGCGGTTTGTTGCAGGGTAAGCTGTTGAGCAAAGAGGGCATCGACTTGCTCTTGGCACCGCAGCTCCATGAAGAATTGCAGGCGTCCATTATGAGCGTGGTGGGGTCGAAGCTGGACCAGTATGCACCCGAGTATCCGCCTGGAACCCCGATCAACTTTGGCTATGGTGGCATGATTAACCTGGAGGATATTCCTGGTAAGAGAGCTGGAGGGAGTGTTATGTGGAGTGGTTTTGTGAATCCTCACTGGGTAAGTCTGGTCTCTTCTGCGGTCGACCTTTCTCTTATGAGAGGTTTCTGTGCAGACGCTGCTGCCCAAGAATCTATCCGGTCCTGTCTTTCTCTTGAACTGTTAAAACCAAGAGGCTAACACACAAGTGACTCCATCACCACCAGTGGATCGACAGGAAGAATGGAATCGCAGGTATCCTGCAAGCCTCTCTCTTGCCACATGCCGACCCCGTGGTCGCCAAACTCTACGACGAACTTGAGCGTGAAGTCTACAAGAACCTGGCTGGTCAATAGAGCGCTTGTTACCGGTTGCGACCATTCTGTCTCGCGTTTGTGCGCGTGAGTGAGTGACTGGTTTGAGAAGTATGGTTTGGAGAGGCTTTCTTCGTAGCCTTCTGCCTATACTATGGGTTTAGTCTCTTCGACAACTTGTATGTGCACGTCCTTGGATGCTTGATTGTTCCTTGCGTATTGCTCGTGAAACCGCTGTTTCTCACTGGCCGGCAATTTTGCATAATCCTCTGCGCTCTCTTGATAGCCACCAAGGACGGCATCCACCCACTCCTGCGCTCCCAGCCCGAGGTGCTGCGTCCACTTGGTTTTGTACTTGTCTTCGAATTTGTCTTGAGGGACCCCCTCGGCCATTTTTATCCCTCGGCGTCTGGCCTCTTCTCGCGCTCCATCCATGTCTCGTTTCCGGGCTTGCAGTAAATCTCTGGTCATTTGCCACCGATGGCTGTGAGGAACCTCGTCCACTTTCTTAACCACACACCCACGCATAATCTGCTGGTCTGTCAGCATGTTTGTGATTTCCATGAGCCCCGCGGTTCCGATGAGCAGCACCATCAGCAGCACCTTGCCCATGAGCGTCATGTTGCTCGCAAGCGCGGCATCCAGGTACATGAGCACCGTCGCACACGCCACGGGGAGGCCCTCGCAGGGCGTGATCTCGCGCAGCCACTGGCCCGCCGTGAAGGCCTTGACGTCGTTGACGCCGCCGCGGATGCGCACCCAGCGGTCCTCGCTCATGAGCACGAGCATGTCGCACTCGGCGCCGTCGTCGCGGCGCTCGTAGCCGTACGAGGCCCGCCGCCCGCCCAGCTCGCCGGACCCCGTGCGCCGCTTGATGACGACGATGTTGAGCAGGCGGCAGAGGACCAGCACGCCGACCACCGCGAGGCCCCACCAGTCGTTGTAGGCGCCCAGCAGGCCCACCACGGTCAGCGTCAGCGCGATGCTCAGCAGGTAGGTCACGCGTGCACACGTGCGCTTGGCTTCGGAGCGCCACACGGCCTTCCACGTCTCGACGCGGGTCCACGTGTCCCAAAAGGTCGTGGGTGGCGGCGGGCTCGTGCTTGTGGGCTCCTCCTCGTGGGCACCGCTATGGATGTTCTGGTGGGTGCTCCCAGAGGCACGCTGAGCGGGCGCGCTCTCCGCCTCTCTCCAGTGGTACGCGGTGAATGGATCCTTGGAGACCTCAAAGGTCGTCAGGTGGAAGGAGCTTGCTTCGCGGCGCAGGTAAATGACGGCGCCGGGGTTCTCGATGCGGAACTTGGCGTCGCCGTTGAGGAGAGCCACGGTGGGGATCTCGCCGTTGCTGAGCTCCGATGCCCACTGCTCGCGGTGCATGCCGGGGCACAGCACCAGGGCGTCGAGCCATCGGCTGTTGCCCTTGAGGACAGTTCGCTTCAGGACCGCAATGAGGTCGGCTAGGGCGATCACGCCGGCCAGGTCGAGCGAGATGTCGGGGAAATACGTCGACAATACGGGCCCTGAAGACTTTGGCACGGATCGCCCCAAAACATTCACGCTCATATCCTATCAGCGCAAAGACAAAAAGGAAACATCAGATTAGCCTTGACCCGCTTTCTAATATCGATAACATAGCAACTTTCACGAGAGGAACTTACCTTGAGTGTTGGGAGATACATATCGGAACCTACGGCTTTGGAGTGCTGGCGGTATTGTCCCAGATGTCGACCATTCTATTGCACGTGTGCCTAGAGGGGGCCTTGATATTTGTTCACCATAGGAGAAGCTGCGCGATTCCGATTTCAGGTGGCAACTGGAAAGTGGAATAAAAGAGGAGACAGAAAAAAAGAAGAGAAAGCCGGAAAACAACGAGCCGCATCCTCTGCAACCTCGACTCCACCGCTGGACGGTGGTACCTTGAACAACTCAGCAAACAATACAGAGCCACGTACTGTCTTTACTCCACCGAAAGTTCAGCTGAATTCCGGGGTCTGAAGAACCCGGTGAAGGTAAATCTAGCAATATTGAGACCTCCCGCGGGTTGTGGGCCACACGCTGGGGATGCACTGTTGCAACACGCCGCGATATTGCTTTTGCAACCATGAGAAACGCGAGGTAGATGGCATTCACCGCCATTATGGGTCTTTCCTGCCTGGGTAGCCCAAGTCTGTGAGGTTACTCGGCACAATGTAACCTCGTGAGGCTCACCTGAAGCCATGACATGGCATCGAAAGCCCAAGCACGAAGGCAGAGAGACTTTTGCCACAGGTCAGTAGGATGGAGAACCATGCTGTTGCTTTTGGAGATGCCTGTGCACATTCGATGACTGGATCCCAACAGCCTCCTACCCAAGCCGTGACAATCGTTTTGTCCGCCGAGTAGCCAAGTATTGACGGACTACGGTGCTCCATAAGGCTGCCTGTTGGTGAGCCTCTCGGCAGCTGAACCCAACCGAATCGCTTCTTCAACACGGCTCTACGTTCTCTCTTTTCCTTTTGTACCCACCTGCCTCTGATTTGTCAGAAGGGATACGCATACTGTTAAGGATATCCTGCGGCTTCCTGGATCTGGAAGCCTGCATTGGGCCAGATCCGGTGTTGTGGAGTTTCCAGCATGCCGTACATCCAGCCAACATGGATTAGAAAGAAAAAATAAAAAAGTGCGCAAGCCGCGGCTCCTCAACACTATATAATACACTGTGTTACAGTATATGGAAGGATCAAGTAGGCTACGTACTCTCATACATAGTACATACCAAGTACAGAGGTAGTGGACCACGCAAGCGGTGGGCATCTATAGCAATAACGAAAGCAGTAGGAGACGGCAAAGACTATTTCCTGCTCCAAGTGGACAAGACCTTATTATTAATCCTATCTCGGCGAGATTGGAGAAGCAGGCGGGCTAGACAAGCTGCAAAGGCGACATTGGAAAGAATCCTCTACTACCTTAAAAAACATTTTCTCCGAGTATCTTTCTCAGCTGCTACGACCCAAGATGCTCGATCAAGTATCACCTTGGAAAGATGGCAAACTGGTACCCAGAGACCCAATAAGCACGAGCTTGTTCTGAATCGGTACCTGGCGGCAACAAGACTTTGGTTTTGGTTGATGCGCTGTTATCCTTTTCCAACTCGCTTTCACTGTCATTCACCCATCTCTGATGATCAGACTTCAAAGTACTTGCCTCACTATATGGAGAGTTCTGAAGACTTTTGGTTCTGGCGTGACAGTCGAGCGCTCATCATTTGATAATTCTTCAAACAACTACAACAACTACAACAACTACAACAACTACAACAACTACAACAACTACAACAACTACAACAACTACAACAACTACAACAACTACAACAACTACAACAACTACAACAACTACAACAACTACAACAACTACAACAACTACAACAAAGGCACCATCACGCTGCTTCTCCGTTGGCTCAGCCCATCCGAATCGTCCTCATTCCCCCAAGAAAGCAAGATTTGTTCCCATCGCAAGCCATGGCCGCACCGCTACAGAATATCTGGACCCTCGACGCGGGGCTCCCGCTGGATCCCGCCGAGCCTCCAGAGTTCTCTCCCCCCGAGGCGCCCCGTCAACAAGGGACCGCATTTTACAAGGAACAGAAGAAATGGGACCAGGTGGTCGAGGATTTGCGTCAAGTGAGATTGCTCGAAGGGTTGCATGAGCTGGCAAGATTGAGAAAATGCGACAACGCCCACGTTCGAAAGAAATATTTTGACGAAGTGCTTCAGGCAAGAGAAAGTCGCTGTGCTCAAGTCGAAAAGAAACTGGAATCTTTGAGAATATCGAAGGAGAGTCAGAGCGAAGCTGTTGAGCAGCTACTCAAGGACAAGACAGCCTTTGAAGAGGGTAAGTCTGAGGATGGGGGTACCCCTCGTCGTAGATATTGCGAGTTACAAGCTCGGTATTGGGAGCGCGGACTCCAACAATTCAGATATCAAATTGCGCAGAGACGAAACGAAATCGAGAGTCAAATCATCTCTGCGAACATGACAATTAAACGGCTTCAAATGGAGTTGGACCAACAGACGAAGCCAAACTCATCCGACGAGAAGCACCGACCCAGCGTGAAGCCAGCAGGCACGGACAAGGCACAAGGCACGCATGATGAGGAGCAACAGAGTAATAGTACCGAAGCCGCGAATCGCGATGGGCTCTCCGAATCACAGCAAGAAGTGGCTGCTGCAGACAAAGGCGATGCTGAGCAGAACCAGGCTTGTTCTACAGAGCCCCATGCAAAGGACTTGACAACGCAAGTGCAGGAAAAAAAAAGAGAAAAGGAAGAATTGATCTCTATAAAGCGCGAACTGGATAGGGAAGAAGCATACCGTGTTCGACTTTATGCCGACCGCGTTTTTCATAATCGGAACAGGGCAAGGATTCTGGGTCGTCAGTACAAGAAGATCATGAAAGATCTGTATCTTCTAAAAAAGAAACAGGGCCGACTTGAAGAACAAATATCCAAGGGTCAGCAGGAGCAGATTGACTTGGAGAAGGAGGTGGATATGTGGAAGGGAATGAGACTGACGGCTTTGATGGAGGACCTCCCGCGGGGCCAGGGCTACGAACATATGACTCCTGCCACGCGCAAAGAGATCAAAGTGCAATGGGCTGCACTGCACGCAGCCTTCGGAGTCGATCCCAAAGAAGAAGACTACAACCAGTTCTCGAGAAAGTTTGAAACGGCGCTCAACGCCAAATTCGAGCAGCATCAGAAGGCGGCCCGGGAGATGGCGCAGAGCCATGCACGCCACCGCGGGCTCGATGTATCAGCCTTGTGCCCCAACGGCGATGACAGCATCCTGGATGAGCTGCTTGAAACATGCTATTTGATGCTTGATCATCTTCCCAAGGTCAAGTCTGTGCTTGACTTTGACCCAGTCAAAGACGGCGAGATTACTGATGATGAACACGAGGACAGCGACAGTGAGACGGACAGCGACAGTGAGACGGACAGCGACGACAGTGAGAGTGATGTGCACAGTGACAAAAGTAGCAACAACACACCTGACGTGGAGACGGACAACACCTCTGGTGGCATCGTAGAGCAAGAACAGCACAATGAAGAGGACGGTGAGGAGCGCACAACAGAACAACAAGACACGGGTGACACGGTAGCTGTACCCGACACGACTAACGGCGACAATTCGAAGCCATCTGACGATCCATCTCAGCCCGAGGGCTGGGATCAGCTATACCGGAAGATCAATGAGGGCATGACCGACGAGGTTCGCCTCCTGCTCGTGTATCCGGCCCCGAGTCAACACTTTCCCATTATTTGCGAGTTACAGACTGTCGAACTCATGAATCGGTTCGACATTCCCAAGTATGCCGCACTGTCATACTGGTGGGGGTCCCCTGAGGACCGCCAGTCTGTCTACATGCTCCCTACGAACCAGGCACGCAGCCATGAACGAGGAAGCAGGCCCCAGCCCTACACAGGCAGAGATCAAATCGGGGAAGCTGTCAAGGTATCCGTGTATATGAACCTCTACTGCGCCCTTAACCGGCTACGGTGCCGTGACAAGCCTGTCTTGCTGTGGGTCGATAGCTTGTGCATCAACCAACTGGACGACGAGGAAAAGTCGCACCAGCTGAATGCTATGATGTCGAAAATCTACAGTCAGTACACATTGAACCTTGGGCTTTTGTTTCCCCTCCTTCGCGGCCCGGCTTCCCAAATGACTTATGTGCAAAAAGCACAACCAAAAGAGGGGACCAAGAATACAGAGAACAAATTACAAGCCAGGGAACTGTTGACTAACGCTCAATTGCTGTAGGCTCGGCCGAGAAAGTGTGTGTGTGGCTGGGAGAAAGCAGCGACGATGGCAACGGCGACAAAGCCATGGACTTTATACCCAAGGTGGTGGACATGGCAGCAATCCAAGGCTTGCTCAAGGACAGCAGCGCAGCCGAAAACTGGGAGGCACTGGCGGTGCTCATGCGCGACCAGTGGTTCTCGCGCCGCTGGGTCGTGCAGGAAATCCTCCTAGCACGCAAGGCCGTGGTGCACTGTGGCACCAGAAAAGTCTTGTGGGCCGATTTCGTCGACGCCATCACTCTTTTGGTTCACAATCAAGACGCAGTCCGGGGCCTGTTTCGCCAGGAACGCTGGTACTATGGGCCCGAGACGATCGGGGACGTCAAGAAGAGCAGTGCCGTCAAGCTGCTGGACGTGACCAATGACCTCTTTATGCGCGCCCCGGACGGCACTGTGAGGGAGTCCCGCAAGAGTCTCGAATTTCTTGTAACGAGCCTGACCACCTTTGGCACAACGGACGCTCGAGACCTGGTCTACAGCCTCATCCACATTGCAAACGACACCAAAAACCTTTCCAGTGATCCGTTCCGGGGCGGCACTCATGCAGACGTGTCCGGGGGGGTCTCGAGAATCCCCATCGACTACACCAAGGCCACGGTCAAGGTCTGCATTGACTTCGCCAAATTTTGTATCGAGGGCTCAGAGTCCCTCGACATTATTTGCCGCCATTGGGCCATCAAGGGAGAGACGAAGCATGACAACCCAGATACTGTGTATCCATCTTGGATTCCCATGCTGCAAAACTCCGAATTTGGCGAGCCAGGAGAAGCGCGCTGGGGCCGCAAAAACGGCATCAGCTTTGTGGGTCTGCAGGGACAACGACGCTACAATGCAGCGGCTGGTCGACCAGCCAGGCGGAAAAGCGTAGTATTCAAGGACAGAAAGTCTTTGAGAGAGCTCGAGGGTTATGATGAGAAAATTGAGGGCGGGGTGCTTGTGCCTTTAGGCTTCATGCTGGGCAAAGTTCGGGAAGTATCCCCCGTCATGAAGGCAGGCCTGATTTCATCAGAGTCCTTGCTCATGGCAGGATGGCCGGGGCGGAGCAGACGTTCGAAAGACGCACCGCACCGCACACCACAACGCAAGGAAGCCAGCAATAAAGAGGAGGCTATCCAGGAAAAAGGAGTGAACAAAAAAGGGGCAGCCAACAAGAAAAGGGAAGCCAACCAGAAAAAGGAAGCCAACAAGAAAAGGGAAGCCAACAAGAAGATGGAAGCCAACAAGCAAGATGAAGCCAACAGGAAAAACCAAGTCTGGCGGGTTCTGATTGCAGACCGTGACGCTAAGACCAATAATGCGCCGCCATCATGGTACAAGCGCGTATGCGAACACTGTTTGACCGTTGCAGATAACCTAAACAATGGCAACTTCAATATCGACATGATGCTCCTCAACTGGCAGTCCTCACCAATGGTCAAGGCTTACCTGGAACTCGTACGCGAAACAACCTGGAATCGGCGCTTCGTCTCTGTGTCTTTGATTCATGCTACGGAAACAAAGGCAGAACACGAGAGGGAGGAAGAGAAAGATCGAACCATGGACCAAAAGCGGAGTGATGCCGCGGCAAAGGATGCCGAGGATCCAGTCGCCCTCTGCCCTGCTGACACCCAGCCAGGTGACATCATATGTATCCTTCTCGGTTGCTCCGTGCCCGTTGTCCTGCGTCCTTTTGGAACTTTTATTGCACAGTCAAGAAAGTTGGCCGAGAACTCGGCCTTGCTTGAGTCGGAAAACAATACTCACTCGTCGGCGACATCTAACAACAAGCGCGAGGCGCCCCAGCGGTACATTCTGATTGGAGAGTGTTATGTCCACGGCTACATGGACGGAAAAGTCACAGACGAGTATGAACTGAACCATACCGCGTCTAAAGGCCTAGGTAAAAAGATTGATGGTCCCGAAGACGTCCCTGACATCTTAGGCGGCAACGACACACTTGCCTCGGGTGATACTGGTGAGGAGGACAAAGGCCAAGAAAAGACAAACGGCGAGGCCAAGAAGGATGCACAAAAAGATGAGATGAAAAACTTTCACGTTTGGACACAGTTTCATATTCTCTGAAGTGTCGCGAGGTATGCTTTACTTTTTTGTCGTTGTTGCCGGGGCGGGGGCTGCTCATCTTTCTCTCCCTTACCACCCAAACAAAAATGCAGAAAGAAAAGAAAAAGAGGGGGGGAGAAGAAAAAAGGAGAACCAAAAGGCGCGGAACTGTTGGACTGGCTCTTGTACGTACGTACGTGCGGGTTTGATGGGTTCTGTATTGCTTGTTGATGATGATAAGTTAAGTGAAGGGAGAGCACTTCGTACGAAGTTGCATCCCTTCTCTTCTAGCTGGATCCCCATAGGCTTAGTCATGCCACGGCTTACGTACGATCATTGTTAGCATTGGTGGTATTTAAATAGGAATAGGGTATAAGTATGGTGCTTAGTAACGGCCGGGGAAGTGGCCAACGTTGATATTGATGAACAAAATGGAAGGCAGGAGAGGTATGGGTTTCCTTAACGTGTTATTGTTGAAATGTTTTCTGTCTACCTGTTTCATGTTTTCCTATGTACATCATGTACAGTAATCATTGGCAACTATTTAATTCGATGCTTCAGCGGTCGACAGAAGTCAACCTCTGGACTTCTCAGGCAAATCTGTCCGTCGATGATAGCAATGCTTGATTTCTTCCCCCTTTGTCTCCCTTTTTACGTGCTCTCACTTTCGTTTAATACCTGGACATCAGAACAGCACGGTGCAGCCTTTGATTTACTATGTATAGAAATACATCATATCGGGAACCCGATATCTAGTCCCCAACTCTTTGCATCCAGCTAACACATCAAGTGTCCCAGGAACGACCCCATAGAAAGAAACCCTGCGCAAGTCCAGGCCAAGCTAAGCCTGACCAATGATACGTACAACTCAGCCCACTTTCTTTGGGGTATATCTATCTGTGTTTATACTATACTACTATTGTACACATTACCATATACAAATCACCAAAACATGCCCCCCGAAACTTGAACAAAAACCGGTCGGTCGTCAATCCTAAGATGTCGTTCCTCTCGCGGGACCCCACTTTTCTCTCATCCAATCTCACCCGTTCCAGCCAATGGCGTGTTATACCCAGCCATGGTGGCGCAGTTCCCCCACCCTTTCCTTACGAACCCCCTGTAAGTTATGACGTCGCTTGTTGGGGCAAAAAGTTGGCAAAAAAAAGATTCAGGGTCCTGTGGCTGACTTCAAGGGTCCTTGATGACTCTATTTTATTTTATTTTTGGCCCTGCATTTCCTTTGTTTTTTTCTTATTTTCCTGTTTATTGAGGCTTGTCTTATCTATCCGTGTGAGTAACCCTGTCATTGCCATGCCTTGTTCCACAGCTTGAACTTTCGCCGCTAGGGACAAAGTACGGCGATTGTGAGTTTATACTGTCTGAGTTCACCATCTCTTAGCAAGAGGGATCGAAAACAGGATTCTTCTTTTCCGTGTCTGGCTGTATATACTCAAATAACTCTAGATTAATTTGGGAGTACGATGCACACGCTGCTTTGCTGATCAAGTCGCTGGTGACCTAGTTAGGTAGTACGTACAAGGTAACGCCAGAGAACTTCCAAGTTTTATCAGAGATCCCAGCAGAGCAAAAGATGGACATTGGCGTTGGTTGGCTCACAGGGGACTGTGTACGTATCAAGTGTGCTATGATATGTACTTGGCCCAAATGACCGGACCGACGTAAGCAACCAGTTGACCAACCAACCAACCAACCAGCAAGCCAGCCAGCCAGGTCCCTGACAAAAATCCCACCAAAAACCACCCTTCTGACGTCTCTTCTTCTCTTTCTATCGAGAAAAGGGGCCAGATAAGCAGTGGGAAGATTTATGTACATTGTACTCAGGGGAACCCAACGAATGACCTTGCCTTGGCTGATGTCACGGTTCCCCATGGGAGATGGGTTGTTCTGATAGACGATCGAGAGGCCTCACCTTTGTCGCTTGTTCTTGTGCTTCCTCCATTCTAGTCCAACTTTGACAACGTTGATATATAACACCCCTCGCTTCCTACCCATCTCAACCCCACCTGTTCTGACTTACCATCCTCCATCAATACTCATACGCACCTCAATTCAAGTTCAAAGTAGCGAAAACACACAGTACCATAAACATCCATCCAACCACTCTTCATATACACAAAAAGAATCAAACAACCAATCCACCCAAAATGGCCCACCGTCACCACCACAACACCCGCTCCTCCCGCACCACAACCACAACCACCACCACCACCACGCGCCGAGGCCGAGGAGGCGGCCTCTTTGGCCGGAAAAAGGTCCACCACCAGAAGCGCAAGCCTACCATGGGCGACAAGATTGCGGGCGCCATGAAGAAGCTCAAGGGAGCCATTACGCACAACCCTGCTGAAAAGGTATGTGTTTTCCTTTTTGCTCGTGTTTGTATACTGTTGCTTTGTTGTCGTCCGAAAAGGTCAAGAGGCTGACAGTGCATTTACCTTTGATAAACGATTTAGGCTGCTGGCACTCGTCGCATGCATGGTACAGATGGCCGTGGTAGCCACCGCTACTAGGCCAATTAGCCGAATTATTAAGAGATTCTCGGACTGAATGGCGTGTATGATTAAACGTTACTGTACGATTTTGTATTTGGGATGAGCGTTGCAAAGAGCTTATAAGAGGGGACTCTCTAACGGAACGATACCCACATGTACACGATCCTGTGTATCTTTTTGTATTATTAGATGTCAGATCATGTTGATGAACGTGATAACACACTTGTTGCTTGATTGTCTCTTTTCTGCATGGTCGTCACAAATTTCCTCATGTTTGCGTGGAGCAATAGCAGACGACAAGCCGTCCATCGGCTTATGCTCCAGATTTCAAAACATCGGTCCTCCGAGCATTTTCGCATAATAAGGTTTAGGTCAATATTTCAAACAATCAGCACTGATAAACCACCAATCATCAATGTGTCACACAATACTCATGCTTCCATTCGAAGTTCTGTACATCAGAAAGTCAATAGAGCCATGCATGCACCTTTAGCCAACCTTGCTTATGCTACCACAGTTGTTGCATCGCTGACCAATTTTGTAACTTGACGCCTCCCACTGCAACTCATCCTCCGTGAGGGAATCACCCTTGTTGGCTGGGTAAAAGTCTCGAGCATGAGCAGTGCGAGTGTGGGAAGTCTGCCTGACTGGCTTGGGAATGCGACTCTGGGACTTGGACGCCACCAATGATTTGCTAGCCATGACATTGCGGTAGCGAGAGGTCGAGTCACCATTTCTCATCAGCCGATTGCTATCTCGCGGCAAGAGAGGACCTTTAGGACTTTGCGGTGTGTTGTGGCCCATTTCCAGCTCGCCCGAGTCGACAAAAACCCCCGAGGCCAGATTTTGATCCATACATTTTCTGAATATCTCAAGTTGACTTTTGCTGGGAGACGGGTGTTTCTTTTGCGGCAAGTCTGTGTCCATGGTACGCTTTGCACCACGTGTGGGCATTTTTAGATCAGCCTGAAAGCTGCTCATAGAGCGAGGCACAGGCCTGGTGGTTGAGCTAGGCGGATATGAGTTTAGTCGGGTTGAATCAGTTACACGGACGCCAGCCCTTGCTTTGGGTTCGTTTTGCCGGACACTTGGTCTATGGCCGTGGCCGTTGTCCGGAGCATTATGTTGAGGCTCTTGGGCTTGTGTGCGGCCTCCAGACTGTCGCTTAGTCGTTGGTGGAGGTATGTTGGCTGCGAGAGCTATGACTTGCGATTTGTGGATGGCAACCACGCGCGGTGGCTTTGAGGGGGTCTCGTAGATGGGCAAGGACATTGGTCGTCGTCGTGGGGTGGAGCAACCGACCGGAGGACTCGTCAGGATGGTGTTGACATTGGCATCCAGAATCCGTTCAGTCTGGAAAGGGTCAGTCGAGGGTGTTGTATAGACTGTCCCTGACACCTTGGCACAAAACTGCCGCTCGTCTAGAGACTTGGCCGATGGTGAGTCGGTAAATGGATCTTCTAAGCCCTGGCTGCTGCACAATCCAAGTTTGTAATCCATCATGGATGCCTTCTCTGGCCACTCAAGTTGCTCTTCAGCCTCAACTTGCTTTGAACGAACGCACTGACTGTCGACCTGTTCGTCACGATTGGCACAAAGACGTTTAAACCCCGCTGAAGTGTGGATAGAGCGATGTGCTTCATTCAATGAGGGCTCGGATGTTGGAGTGCACTGGGCAGCTGAGCTTGTAGACACGGTCTCTGTTGCATCAAGCGAGAGGACGGCATCATGATCTCGCTTCTTAGTGCCTCTAATGCTCTTGAAGTGGCCACTGAACGCACCAGTAAGCTTTGTAAACGCATTCTTGGTTCGCGATCGTGTGAGTTTGAAAGATCCAGTGAGATCTGTGTCACCTTTGGCGCTATTAGTGGCTTCCTGTGGAGGAGCAGAGAGGACTGTAGTGTAAGAGTGGACAATCTTGGCTGACTTCTTGTCTACGATGTGATCTAGATCGCGGGCTATCACTTGTCGCGTGTTTGCCGAGAAACCAAAGAGTATTTGTGGGTTTCGGGCAGCATTACGACCCATGATATGTGCACTCTGTGATTGGGGTAACGACCCAATGGGTCCTTTGCGCTTTTTGTTTGCCAAAGACGCTTCTGGAACATGATGTGGCTCGGGGCAATGATTCCAGCTCGAGGACCGTCGTGGTATCTCTTCAATGGAGAGACTTGGCGCTTGCAGAGTCTGGGCCGAGGTTTGATGCGCGAGAGTCTCTTCGGCAGACAGAATCTCAAGCGGTCGGCTGTTAGGCAAGTCGCGAAGCTATTTGCGATGAAAATCAGCCGTCATGGTCTTGTCGCACGTTGGGGACGAATAGAGCCCACCTTTTCAGCGTCTTCTTCAGCCAGATAGCCCCAAGGACTCGGATGGCTCTCGTTGGTAGTGTCCAGCAATGCACTCACAAGTTTGTGATCATAACCGTCTGTTGCAGGGCCGAGAGCCACTCGATAGTCGATCATCGTTTGAGTGGTAGCCGAGTGATCGGTATCGACGACTGAAGGATTATTTCGTTTAGCATCCATGTGAGATCCTAATTGTGCAACGGAGAGCGACCACGTACCAGGCTCTAAGGGCGAGGTAGGAGAGCAAGATAGACTGCCGCTGCCTTTGCGGCGATGTTCCTTCTTGGGAAGAAGGGCCAATTTCCACTTGGTATTGGCCATTGTAGCATGTAGCCTTTTCGAGCAGTTACTCTCACAGAGACCTGGCGTCTCGTTTGTATTACTCAGAGCAAGATCGAGAACAGGAGGGTGTTTCAAAGTCAAGGGCGGACAGTATGTTCCAGAGAATCGACCGCGGTGCGGGTGCGATAAAGAGTGTGAGGGTATCGGGGCCAGAACTAAAAGAGTGACTGGTGCAGAAAGCGCAGTGTTTGAGAGGGAAGCTGGCCAGCCGTGTGATGCCTTGCGGTCGCAGCGGCGGGAAAGAATATGATCCAGTTGATGCGAGTCTTGCCAGGACACCAGAGTTCAAGCCTGGCTTTTTGAGCATTCGACGTAGTTGAAAAGTCAGAGACCCTGTGGCAGAGGGCGCGAGCTCTCCCAACAGCAGTGTGTCTGCCTACCTAGGCAGGGCTCAGAGCGTCGGGCAGGTACGAGGAGGCAGGCAGGCAGCATCACGTGGCGCGGAATGAGAGAAGGAGGCAGGCCACGGACTCGCAGCCTTGCAACTGGCCTAGAGCCAGCCTGGGAAGAAGTGGCGTGGAAGACTACCATTCCATGCTCTTGCAACCTCCATGTCCTTCTCATCACCTTGGTAGTCGCCAAGCAAGCATTGACATGTTGCTCGTCTCCAGAAACGAGTTGCAGCCTCTACAGGATACGCAGCATTTCCATCCTCCTCGCGGAGCGTCAACGAATGCACAGCGGATGCCAGCTCGAAACCAGCCAGCCATAGCTCTTGACCCTTGACAGCATTGAGTATTCGAGAGTTACACACGTTGGCAGTATTTGATCTTAGCTTGAAATGCCAATACAATCTCGGTCTCTATAGCAGTGGAACACAATCCTCAGAGGTATTCAGGCTCGAAGCAGGACCCCCGTATGGTCAGCAGGTCACAGGCTTTCCTTACAACAGCAAGAACATTAAAAAAAACCATCAATTCTATCAAGGCTGAATCCTACGATGTTGTCCAGGCGTACCGCCATGCAGCGGGCGCCTCAACCTAGCCCAGTCCGACGTTGGGACCAGCAAAAAGCCTGACTGCAATGCTGGTTGTAAGGTGACGTTCTACTCAGTTTGACGCCACCTGATGGCATTCAAAAGGGTACCTTTGACAACGATGAGGATGAAGATGATGATGTTGTTGTTGTCCGTCAGCGAACCACCAAGCCAGAAAAGCTTAGACGATGCGCAATGTTACCGCAAGTCGCGAGGCCAAACTTGGATGGCGCGATGCGAAGAGGAACAAGTCGGAGCGGCAAGGCCGGCTGTTCGGCGCCTTCTCATTCGCAGGCTGGCAGCGGCTGGCCCCTCTTCTTTGGGGCTACGCCTTGCGAGCCGAGCCTTGGCCCTGCCTTGGCCAAAGACCTCGCCCTGCTCGCCGTACCTCCGAGCCCTGCGAGCCAATTTTGTCGTCAACGTCGCAACAAACACTTTTGCTCGTGCGACCAATTCTCGAGCGCTCCGACAGCGTGCACTTCCTTTCCTGTACAACACGCTCTCGCTTGCCTGCAGCTGCTTTCCCTGCCATTCAGGAGCGGCCCTATCTTCAGCAACAGCAGTCCGCAGCGAGCAATCTGCATCTGGATCTGCATCCCGAGCCCAGCCCGCTCTCTCCGTTCTTTCGCCACCGGCAAACCTGCCACCGCGTGTTGATACACAGCACGTATCTTCGCACCCTCAGCCTTCTTCCTCGACCAACACAAAACACTCTCTCTATCTAGGTATCTTGACAGCTGCTACTCAATAGCACCGCAATCCTCCCGCCATGTCCTTCTCCAGCCTGGTTCAAGACCTGCCCATGCGCGGCTCCGCTGCCGAGGCACGCCGTCCCGGCCCTCGAGGAGACGCCTCCTACACATCGGGCGCTTCCACCATGGATGCTGCTTCGCGCACATCCCATATCTCTCGCGCCATGTCCTATGCGAGTACCAGTGCCACGAGCGTGAGCATTGCTGGAGACATCTCCAGCCAGCTTCACGGTGGCTACGCACATGCCTTGGCACGGCAATGGCAGGCAGAGCGACAACTTACAAAGGTGAGCCAAGATTGCCTTGGGACAGTCCGGATGGAGCTCAGACTGGAAACTAACGAGTTCGACTGCAGTCCATGTTGATCTACCCGCTCTTTGTATCCGACCAGGACGACGAGGAGGTGCTCATCCCCTCGCTGCCGAACCAGTATCGCCGCGGCCTCAACAAATTGATTCCCTTCCTCGAACCACTTGTCCACCGGGGCCTTCGAGCCGTTATGCTCTTTGGCGTGCCTCTGAACCCTGGTACAAAGGATGCACTTGGCACTGGTGCCGATGACCCCAACGGCCCCGTCATCAAGAGCATCCGACTTCTGCGCCAGCGATTCCCGCAACTCTACATCACAGCGGACGTGTGTCTCTGTGAATACACGTCGCATGGTCACTGCGGTATTCTGCGCGACGACGGCACCTTGAACAATCAGCTCTCTGTGGACCGTATCTCAGATGTTGCCATTGCCTACGCCCAGGCTGGTGCTCACTGTGTGGCTCCCTCGGACATGAATGACGGTCGCATTCGGGCCATCAAGCTCAAGCTGATTGAAGAGGGCATTGCCCACAAGACGCTGCTCATGTCGTACGCGGCCAAGTTCTCTGGCTGTCTCTACGGCCCCTTCCGTGACGCGGCTGGATCGTCGCCATCCTTTGGCGACCGCAAGTGCTATCAGCTGCCACCAGGCGGCCGTGGACTGGCGCGTCGCGCCATTGTGCGCGATATTGGCGAAGGCGCCGACGTAATCATGGTCAAGCCTGCAAGCCAGTACTTGGACATTATCAGTGATGCCAAGGAACTCGGCCGGGACTTGCCGATTGCGGCCTACCAAGTGAGCGGTGAGTTTGCCATGATCCACGCTGCGGCAAAGGCTGGCGTTTTCGATCTCAAGACCATGGCATTCGAGTCGACCGAGGGCATTCTGCGTGCAGGCGCCACCATCATCATCAGCTACTTCACGCCAGAGTTCTTGGACTGGCTGTCCACTTGAAGTGTGTACACACATGACTCTTGCGTGTGTTTTTGCTCTTCTCCTCTTGTGTTCTTTTTTTTTTACTTGATAATTTCTTTAAGCGAACGGATGGGCAGGGGATCAGAAACCGGCGTTCACGGGCGTTTTTGCAGGGCTGTCAAGGAGGTTCCGATCCATCAACCAAAAAGTATTGCTCTCTACCTATAGATTTCGCACCTACCTACTACTATTGATATTACGATATTGTACTCTATACGCCACTTTTTGCGGGTTGGACACTTCTTGACCACGACAGCAACCATAGACATGGCTGCGGTGCACGCACACCCTTTGAGATGGTCGGTCTGTGGACGCCCGGATGCGGATGCGGATATTTGCGATGTCGTGAAGATGCCAGAACTGGGACAGATGCAGTGAATGTGTCCAAACATTGCCCAGACGCTTCTTTGCAACGATCGTCGAAGCTGGAACAAGCCAGCCAGCGCGGGTTTCCACCCGGGGCAGAGGGGCGGCAGAAAACGGGCCACAGATTTTGTCAGAGCCAAACGTGCCCTTGTCGCAGCACCACGGTCCGGGCGCCTTCGGATATAAGGCCATCCGGAGATTTGGCTAGCTGATCAGGACGGGGGCGGTCCAGCCTGCAATTCTGCTACAATATGCAGTTATGCTTATAAGGTTTGCCACCTGTTGCTGCTTGTTGGTGGTTGATGCGGCCGCTTAGTTGGACGTTGGCACCTTTGTGTGTTGAAACATATACATAAGAATCCAACACTCAGCGATCGAGGCTCACACCTTTATATATATATATTTATATATAGGAATATGGACGCCACTGACACAGCGTGAGGAGGATCCACGCATAGGGTCAGCACACAGCACACATACCTCACCGCAAGTCGGCACCACTTATAGATCTCATTCCTGCCGCCGCCCACGCCCGCCCATGCTACGTACATGATACCACCAAGATGAGCAGACACAGATCCAGGAGACCAGCCAGCCAGCCCAGCTTGCCCGGCCAGCGTGTGGGCATCGCCATGGAGATTGGGGCCAGGCCCATCCCTGCGGGATTAAGCCCCAAGCCTCGTCCGGTCCTCATCATTCCCCCCAACTTGAAACATTCCATAAAAAAGGAGGGCCAACCTGTGAACCGCCCGCCGCCCGCAGTCCAAGGCGTCCGAGGACGAGGGGCGAGGAAGAGTACATCGGCTAATCGACCAGAGCCTATTGCCCTTGCCAGATGCAGGCAGGTCATTTGTGCGAGGCTATCCCCTGAGCAACCAAGCGGTATGCACAGTACACGGTCGACGGTGGACATTACTCGCACCAAAGTCGTCCCGTCTACCGTGTGGCCGCATGCGCTCACAAGAAACACACGCCGCGAGCAGATGAGCAGAGAGCAAAGTGCAGACGGACAGACGGCTGTACTGACCGGGCATCTCCAGCAGAGGCGGGCCATGCCATCGCTCTTTTTCCCCTTTCCTTTTCCTCCCTTTTTCTCTTCTTGCAGAATGGCTCAAGGCTGCTGGTGGCTTGCGTTCCTGTGCTGAGATTTCCACCTGTGTCGATCGCATAGCCAAGGGAGAACTTGTGACCTTTGATTGACTGGAATTCTGGTTGTTCCCATCCCTCTCCGTCTTCTACTACATTGGATGTCTCTATGCTGCAATCAGGGCTGGACTTGAATATCTTCGTTTTATTTTTATTTTTTTATTATTTTTCTTTTACCACGAGCAGGAGAGATTGCGGCCATTGTTAATATATTGAGACCCGTAACACATCACGTACTACTACTATTCCTACCACTGCTACTGCCATCCACGCTCTTTCGCTCCTGGGAGCGATTCCTTCGTTTGGGACGTCTGGATTATACTCGAGAATATCACTATTACAGTCGTCTTTGAAGCTCTACAATTGTGTTGGGTGTCTTGCCTTGTCCTCGTTTTCATCCTTCTCCTTCTTTTTCTTTCATATATATATATATATATATATATATATATATTTCGTCTTTCTACTTCTGGGCCTTGTACACAGGCTGGACAATGAACGGCCATGCTCTGTCCAAGTCCTCCTTCTCCTACGAAGAGGGCCTCTCCTTACTAGACGAAAAGTCCCACTCGGACGTGGACAGCGAAGCAGGCCACGCAGACACCAACTCACGGTTCCCTGCCTCGTCCTACCTACGACAATGGGCCTTTTTCGGCCGGCGAGCCGTCAACAAGGCGTTCCCCCCAGTGGCACAAGCCTCGCGAATCCCCTCGAGTCCACACTGCCTCGCTTTTCTGCTGCGGTGCATCCTCTTCCTCTTGCCGTCCTTTATCGCCTCGCGCATCTCGTCGTCTCTGCACCATGAACGCACCCACGGCCGGCTGGGCCCGACGTCCTACTTGGACGGCATGCGCGGGCTCGCCGCGCTGTTTGTGTTCTTCTGCCACTACTCGTACTCGGCCTTTGCCATTGCCGACGGATGGGGATCCAATGATGAGAACCGCTACCTGCTGAAGCTGCCCTTCTTCCGCCTCATCTACGCCGGCCCGCCCATGGTCGCCATCTTCTTCATCGTGTCGGGATATGCTCTGTCGCTGAAACCCCTCAAGCTCGCTCGCTCGCAGCGCTGGGGCGAGCTCTCGACCACCATGTCCTCCTTCATCTTCCGGCGCGCGTTTCGCCTTTTCCTGCCCACCTTCATCTCCACCTTTATGGTGGTCATCCTGCTTCGCGTGGGCGCCTACGAGTGGAACCGCGAATGGAGCCTCGACCGCACCTGGCACTGGAACGTGCAAGAGACGGCGCCGCAACGGCTCAACACGACCTCGGAGCAACTGGACGACTGGTCGCGCAACATGTTTGACTTTGTGCACGTCTGGGGGTGGGAAAAATACGGCGGCTCGACGTGGTACGACGTGCACCTGTGGACGATCCCCATTGAGTTCCGCGCGAGCATGATGCTGTTTCTGATGCTGCTGGGCACGGCGAGGCTGCGGACGGGACTGCGGCTTGGGTTCTTGGCTGTGTGGTTGGCCTTTTCGTACTATAGTGATCGCTGGGAAATGATGTTGTTTTTCGTCGGCATGTTGTATGCTGAGTTGGATTTGATCCGGGGCGCGCACAGTGATCCATCGACGACGGCTGCTGTTGTGACAGATGCATCCTCGTCGTCGTTGTCATCGTCATTGCCGTCGTCGTCCTCACCAGCGATCCTCCCCATCAAGGAGCCTGTCGTGTATTATATCGGAACAGGCACACTGCAAGACGACGACCTGGAGGGCTTCCACAACCCAAGCCGCCAACAACCACCAGCACGCAAGGCAGGCATCCTCCGCCGCTGCTTCTGCTGCTGCTTCCCTTCTCTCTGCACCGGCGGCGGACCCCTGGGCTTCCTCCACCGCCTCTGCTGGGCCGCGCTCGCCCTCCTCTCGCTCTACCTCCTCTCCCAGCCCGACGTCAACAGCGAACACACGCCCGGCTGGATCTACCTCTCGTCGCTGATCCCAGAATGGGTCTCGGACAAGTACCGCTACTGGCAGTGCAACGGCGCGATCCTCTTTGTCTTTTGCACGGCGCGCATCCCCTTCCTCCAGCGCATCTTCAACACCGCGCCCGTGCAGTACCTGGGCAAGATCAGCTATGCCATCTACCTCATGCACGGCCCCGTCATGCACACGGTGGGGTACAGCATCCAGCGGTGGGCGTGGGAGGTCTCGGGCGTGGATGGACGGGCGCAGTACAAGCGGGGGTTTGTGCTCGGCGCTGTCTTTGCGGTGCCGGTTGTGGTGTGGGCCGCAGATGTCTTTTGGAGGGCCGTGGACGCGCCGGTTGTGAGGTTTGCCAAGTGGCTGGAGGGCAAGTGTGTGAGGGCTGAGGGGGGGAAGTGAAGGGTGATGAAACACAAACAACAAGAAAGAAAGAAGAAGAAGAAAAAATATGAAGAATATGAAGAACGAAAAGGAAAAAAAGAAGTTCAGCAATCGAGCAATGACTTTTGCTTGTCAGTGGACCTTGTCCGGGGACGGCCAGACGGCCAGACAGACAGACAGACACACGGAAGACGTGAATGCATCCATTCGTAATGCTGCATCCTGCGGGCGGTTGATGGCAAATGATGGTGTATATAATGGAAGGAAAGGAGGAGGAGGAAGAAGAAGAAGAAGAAGAGCCTGCTATCTGTCCAGTCCAACCAGCAAGACAGACAAGAACAAATCTATAGAGATCAGAACAACAGAAGGACAACCACGAAGGCTTAGAAATATCCTCGAGGATAAAAAAAGACACCCTGGTAAAGAACAACAACAACAACAACAACAACAAGACATGGACGGCGTTTTTCTTTTCTCTCTCCCTCGTTTTTGGGGAGGGGCGGTATTCGAGATTTCTAGGGATTGGCCCGGCGTTATTAGTTATGTTTCGGCTCTTTCTGTTTGGTCATATATCTCTACTGAGAAGGCTCATGATAAGTCTGTGGATCTGTTTATCTTGCTGGTGGTGTGCATTGCACTGTCAAGCATGACAGACATGTCGTCTTCCCTTTTTCGTTCTCGCACCAAGCGAGCCAAAAGCAAAAGAGCTACTTGGACCAGAAATATCGTTACGTTTGTTGTCTTGTTTCTTAACCCTTCTTTCTTTTCTTGCTTGGGCCTTTTCGCGCGTCCTTTGATCTACTTCCGTTAGTTGTTAGCTATATAGCGAAGAAGAGAGGAAAGAAGAAGAAGAAAAATCAGAATAGTTTGATCGTATACTTTCTCTCGCAGCATGTCGACTTTGTGCTGTGTGTCCTGCCAAAACAGCACAGCTTCATAAAACAAGAACCGATCGTTTTTCGTAACGAGACCTCTCTCTTATATACATATATATATATATATGTATACAAACGCACAACAACAACAACAACAACAACAACATGCCCCATAGTCGCGCGTCTCGAAAAGATACCCTCAGACTCTTTGCTGTTATGTTTTCCCCCTTTGTGGGCGGCTGCCCGGGGGAAAACCGCTTGGAAACGCGAGCCGGGCCCCTTGATTACGCGGCCACCTTTTTTTGCTCCCGTCGGCCGTCAAAACTCGTCCGGGCGCAGGATAGCCCAGCACATACTGATGCGTAGCAAGCACAGTGACTTATTGTTTTTTTCTTTACTTTTTTTCTTCTTGATTATTCAAATGGTGCAATAGTTTCTTTTAATTCTCATGTTTCTATCATCTCTGGTGGGAGCGGAAAGTCAGTTGGTTTATCGCAAATTTTGTTGATCTCATGATAGATATTGTGGCGTGTCTGGGAGTCCAGTCCCCGAGAGAGCAGTATGGATGAATGGTCCACAGAGATCTGGAGTCCCAAAGGTCCGAGGCTGATGAAGGGTAGGTATGTATTCTCCTTCGAGAACTTTGCCGTTTCATCTTTTTGCTTCCAACTGGTCGTCGAGACTCCAATAAAAAGAAAAGCAGACACAATCTTTTGTGTTTCGTACGGTACAATATCGCTGTTATTGCTAGTGATAGCATCAAGACCTCTGTGATCTGGCCGAGTATAGCACGCCAAGCTATGACTCTTCTCAGCTAGAAATCCCAATGTTCCTTATCCTGTGTCTCTCTACTGCCATTCTCAAGTAATGGCTATCATGTACCGTCACATTATTCCCTCAGCCAGTCACAAGGAATAGATCTCGTCCACTCTCGCAGCAACATCCGTGAACTAGGAGTGATGTTTGTCTAATTGTCTTCATTTTGATCTTTATGCTCTTTTTTTCCCTCTCTGTCGTTCTGTTATCACACTGGTGGTGCGACATCCATCTCACCAACATCTCTCCTCGTTTTTTTCTCTCCCTTTCTTTTCCCGCTCCCCGTGCCTTGCCTCTCAGTATCACCCGGGAATCAACACACCGACCCCATCACCAGGCTTCCCATCTTACCCAAGCCCATTCATTTTACACGCCCCGCAGATTCGCACGATCCACCTCCTCCACAGGCTTATACCGATCCGCAAGGATCTCCTCGGCACTCCTGCTCAGAATCTCCTCGTGCCTCTGCTCAAATCGCTGTTGCAACGCCCTCTCCACATCCGCCACGCCGTTAAATGTGCTTGTCGATGCAGCAGCCAGCTTGCGCTCCACCTTCTCCTCAGCCCTGCCCACTGCGGCTTTGGCCTGCGCCGCGACCTCCTGGCCCTTGCGGAACCCGCGCTCCCAGATACTCCCCGCCGCATCTTTGGCCTCGACGCCCTTGATGCGCGCCTGTTCCCTAGCTTGCACACTGGCATCCTTCAGCTGACTCTGCGCCGCAGCAGCGACACTCCCCGCCCGCTCCACCGCCCTCTCCGCCGTGCGGGCCGGGGGCTCTCCACCCGTGACAAACCGCGCCCACAGCCGCGCAGCTGCATCTTCCGCGTCCTCGCGCGCGGCAAGCCAGTCCTTGTTGGCAGCCCAGCGCACAGCGCCCTCGACCTCGGTATTCCAGCGCTCCTTTGCGCGCTCGACGAAATTGGTCACGTATGCTGTCGAGCCCGAGGCGGAACCGTCGCCGCCAAAGCGGGCAGCCCGGCGCTGCTGGGCGCGCAGGAGGAGTTCCTGTTGGTATTCGAGCAGGGCCAGCTCCTCGGCGAGGGTTTTGGGTGGCGGCGCCGAGGCGGGGATGTAGGTGAGCGAGTTGAGAATGTAGGTGTTTGCGCGGAGGGTTTCGGCTTGGGCGTGGCGGATGCGTTGGTGGGCTTGGAGGCTGAGGTAGGCTGCGCCGAGGACGAGGGTCACGCCGCCGGTCTGGCATGGGATGCGTCAGTTGGTATTCAGAGCCCTGGGAGTAGCTGAGGGTAGGAGAAACCGTACAAAGCCTGTTGTGAAGCCCATCTTGCAAGATGTGAGGGTATATTTGCCGCGTTGCCGCGTGAGGGCAGCCCGCGAAGGGTGACGAAGCAGTGGGTCGACTAAGTTTAGGTTTTTAGGATTGAATCGTCGTATAAATAGCGAGAGGTTGTGCAAGGGAATGACTGGCTGACGTCGTGGCCAAAAGGTGGAACAAGAATGTATGGCGGTTGGATTTGCTGGCGAGAAATGACATGCAAGCCAAGCCAAGCCAAGGAAGGCAAGAGCTCGATAAACTTATCAGAGCGAACTCGGCTGCTGCCAATTGAAGCAGGCGCAAGCATGAGGTCAGGGGCCACAGCTGTGCTAGCCCGCCGGACCGAGGAGCCTCATATGTACCGTCTAAGTAGCGGGGATGTTGATGGAGGGTACATATAACAGCTGCAAAACACCATATGCCGGCTGAAAATGAGATAGAACATGTTTGGATTATGATATCAAGAGGTATATGTAATGATTGAATGTTCCATTCAGAGCTGGAAGCCTTTTTCCTGCTGAATATCGCTGGTATATACACTCTATAAGATGACCAAAAGGTACTTGTAGGATACATCATCCCGCCGCGCCTGTCGACCCTCGCTGAAAATTCATGACCGCACCTCGCATCGCCCCAGTTCCAGCACCGCAAACCGCAAACCGCGAATCACCACCCACGCAGCCGCCTCACGCGTTGGTAACCGCACTTGACTCTCGGCAACCTAGACCGGCCCTCGGTTTCCTTGTCCCGCAATATTACAAAGAGGCCACCCGCCTACACCACGAGTAGCGAGCCCCAAAGGGCAGCTCAACCACTACCATCACCACCGCCGACTCTCACCACCACACCACACCACACACTCACACAATGGAGGGCGCATTCCGCGCAACGCTAGCCAGGCTGGCTGGCGGTCACATGAAGTACCGCACACTGGGACGCGACTCCTCCCACAGACAAGCCTTGTTGCGCAACCTCGTCACCTCGCTCGTCAAGCAAGAAGTCATTCACACGACATGGCCCAAGGCAAAGGAAGCCCAGCGGCTGGCAGACAACTTGATTACCCTGGCCAAGACCAACAACGAGACAGCGAGGAGAAAGGCCCAGGCTATTCTCTACGTACGAGTTCTTCTTCTCCTCTGTTACAAACCAGCCCCCCTTCTGTCTGATCTCTCGCACTTATCCTGTCTGTTCTATGCTAATCTGCAGATCCCAACAGAACCCAACCCAGCACTTCCCCAAACTCTTTGGCGAACTCCGCGAACGCTACCTCACCCGTCCCGGCGGCTACACGCGTGTCCTCCGCACCGAGCCTCAAAACAAGCACCAGCTCGACCAAGCCCCCTCCGCCATGCTCCTCTTTGTCGACGGCCCCGCCGACGTGCGCTTCGCCATGACGGCTGCGACTGTCGCCCGCGATGAGGTTTTGGGCAAAAAGACCCACCATTCCGTGACGTTGACAAATATCAAAAAGGTGACTGCGTTCCGCAAGAATGGACATAGCGCGTTCCGCAGCTTGGTGGAGAAGATAAAAAAGCAAGAGGGCAAGTCGTTTTTGAAGCAGGAGCAGGAGCAGACGGGGCATGCGTACAAGTTTGAGGTGAAGAGCCAGTAGTGGTAAAGGTTGGGAAGGGAAGAAGGAAGGAAGTAGAGGAAGGAAGAAGGCCATGAGAGGTGGTAACAGGTGTTGTGTTTGAGGAAATGTTATCATCACCATCAGGCATCATCGAGTAGGCGTTGAAATAGGGATCGGTTTTGTACACTGGGGCGATATTGGGAAATGTGACATAAATATATGTATGGTCTGCGAATGGACGCAAAACGATAAAGAAATGGGAAAAGAAAAAGGAAAGCATACCAACAGCATGGGTACCAACAAAAGGAAGCAATTCTGCAACTGTCTCCATCGCGGAATTAGCGCTCGCGCGCACCAGATAGATATTCATCTTCATCTACAGCTAGCCGCTCCCATCTACATAAACCAAAAACTCCTATCAAGCCTGTCCCCCTACACAAAATCGAACGTATCCCCCCTCTCACGAATCATCTTGCCCACCCTCTGCGAGCCCACCACCCTCTCCAATTTCAGCACATCATACTTGCTAAACATGACCCTTACACTGCCCTGGCCGGGCTCAATTACCAGATCTTGCTCTGCTTTCGCCAGAGTCAACCCCACAATCTCCTTGTAAAACAGTGGGTTGTCCGGCAAGCTATACATGATGATCCGTTGCACACCCTTGAGCACGTAACGGCGGAAATGGTGCGCCCGCTCCGTGTACAGCAAGACTTTATGCCGGCCCGCGAAAAAGTGCGATCGTGCTCGCGAAGCTTCGGGGATAGATGCGTATTCTGAAATGGTACCAAAAGTAAGGCTTTCCGCCGCGGGGTTGTTAGCGAAGTAGTTGCGCACGCGCACAAAGTCCAAGTATGATGGGATGAGAACCAATGTCCCAACACTATCTTTGGATCGTTTCGCAAGCGCGGGGAGAATGGCTTTTGTGAAGTATTCGAAGCGCGCCTCGGCCTCGGTCTCGAGAGAGGGCGCATCAAAGCGGGAAAAGGTCTGTTTAGCCTTGACGCCAATTTCGTTGAGAACACCAGCGTGTTCAGGCTCGATGCGGACTTTGCCGGCCCAGTTGAGGCAATGCAGGCGGTAGAGCTTGGAGATCTCGGGTGTATTGAATTGCGTAAGGAGGATGGTCTGCCGGAAAAATTTGGCTTGGTCTTCAAGGTACCAGTTGCGCACGCGCGCGAAATCGGCGCCGTGGTCGTCCTTGGGTTGCAGGTTGAGATGCTCAAAAATGTACTCCATGTGCTCCCAGTTTTGCATGAGAAGGGCGTCGGCCTGGTCGACGACGACGATTTCAATGGAGGTGAGGAAATCGTGCTCGACTTTTTTACCGTCTTCAGAGCCAATGGCCATGCGCAGGCCTAGCGGACTGGCAATGAGAATGTCGGAGTTGTAAAAAGCAGCAAAGTACTTGATTGTTTTACGGGTGAATTTGATTCCGAGGCGGAACATGTCGTCGTCGTTGCCAGCAAACAAGTCTCTAAAGTCGGCGGGTTTATCCTCAGGGATTGTGTGGTCTTTTTCGTGGTAGGCGTCGTCGAAGCGTTTGCGATTTTCTTGCGTTTCTGGTTCGCAAATGGATGCTATTGTCTCAACCATCTTGTAGCAGGCTTCGCGGGTTGGTAGGATCATGAGGACTTTTGGGCGGGTAAAGCCTTGGTCGCGCAGTTCCAGGTCAGCGTCGGGCTGTTGGGCCAACTTGGCGTTATTTTTTATGACACGATCGCGCGTTCTGTGGGAGAGTTAGCAAATAAACGTGTCATCAGAGAAAACACACAAAATACATACTTGAAAACATGATTGAGAGCATGGAGACACGCCAACCGCCGCATACTCTTGCCGTTTGCCATATTTCTGTTGCAAAAGAGCACGTCTCTGTAACCAAACACAAGCGGTGCAAGGGATTGTTCAAGCGCGTCGAATTTTCCTTTCTTCTCCGTCATGGCCTCCTTCAGACGGTGTTTAAGGGATAAGTCCGTGGCGTTCAATATGGGAGTTGGAATCGAGATTTGGTCGTTGTCGTCGCCCGTATCTGGCGAGTTGAAAACCATCTTGGTGCCCTTTGATGATGATGATGGTTGTGCAACCTTCTTGGTCAACCACTTGGCCTCCTCGATAGCCCGTATTCTCCGCAAGACAGCAGCCTCGTCTGTTGCAACAAAATGTCGGGTGAAAGGGTCTAGGCTGTCTGTGCCTTCATCATCTTCGTCTTCGTCTTGGCCCTGTCCAGCCTCCTCGGTTTCTTCGTCGCCAAAGACATCGTCGGGTGCATCCACCGCCCCATCCACAAAGTCAACATCTTCGGGTTGCTCCCTTTCGGGCTCTGCTTGCTGCTGCTGTTGGTCGGCTTTGTCGCTAGGCGTTGGCTGATGATCCAGTTTCCTCCTCTTGGCAGAGGGAGCACTAGAGTCTTCTGTGAGACTCTTGATGAGGGCCATGTAGGGCTGCGCAGTGGCGTTGGTTTCTTCTTCATCTTCGGATGCGTCGTCTACCTCCTCAACGTCATCGTCCTGGTGGTCATCCGAGACCTCTTCATCCCCCGACTCTTCATTTTCCTCATCTGATGAGTCACTGTATTCGACTCTGGCACTGTCAAACTTGGGGCCTCTGTGGGGATGAGAGCCACCTCTCCCTCTGCCTCCTCGAAATGCACCACGCGAGCCTCCTCTTCCTCTTCCTCTACCGCGCCCACCGCCGCCACCTCGCGGGCCACCGCGTGAGCCTCCGCGGAATCCTGCCCGACCTCTTGGGCCCATGGTCAGAGTTTAAAAGATGAATACAGATGCGTGACAATACAAGATGATTAAAATTTCTGAATCAAAAATGGAAACAAATAAGAAAAAACAATTGTTTTAATATTTGTTCGAGGAACAGAACGAGCATTTACCCATCGAGGCAGTCCTTCTTGAAAATAAATTCTTATCTTATCGTATGGAAGCTACAACGGTACTTCCTTCCGCGCCCACAGGACAGGGACTGAAGAGGTACGTACCATGGATTAGCTCAGGTTAGTGCCCACAAAGAACAGTGAGGCCGCCCCACATTTTGGCAGCAAGCGACAAAGGGAATTTTGCAACCACGAGCAAGAACCAAAAGCATCGCGGGGTTTCGCTTCGTCGTCGTCGATTCCATCCCCAACACCCGCCCTCAACCCCCTACCTCCTTTTCCACTTCTCCCAGCACGCCAGCCAGTCCACCAGCTGCTGCTGCTTCTCCGACGACTCTCTCCTTTCTCGCCCATCCGTAACTTTGCCCAAAATGGCCCTCGACGCGGAGGAATTCCTGCACCTGGCCCGGCCCATTGCGCCCTCGGTCCCAGGCTTCAACTCCAACATCTCGCCCATGACGGTCAACATCCAGCCACAAGTGCGTTATATCCCTTGGACTGTCCCGTCGTGGAACCTGTTCCAGTTCTGTTGGAAGCACACAAGAAGAAGAAGAAGAAGCAGCAGTCCATACTAACCTCCAACCACCCGTAGGCCATCCTCTCCATACTCGACCATGCCACCCGCAGCGATGACACACCCACAGCCAACCCCTCCGGCCCCAAGCCGCGCGTCATTGGCGCCCTGATAGGCGTTCGCAGCGAAGACGGCACCGAGGTTGAGGTCCGCAACAGCTTCGCCATCCCCCACGTCGAGAACGAGGACCAGGTCGAGGTCGACGTCGAGTTCCAGCGCACCATGCTGGCCCTGACCCTCAAGGCCTCCCCACGCGAGACCCTGCTCGGCTGGTACGCCACCTCGCTCGAGCTCAACAGCTTCTCCTCGCTCATCCAAAACTTCTTCGCCGCTCCCGAGACGGGCACCTTCCCCCACCCGGCCGTCCACATGACCATCTCCACCGAGCCCGGCGCAGACATTGAGACAAAGTGCTACATTTCGGCCCCAGCCGCCGTCAACCCCGAGCGCGCCGCCGAGTCGTGCCTCTTCATCGAGGTGCCCCACAAGCTGTCCTCGGGCGACGCCGAGCGCGCCGCCCTTGAGGCCATCGCTTCGGCCGCCAACAAGGAGGACCGCACTGCGCCTCTCGTTCCTGACATTGAGTCCCTCGCCATTGCCCTTGCCCAGACCGAGGACCTGCTCGAGCGCTCCAGCGGCTACGTCGGCGAGATTCTCGACGAGGAGCGCGACCCCAACCAGGCCCTGGGCCAGTACCTCATGAACAACCTCTCGCTGGCGCCCAAGGTCGACCCCTCTGCCATTGAGCACGACTTCAACAACCACATTCAGGACGTCCTCATGGTCAGCTATCTCGCCAACAGCGTCAAGACCCAGATCGACCTGGCCCAGAGGCTTGCTACTGCCCCGCTCTCTGGCCCACACGCCGAGGGTGCCAAGGATGGCGAGGACGGTGGCAAGGAGGGTGGCCGTGGTGAGCGTGGCGGCCGTGGTGGTAAGCGTGGTGGTCGCGGAGGTGGCCGTGGCGGTGGCCAGCAGAGGGAACCAAGAGAGCCTCGTGAGCCTCGCGAGCCCCGTGAGCCACGCGAGAACGGAGATTGAGCGATGAAATCATGAAATTTATTGCTACGGGACAGAATCTAGCCTTGATCGGTACTGGTGGTGTATTCACATGTGTAGCAGAGCTACATGAAGCCTCGCATTTCCGCCAGGTATTACGGTCTGTGCAACATGTATTGCCAACCGTTACGGCTGGTCAAAGGGGAGAGCGGGTAGCGTGATGTCTCGAACTAAATCGGGATAGGTTAGATCCAGAGTGAGGAAGGGAGCTGAAAGGGAGAAGACGAGCGAACCAAAGAAATGTCTGGGTGATTGAGCGCGAGTAGAACCAAAAGTGATAGCTTGACCAGGCATTCAAGGAAAACGAGGTCAGGTCAGGAACGGGGGAAAGGTTGGGTGGCGGACGGCGGGGAAACATTCTTAATAGAAATTGAACCGGCAGTTGGGAAAATAAAGAAAGAACCATTTCGAGGCATTCTTAGAAGACATTGTGGGGTTTGAATCAAACGTGAAGCATTTCATTGTATGTACAAGCAATGTCAAAGCACAGAACGGTTTCCAAGAACAATAGTGAGCTACAAATACGATAAATACATATGATACAGCATGTAGCGTGTACTAGATTGTACCCTAGAATTGCCAAGTTTGTGATGATCACTTTTGTTGCTCTATAGCGGCCGAAACTCGTGACTGGCAATACTATATCATTTCGACAGTTAAAAAATGGTGTAACAGCACGTCTCAATTCACAGTTTACAGCAAACCAAGTAAATAAATAAAAATTCGAGTGGGGATATTTGCATCACCTGTGAAATGTGGTTTCTTCAATTACGAATGATCTAGCGTAGTGATAATAGGGTAGTATCATCTAACCTTTCCTCTAGCAGCAGGGACCAGAGAACAAGAAGGGGGAAAGAGATGAAGAAAAGGATCAGAGAACCTCAGCTGCTAGCTCCACTGTACAGGTAAAAGTGCAGCGGTACCACCTCCCAGAAGTACCTAGCTGCTCAAACATTTTGTCTACTGAGACCAGCCAGAACAGCAGGAGCAGCAGCGGCCCCGTCTCTCCTCTCTCCATTGTCCACTTTCTCCCCCCATTCCATCCCTTCATCCTACGTCTTTCCTCTTTGCTTGTTCACGTTTACCCGAATTTGCCATGAAGAACGCCTGTATGCTCCCAAAACATTTTTTCCACCTTCCGATACGCCATGATCATGATGCTTCATCCTTGATTCCCGTCCTTTTTCAAGGCAAAAGGAAAAAGAGAAAGTGTAAAAGACAACAAACAACAACACGCCTTGCTGTATGCAACGCACGCACGCACGCACACTCTCCGCTCACGCCCACCCATAACGCCCACGTTCTCATGTGGAGGGCTTTTGAGGCAGCGACGCTGGGTTTCCATAGGTAGGCAAGTTACTAAACGGCTGCCCGTGTGCTATTGGCGGTCCTTGTGGCATTGAGGGTTTGTTGGGGATGTGGTGCGTGCCCTGAGCAGAAGGATGAGGGGGAAGCTGGTGGGTCACGTGAGGAGGCGGGTGCTGTGAATGCTGCTGCATGGTGGTAGTAGTTGGCGGATGGTGATAAGAGGGCAGTGACGAGTTGGACTCTTGCCGCATCATGCTGTATCCATTGTTACCGTACGGCTGCTGATTCAGAGACGCACCATTCTGGTAGGTGGGATAGTTCATGTGGGGAGGCACAAGCTGAGGACTGCCCTGCTGTGGAGCCATGTAACTGTTATTGTACGGCCCTGATGGAGGTGCCATATGTGCCATGTTACCACCGGGCACAAAGGACTGTGTTTTGGGGTTGAAGGCATGACGGTTGAAGCTGCCGGGGATGGGATGCTGGCTCTTAGGGTCATGAGGATTGACATTAGCCGGTAGGGCGCCATAGGCATAGGGAATGCCTGTTCCTGTCACAGGCGTGGCCCGAGACTGGTATGGACTCTGGTTGAAACTGGGCTGCGGTGGCTGTTGCCATGTGTGAGGCTGAGGCGGAGGCGGCTGCATTGGAGAACCATAGGGACCGGAAGGCATCGAATTCATTGGAGGCTGGTATCGAGGCTGGCCAGCCGGCTGGGGATACTTGCAAGTGACAGGTCAGTTGCGAGTGAGGCTCATGATACATGAAAGGCAGCTTGAACTCACGTTTGGCATGCTGTTATACTGCTGAGGACCATAACCGCCGCTAGGCACCATTGGTGGGTACTGTTGAGCCGGAGCCCCGTACATGGAGGGCATCGCACTCGGGTATTGTTGCGCAACCGGAGCACTGTACTGTGCACTCGCTGCCGAGACATACTGTGGTTGAACCCACGTGGTTTGGTGCGGATGTCCATACGCGGGTGTATAAGCAACAACATAGTTGGATCGGGTCTCAAAGGTATCGGAATCACGTCGCTTTCGCCCTTTCTTACCACCATTGGCTTTGTCACGAAGAGACACAGAACTAGCCCGAGACACGCCGTTGCCATCTTCGTTTTCTGGTTCTTGTGGTTAGCTTCAGTGGAAGGAGGTAAGAGGAACAGTGCTCCTATCATACCTAGCGTGGACGCTTCTGTAGACGTCGTTCCAAATATACGCTCACGAGCCTTATTATAGGCTTCCTCTCTCTCTTCACGAGACATCCTGGGCAAGCAAAATCAGCCAAGTCTTCATAAATTCGTAACATGCCTTGTATCCATTGGGTACTTACTTCTCCCTAGCGGCCGCTTTGTCTTTCGCATCGCTCCCAGCCTCAGATGTGGGTTTGGATGGGCCAGAGCTGCCAGGACCAAAGTCACCATTTTCACCGCGTCTCATGATCTTTCTGGGCATTACTGCAGGAGGAGGTGTGCTCGTGGTTGAGGCACTCTGGGCGATGCTTGCTAGCGATGGTGGCACACGGCAGAACGGGGTCCTGAAAATGCGCACAGCTCCAGCAGCAGCTTCGAATGAGTGTGTCATGTGATAGTAATCGGCCAGCTTGTGTGTCAACATTCTGCAGAAGGAATTCGAAGGAGGCAGGTCCATAAAAGGCTCCCTATAAGATCTCAGTCAGCAACACATTGTGTCAAAAGGATTGCCCGAAATACAGCTTACTTTGAGTCCTGAACGAATTCAATGACAGTCTCCTCCAGTTTGAGCAGAAAAAGTCGGTCCTTTTGCGAGGACATAGCCTCAAGCAGCTTATCATCCGGATTCTGTCCATAGCCATTACTTGGCGTGGATGTGGCGCTTACGAGCGCAATCTTTGCATCCGTGACTGGAACCTGTTCGGGAGAAGTACTCTGAGGGGTCGCCACGCCTTGGCTTCCAGATTCAGCAATGACGTGCTGTTGAGAGATGCCTCTCAAAGGCATATCACCGAGCTGAATGCGCTGGAAACGTGCAGCCACCTCAGAGCCCATGCGCGAGCCTGCGATCAGCGACCCGCGTATCGAGAAAGCATCGTCGTCTTCCGCAGCGGCCTGCACGCTGGCACTGTCATCGGGTCGGAGAGATTCCTTTTCGTCTAAAGCATTGAAGGTTGTCCCCGAGGTGATGCTTTTCCCATCGAGGCTGGGAGGCTTCGTGCCAAGGTCAGAATTCGAGTCACCTTTTTGGGAAGCGATATCTGAAGGTGTTTGCACTTTCGAGGACGTGCCAGTCGATGCCGAACCATTCCATCTGACCGCCAGACTGGGGCTCTTGTAGTCTACTTTCAGTTTCTGCAGTCCGCCCGCAAGTTGGTTTGCCCCTGAACAGCCTGTCTCATCAGCAACGGCGTCTTCAGGCGGTTGTGCGATAGATTCTGCTATCGGCTTCCTCAGCTCTCCGACTACAACAGGGCCATCATTTGTGGACAAGGATGGAGGCTCCTTCGAGGGTCCAGTGGGCGGAATCGACTCTCGAGGGGTTGAAGTCGGTTTCTCAGGTGTGGCGGCCACAACCTTTTGCAAACAGTTGGTCAGTTGTGGGCCCCACAAAGTTAAGCAAAAGTTATGTGGATGGGGAACATACCTTGGCAAAAGTGAGTTTCTTAATGTCTGTCATGGTTGTCTGCACTACAGTCATATCTGCGCCAGGTTTGGTTCTGGAAGCAGGGTGCTATGGTTCTGTCGAGACAAATATCAAAAGTTTATGCTTGGTGATCGCTCCAATGATGTATCGCGTAGTGCAATAAACAAGTCCACCCGATATTAGAGTTAAAAATCGACGGTTGACAAGGCCTAGAAAACAAAACGGATCAAAGCGGTCCCGGTCGAAAAGGAAGTACAATTGCTCATTGTTGAGATGGGAAGATGCTTCTATGGTAGATGCTGAATAGTCTGGAAGGAGGCTCGACCAGAAACGGCGGGTAGCAGAGCAGATATATGAGGCTGCCAGTCGTCGACAAACGAGTCTTGGTGCTATACTGTAGCTCTCTCGCGCTCTATCCTTCTCTTGCCAAACTTGACGTGGAGGAGGGACGGACGGACGTGCGGTGGCCGCCGAGAGGGGTCGGAGGCGACAGGGAGCGTATTGAGTGTACACGCTGTTCGGGGGCTAAAAAGCTGGCCGTGGTGTGCTGTGCTGCGCTGGTTGAGGACTCACAGGCGGAGAGTGGAGAGGAGGGGGGCTGTTCGGTATTGCGATGCTGGATTTGAGATTTCGGTCGCACCGAGGCGTGCGGTAGGGATTTGGTTGCTCCTGGCCTGGGCAACAAGCACAGGCTCAGCGCGCCCGAGACAAACAGCAGCCGAACAGACAAGGCGGAGGCTGACAGGGGCAAGTAGCAGACTTGAATGGTCGCAGGCGTGTGGAGAGCGTGTCGTAAAGCAGCTGGCTCCTATCGTGGGCGCTTGTTGCGCGGGATTTGGCGATGGAGGTTCCCAAGTTATTGGGTGGTGGTGGTGGTGGTCGTGGCTCAGGTCGTATATCCAGCAACAAGAATCTGCCGGCAGGTGGCGCCCCAAGTCACCAGCACCAGTTTGCAGCGAGTGCGTGCGACAGAAAACCGCGCAGGTCAATAGAGGGGGCCAAAAGAAAAGAGACCAAGGGGAAGCCGACGCGACCAATGGATAGCAGCAGAACCCCAATCCCCCTATGAATGTGTGCCTCAATCTGGCGCACTGGAGATGCAAGAGTGATGAAGCTTCGTGAGGTACAGGCTACAGTACGAGGCAGTCAGAAGGTTTGCAGGCCCCTTCAGCCCCCATATCCATCACCCTACAGGGGGGCATCACTCTACGAGTTTGGCCTGGCACTGGCACCGTTAGCGCCGCGCTAAGCCCTTCGGCTGACGGGTATTACATAAGCCAGATGGCATCACTGCCGTCTTTTCAGTGTTCGTACTACCATAGTAGCCTCACTCTGACAGAACTTGGTCTCATTACAGCCTCCTCGCAAGCTAGAGTCGCAGCAGTTGCTACTTCAGTGCATATAATCTTCTCTGTCGGACTCATATCATTGAAACCTGGATTGACTGAGTGCAAGAAGAAAATCGCGCGAGGAGGCCTCATTCGGAAACGGCAGCGCCCAATACTACCCACTCGCTCACTCGCTCGCGTACAACACTCACGATAGCCATGTACGCTTTCAACCGAGGCGGAGGCCGCAGACAGCCCACGCCAGCCAATGTACAGTGCCAGAAATGTCTCAAGAGGGGCCACTACTCGTACGAATGCAAGACCCAGCTGCAGGAACGCCCCTACAAGGCGCGGCCTTCTCGCACGCAGCAGCTGCTCAACCCAAAGCTGGCCCCCAAACTCACAAATGACGTGCATGACGAGGCCACAAGAAAGTAAGACCCGAGACTCAGGCCTTTCGTTCATTGTCTCGACGCTTTGCTGACCTGGGGACCTTGCAGGAAAGGCGTCGCCGATCAAGAATTGGCAAAGAAGGAGGCGGAGCGAGCTCGTAAGCAAGAGCTGGACAGAGGCGACCAGTCAACGGCGCACCATTCAAAGCATCGACGCTCAAGGTCTCGGTCTGTTGACTCGGTCTCTTCCCTTTCGACAAGATCTTCTCGGTCACCATCACCTGGCAGACGAGCACCGCCATCTCCACGACAGACACGCGGCAGTGCTTCCCCTGGACGACGATCGACGCGGAGCAGCAGGAGTAGGTCCTTCGGTTCTGATGGCGGGGCCAGCCGCAGGCCATCGCCGAGACCCCAGGCAGACACAGACCACCGGCGGCGGCGAAGTGCTCAGCGAGGGGGCTATGACGAGTACAGCGACAGCCGCAGCAGATCTCCCACGCCCCATGACGAGCAGCCATATCAGCGAGATGCATCGCCCCAAGACCTACCCGTTCAAGAATATTCATCACCTCCGCGCCATCGACGGGGTTCTTCTAATGCGGGAGAAGACCCTCGCCGCGGCCCTGTCAGGCGGCGTGACTCGAGGTCGCCAGGCCGTCCAGATCATAAACTGAGCAACCGAGCACAGCAAAGCGGTTACGGCCGTTACAGGGACCGGGATGAGCCTTATAAGGCCGAAGAACGTCAGCGAGGCCCGCCACGTGGTACCGAGCCGCCCAGACAGCGCAGCTTGAGTCCTTACAGCAAACGATTAGCTTTGACACAAGCCATGAACATGGGCAGATAGATATGGGTATCAAATTTCGCATACCGTAATTGCAGAAAGTGTGCTTCTCTTCCTTCGCCCAGCCACCACAGTTTTTAGTGCCCCAAAACCCCCTTCTAATATGATACTGACGAAAACGCTGCTGCTGCTGCTGCTATTCGCAACCATTTATCCTTCATTCTGCATCGATAGCCTCATTCTCTCGTCTTTCCTCCGCCTCCTCTTCCTTTTCCCTGAGCCTCACGATTTCTTCCAGTTCACCACCCTCCATACTTGCTGCAACTGCTTCTCCATCAACGGTACTTGGACCTGCATCGACCTTCTTGGCCTGTAGCCTTTCCCGTACTAGCTTGGCAATAGCATTATCCGTCCTGACATTGAGTACCTCGAGTTTCTTGTTTAATTCTCTCTTCAGATCCCAATTCGGCTTCTTGGGCTGTAGCTTGAACAGGTCAATGCCCTTGTCATCCGATGCCTCCTCGGCAGCCTTCCGCCGCAATTCAGCCTCGAGATCTGCCGCCTGCTCCTCGAGTGTTTGTTCGTCTGGGCCCAGCGTTGGTGGGGCTTCGAAGCCTAATTTGGGCCCTTTGGTCTCAGCATCGTAGTTGCGCCCAGACAGGTGTATGCGCGATACGTCCTTTTCTATTTGCTGCGCCTGTTGCTCTTGTTCGTTTGATAGCTGCCGTGGTTCGTGGCTCGCATCATCTTCAAGCAGCGCAGGCGACTTCTGGCGATCTGACTCTGGCGGCGCAATCTCGTCTTCGGGCTGTTTGCGCTTGAGCGACTTGAGTTTTGCGAGACGGGCTTTGCGATCGTCTGAGGCGGCGCTGAGGGTTGTGTGAGGCGCAGGCATGTTGACAAGTAGTAGCTTCCGCAAGAACGAAAAATAGCACAGTCCAATTTTCGAATTGATTTGGGTGGCATGCGTAGAATTTCCAGTCCGAATCTTCGAGTTGCATCGATGTTGAAAGTTCAAGTTGCAGCGCATGCTAGGTCCAACTGTGCCAGCAGCGGAAGGCGCGACATCCTGGCAAAGTTACGGCAACTCGGGGCCCGTCCCGGCAGGCAGCGCAAGGTCGCTGCGCTTTTCATGAAGCCTGCCACTGGCCGAGAAAATATTAATAAGTTAGCGACTTACTACTATGGACCATATACATTCCGATTCTACGCCGGCCAAAATACCTCAAACTACGACTAGCGACAGCGACAGCAACAGCGACCCGCCCCCGAATCGGCGAATATGTCCATAAGACCGATATGAGGAGGCAATTGCGGCTGGCCACACAGCATTCACACAACGAGTCGAACCGAGGAGTATGCCGTACGTCTGCCGTTCGTGCCTCCTGCGACTCGGGCAACCATGGCATATAACATCCCCCACTCGACGACTACGGACGTTACCTACGTCTTCGATACGACTCTCTCGGGCGCCGTACTGGCAGCAGCAGAACTATGGAGCGGCGCCCAGCACTGGTGGAGACGGTGTGAGAGCCGTCCACTCCCAGACACAGCGAGACGATGGCGGGGTTCATGCCTCGATGACAGATGACGTCGCTCTGGGACTAGATGGATTCGATTTTGCACAGGCGAGCACAGAGTATACAACTCACGGTCTTGATCATCATTCAGACCAACAAGTCGATACGGAGTTGCAACAAAGTCGAGGCTACACTTACGAAAAGGTCCCGGTGCCAGGACCTGCAGAGATGGCTCAAAAGTTCACGAACAAAGACAAACGAGTGGAATTCGTCAAAAAAGTCCAAACCGTCAAGGATGATAGCTGGCACATGGCAACCATCCTGCGGAGGTTTGCCGAGACTGAAATGTTTCAGCAAGAGCGCCTAGCACAGATCTCCAGAGGCAAAGGGCGGCATTTGTTTCTCCATTTCCAGGCTTGGAAAGACATTGTCAAGCAGTTTCCAGCCCAGCCACCCAACGATATCGCGGAAATCTCACCTATCATACAAGGGCAGATTCAATGGCTGCAGGAATGCGCCAATGTAGAAGAAATAGTGGCTACCATTGCGCGGTTCAGGGGTATGTACGGCAGCCTGCGGCGGCAGCGAGATTTTCAGCTGGTTATGGTGGCGATACAGTATGTCCCTGACAAGCTGCTCCCCCTTTTCACGGCAATCACACGGGATTGGGACACGCCCTCAATGATGGAGTTCTACGTGTTTGAGGACGTTGTGGGCATACTAGCTCTGCGCCTGGAGGACATGAAGGAACCCGAGAGGACTGTGTACGCAGAGGAGGTGGCTGCGCTGGTGCTTCAGATTGTTGAGCACACCCGACGGCATTTTGTCCAGATGCCCCAGGCCGCCCTGTTTCGACTTGTCAAGGCTCTTCCTTCTACCTCTGTGGCAGCTTGGTACCAGGCTCTTTGCGCGGCGGATTGTAACATGCACATGTTCACACATCTTCAATTTGCGGCCCGCATGGCTGAGTTGACCACATCAAAGGAACTGAGTGCTCGAGTACTGCACAATCTCAAAGCTGCGGGCATGCTGGACATCAACAGCCCTGTGGCGGCCAGTATATGCACGTCCATCCTTACTTTCAAGAAAGATGACATTGCCGCTCTGGATGAGATAGTGGCCACGCCAGCCGATTTATTCAGCTCGCTACACCAAATTGGCCTAGTACCAAACGTCATTACCTACTCAGCCATCATCCGAGGTCTCTGTTTGAAGGGTGACCTCAGCACGGCCTTTGATGTCTTTGGGGTCATGAAAACCCACGGCGTCGAGCCAGACGCCTTCACCTTCTCCATCCTGCTGCACGGCTGCAAGCTGGCTGGCGACTTCAATGCCTATACAGATATCGCCCTGCAAGCCTGCTTCGCCAATGTACGCGACCCCGTGGTGTGGAACGACGTGCTTCACGCCGTCTACCTCGCCTGTCTACGTGAGCGCAAAGACCGACGCGGACCTCGCCGAAGCGCCCTCTTTGCGCTCAACTCCATCTACACGCGCATATTCGATCCAGAACCCATCCGACCCTTCGTCACTAAGCGTCTCATCGAAATGGGCGAGTTCTCTACTCTTCAGCGCTGGTTCCCTGACGCGCTCAAACGCCTGGCCCTCGAGCTCCCGCCGCTGGGGCCGCGAGAGGTGGTTCAGCCTGGTTCCGACACGGTGGCCATCATGATCCTCGGCTTGATTCGCTATCTACCGCTGCCCTACGACGTTGTCTTGTTCTATGCGCAATTCCGGCAGATGTTAGCCGAGGGTCACCCTGTCGCGGAGCGCATGGTGCGTGAGCGGGGATCTTTTGTGCATGATGTTGTTTTGAGGAATTTGTTCAAATGGAAGGGGACGATGCGCATTGCACTAGATATCATTGGGGATATGATGAGGGATGTTGGGCATAAGTCCACGCAGCAATACAAGACGCACCGTCGCAACAAGGAGGTCGACGGCACAGAACACAACACAGAAGCCCATGCCCAGGAAACACCACAACCCTCCACACCAGTAACAGAAACAGAAGTATATAACGACGATCCCATCACACCAGCAGCAGCAACAGAAGCGCATAACGACGATCCCACCACACCAGCAGCAGCAACAGAAGCGTATAACGACGATCCCACCACACCAGAAGCAGCAACAGAAGTGCATAACGACGACCCTGAACACGACGAACCTCCAGAACGGCCTCCTATTCGTCACCCCGCACCCAGCGTCTACACTTGGAGCATCCTCATCCAAGGCTTCATGCGACACCACCAACCCCGGCAAGCAGAGCGCGTGCTCTCCCTCATGCAAGAGCACGGCGTGAAGCCCAACATTGTCACCTGGAATACCCTCGCTGCGGGGTACGCACGGATGCAAAAGGTATCTGCGGCTGTGGATGCGATGCGGCGGCTTGAAGCGGCGGGCTTCAAAGCTGACGATGCGACGTTGAGGGCGTTTTCGTACATTTCTGATAAAGCCAAGGCGGTGCGGTTGATGGAGGAGACGGTCGAGGCGAATAAGCAGAGGAAGCTGGAAGAGGATCTGAGACTGCACGGGCAGGCGCAACAGTTACCGGAGGAAGAATGGGTGGACAATGATGGAGTGGCTAATGTGGACGGTGCTTATGTTGATGGGGCATACGGAGGTGTAGGACAACACCACGAGCAGCAACACGATCACGACGAACCTGTCGAAGAAAACTACGACGACTACGACGAAGAATCCATGGAAAAAGAAGAAGAAGCACTAGACGATGAAATGGCCCGCCATCTCTGTCGCTTGGATCTAGGCACAGTGCCGCGGAAGAAATCAAGCAAGATTCTACGGGTTGTAAGAGAGCTGGAGCGCATTGCGCCTGTTACGCAGAGGCCCGAGTTTGAGCATTGGGCGAGGATCCGCAGGGAGGGACTTGCTGCCACTGAACCGTTGAAATAGTATCATTGGAACTTTGTGTCAATGTCAATATCGCTGGTGCGGGGCGCGTAGGCGAGTGTTGGATACATTCAAAGCGTATAATTTTGCATTGGGACGGGATATAGATTTGTACTCTGTACTCTTACATGGTTTGGCGCCGGTTGGACTGAAGAGGCATTGTGTTCATGGACCTCTCTGATCGTGGGTCATCTACAAATACCGTACATACTGCATTTGGGCAAACAAAAGCCACAAAGTACAATATCAAGACATCTAACTATCGAATGGGATTTTCGCTTTACCCGATACTGTCGAACAGTTGTTTCGAAGCTTTCTACTGAGGAGCTGCCATTGATCAAGACATACTGTGAGCCATCACCCGCACAATATCTACTTAGGCACTGTTCCCAAAAAACTTGGTAATTTTTGGCGTCCCAGCTGCCTTGTTGTTGTCTTTCCCCTTTGCAGGACTTTTCGACCTATTGCTCGTTGCACTGATTGTCTTTGTGTTCGTGTCCTTTGCTGCTGCGGTTGCTGGCTTTGCTGACTTTTTGGGTGAGGTTGTTGCTATCGTTCTTAGCTTTGTGGGCGAGGTGAAGGGAGGGGAGGCTGTTGTTGAGGTATCTGTCGTTGCTTTCTTTTTAGGTGGTTCGCGAATTCCACCGTCCCCGTCTTCTGGTATTTCCACTTCCACTTCTCCTTCGCCTGCTTTTCTCTTAGACCCAATTTTGGTCTCTGTTATATCGCCCATCCCACCATCATCAGCGCCATCTGCAACCTCCTCCACACTTTTTTCCTCCTTCTTGGCCCTCGCATTCGCAAAAAAGTTTGCAATATTCCCCTTATTTTCCCTACTCGCCACCGGCACTACAAACATTGGTGAATTGTTGCCCACCTTGCCCACCTCTTTCGTCACGGGGTATACGTCCAACTCCCCTCCAAAGGGTTTGAGGAGGGATTGTAACTCGGCGCTCCATTCGTATTTCGCTGGGTCAAGCCAGGTTGCCAATTGCGGGGAACCAGGATCGAGAATGACGGGCATGCGGTCGTGGAGGAAGGAGAGTTGGGCGTTGGAGGAGGTGGTGATGATGGTGTAGGTGTAGGTTTTGTGGTCGTCACCTGCCGGGGGGAAAGAGAGTTGTTAGTAATTCTGTTTGTTGAGTTGCCTGTGTGTTTGGCTGGTAGGATTTCCTGCTCGCTTTGAGTCTCCTCGTCGTAAAGTCCCAGCATCATAATATAGACCCACCAACCAGGTAATAATAAGCTCTCACCTTCATACTGCACACAATCCCACAAACCCGCAAAACACATCAACTTCCCATCCCGCCGCTTCACAAAATGCGGCACTTTTTCTCTCCCGCCATGGCTCTTCAACCATTCGTAAAACCCTTGCGCAAGCACGATGCACCGCTTGCGGCCCTTCATGGAATTCCACATGCTCCCACCGGTAGTGCCAATGCCGCTGAGGGAATCATCGCGGCAGTTGATGGTCTTCATAAGCGCGCCGTAATCCGGGTTGCGTTTTGTCCAGGAGGGGATGAGACCCCATCTCATGGACTGGAGTTTGTAGTGTGTTGTTGTGCTGTTGGCGTCGTTTTTCTGTTGCTGTTGCTGCTGTTGCTGCTGCTGCTGCTGCTGCGAGCTAGGATGGTCTTTATTTTCATCACCCTCACCCTCATCCCCATCATCATTATCATCCTCGTCAGCGGTGTTCTTGTCATGCTGCTGCTGCTGCTGCTGCTGGTGGCTCGATGCAGCATCTTGCGCGTCCTTGCCATCCTCCTGACTGGCAATCACCACGGCGGTGTCATCAACCTCCTTCCCCCCCGGAGCCTTCATCTTACCAGCCTTGCCTTTTTTCCCCTCCTTCTTCGGTCCAGCCCCCCAGTCAGGTACATCAGCACGATACACCACCCCGTGATACCCCGGCGCAAAGTTATAGCTCTGCCTGGGCGGTGGCGGCAGGCCGTCCTCGTCGGCCTCGTCGGGGGGTGCCTCGTCAACGGGCATGTCCTCGTCCTGAAGCATTTGGCGGATCTGCGAGGGGCGCTGTGTGTGTGGTGAGATGGAGTGTTTTTTTTTTTTTTTTTTTGGTTAGAGAAGGGTTGTTGTGATCCAGTTTGAGCATTAGGGTTGGGGGGGGGGGGAGGAGAAGCCGGGTTTAATGAATGGTTTCCATCTCAATCCGTATCTAGTTGAGTAACTCAGGAGTAAAGACAAAAGTCGCTGTGAAAAGAACGTGATGTGACATTTTGGCCTCATGATAGACTGGGCGTAATCACCGTGCGGTCTGGGGAGAGGGAGATGGCGGCTCAAAACATAAGTAGTACGTACCAGAGCGAGTGCATATCTCCCACACATATCGGCTTCTCAAATCTATTATCAAGCTCACAGTAGAACGAGATGAATTGAACAGCTGGAATACAGCGCAAGGAGTGAGATATCATGCCGTCCAAACAAAAGATAATAAGCATCCAGACTGCAAAAGACCGGGGCCAAGTCCAAGTACGTCACTCGACCAGGTAGACGCGGGATACTTCCGGTACCTGCATCACTACTATGTACTATGTAAGGCGCGCCACCTCTACATAGTAACGCGCTGTCACGGGACCCTCCAAGAGCCCCCTTTCAAAAGCCAAACTCATGTTGAGTGGATGGAACACAAACATATCCAGGTTAATGAGTGCAAGCCAGAAAAATACAGTGGTACCTGAGCCAAAAGAAAATCAGGACCACAATACTGGTCATGAACTCGGGCATCATGAAACAAGTAGGCATGGATTGATGGTCCTCTCTAGACGAAACGCATCTCTTACTGAATGCCAAACAAATCGATATCTCGCACAGTCGTGAAGAATGCAGAGAGTCAACGGAGCAACTAGACCGCTAGAGTCGAAACCCAAACTTTTTCTACCAAAACATTGCGCCGCAGCATCCAGGTTCCCGTGCACCGATACGAGCCCCCCTCGGTGGTTACAACCATCTACTGCATCTTCTCGTAGGTAGCCATAAGAGAGCCTGCGTCATCATGTTAGCAACAGACATCTGAATCAAAAGCCAACCACAGTGCACAAAAGCTTACCGATAAAAGTGGTTACCAGGCGAGAGCGAACCTGGCTGATATCCTCTGGTACCAGCCAGATGGTCGCGCCCATCTTTCTTGCAATCGAGATACTCAGCTTGGCGTTCAGGTAAGCATCCTCGTCCGTGTGACCAGGTGTGACCAGATCGTAGTCAACGTAGCTGCTCTTCATGCCGTTAAGCACATCCAGCAAAAAGACACCAGTGCCAATGCTGCTGTCCTTGAACGAGCGGATCGACGAGTTCTTGCCACCCTTGCGAGACATTTCGTTGGCCCACTTGACCATTTCACTGTCCGTCATCTCGCGCTTGCCCAGACGCTGTGCGAGGCTGGTCAGAGTCAGTGTAATGTTCTTGCGCATCAGCTGCCACACCAAGCCCAGAGTCAGTGTCTTTTGGCCATCGGTAATGTCAGCACCCTGGATTCCGACAAGCGAGAATCCATTTTGCTTGCCAAGCTCAATGGCGTAGTTGGTGTTTTCGACGGCCTTGAACCGCAGCATTTCGCCGCCATGCGCAGGCGGCTTGTTAACGTGTCGCCAGTTGACAGAACCCTTGATGACCTTGTCGTACGCTTGCAGCAGTATCGAGCCATCGCGGAGATCGTCAAAGAAGGACTGCACCGCGGGCTGCACATCCAGACTGTTGAGCCATAGAGTGAACACTCTGGCCTCGCGCTCGCCCTCAGCGTCAAAGTCCTCCACTTGCTGCTTCTCCTCTTCCGTGATAGGGTCGAGGCAAGGGTGCGTGTTGAAGAGGTTGGCCACGAATGCCAAGTTCAGCTTGGGGTTTCCGGCCACCAGAGACTTGGGCGTCAAGAATTTGCGGCACCCGAGCTTCTCCGCGTCCTGCAACACCAGCTCAGCACGCTGTAGCGGATCCTGCTGCTGAAGGGGTGCCCTGGAACAGCCGTAATCCGCGCCAATCTGGGCTTGCAGTACCGCATAGTTTTCGCCATCCTTGACATCTGTGGAGAAGTTGGTCACCCGACGAGGCCAGTTGGCAGCCTTCAGGTGGTAGTTGAACCACCGCAGCAGGATCTGCTCCGGGGGCAGGCGCAGGAACTGCTCCAGAGTCTCGTCTTCCTCGAGCAGTCGGTACAGTTCAGGGTGTAGCTTGATGTCGATTTTGCCGAGCAGACCTCTGCGGATAATTTGCCAAATCAGGCCGAGAATCAAATGCTCGCGAACCTCAATGATGTCTCCACTGCCAATGTTGACGACCGAGCATCCGATACCCTTTGCAGACTCAATCACAATGTTGTTGTTCTCCGTCATGTGGAACGCATTGAGCTTCTTGATCTTCCTGCCAGGTACGTTCAGTACACGCTCGTCAATTGTATCCGGTACGCTGTCGTTGATGAGCTTGGCCAGCACCAGACCGTCCTTGCACTCGTCGAACATCTCAAAGGTGTCGGTGGGGAAGGGCAGGCGGTCGCCAATATCGGCATCTCCGGCAAGCACGGCATTGATGTGGCGGGTGAATTCGGTGCGCTCGTCCTCGTTGATGGTGTGCGTGATGTTAGCATTCGAGCCTTGCACTTGGATCTTGCCGCTGATGCTGCTCTTTTGAGCATGGCCGCCTGTGCGCTGTGACACGACGCCGCTGGGAGAGGCTGGAGCCGCACCACCCGTGGCCATGCGCTGTTGGGCTGGGGAGGATTCTCTCAGTTTGGCAACGAGCTGTATCGCGTATCAGTCAGTTTGTGGCGTGCACTAGAAGGAGAGCATCTCTCGGGGGCACAAGAGCAAGAGCGCCACGCACACCGACGTAGTCCTCCAGCTCGACTCGTCTCGACGAGTCCAGTTCGACCTCCTTCAGCGCCTGTCGCACAACATCGTACGGCTGGCGCTCGCTGGCCTGGGTTGCCTTGATAGCCGTGGCCTCGTCTAGGTATCCCTTGTCGTCGACATCGAGCTTTCGGAAAGCGTCTGCCAAGCCGAATATGTCGTTCTGCTGGAACTGAGGAAACTTCCTGTGTTGGGCGCACCATGGTCAGCTCGTCAGTCAGGTGGAATGTGGACCCCCCTTTCCGCTCAGTAATACCGCAAGCGCAAAGGACAGCAGATGACGAAGGAAGCGTACCTCTGCAATTTGAGAACGTTCATGATGCTCCTTGTTGTTAAGCTCGAGCAATGCGCAGATGCTGGGCCTGGTAAGGAAAGGTAGAAAGAAGTAGGGGGAATTTGCACGGCAACGGAAAGGTTGGCAAGTGGGAAGGCTTCGTATTTCAAGGCCCGTTTGGGCAGGAATAACAGCTGCTGATGTACAAAGTACTGTAACGAACAGTCACCACAGCGGGTGAGCACGCCGGCTGCAAGTATGTCATCGCGGGGTTTCTCCACCCCCTGGTTGCAGTGGTTGCAGGGGCCGCTGGCCCCCCAAGATATCCTGTGCTGCGGTCCTTCGTGCTGCCTGCCAGGCCTAAGCCACGACGAGCTGCGTAAGTGTCACTATGCTGCCCAGGCGCCAAGCAGGCACGTCTGGCACAACAACAGGCAGTTACAGGTACCAGCGGGGTACCTACACCAGCACGCAAAGGTCACACAAGCCGCGGTACTCTTTTTCTCTCGACTTTTATACATCCCCCCGGTCCAACTTGCAGCCCAATCCTGCTCCACCACAACCTTTTTTTCCTTCTAGTCTTTCACGATCATTGCAAGATAGCCATTTCCTACTACGCCAAAACCGGGCTGTAAGACGGGCTTGTATCAAGCCTCGACTCAGTGTTTCCATTACGTGTCTTAGGTAAGGAAAAGCAATTACTTTCGTGATCATGAGTTGAGGAAAATCGAGAGCAGCAGCAGCACCGAGAAAAGTCTTTTGTGGCAGCGCAGCCTCGAGACGGCAATAATCTCTGACGTCGTCTGTCTCTTCTTTTCCTTCTTCTTAGTCGACAGGAACCGAACCATTTCTTGTCTTTGGAGTGCGCCCGCTTTATAAGCCGCCGTCTTCTTTGCATCTGGCATTGTCACTCATCATTAATGCCTGGATTCACCTGGATTGCGAGGCGCAAACTTCACGTCTCGACTCGCCTTTTTATTGATATATGGCCCTGATCGCCTCTCGACTTGGCTGGACGAATCGCAAACCAGGACGAATTCCTGGCCATTTTTTGACTTATACTTATTTTTTTTTGAGTTCCTCTCAAGTCCTGACGCCTCCTGGCCAGATTCTTTCTTACACTTTGACCCGCCCTCCTTCTACCCACGAGAGATAGAAGAAATGGCAGAAACACTTTGCAAAGTCTGCGAGGAGCCCCTGCTCGTCCCTGTCGAGGACTCGGACGATGAAGGCCAGCCCGGTCCCTCGTCCTCGGCCGCAAACACCGTACCAGACGACCTCGAATTCCCCTGCGGGTGCCACTACCACTGGCAGTGCGCCCTAGACCAGTCGTCCCACATAGCCCTCCATCTCACCTGCCCCTCGTGCGATGCGCACCTTGTGTCAAACAACGCCGGCCCCTCTGTCACCAACCCCATTTTCCACACCCCGCAGAACCCTGCCGCCATCGTGTGCCGCTACAGCTCAGACGGTGGCGTTGAAGAAAACTACAACATCCTGCCCGTCCTCACCGAGGAGGCCTACCTAGAAACCCACCCCGCTGAGCGCCGGTCCCGCGCCTTTCTGACAATGTGCGCCGAGGGCGACGTTCTCGGCGCCGTCGACCTGCTCAAGGACGCCGCATCAGAGGGCGACGACGTCAAGACCATTGTGCTGTACCGCGATACCCTCGCTGGCGGCAAGTCCGCCCTCCAGATCGCGCTCGAAAAGACCCAGGAAGAGGCCGTCTGGCTGCTGCTGTACCTGGCCTCGCCCAGAATGCCAACTGAGGCCTTTCCCGACGAGGCTGTCGCTGCCGCCATGAGCATGGATGTCGACAGGATGCCGGCAGGCGGTGCACAGGATATCACCGAGCTGCGGGACGATGAGGGTCGCAGTGCGCTTGACTACGCGAGGGCCCTGGCGCCCACGTGGGACCGCTTGGTTCATGCCGGTGTGTTGGGATCGTCGTGAGAAAGTTGTGTAAAGTTACTCTTCTTCTTGATGACAGGTAGACGGGCCGGAAAATGGAAAAAGGGAACGGAAGAGTCTTATATCACCTTCAGCAGTGGGAGTCGGGTTGTGGCGCAATACCTGTAATTGTAACAACATCGTTTGTTAGACAGCATATTAGACCATTCTCATCAGGGACAGCCAAAAGAAAAAAAAAAAAGACACTGACTTTAATCTGAGGCACCATTATAATCACCATGCACTTTTTTCAAACAATAAGTTATGACTTATTTGATTAGATTTGTCTTGATGAATAAATGCCCTATCCTCAATCAACTCCTCTATCTTCGATAGCTCCTGCTTTAGGAGGCCCTCCGTTTTCTCCAAACGCCCGTCGCCGATGCAGAAGGCACAAAGACTGCGATTCAACTCATCCAAGTCAGTCTCACATGTAAATTTCAAAAAAGGTCGCCATCGCAACACCCAAAACCCTATACTCATGTCCGCGCTCCAGTCCAGTAATGTCATGCAAATGTAGCAGTATGCCTTGACAAAGAATAAGGAAGAAAATGAAGAAACGCCTCGCCAGAACAAAAAGAAGAATTAGAAGCAAAGCTGAAGAAAGGAGAAGAGAGGGAGAGAAGAGGAGAGATGTTGCAACGCCCGGTCTCTTATTACTAGACACTGCTCTCCTGACCATTGCTGTTACCGTTGTTGTGGTTGTTGTCGCCATTACTGCCGAGTTTTCCGAGCCAAAAGTTGAGACAAGATGAAATGGGCGACATCCTCATCAGCCCAGTACTGCAGGTGGGAAGCAATTGTGCTGAGAGGATTGAAATCCAAAGCGCCCCTGGTTATTAGATATCTGTCAATACAACATCCATGACTTGAACAAAATAAGGCAAAAGACTGCTTGAAAAGCAAAGAAAAAAGCAATGAGAGAGGGGCAGGTTGACATACTCTTGAATACTGTAATCTACCCGCCCATTACGGTTCAAAGCCCGCACTTTTGTTTCCTCCCTCCTCAGCCGCGCGGCCTTGGCCTCCTCAAGCGCCCACTTCTCCCGCGCTTCGGCGTCGTTCACTCTACCCGTGGTATCCTTATCTTTAGCCTCCGTGGTTGCATCATCCTGTCTGCCCTTCTGAAATCGACCGTATAGCGTCTCAAGGTCATCGTCAAGAAGGGTGAAATCATTCCCACTGATACTCTTGCGCCCGATGCCGCCGTCGGCAGCATTGAGGGATGATTCTTCCGCCAGTTGCCTTTTACGCTCCGCTGCCTTTTGTGACAGGCTCGTGGCAGAGTTGGAGTGCGGAACGACGCCGGCCGAGACGTTGGTGCCAGCGCCTGGTGAGGCCGAGTGCTGTTGGTGGTGTTGCTGCTGCGAGGCGTTGATCTTGGCGACATCCTCAGAGGTGAGACCCAGGCTGCGGTTGAGCAAGTTGCTTGCCAGGCCGGCACTAAAGGACGACCAAAGGCCGCTCATGCTCTGGCCGACTTTGGCGCCGATACCCGAGATGCCTTGCGGAGCAACAGAGAAGATGCCTTTTTTAGTATATGGCAGGACCTGGGGCTTCAAGGTAGACATGGCCGGGGTAATCAGCGGTTCGATGCGGTAGGCAATAGGATCGGAGGGATAGAAGACGTTAAACATTTGTGCAACTTTGGGAGACGAGACCGTGAGCGGTAGGCCGGTGATGGGAGATAGGTGATGGTTGTCGAAGGACAGTGGAGCTTGCATGAAGGGATCGGCGATAAAGTCCGGGTCGAAAGGGCTATCCGCTGGGCGGCTGTCAGTGAGATGGCGTGCGCTGACCGTTCTACAAAGCCTATTGTCAGTAGTCGCATGAACACAGATCATAAAGAAGGGAATACTCACCGTCCCTTGAGCATTTGGAATAATCCTATAGGAGATCCAAGACAGTAGAAGTCCTCAACTTCAAAGTCAAAGGTCAAATCTCGAGGGTCTTTGACCTCGGCGCGGGATGGTTCAGCAGGCCAGATGCGGAGTGGGTTCCTCGGCACCTCGCCCTCCTTGTCCTTCTCTTTTTGTCGGCAGAGAATGTCGAAGAAAATAGCCGACCCCAAACTGTGCCCGATTAGGTGGATCTTGCCATTGAAACCTGGGTTACGGTCCATGAAGAGCTTGTAGATCTTGTTGGCCTCTCCGAAGACAATTTCGGAGATTTGCTCACGATATGCGCTTTGGTATAAAAGTACATCCAGCGCCAAATCGGAAATGAGGGATCGCGCAAACCCGGCACCTTCGATGACCAGGTCATCGAGCGATGGATCTGAAAGTAATCAGTAAGCACTCAACGCTCGTCAAAATGAAGGAATATTGTGATTCAAATAGCCCGAAGGCAAAGCAAAGTAGAAATCGACTGTGCATATATGTATCATCGGTACTGGTCAGACTTACATTCATCCTCATCTTCAGTGACAATGCCAATATCTAGTTCAGACCTCTTCTCCTCACGCCGTTTCGGGAAGTCGAGCAGATGTCGCCAGCATACCGGAAGCACCTGGACGCGACTGTTGCCTGGGCCCCCTCCTAATTCGGCGTTCAAGGCTCGAAGATCCTCAGATGTTGAATAGACAGATTTGATTGCTGGTAGATGTTAGTACAATGACACGCGTTCTTGTAACATATAGTGTCAAATATGGTCGACAAGAGAGTATACCCTTTCCGAGAAAGACTCACTTTTACGCAAGGTGTTCACGTCGTGCACAAAGTTCACACTTTCCATTCTGAGCAAAGACGTTAGTACAGTGTCTGAGGAGGTCAAGATTAAAGCTGATAAGCACATACCTCAATCCCAAGAGTTGACCAATACCATGAGTGACAAGGACCAGGTGCTCGATCTCACGACCCTGTGTTTCCCCAGCGGGCGAATTATAATCGTCCTGGATCTCTTTTTCTTCTCTCCTCCGGACGGCTTCTTCCTCCTCGTCGACACCGCGATCGTCAACCATTGAGGAAAGTTGTCGCTTTAGGCTCTCGCCCTGGCTTTCATACGCAGCCGGCATTTGACTAGTTGCAGCAGATAAGTCACTTGCATCTGCTGTAGACCCTGGTATTGTTGACATCCGCTTGCGCGCCTTATCGTCGGTCGGACTTGACCCGTCCTTGTCGTCTTTAGAGTCTTTGCCGCCCTTATTTTTACCTGCTTCGGAATAGCCACGGACAACCTTGATACCGCTCATGTAGCCTCCACCGGCGAAGCGTTCGTATACTGTCGATGTTACCCATGACAAGACACCATCCGAGTTGAGCCATGCCGTATTTGAGTCCTGGTATGTTACAACGGAGTTCATCCACGTGCCAAAGAGTCTGTGTGTTTGAGGCGGGGCTGGGGGCCCGGCAGGCTTTCCTGCGTTCTGAGCCTGTGCTGCTGCTTGGGCTTTGAGGTTTTCCACAGATGCCTTTGGAGTGACGTCTCCCTTGGACTTGTTGGAATCGCTACGAAGCCTCGAGGCTATCCAGTTGTTAATTTTGCGTCGCTTGGATGGCCGAATATCCAACTCACCAGTGTAGATCCAAGGTCTGCATTTCAAGTAGCCTTCCTCGAGTTGTGCAGCCAGATTTTCCTCGCATGGACGCAGGTTGGATCCTTCTTGATAAAACCAACTTCCCCGTCGCACATCGTATATGGGACCCAACCAGTAGACTGGCGCGAGCTCCCGCTTCTTAATGTCCACATCAAAGAGGAAATCTTCGTTCACAGCAACCTTGGTGCCGGCCTCATCTTCGCTGGTCTCCGAATCTCTTCTCGCCGATGATCTTTCACTGCGTTTCCGCTCCCTATCTTCCAAGAGGCTCTGGTAGGCGTGTTCAATGGACCTAGAGTCATTCGGCGAAAACAAAGCCCATTTCTTGGGAGGTGCAGTTGGCTTCGCTTGTTCAGCTTTCTTCTTGCTCTTGACGAGCTGGGGTTTTCGCTTCGGGGCCTAGAGTTGTTGCCAGTATGTCAGTTATATGTTACGCTGTAAATATGAATGCGCGCAGTGAATGTGCTGGGGTGTTGTCTTACATCCACAGCATGAAACCACTTGACCTTCAGTGGCGGACAGTCGGCCGGGTATTTCTTGGCGCTCAGCCCGTAGATGAGGTCAATGCTATGATCTGCTGCTCTCGGGGTGCTTTCGAGTTTCGACGGAGGAGGCGGCTGCGGCGGTACAGTCGGATCTTTGGGATTTGGAGTTACGCTTCGGCTGCTAGCCCAAGGGTTGAAAGAATCGACCGCAGAAGCCCAAGTGGACTTTTCAGCCCTTTTGTCATTTGGTGCTGAAGCCATGATCCGTGTACGCTGCTGCCATGCATGGGAAGCTCCCAGAGAGGACCAGCTCCTGGATGAGACGCGCTTCGCCTGCTTCTTGCCCACCCGTCTCAAGGTGGGTGGGAGAGTCCTGGTTGCCAAAAGTCGAGGTACGGTGTGGAAGAGTGGATCAGTGGAGAGAAAGAGAGAGTTCGCTGAAACGCTCCAAGGGCAAGAAGATGTCGGCCCTGTGCAGCTCCTTCGGAACGATCTGGAAGGAGAAAATCATGTGAAATGTCGTGCGACAGGGCACAGTCATGCCTGTGTCAGCGGCGAGACAGTTCAAGGGCAGATTGCAGTGCACGTTGCGCGTGGAGATGCATAAATATAGAAGATGTTGTCAGCCGGGTCTCTTGGTGGGTTTGGGCAGGAGCATGGGAGAGAGGCCGTTGCATGTGACCCGTTATTATTCTCACGGCGCAAGCGCAGCCTTGGGCCTTTGGACAGGGGGGCAGCTCTTGCGCAGACTGTACTGAGAGGGCAATGACGCTATCGGGTGCTCGTCGATCGGCTCCTGTCAGGCCCCACAGAATCTCTCGCTACAGTTTTATCCCTGAGATTGCACTGGAACTCGGCCTGCAAACTCTCACAGTATACTTTCATTTGCGACGTGGCAATAGAATTGCAGACGGAAATCTCGGAATGATCAATTGATCTTGCGCTTGCGAAAATATTCATCCAGCCCGTGGGACTCGGAAACCGAGAGATGGATGGTGGTTTTCATGCCAAAGTACCACGGTACCTAGATACCTACTGTATCCTGTCTATTGGCGCAGTCCTTCTAGAAGTACACACCTAGCTAGGTAGATACCTAGGTACTATGTAGTACTAAGGCACATGTCTACTATGTAGCCATGCAGATCGCCGGCCTTTTACAGCTGACTGGAATGCCCCGCCCCAGCCTTGCAGCAGGGTGGGGCACGACCTAGGATTTTATCTCAACGGCCCTTGTGAGTCTGTCGGCCGTGACAAAGTTTACCCAAAGACCCATCACCACCATCACAACCAACTCATCCCAACTACTGGCAGCACTTGCGCAGGAATCCATCACACCACAGACAATGCGCTTCCCATAGCAATGATCGAGAGACCGACATCTTGCTCTAATAATTAGCGCTAGCGACTCGTCCGCGCAAGTCTACGGCCTGCAACGCCTCGCTCCGGGAACTTGAACGACGGCACGCACTCGCAATCGCATTTACGCGCCCATACACGATATCCATAATGGCAGCTCTTGTAGCCACAGGGCACGTGCCACCTGCTCCTATCAAGGAGCAGGTCGTCGACAACTTGCCCAAGCGCTTCAAAGAGATGAAGTTTGGTATCCAGTAAGCCTGCCCGTCGCCCGCCGCTCTGCGCACTGCCGGCCTTTACTAAGTCTAGCAACCATCAGGTCTATCCAAGACGTCGTCAGCCAAGGTGTGCTGGAAGTTGCCCAGCGAAATCTTTACGATATTGAGAACCCCAACAATAGCCGCGCCCCGTTACCCCATGGCGCGCTTGATCCTCGCCTTGGAATATCGAGCAAGACCGGCAAATGCGCTACTTGCAACCTTCCCCTCCAGAACTGCATGGGTCATTTCGGCCATGTCAGACTCTCCTTACCGGCATTCCATATCGGGTACCTGCGCTTCACGATGACGATTCTCCAAAACATCTGCAAGGACTGTGGAAAAGTCTTGTTGACAGAGCAAGAAAAGCGAGAATTCCTCCGAGAACTTCGCAGGCCGGGCATCGACAATCTGCGACGGTCGATGATATGCAAAAAAATCAACGAACAGTGCAGAAAATGCAAAGAATGCCCATATTGCGGTGCGATAAACGGTCAGATCAGAAAGCTAGGAGTCATCAAGCTGGCTCACGACAAATTCGTAGCATACAACAAGTCGACAGCAGCCCGAAAGGTGGCCCCTGAGAGCAAACTGGAATACGATGCGTCTTTCAAGGAGGCTAAGAAGACCAATGCGGACTTGGACAAGCACGTCAAGAAAGCCATGGAAGATTTGAATCCCCTGAGAGTGCTAAATCTTTTTAGGCTCATCAGCCCTACTGACTGCGAGCTTCTTGGCATTGACCCTACTGAAGGTCGGCCAGAGATGTTCATTTGGCAGTTCATTCCTGCTCCGCCAATTTGCATTCGGCCGTCAGTCCAGCAAGACAGTTCGAGCACAGAGGATGACCTGACAGCGAAGCTTGCCGAGATTGTTTGGCTCAGCGGCCTCATCCGCGCGGCATTAGATAAGGGTCAGCCAATCTCGTCCATCATGGAGCAATGGGAATTCTTGCAGCTTCAAATCGCCATGTATGTCAACAGTGATGTCCCGGGATTGTCGCAGCCTGGATTTGGCAAGACAGTCAGAGGTTTTTGTCAGCGCTTGAAGGGAAAGCAAGGTCGTTTCCGTGGCAACTTGTCCGGAAAGCGCGTTGACTTTTCGGGACGTACTGTCATTTCGCCAGATCCCAACTTGGGCATTGATCAAATTGCCGTGCCACAATTGGTGGCAAAGAACATGACCTACCCGGAGCGCGTGAATTCCACAAATCTACAGGCTATGAAAACAGCTATTAAAAATGGTCCTACGGTCTGGCCAGGAGCGAATGGTATTGTCAAAAAAGAGGGTGGCTACAAGGTGAACTTGAAGTTCGGTAATCGGCAAAAGATTGCCGATGATCTCGAAATTGGCGATGTTGTTGAGCGTCATCTTGTGGATGGAGATATTGCACTGTTCAACCGGCAACCCTCACTTCACAAGCTCAGTATCATGAGCCACTACGTCAAGGTGCGACCGTGGCGAACATTCCGACTCAACGAGTGTGTGTGCACGCCATACAACGCTGATTTTGACGGAGACGAAATGAACCTCCATATCCCGCAAACTGAAGAGGCTCGAGCCGAGGCTATCACGCTAATGGGTGTCAAGAACAACTTGGCTACACCCAAGAACGGAGAACCCATTATTGCAGCAACACAGGATTTCATTACAGCGGCGTACTTGCTCAGCAGCAAGGACAGGTTCTTTGATCGCAAGTCCTTCACTTATGCATGCGAAATGATGCTGGAGGGCAGTGGTCACTTGGATCTCCCACCTCCAGCCATCATCAAGCCTAAAGCTCTGTGGACTGGAAAGCAGCTTTTCAGCATCCTGATTCGGCCCAACAAGTCTTCGCCTGTGAAGGTGAACCTTGACGCCAAATGCAGAGACTACAAGGCTCGCCCCGGTATGACGCCCGATATGTGTCCCAACGATGGATGGCTGGTAATTCGCAACTCCGAGGTGATGTGCGGTGTCATGGACAAATCGACCGTTGGATCCGGCAAGAAAGACTGCATCTTCTACATTATACTTCGTGATTACGGTCCAGAGGCAGCAGCTGGTGCAATGAACCGGCTTGCTAGGCTCTGTGCAAGAGCATTGACAAATTGTGGCTTCTCCATCGGAGTCGGCGATGTGTTCCCCGTCAACAACTTGACGGAAGAAAAAGAAGACCTCGTCAAAGAAGCCTACAAGAAGGTCGATGGCCTCATTGCGACCTTCAAGGCCGGGAAGCTGGAGAAGGCACCTGGTTGTGATATGGAGGAGACACTGGAGAATGCCATTTCTGGCATTCTTAGTAAAGTCCGTGCAGACGCTGGAGAAAAGTGTGTCAACTCACTTAGCCGCAATAATGCCCCTCTGACCATGGCCAAATCCGGTTCAAAGGGATCAGCCATCAACGTTGCTCAGATGGTGGCTTGTGTCGGACAGCAGATTATTGGAGGCAAGCGAGTTGCGGATGGCTTTCAGGATCGGACATTGCCTCACTTCCACAAAAACGCTCGTCAACCAGCGTCGAAGGGTTTCGTGCGGAACAGTTTTTACACTGGTCTGGTGCCGTCGGAGTTCATCTTTCACGCCATCTCTGGACGTGAAGGTCTGGTCGATACAGCTGTCAAGACTGCCGAAACCGGTTACATGTCGCGACGACTGATGAAGTCCTTGGAGGATTTGTCAACGAATTATGACGAAACTGTTCGCACGTCATCGGGTGGTATTGTTCAATTCCAGTTCGGTGCCGACAATCTGGACCCCGTCGATATGGAGGCCTCGGGAAAGCCAGTGCACTTTGACCGGACGTGGACAAACGCCGAGACGCTCACCTGGGACAACAATGAGCGGACCTTACTGCCGCACGAGATTCTCGAAGTCTGTCATTCCATGATTGACGCGGAACGTGCCAAATACCAGAGAAAGCGTCTGACGGACGGCAAGGATCTCGACTATGACGATGACAGTAATCTCTCCATTGATGAGCACGAAAGTGCTCGTCGTTTCCTGCGAGAGATTGATGCATACGTCACGGCACGTGCAAAGAAGCTTTCGGACGCTCGGCGAGCAGCCGGTCTCGATCCAGACGATGGCAGCGGCATGGACATTGACATGTCGCAAGAAGACAGTGTTAGTGTGGCTCGCACTGAGCGTGTTGCCAAGGTCTCGCGAACAACGCTTATGCGCTTCATTAGACTTTGCTTGGACAAGTACAAGAAGGCCCACGTTGAGCCAGGTCACGCTGTGGGTGCTGTTGGTGCGCAGTCTATCGGTGAGCCTGGTACTCAGATGACGCTCAAAACTTTCCATTTTGCTGGTGTCGCTGGTATGAGTATTACGCAGGGTGTACCCCGTATTAAAGAGATCATCAACGCTTCCAAAACCATTAGCACGCCCGTCATTACCTGTCCCTTGGAGAACAAGAAGCAGATTGAGGTCGCCAAGGTTGTCAAGGCGCGTATTGAGAAGACCTTTGTGTCTGATGTCATCAAACACATTGAAGATGAGTGGCTCGCCGACCGAGGTCAGCTCATTCTCGAACTGGACATGGCCGCTTTGCAGGACATGCACCTGGGCATTGGGCCGGCCGAGATCGCCGAAGCCATCCTCAAGCACAAGAAGCTCAAGATTGCGCGCGAAGACGTGCACGTCGGACCCTCCTACATTGAAATTTGCGTGCGCAACACGTGGCAAGACACGGCCGAACAGAAGCGCCTCGCTCGCAATGGCAAGTCGGCCGCCATGATTGAAAGTAGCTCGGACCTCTTGCTGCGTGTCAACTACCTCCGCCGTATGCTCCCCACAGTTGCCATCTGCGGCTACTCGGAAGCAAGCCGAGCCATTATCCAGACTTCGGAGCAATCCGAGCACACGGTGCTTGTCGAAGGATACGGTCTGCGCGAGTGCATGACGACAGAAGGTGTTATTGGCGTCAAGACGCGCACCAACAACGTCATGGAAGCGCGCGACGTTCTCGGTATCGAGGCCGCACGGACAACCATTGCCAACGAAATCGGAGAGGTCATGGGCGACATGGGTATCGACCCGCGACACATGCAACTGCTCGCCGACGTCATGACGTACAAGGGCGATGTGTTGGGTATCACACGTTTCGGTCTGCAAAAGATGCGTGACTCAGTGCTACAGCTGGCGTCGTTTGAGAAGACGGCCGACCACTTGTTTGAGGCGGCGGCGTACATGAAGACGGACCGCATCGAGGGTGTGTCGGAGTGTATCATCCTGGGCCAGACCATGACCATTGGTACGGGCTCCTTTAATGTTGTGAGGCGGATGGGGCTTATGGAACATGATTTGGCCGAGAAGCCGACGTTGTTTGAGGAGGCCTGGGGCAAGAGTGTGAAGAAGAAGAAGGAGGCGAGGCTGGCGAGGCTGGGCAAGGATGTGTTGAGGCCGGTTGCTGCTGCTGCTTGAAAGGCTTGGAAATGGGAGCGTTTTGAAGTTTTTTCTTTCTTTCCTTCTATAGGGAGTCGTTTTTGTGAATGATCAGTGACGACCACTAGCTCTGATTCAAAGAATGTGTGATTCTATGATAGGTTCCAAATAGCGTATATATTCATTGACTGTGTCTTTTCCTTTTGGCCTCTGTCGATCAAGCATGAGAAACGTGTGCGTAACACCGGTGCGGCGGCTAACAAGGTAGATATTCCATTCCATTCATTTATACGTTGACATGATGATAAAGTATCTTCATCGATGCACACCCCTTTCATAACCAACCGGCGATGCCACGCCGTGTTGATACTCGGACATGACATATCGCCAACAAGGAGGCTCACTGGCGAAGAAAGCGATCAGTAGCTCAGTGGCCAAGCAGGTTGGAGCCTAGTCTCGAATACCGATTTAATTGCTCGAGCCCACGTCTGAAGAGCCTTGGTAAGGCTCTCCAGCTGCCCATGCTTTGCCCCAGTCACGTCTCTGATGGGAATGAGAATGGTGTGGTTTATTGGGTTGACGTTGAATTAGGGTACAGGTGGGTCGATTAGCGCAACCGTCAGTACTAGGCTAGTGTCCACGAGGTACTTAGGTATGTGCTATGGAAGTACTGCCTACAGGCGCCAGAGGTGTCTATGTTGATCCCTTTTTGTCCAAGTACCACGCCACGTAAATTTAACCGACAAGATACAAGGAAGGCGCTAACGGACAAACCAGAATAATGCCCAATAAATGCTTTCAGTCGTATCTCAGCCTCGCCATTCACCTATTGCTTTGATTTCTTCCTGGGACCACCATCATCGAAAGCTTAAGCACCAAATCAATCAGGCAATTGGGCGGCTTCATAGCTGCTTGAGAATTTAGGCTTGGTGACAGATGATTTAGTATGCTATCCTTCCCATTGGAAATATGAGCTACGATCGCAGCTCGAATGCCGAGTGCTTGGAGCCATATTTCCCGTATCTCTTCTTCAAGCATGAATATGCGAGAGGACACGAGGTAACGAGGTGTAAGGCGCTACAATATGCCATGTATATGCGGGTGATGATTGAGAGCTTCTACCAGCTATGAAGAAGCTATTTGGCACTGGCCACCAGAGGCAAATAACCCAAGTAACTGGCTCGTCATATGATATTGGCTCAACGGCAACATTACTCAACCCTCCACAATAACCTAGGCGGTAAGCTAGGCGGCAACCGTGCCAAGCCATCATGGTGATCCGCGCGGTAGCGCACAACAATGCAGCCCTGCTCTCGGGAAGCATGTAAAGCTCGGCGCCGATTCTGTCGATTGAGGCCTGGCCCTCTCTGCTGAACATGATGAAGCCCGGTACCAAGGCGGGGATCATGTTCGACATATACATCTCGGTTCGCGCCACAGCGGGACACAAACAGGTTGTACCACCAACAATATACGAACGCCCCTCAGTTGCTGACGATGTGGTTGCGGGCTTATAAGCGAAGCGCGCTGGACACCGAGACGGGCGGAGAAGCACGCAGAGTTGTGACACGGATCTGCGTGTGACGATTGCGTTCATGGATGGGAAATAGTGATGTGATTCTAGGCTGGCTTGGTGGGATGGGCGGCAGGTTCCTTGAGTTCCGACTTTTGAGCTTGTTGACCAAGAACGAGACTCTGTGGACGGATACTGCTTTGGTCAAGGTGTGCTTCGTGATTTAGTTGGCAGGTGAAGACGGTACGATGAAGCTAGTCATGCCTTCAGCATCGGCCTACTGTTTCATGTTGATTCCAACATCAGCTTGAGTGGTAGATGCCAGACTCAGTCTCTTTTCACCTCCTTCTTGTTACGCGTTGGTGTGAGATCAGATCCACAAGTTGCTGATTCGTGCCATTTGGGCAATCTGGCTTGGACCTGGCTTGAAGCAGATAGTTCGGTCCGTCACGATACTCTTCGACTCGTATGGATCATCCGAATCCATGGTGAACATGAACTCTTTTTCCGAAAGTTGGCTCTAGGGCTCGCTCACAATCTCAAATCAGAGCAACACCAAATGCAAAGCCCAAAAGGGCGGGTATCGTAGCCGAAATCCAGGCAACCTCCATCTTTTTGCCAGTCGAGCTCTCGGGTAGCTCCTTGGCCACAGTAGCCGTAGCACTCGCAGACGAGATGAAGCAACTAGCTGTACCACAACTGTACCCAGAGGGGCAGCATCCAGCTGTCACCCCAGCGCTAGAAGGGCACGTAGACCAGCCGCTCGCACACGTTGCAGCCGTGGTGGTGGCTGGGACATCAGTCGCGGGGACTACAATTGTGACTCCGTTTGCAGAGATGATCGTTGTCGACGCAGTGGACGGGCAGGAAGTTGTTTGGCAGTCTCGACCCGTCTGGCAACAGCCTCCGCCATATACCGCTGAACAAGCGTAGAACCCAGTGGGACAGTAATCAACACTACTCGAGGATGAACCTGATGTTGGGCGAACCGGTGCTGAGGCGCCGACGGTAGTTTCTCCGCTTGATGTTGATGATGTCGCAGTGCGGCTGGTTGAGGTTGAGGTAGCGGTACTAGTGCTAGCCGAACTTGGTGAGGTTATAGTCTGGGTGGTTGTGACTAGAGACGAAGAGCTCGTCTCCGTGATTGTAGTAGTAACCACGCCAGTCTTTGTGCCTATCAAACCATTAGAGCGCGATCCTCAGAATCATTGTTAACAAGGAGACTTACATCCTATGCTTGCGCATGCATAGCCAGCAATGCAACATCCACCACCAGACTCTGAGGAGCACCCTTCTTGGTCTCCTGAGCACGAAATCGAACCGCTACAAGACTCGCCGTCCGGACAACAGCCCACCGATCCCAACCCAGTGTCTGTAATAGTCACACAAGTCGTCCCCGACTGACAGCAAGTATCAGGATAGCCGATGGAGGAGCAGCTCGATGTGCCAGTCGGACAGGAATAATCTCTCTTCCCAAGCCGAGCCTCGACGAGTTTGGCTCTTCGGTACAGATTCCACGAATCCTTCACATCTCTGCCGTCCGGGGAGTCGGCGGGCGAGAAGAAGTGTGCTGCGAACGGAGCGCGGAATGGCAGTAATGTGGATGCGTTTGCCGCCAACAGCTCCTCTTCTTCGGGCGTGAGGATGCTTGAGGCTTGCATTGCTGGTTGCGCTCGTGTACCGACTTGTGCTACCGCATTGTTGTCGGCAAAGGCGACATACTCGTGCAGGAACTTTTCGCCAGGATCGACGCCCATCTTGCGAATGGCCGTGGGTATTCCTTGTTGCGCATTGTGGCCAGACACCTGCGCCGCAAGAAGCAGCAACAGAGGAGCTGGAAGCGCCAGTAACGACGAGAAAGACGACATTATCACGGTTTTCTGCTTCGCAAGTAGTGCATTGATGGCTGGACGAATTGCTGTACCGCGAGGCGGTCGGTGAGTTTGAGTTTCTCTCGATAAGGTGAGTGAGATGGGCTTGTCAGGCTGCCGGACTCTGCGCTATGTTCTGTCGAAAATGTAGCAAGTGATGCATGCTACCTACTGCCTCCGGAACCCATTATGTTGGATAAAGGTTATGTTGAATTGTTTTGGGAGAAGAAGTGACAATCGAGTTTAGGATGGGATGGGTGAGTGTTTGGCTGGTGCGTCAGCGAACCCTGGCGCGTATCGTGTGTCGCCTGCTGTTAGGCCAGCCAGATCCGTCGCCTATACTATGTAGCAGCCCAGCCATTTCAGGCAATTCCCAGCCCCCATAACCCACCCAACCCCCACAGCGTCCTCCACTGCCTCATAGCCTACACAATCTGCTTAGGGGATCATCCGCCACTACCCTGCTGCCTGTTCTCTTACACTTAAAAACACTGGTGCATTTCGTCAAGCACGTCAAGCAAGACGAATACTACACGGATCCGCAAGTCTTCCAAGACCTTCAAGTACGTCTCGAAAGCATTCGCTTCGAGTGGGATACCTGTTGAGTACTTTTATGATACATTATACACATTTGAAGCTGCCTTAAAACAAAGCTCCAGCATCCTCCACATTGCTTTGCAGAATCTTGCTCTTGTTCTTGACAAAAGCTGCGCACAGCAAGCCGGTGGCTACACTAACGTTCAGACTGTCAATCACCCTCGTCCCTGACATATTTGGTATGCTAACCTCGAAGTCAGAGACCCTTCGCAGCTGTCGAGAAAGCCCTTCTCCTTCGCTGCCCATGACCAGAATGCAAGGGTGCTTGAGCAGAGGATCTGTGGATTCCACGGTGCGTATGTCCACCTGCCTGCGTTCTGACCCTGGCTTCGGCGGCACGGCGGCATATACCCTCCACCCGTTGGCCTTGGACTCTCTAATAAACTCCACGGGTGCGTCTACTGTGAACATTGTCACAGTTTCGGCAGCACCAGCTGATGCCTTCAGCACCACAGGCGTGACAGGCGCAGAGCCCCTCCTCGATACTGCGATCGCCGTGACGCCCATAAAGCTTGCTGTCCGTATGATGGCTCCCAGATTACCTGGGTCGAGGACCTGGTCGATATACAGCACAAATGGCTTGTACGCGCCAGGTTCAGTGATGATGAAGTCTGCGGTGCCGTTAACTGAGGCTTCTTCTGCAGACTGATGCCCAAGGGTGATCTTGAAACCTGGCCAACTCTGCTCTGCCGAAACCTCTCCAAGAGCCTGAACGGGCATTTGGGGTAGCGGTGATGCTTCCAGAACATATCCATTATGAGGGCGACTGCCGCTCATCTTATTCATCATCGAAAGCCCGGCCTCGTCAACCAGTCCCACCTCGATGCCCTTCTTCTGCGCCAGCCTGATCAGGTAGTCATCCTTCTCTTGATTCCTCCGGTTACCACTTCTGTATATGTAAAGCTTGTAGAGTTTCCTTTTGCTCGCCTCCAACGCAGCCTCAACAGTCGATGTGCCATACAGGAACTGGGATGCTGCGGTCGTGTATGGGAGCGATAATGTAAAATCGGACTTTTTGCGCTTCTTCTCTGCCAGCTCATCGTCCTCGTAATTCTCCGAGGCTTGAACAGCTTCGTCTCTCTGGCTTGTATAGCTTTGTGAGGCTCGGTTGTCGTCGCGTCTCCTCGCATGGTACTGTTCGCTCTGCCAGGCGGACAGAGCTTCTTCGCGCTCCCTTTCCCTCTCACGTCTCCTCTGTCCAAAATCGTCTTGGTTTTGTCTCACTCTTGCTCCATCTCTGCCGTTGGAATATTGACTGGGCCCTCGCGAATTGCCCAAGCGGTTGTTCCTGGCTAACGAATACGCAGATAATCCCTCCTCCTCCTCCTCCTGAAAGCCAGAGTCAAAACGTTCTGGGGTGCTAACTCTCTTAAAACTTTGTCGTTCTGGGCGGTAGTTGTCGAATCGTTTTGGTGGAGAGGCAGGGCGTGCAGTTGGACTGTTTCTACGCGGAGTGTCTGACATCCTGGCTTTTTTTCTTCCTCCTACAACTTTGCGAGAGTCCATCAAGCCCTCGACCTCGTGGGCCAGCATCTGCCTTGCGAACTCATCGTGCTGTATAACGCCGTTACTACTCTGGCCCCTTTCGCCACTTCTTATCTCCTCGGCCAGCTGGCCGGTCCTGAACTTTTTGAGTTGGGAGTTGGCACCGAGAGGGTCGCGCGGATCCGACAAGCGAGCAGCTCTGTTTTTGCGTGGCGGTCCGGCAGGCTCAGTGATGTCCTTCTTGCCTTTGCGGATCTTGAAAGTGAGGCGATTATGGCGTGCGATTTGACGTGCATGCAAGCGCTCAGAGGGTGTCAGATAGGGCTCGTCTTCGATTGTTTGGCGGATCTCTCTCTTGGGGCCCGATGAGCCTCGCAACTCTGAGCGTTCGGACCGCCTGAGACCATTGTGGATGCCAGAAAGGCGCGATGCGCTTCGGGAGAGGTTGAGGGGAAGGAGGGTAGGTTGGATTGCAATATTGCGCCCAAGCAAGGGCAGGTTGGTGATCAGTCTCATTGCATTGTACGAGTCTATCAAGCAGAAACTTGTGGGCTAGAAATCGCAACGTCTTCGTTCACCCAAAAATGCAAAATGCATGCAAGGAGATCTTCGCGCTGCGCCAGTGGCACATGCCGCTGCGCTGCACGAAACAACTTTTTGTGCAGGGATACCCTGCAGGTACGAGGGTACCTCCGCGGGTGCAGGGTCCGAGATCGACATATCGCGACGACGCGTCTGAATAACCGAAGGCGATTCAATTATTGTTGGAAATCCCACGCACGGCTTGCACGACCTATGCAAGCGTACCTTCTGCGCCGGCGATGCAAGGCTCCAGGTCTGCGGTAAGATGCGCATTCCCCAGATCACACCTGAACCGAATCAGGCAGCCAGACTAATAGAAGAGGCATGATATACAGATAGGAACACCTACTGTCCCAGGCAATTCGCCGACGCCACACTACATCCTCGAGGCGAAATGGACGACGCGCAGGCATCAGACGAGGAGCTCATGGCTCTTCTCCAGCTGCCCAACTTCCCCAAGTCCTTCCTCTTCGATGATCACGACGATAGCCAACCCGCCGTGATTCCAGACAGTCAAATGGAAGAAGACTCCGTTGCACCCACCCCAAATTCGATACCAGTGGCACCGATGGAACTCATGGCACCCATGGCACCCATGGCACCCATGGAGGAGAGTGGTGATCTAGCTCAGCCTACAGACTCTGTTGCGGGTGAGAGAGCACTAGCATCGCCGCCGCCACAATCGCAGCCCCAGTCAACGACTAGTGCCATTGTGGAGGAAGACGAGGATGCGATCGCATACGAACCGGTCAAAACACCATTGCGAGGCAGTCGATCCAACAAGCCCAGGTCAAGCGCTTCGAAACCACGGTCGAGTTGCAAGAACAAGCATGCCAGCCAGCGCAGGGGAATATCTAAAGAAAGAATGACTGAAAACCCAACATCACCGGCACCCAGTCCTGAGAAGCCTGCCGTGGAGGGACGCGAACAAGAGCCAGCAACCAAGCGCTTGATGCTATCCCCTTCTCCACCTCCATCTTTATCTCCGCCGCCGCCGCCTACTTTACAGTTTGAAGTCGTTCTCAACAGTATCGCACCAGAGTCGAAACAGGAATACGAACCTATCCTTCCTGGTGACGAGATATATCGGATCCTGGAGATGATCCCAACTGGGGTGCCGGGTGAAACTTGGTTGTCTGCTGAATTCGAAGACGGCCATATTGACCAGGTGAGCATCTGTCAGCCTTTCATCTGATTCTCTTGAGTGTTGCGTATCATCTGCCGCTTTCCTCCCTCTCTCTTACCCTCTTTTCTTCTTCTCCCCCGTGTTCTCCCTCTCTTCCACTCTCTTATCAGCACCTCTCATCTGCTCTATTCTACTTGTGCCTGCAACAGTCAAAGTACCCTCCTTCCTTCCTTCTTCTTCTACTTATCCTCTCTTTCCTCACGTCGTCTGCCCTCTCACAATCTTTGCAGCCCGTATGTTCTCTGTAAATCTCAACATCGACATCCGTTCCCAATCTCTTCGTCACTTACCTCTTCTCACACTTCAACCTTGACCTTTTCTCTCGCAACTCTTTTCCGTCCACCTTTAAGCGTGGTATCCCTTCTCACCCTTCTTTACGCTCAACTTACCTCCTTTCCCTTCGATTGCTTTCACCCCAGACCAACAGCATCGGCCATCTCCTTAATCTCAGGAGCTTCAGCTGCTGTCAGCCTTTATCTCCTTGCACTTCCTTCTTGCTTATCGACGGTAAGTTTTTCAATATTCGAGATCGCTTCAAATCAGTCACGCACCATCTTCACATTTGCTTGCAAATACCGACTAGGCAACTGCACTGCTTTTGGTACCCCTTTGAACACGAGGACTCCCCCTTCTATCTACGCTTCGCGATCTCTTCTCGCTCCTACCTCCTTCGATAATCGCCACTACCTGGAAGCCAATTTACCCAACGCGAAGTCACGAGAGATTGACGCTCTTTCCAAGTCTGGAAAGCACTTCTCTTTCAAATGCTCAGTGCGCATATATTGATATCTTCGCGAAGTCGCGATAGTGTGCCAAGCTTGTGAGAGTATCATTCTCCAGCTGCTCTTCTCCAGGCTCCCCGGCTTCACCTCCACACTTGTACCCTCGGCACTATTTTGTGCCTCTCCGAAAGGTATGCTTAAACACCTTTGACTTTCCCATGCACAGGCGATCGTGCTAAGCTCGGTCGAGTGGCTTGGGTGTTAGCAAACTTCCCCCACTGAACGCGACTTCAGCTTTCTGGTATCTGAATCTCAAATTCTCCAAATCTGTGACATGCCAAAGCGTTCATTCCCATGTTGAACGACATTGTACTTCCATTTTCATTGGAAAGCTTTCTTTTTAAGCTGCGCTCTTGTCTCAGCCCGTCTACCATTTCTGATGCTCTCCTCTGACTTTAACATTACTTAGGTTGCGTTGGATCAGTTGTCCAGTTATCCCAACGGGCGGCAAGCCTTTACCGACTTCAGAAGACCCAAACCAATGGACTTCATCGAAGACGATCTTCAGGTCGGATTCGGCGGCCGACCTAAGCGAAAGACGGTTCAGAATCGTGATGACGATTTCGTTGGTGAGCCCGACGAAGACGACGTTATGGATTACATCATTGATGAAGAGGACGATGATGATGATGATGATAGTGGCGGAATTATGCATCCTGCCAAACGTCGCCGTTTGCAGCAACGAAGAAATGCAGGCTCTGCGCGCCCGCATCGTAAACTGAAAATTGTGTCTTCGTCTGATGAAGATGAGAGCGACAGCAATCCACGTTCCAGCCGTCATGGCGGTAAAAAGAACAAGAGCCGATTCAACTTGCGACAAAAGTCCAGCAAGTCAACGCCCAGTATCGATGTTGACGATGCTGATGAGCTTGGAGAAGAAGATGATGATGTCTTCATTGTCCAGTCAGACATTGCACCGCAAAAGAAGGCAGCACGACGACGTGGTCTTCCTGTTCGACGTCCGGGTCGCACACCTGCCTTCTCTCGCAATGGCGGCGACATTGCACTTGGAGCGCCTCGACGATCGGCTAGAACGACGAAAGCAACCAATACCATGCTCGAGACCGTCCCTGACGACGAGCTATATGCACCAGAAGAAGAAAAGCTGCCAAGTGCTCCGAAGGTGTCTGGAGCTAGGGAGCAATTCCCACCCACGCCAGCTGGCCCCTTCAAGGACTTCCACACTTCAACCTGTGGAACTTGCGGTAACGATGCAAAGACCCCCAACAAGGGTGCCTTCATCTACTGCCAAGGATGTTCGAATGGCTATCACAAGGTCTGCCTAGGCTTCCGCACAACTCGGGATCACATCGTCACCAAGGTTGGCCCAACCCAATTCGTGTTGCAGTGCCGAGACTGTGTTGGGGCCAAGAAAATGAAAGACAAGCACAATCCCAGCCTAGACATTTGTCAAGTCTGTAAGCACAAAGGCCTAGCGTGTGCCGCCTTTGCTCCCAAACGATCCGCCAACCTCGAGGCAAAGATGCGCGAAGAAAACGATGGAGAGGACCCTATCACGCCGGTCGATGCTTCCTTGCTAAACAACGCAGACAATGTCTTATTTCGTTGCTCGAGTTGTCATTGTGCCTACCACTATGAGCACTTGCCACCAAGCACCATCCAGGACAATGACGGCGATCTTCGAGTTGATCGACTCAAAGAGTACTCGATTGAGTGGAAATGCAAGCACTGTCTCGACATGCCCAACAAAATCTCCACCTTGATTGCCTGGCGACCCGTCGACCGCGACGCGTATGTTCCAAATACGACGCTGCTGGACCTCTCAGAGGATGACGTTGAATACCTCGTCCAGTGGGATACGATGTCCCACGCGCACTGTGAATGGAAACCTGGTCCTTGGGTCGTCGGAATCATCACTCCCGCTATGCGCAAAGCCTTCGTGAAACGAAATGATGGAGCCAATATGTTACCCGTTTTCGACGAGAAGGATGCGATTCCCGAAGAATACCTGCTTGCCGACGTGGTCCTGGATGTTCGGTTCAAAGGAAATTTCCGATTTGAGTCCAAGCAGGAAGACATGCAAAAGACCTACCTGATCGACACGGCCCTCATCAAGTTCGTGGGCCTGGATTATGCCAAAGCTGTCTGGGACGAGCCGCCTGAACTAGATTCCGGACCGCGTTGGACAGCATTTGTTACGGCATACTCTGAATACCTCAACGGCAAGCACTTTAAGTCCGAGCCCTTTTCCACTGTCAAGGAACGCCTGAAGCAGTTCCGCGAGCTGGATTTCCACGAGAATATCGAGTTCGAAGATGGCACCAATGGTCCGGCAGAGCAGCCTGAGGCACTGACTTGCACCTTGATGAAATACCAGATTCAAGGCACAAATTGGCTGTTGCACAACTTTTGGCAGCAAGTCAGTGTCGTTTTAGCAGACGACATGGGTCTTGGCAAGACAGTCCAAGTCATCAGCTTGATCACTGCTCTTGCCCTGCAAGGTCCACGTTGCTGGCCCTTCCTCGTGGTTGTGCCAAATTCCACTTGTCCTAACTGGCGCCGCGAGCTCAAGAAATTCAGCCCAGATCTTCGAATCGTCACATACCACGGCGGCAAGGAAGCTCAAAAGCTCGCCTTCAAGTACGAACTCTTCCCCAATGGGTCGCGAGAAATGAAAGCTCATGTGGTCGTCATGTCCTACGATTCAGCACAAGATCCAGAGACCAGGATTCTATTCAAGAACGTCAACTGGGTCGGATTGGTGGTGGATGAAGGTCAGCGTCTCAAGAACGACGAAAACTTGCTCTATGCTGCACTTCGTGCCATGAAAATTCCTTGGCGGCTTCTCCTTACAGGTACACCTCTGCAGAACAATAAACGCGAGCTGTTCAACTTGCTACAGTTCATCGATCCGAGCAAGAATGCCGCCCGTCTGGATGAGCAGTACAAGGACATGACTGCAGAGAATATCAAGGAGCTACATGCCATGATTCAGCCCTACTTCTTGCGACGAACCAAGGACAAGACTCTCAAATTTCTGCCGCCCATGTCACAGATCATCCTCCCAGTGTCCATGTCTGTAGTACAGGCGAAGCTGTGCAAATCGATTATCGCAAAGAATCCCCAGCTTATTCGAGCCATTTTTGCCAACAGCAAGATCAAGTCATCAGAGCGCAGCAGTCTCAACAACATTATGATTCAACTAAGAAAGTGTCTTGGTCACCCTTTCCTCTACAGCGGTGCTGTCGAAGACAAAACCGTCGATGCCGAGACAATGCACCAGAACCTCGTTTCGGCCTCTTCCAAGCTCGTTCTGTTGGAGAAGATGCTGCCAAAACTTCAAGCGCGAGGCCATCGCGTCTTGATATTCAGCCAATTCCTGGGCATGTTGGATATTGTTGAGGATTTCCTCTCTGGCATGAGTTTCAAGTACCAACGCCTTGATGGAAGCCTTTCCAGCCTGCAGAAGCAGAGACGCATCGACCTCTTCAATGAGCCTGACTCCCAGGATTTTGCATTCCTCTTGTCAACCCGTGCCGGAGGTGTGGGTATCAACTTGGCTACCGCAGACACTGTCATCATTCTTGACCCAGATTTCAACCCCCATCAAGATCTCCAAGCCGTGGCACGAGCCCACAGAATTGGACAACAAAACAAGGTCCTTTGTTTCCAGTTGATGACTAAAGGCAGTGTCGAAGAGAAAATTATGCAAATGGGTAGGAAGAAGATGGCCCTCGACCATGCACTGATTGAAACCATGGATCGAGAGGACGATGAGCCCTTCGATGACTTGGAAACCATTCTGAAACATGGTGCCGAGGCTCTTTTCAAGGATGACGACAAAAAGGAAGTTATCAAGTATGACGATGATGATCTGGACAAGCTGCTTGACCGCTCCCAAATTAAGAAGCAAGAAGAACATGAAAATGACGAGGGTGGTAGAGCAGAAGAGAAACGCTTCGCATATGCAAAGGTTTGGGAGAATAGTACGGGTGGTCTTGCTGACGACATTGAGGTTACGGAGGAACCAAAGCTGAGTATCAGTGTCTGGGACAAGATCCTCAAGGAGCGCGAGGATGAAGCGAAACGTCTTGCTGAACTCAACAAGGAGGTACTTGGTCGTGGCAACAGACGTCGTCAAGTATGTTCCCCTGCGTTACCCTTCTGGTGCTCAGCTAACCGTCATTTATAGGCTGTCAAATACAATTCCACAGCCATTCCTGACCTCGAAGATGCTTTTGATAAAGTCAAGGGCTCTGACGTTGATGAAGAATTCATTAGTGATAATTCTTCTAGTTCAGATGATTCAGCAGATGAAAATGAGGCACCTCGTCACGGAGTGAGCCCCTCGACAAAGCAAACAATTAAAGGTACGCCACGAGCAGTCAATAAAGTGCAAAAGTCCACAAGCGCCTCTCGTCAAACGACCAGCACAATTAACAAGTCCACGACGCAGCCCAAAACGCCTCGGACAGCCACGTCAGCCACCAAGTCCACCCGCCGGTTAACAACGCCCCGAAGCCGCGTGGACGCCCGAGGAAAGACACGGCAGGCCAATTCGAAAACTCCAACGAAGTCAACGACTCGGCCACGTCGAACGCAACAAATAAAGGCAGAGACAACTTGCCAGCTGGTCAGCAACCAGGCAGATCCTCCAACAACGGCAACTATTCAAGAGGCAGCCAGCGAGCAGCCGCAGGCCAGTCTAGTCCCCCCTCAGGAATGCAGCAATATCCAATCGGATACAGTGGCTACATTGCCCAGCAACTCCCCTTCAGCTTACACCCCGGAGGAGGATTAAGTTTTGACCAAGGACAACAACGCCAGGACCAGTATCTACCCAAAGGATCTGGCAGGGGCCAACCACCGCCTCTTGGCTGGCAGAACTTCGACTGGCAAGTCCTCCGAGGCCCCCAGGTTCCTCAGCCTGAGGCGACGCGGCTAGTCCCCAGCCAGTACGGCAATCCATTACAAGGTGCGTACAAAATCTCAGCCGACTAACCAAACCATGGTATGCTGATCTGAGCATTTTTGTCTAGCTTATCCACATCCCTCGCCTGCTGCGGTTCAGCATCCTGATCCACAAATTTTGCAACAGGCAAGTGCCGAGCAAAGCCCAATCTCAGCATGCGCAGTATGCCGACTTGCACACTATGGCCAAGTTCATTGCCCTCCCATAAGGACTGAAATACAGCTACGGCTTGCTATTGATGGTGTGAGGGCTCTTTCCGGAGAACACGAGGTCGCCATCAACTACAACCGCGCACTGCTGCAGAATATGCTGAGGGCACTCAAGCATAGGTCGGTTGCTGGTCAGACTGCTCTACCGGTAGACTTCGATTTTGTTGTAGCGCCACCAGTCATGCGGTCGCAGAAAGGCCAGGCTCAAACGGGCGCAGCTGGTAGAGGAAGATTGGATCAGATGCCACAACAACATTAAAGCATTCTGCGAGAGCAAGCCCGTCCCGCGAAGGGATGAGCCTGGCGGACAACTCGACGGTATTTCTTCAAGAGTGGGTTTTTTTCTTTGGTTTTTTTTTTTTTTTTTTTTTTTTTTTTTTTTTTTTTTTTTTTTTTTTTCCTTTTCACAACGTCTCGTTTTTATCGGCACTAAAGCCGAGCATGGAGTGGTGTTTGGGTGCTGTTTCACAGTCTCAATTGGTAGGAAAATTATAGAGACTGCAGGAACACAAAGGGGCATACAACACAAGGCGCCGATGCAGCAATATTAGGGAGGCTACACGGTAGCTAAAGCATTCTACTTGCGAGGTTTTGTTTGGCCTACAAGACAAGGCAAACTTTATTTGCATTGGGAATTTCCATTGGGTTCGATGTGGATAGGGACATTTGAATGCGTGCAATTTGCAAGACGCGGCCTAGAGATGGGAAGCTAGAGGACCACAGTATTTGATTGGCATCAAAACAAGCAACGAATTGTCCAGAAGCATTGATCATTGTTTTGAGAATCGCCACTTCTTCCACATTGATGTTACAGAAAAAGAAGTACCTACTTACCTGGTATGTGAGCAACAATCACGTGCGAGGTACAAGTGAGCTGCGGGTAGCCGTTTGCTCCTAAAACAGCCCAGGACAGATCTTTGAGATGACCGTTTGCTTCCTTGTGCACATACTCTTGACAACATGGAACCCGCTGAGCCCTGACCAAGAAGAGCTCTGGCAGCCCGCTCCAGTGTCTTGTTGTCGGCTTGTAGAGGCCATTCTTCTTCCTCCTTTCCTCTAACATCAACTCCATTGGGCTTGGAATGACTTCTTTGTCCGTTATTGAATGTGTGTCGTGACACTGAATTGTTGTTCAAATTTCGCAATTGCATATAAAGTAGGTCTCCACAGACGCGCCTCCGTTTGCAGTCACTTACTTGTTGGGGCAAAGACTGCCAGGTTCCAGAGATGTCCATGGTATAACTTTGACCTTTCCCAGTTCTTTTCTTCAAGGATGGAAACTTGGCGTGAAAACACAAGTGCTGGCCTCTGTCTTCCCCAAACGCCATCGAATGCGACATGCTCGTCTGGTCCTCCTTCTGTTATATCCACCAGAGAGACATCGCCAGCCTGGTCCTCACAACATAGCTCTTCATCATCGCCAGTGCTTCCAAAGGCAGCTTCTCTCCATTTCTACGGCGGCACCTCAGACTTGTATAGCCCACTGGCTGGAGTCGACATGGAACACTACAATCGCCCTTTCCAGTCTTTTGCTACGTCCAGGGTGGACACTAGTGGTGGAAGCGTATATGGCGATGTCAAGCGTTGCAACACCACCGTCCAGTCCACCCATGGCCAGCCGCAAACCGTGGGAAGGACACCTGGAAATGTGGACTATGCAGACCAGCCCAGCACTCTGGACAAGACTGGAGTGAGCAGTGACTGGCGTTGCCCAGTGACAAGCATTCACCACCACCGAGAGGGTGGTAGCAGCAGCAACAACAGCAACAGCAATGACTACAGACACAGCCAGCCCAATCACGCTTCCTTCCACATCACCAGCAACCCGGCTGCCAAAATATTTAAAGAGCGCCCTGCGGGTGCTGGAAGATGGTCTCTGCCTCCATCGCCTTGCAGACAGAACCGCTCTGGACAATACGTGCCTGAAGAACGGTCCTTGCCGACGTGGCGAGCTTCTACTACGAGTACAATTAGCACCAGCAACAGCGTTATTTTCCCTTCGCCCACTTGTCCTCCTTCGACTGGCAGCGCCAGCACCTCTTCTCCCACGTGCCAGAACAAACAAGCAAACCGCAACGGCTGCGACAGCAACAGCAACAGCGGTTTGGTCTCCCCTGTGTCTCCCCTCTACTTTGGTCCCAAACCTCTCCTCGCTACTAGCAGCCCTCTCTATTCTCCCGTCGCCCGTCCCACTCATTCACGTCGCCCCACGTCTGCTTCGTCCCCCTTTGCAAACATAAATAGCGACTCCCCTCTCAAGAGCGCGACTCGGCAAGCCATTTCGCACCACTCTAGCACCAGCAAGACCGCCGACATGTTTCTCCCCAACGGAACCGTCATTACCGACGGTGACATCGACAAGGCCACGGCTTACTGCTACGACCGGGGCGACGGCCAGTTTACGCGCCTCGTCCCCGTCGATCTGCTCCCCTTCGCTCTCAAGGACATTCCCGCCCGCGTCGCCGGTGATGAAGACATGATTGTTTTGCCCATTCCCCGCAAGGCAGGCGCGAACGGCCAGCCTGCCAGTGGCCAGCTCCTTCCTACTTCTGCTACGGTGAGTATCACCAACTCAAATGCCTGATGTCCACCGTCTTGCCCGCCTTTGCCATTGCAACCTGCTTCTCCTTTCTCCACCCCGTGGCTTGCTTGGGCTTCTGCAACCGTTTGAGGGTTTCGTTCTCGGCCCTCAGACGAAGCTTGAGCTAACTCTCGCTGCACAGCCTCCCGCCAGCCCTGCGAGCATCCTCTCGGCCGATTCTATCCAGGTAATTGGGTTTGTTGGTCGCTGGCATTCTTTCGGCAGCAATCCCTCACAGTTCAGGTCCCTTTTCCACACCTCGCCTCAGAAACACCCCAAGAAATTGCATTGGCCGTAATTGTGCGTGTGCTGACGTTTGACTTGCGATCCAGTCTCGCATCGACCTTATTGTCGCCAACACTTCTCCCACCAGCGGCCCCATTGTGCTCTCGCGCTCCACCGGGTCCGGCCCTATGAACACCGTTTCTGGCCCCTACGGCAAGCGAGAGAAGATTTACTGCGACAAGTGGATTCATGACGGCACTTGCGCCTTCACACAACAAGGCTGCAAGTTCAAGCATGAAATGCCGCAGGATAAGGAGACGCAGCAGAGCCTCGGTCTCTTTCACGGCTACCCGCCCTGGTGGAAGAAGCACTGTGCTGAGCAGCAGATGCAGATTGACGATCGCCCGGTGAACATTGGCAGCGCTTTCCCTGGCAATAGTGCCGGCAATGGCAACGGCCTCATGGCCAACAACGCTCGTGCTGGAGATGCACTGCTGGCTGCTTCTACTCGATTTGGAGGAGGTGGTAGTGGCAGTAGTGCCAGCGGCGCGGTGACTGCTGCTCCCACTTGGAGGCGCCTCGAACCTGCTCCTTCTGGAGAGCAGCAGCAGACTGCTGGTCGCGAACCCGGAAACGGCACCGGTGCTGGCAGCCGTGTCACTCTCCACGGTCGTGGACGTGGAAGCAATGGACAAATTGGCGCGCATGTTGGTACGTTCTCCGCTTTAGCTAATTGATACACTACTTTTCCCTTCTCCGTTCTTCATACTGCTGTGACTCCCACAAAAACCTATGATCTGACTCTATTTGTCCTCTCCTTGCGCAGCTCGCTTCGAGTCACCCAATCTAAACTACGGTCCAATCGCCCCGCCGAGCAAGCGCATCACTTCGAAGAGCAACGCCGATGGCTCTGAACACTCGTCGAACCCCACATCCAGTCCAAGCACTAGCACCAGCTCTAAGGGCGGTGCGCCCTTGGGCTTGTAGGAGATCCTCAAAGACCCTCGATTAGTGGTCGAACGATTCCGACTCCTTTTCTTTTTTGCCTGACCATCACCTATGATGGGCGTCGCAATGACCGCCAACCTCCATTTCTCAACAAGCACTGTGGGGTGAAAGAGCGCGGTGCCTGAACAAGGGCTGTCGGATTCTCCCTTGGGTCACAGAGCGCACTCTCAATGCAAGTTGATGGTGACCAGTGCATGGTTCACACACACACTCTCTCTCTCTCTCTTTCTTTGTCTTTTATTCGTTTCTGGGTCTGAGTACTTGAAGTACGTGTGAGTCTGCGCAGGTTTGTTTTGCTCTTGAAACAAGTTGATGTGATGAGATACGAATGGAAAGGGGGCATTGGAAGCAGGATCACGATTGGCATTTGAGAGCTTCGCTTGGGAACACTCTCAAGATTCTTTCCTTGACTTTTCGTTTCGTTGTTAGTGTACGATGTCTACGGTTCTTCTTTCCGCCTGCTTTCATACACCCTCGTTTTCATTCCTTCCACTGCTAAGGTGTTCCTGGAATATTACTACTAAACACCCACCTTGGGGGCTACTTGGTCAAGACTATACTTGGGCTAGTAGGTCGGGTCGGGTTAGTCAAGGAACGATGAAAGGAGATAGTATGGCACGGCAGGGTATTGGTGAGGCCGTGCAATTTTCAATGAGGTCTCTTATGGCCAAATCGGCGGTGGGTGTCTGGCCATACAAACACAGATACAAAAAAGAAGGTTGTCGAGGCTCAGCAATGGGCAAAGCATATCTTTCGATTTGGGCCTGGCGTTCGAGGGCGGCAATCACTTTTTTTTCTCCTCTCCCATACAGAGCAGAGGCAAAATACAAGGCAGCATATAGAGACAGATTTCAAATGGTTCTCTGCTTTTGTCTATAGCATAGAGCAATTCCAAAAGTGCACTTTCCACTATTTTAGGACGTGGTCCAGTGATAGACAAAAATCACCGCATCAAAGGTGTATCAAATACCATTTATACCCTTTTCTCGGATTCTCACTTTCCTTATTTCTTTCTTTCCTTTCTAGTTCACTTACCGCAGTTGAACTCTCACACCCAGCTCACACTCCATGTCTTCTGCCCCTTCCGGAACGGCACGACCTCCACTCCATCCCCTTTAAAACTCTCAACAACGACCTCTTCCTTCTTCTCCACCACAATCCTTTCAGTCCCATCTGCCACACCATAGAATTTACGGCCCCATCCACCCAAGAACCCCTCCAGCAACTCCTGCGTCACTTGTCCCTCCTCGATATCGCCCCTGGCAATCGCCTCTTCGAGGGCCGAGAAGATATAGGGGACGGCGTATGGCTGAGTAAAGACTCCTGCTGCAGTGTTACCTGGCCCCTTCTTGGCGCTGATGTCGTGCGGGGCGCTGTCGGTGCCGAGGAAGAATTTGCCGCGGGAGCTGATGAGGGCTTTGAGGAGGGCGAGGCGGTCATTTGGCATCTTTGCGACAGGTTTGCAGTAGTGAAACTAAGCGGGTGGAGGAAGAAAGAGGTTAGTAAATCATACTGGGTCAGTAACACAGATATGATGAAGCGATGCATGCGTTTTGGAAAGCGTATAAAGAGGGGTAGATGAGGGATATCATCGAACTTACCACATCGCCGGCCCAATCGTCCACAATCAAGAACCTGCCACACAAGGAAAGTGCATCATTAGCTCTCCTCACCGCCAGATCAACCAATCCTTTTTTGAATCAAACTCACAAGTGGTGCGCGGTGATCGTGCCTACAACCGTCTCTCCGCACTCCTCCACAGCCCTCACGGCATCAGCAGTGGTGCAATGCTCCAGCACAATCCTCAACCGCGGGAACCTCTTGTGAATCTCCTTGAGCGTCGGCAAAAAGCTCGCCTCAGCATTCATAATGGTGATATTCTTCTTGTGGTCGCTCGCGCACTCGCCGTGGATGTTGAGCACGAGCCCTTCCTCCTCCATGGCGGCAAAGACGGGGTAGAAGGCGGCGTAGTCAGTGACGCCCGACTCGGAGTTGGTGGTGAGGCCCTGTGGGTACGACTTGATGCCTGCGATGCCAGCTTGTTTCGCCTCGCGGACAACGTCGGGGGTGATGGTTGGGTGTAGGTAGAGGGTCATGAGGTAGGTGACGGTGGCGTCGAGGGCTTGCAGGCGAGACTTGTAGGCGAGGGCTGCAGAGACGGTGGTCACGGGGGGCACGAGGTTGGGCATTACATAGGCCACGCTGTAGGAGGAGGAGGCGTTAAAATGATGGATCGATGAGATGAGCATGCTGTTCTGCTTTCATGTCGAAAAACATGATGTCGACGAGGGAACCTTACTTGACGCCGCCCTGTCGGATTGTAGGCACGACTGCTGTGGACATGGCGCCATCGCGGAGGTGGACGTGGAAGTCTGCTGCTGCTGGCAGCTCATATCTGGTTGCGAGAGGCATGGCTGGCTATCTTCTTGAAGCGACACTTTGAGGGTGTATGAGTGAGAGCAGCTTCTTGGATGTAAGTCTGTGAAGAAACGTTAGCAATAGTTGGGTGCTGTCTGAATATGACCCTTCCTCACTTACGGATGGAACGTAGTAATTTCAGGCTGTACAGTGACTGTTTCCAGACACTCTTACTGAAGCCAATTCGTTGAATAAAGACGACCAGAGCTTCTCGGACTATATCCTTTTTCATTTGAGATGTCGACTCGTGCTCGACCTGATATGCCTTTTTCGTTCTTTTCCTCTTTGGGTCCAGAGGGTTAGGGTATCAGTATCAGAGGCTCAACAACGCATACTATGTACTATGTACTATGTACTGCGTACATCGTCGAGTATGTCAAGAATACAAGGCTCAGATGAACAAATGGCCGCCAAATGGAACTATAAAATGTAAGTTATGTGCTAAGGAGAATACACTTGCCTAGAGATACCATCTTCTCAACACCATGATGAGTGGGACTTGTGTATATCGTCGAAATAACACCCCCATGGCAGCTGCCGATACTTGTCAACGAAACACATGTAAGTGCCAAGTACTTGCTTGGTAGGCTGGCCTGCCCGTGCGTTCTAAGTCTCTGTACTTAGAGCGGAAGTAGCCGTGCAGCATGCGTTTATCAGAAGCCGCGGGGTCAAGTGCCAGTCATTAGCGCCTTCCGCCTTCTGGGGTAAAGCTACAGGCAGCATTCACGTCACCTCGTTTACTTGCCAAATTCAAACCACCTTCCAACCCTTCTACAACCGCCATCGCGCAACACTTTCGAACCGTCTGGCGCAGTCTCACATGACCAATGGGCGACAATACACCACCGAAATATGTTGAATGAATAAGAGCCCGAGCTTCTTTCCCCCTCTCCGACCCAGACTCGTTTGACCACAAGACACCCGCCTCAGTTGATCGGCCTCATTGCCATCTCGACCGCCCGCCCGCCCGCCCGACCGACCGACCGACCGAACAACTAGCAGCAGCCATGGAGGAAGCGACCTCTATCCTTTTGGGGTTCCCTCCTCAAATCGACTTGTCCAACGATGAGTTCTACGACCAGGCTGTCCATCTCCATATCAAACAGGTTGAACAGCTGCTTTCTTCCAAAAAGACCACCATCTCTGGCGAGGATGCGGTCCAACTACTCAAGGTACATGACCTATCCTATATCCTAGTGCCTTCACCCGTTCTCTTCTTTCTTCGAACTTGATTTGTGAAGCTGATCCAAAGTAGGCCCTTGACCCTGCAATACACTCCATCTCCTACTTAGCCATCCTCGATTCTCTCAGTATCTACGACGGCTTTACAAACGAAGACCGAGGCCAGGCCGTGATCGACTTCTTCCTTACATTTGACCCCAGACAAATCCGCTACGTTGGCAGCATGTTCTCATTGTGGTTGAATCGCATAGGCACCGAGAACTTTCCTCTTCCCGTAAGACAAGATGCCTCGCTTGGCGCATTTGTACGATCGGCTGCTGACACCTGATGATCTCGTTTCTAGCACGATGTCAAGGTCTCGTTGCTCGCTGCCGCCATCTTGAGAATCGACCCTACCGGCTCCATGCTCACCTCCCACCACCTCGCTCTCGTCAACCTTGCCTACGAAACCGATACAGCCGAACATGCCTTTGATGTCCTGGGAAAACAGATTGTGTACTTCCCTGGCATGTCAAAAGACCAGGGCAACAGATACAAGTGTGACATGTCACTCCCACCCACCGACTACATCACTCCAGAGAGCGGTCTGACTACAAGACTGGACGTGCAACCTACCTTGGAATACGACCTACTGTCTGGATTGTTATATTGCTCGAGGCTCAGATGGGCCGAAGCTTGCGCCGCCTTTGAGCGCGTTATTACACATCCGACACGCGACGGCGGAGTCAGTGCGATCATGACAGACGCGTACAATAAGTGGCTGCTTGTCAGCCTGCTTATGAACGGCCGTACTCCAGAGATGCCCGCCAACATTGGCTCCAACGCGAAGAAAGCCTATGAAACGTTGAGCAAACCCTATGCAGCAGTTGCGTCGCATTTTGACGCGATGGCTGCCGTGTCACTCAAAGAGGAAGTGGAAAGGCTGGCTGAGACGTGGCGCATAGACCAAAACACTGGCTTGATTCAGCAGGTTCTCGCGGCGCACCAAAAATGGCAAATCATGGACTTACGTAATGCCTACTCCAAGGTTTCCATTGCAGACATTCGCCAAAACACTTACTGCGCCGAAACTGGTGATATTTTGCCGGGCGACGAAGAAATTGAGAGGCTGATTCAGGGCATGATCACATCCGGTATGCTCAAGGGTGTTGTTGAGAAGCCTGACAACAAGCCTCCCTACCTCAAGTTCCTCTCAGAATCCGAGGAGCTCTCAGAGACGGAATACAAGTACCAAATCGCATCCGCCCTGCAGAGACTAAAGGAGCTGGAGGCCATCTACAAGACGACGAATGCTAGGCTTAGCACAAATCCGCACTGGATCAAGCATCTAATCCGGGAACAGAAACGCGAAAAGGAGACCGCCGGTCAGGAGCCGCCATCCAGCTTTGAAGTTCACGTTGAGGATGAAGATCTCATGTCAGGCGTCACAAGCGGTCTTCTATGATAGTGAAAGGCTAGTGCAAAGGAATTGCACCTACTAATCTGAGGAATTTTAAGGGGACAGAAGGCCCAAGACGGTCTCACATATGTTTCGCACGAGGGCTAGCTTTGTCATGGCGGAAGAGCGGTCGAGAGTGGAAAGAAAGAGACGTAAGAGAAAGGGGACAAATTCTGAGCAGTTTGTTTTCGGCATAGCAGATTCCCATCAAAAATAGCAGACGAGCCTGGCGTTTAAGAAAGCGGAGTTCTGGAGAGCAGCGTGGCAATTCGTTATCAATACATGCCTCGTTTGAAAAGGGGCCTTCGTTTCCTGTCTGTGGTATTTGGTTACAAGTCTTTCTGATAAGATAGCAGCTACATACGTAGTGAGGAGATAGATATTGCCCATCACCAAGCACAATGGGTATCTTCCATGCGAGTCAACTCAGCACCGAGTATGACTAGACTCTCCCATGCGATGGTAGACTTGTATGATGCAAACAGAAGCCAAGCAAGATGCAGGTAAAAGATAAAGTGTTGCGCAGAGAAAACTCATTCCTCGGATGTTCTTGTGAATGGATACCAACATTGCGTTACAGTAAACTCTCAATATCCCTGCATTCATTCTCAAGCGCGGCATGGCAAAAACATGCAAACCATTCCGTTCCGTTGCATCACTGTTCTTTCGATACCCGACAGCCAACAGGCCCCACAAGGGAAAAAGAAGAAAGCGCAAGACAGTTGCTATAACATCGGCACGGTTCCACAACTAGATATCGTAACGAGCCTCACATCATCTCGTACTGCTTGATCGCCTCTGCCAGCTTGTTGGCCTCTGCGACATAGTCGATGGGCCCGCAGCTCATGACCTGGTACCGTACTCTATTGTCAATGTATCAGCACATGGATCCATCTTAAGAATATTCAAATGTCTAGAAAAAAGAAGACAAGGCTTACCGAGGGGTATCCTGGAATGTGTCCATCTTTGCCCTGCACCTGAAGCTCAGCTTGCTGCAATTGGCCGACTCGAACTCGGCTGCGAACCGAGTCTCGTCCTCCTCCTTGATTGCCATGAGCTCGTCGGCTGATTTGCCCATAATCATCTTGCCGGCCTCGTCAAAGCAGTTCAACCACAACTGGCCGGTGTGGTCATTCACATTCACAGACATAATGTAGCGGTACTCGGGTCTGTCATGGGTGATATCGCACTTTTCGCAGCGCCAGCTGTCTTCGCTCAGCTTCTCGACCTTCTTGTTGCAACCTTGCGAGCGGCACGCAGGGTAGGCAAAGTTATCCTGCTTGATGTAGACTACTGTGGCCTTGAGCGTGAAGTAGGCTGCATCCTCCATGCCAAGGTTCTCGTCCTTGACTTGGAAAATGTTCTTATCTTGATCGGTGCGGCCGGTTGCGCCGCCCATCGAGGCCATATTGTTGTGCGTGGCGAAGTTGCCATTACGTCCAGAAGCATCATACCAGCCCTTGAGCTTGTGGCACTCTGGAATATCTGGGTCAACTGCCATGGTGCCAGATGACAGGAGGGACAACGACCGTCCACCAAAGTCGGAGACGCGCACACCCTTGAAAGCAATGACCGATTCGTTCCTGGCGTCAAAGTTAGTGGCAGTCTTGCCCCAAATGGTCACTCTCACAGAGTAGCCGCTGTCGTCCACAATGGTAAGCTCTCGCTTGTCGTATGGCTTTTGCGTTGATTTGGACACAATCGTGCTGACTTCCTGCGTCTCCTTCAACACACCAATGACATCGACTGTCGTGTCCTTCTCCACGTCGTTGAGAGCCTGAATACCGCAGAAGTTGAAGCGAACCTGTGGTACATTGGTCTGGTCCTCTGCCACCTCGATAACGGTATCCCGCTCAAAGGTAAGTTCATAGTCGTTGGGAAGGTTGGTGAACTGCTTCTTGGCGAGTCGAACTGAACAAGGACTGGAAATGTAGTAGACCGAGCCCTCCTGCAACAGGTCAAAGAACTGGTCGACCTGGTCGTTGAATGCAGTTGCTTTAATCTCACCACTCTCATCGAGCAGGTTCACACTAAACAGCTTTCCTTCGCCCGTATTCTTGTGCCATGTTTTGATATCAGACTTTGCGCTCACGCGAGCCTTGATTGTCCACTTGTGTGCATATGGCGACACGGCCTCTATGGGGTAAATGACGTTGTTGTCTTTGTGCATTGCTCCGCCTCCTCTTGCCGGCTGCTGCATCTCCCGTCTTGGGGCCACAGCAGGCTTAGTGTCTTCTTGCTTGGTGCCGTAGAACCCGCTGCCGGTGATTGTGTTGCTAGAGGGTTCCTCGGCCTTGGCTTCAAAGGCAAGAGGGTCACCCAGCTTTTCCGGAGTGCCGAGGGACTCGATGACTTCGAGGTCAATGATGATCAAGATACTGGTGCGCAGTATGAGAGGTCAGTTTGGGGGTTGCACCGTTTGGGGGCTGCCAGGACAAATTTCTCACTTCTTTCCCTTGAGACTAGTAGCATTGTAGGACTTGAGGCGCACAATAGCACCCCTGACAAGCTTGCCATCATGGACAACGTGGTTTGTTTGCGTTGCCAGCATGCCCTGGCAGAAGTTTTGCATGTCGCTCAGGACGACACGGTAGCGTTCACCAGAACCGGGCTGCTGTTGGGGCATAGGCTTGACCTGCAAGCACTGCACAATGGCGACTGGATTCTGCTCGCCATTGTTCGGGTTGCTGAAGATGGCGCTGCTGGTATGTCAGTTTGAGCGTTCGTCTGCAATATGGGAAACATCGGCCGGAAGAAGAGTGTGGAGAAGATTTTGAATAAGACAAAACGAACCTCAAAGCGCCTCTGCTAATATGACTTGCCGCATCAGCCATTGTGTCGACTACGTGCCTCTGAAGTATCAGTATAGATGCGTACAACAAAAAGGCAGTATGATGGGCTGGTGAAAGAAGGAAAAGAGGCAAAAGTTGGACAGGTGCTTGATGAGCCACCAGCCAGACGCGTCTGCGTTAATGGCAAGACGCGTCCGCTTAATTGGCGAGGGGCCAGGGGTGCGCCCTGCAGATTGGACTCGTGAGTGGGGCGCTTTAGGCAGGCGCCAAGGCTTGGAGGGGCAGGTACAGGTGCCTGCTAGGTGTTCACATTAGGTAAGTCAAGACCCTAGACAGTGACGTCGCTGTAGTACGCAATGCAAGTAGTACGGCAAAGTACCCCGCGCTTTGAACATAAGCCGATGTACAGCAACAAGCAACGGTGTTTCATTGTCGCTTGATACTCCCTTTTCGTTGACTTCTCCACGTGCGTTTTGATACCGCCCTATGACGACGCTGCTTCTTTGCCATTGTAATCTATTACAACGAACTTGCAATCCACAAGACTGACTTCCTTCCGCGACAAGTCTGACCATCATGACCGACACCGACATTGCGACCAAAGCGCCCGAGAGCGATGCCCAAGAAGATGTCCAGCACACAATCGCAACGAGCCCAAGCGCTCCCTATGTCGAGGACGAACAACAGCCGCCCGCCTCGACCGAGCAGCCACCGACCATGGGCGAGCACTGCGTAACTGACAGGCCGACACGTTCGTCTTCTCCCGTGGTGCCTTGGCCCCCCGCGACCAACATCTCAAGTACTTTGACTGAAAGCTGACGCTAGACTCGCGCTATCAGCCACTGGCGAAGGCCCAACTGGCGAGATTCGGAAACTTAACGACATTGACGTAGGTTACAAACATACATTAATTCAGCTAACCTACGAGATTCGGCTATTAATTTTCCTATCAGGTCTACGTTTCGAAACCGAGCGAATACCCCCACACCTCAGCCCGCCTCCTCCTCCTCCTCACAGGCGGCACAGGCCTGAAATCAACAAACAACCAGATACAAGCTGACAGATTTGCTAAAGAGGGCTACGTTGTCGTCATGCCCGACCTATTCGATGGCGATGTAGCCCCCAACTCTACAACCGTCAACATAAATCAGGCAGCAGCATCTTCAGCAGCAGAGGGCGACGGTGCCAGCAGCACCACCACAACAACAGGCTCCTCCTTCCTCGACACATTCAAAATCAAGGCCGCCGAAACAGCAAAGAGCTTCATGATCGATATGTGGCTCGCACGACATACCGAGGAAAAAGTGCTCCCTATCCTGCACAAAGTTATCGAGGGCGCCAAGGACGAGTTTGCAGATGCGGTATCGTATGGCGGCGGCATCTACGCGGTGGGTTACTGCTTCGGTGCGCGGTATATCCTATTACTGGCTGCGGAACGCAAGCCAATCACCATTGGTGGTGGATTCTTGGGAGGCGCTGCTGCGACAGCAAAGCCCACGGATGAGGAGGCTGCTCCAGCCGATGCTAATGCTGCCACCAACGGCCCATTCATCAAGGTTGGCGCCCTGGCTCATGCAACACTCGTGTCCAAGGACGACTTTGAAGGGCTCAAGGCACCAGTGAGTCTGGCATGCGTCGAGAACGATCCCTTGTTCCCAGATGATGTACGCAAGCATGGTGAGGATTACCTGTCCAAGTCGGACGTTGAATATGAAGTCCAGCTATACCCTGGTGTACCGCACGGTGAGTCTACTTTCTTCCTTTTTGTTTTTTTGTTGTTGTTTCTTTTTAAAGAAATAAGAAATAAGAAATTCCTTGGCGTACACTTATGTCCACGTTCGTTTGAGAGCATTTACTGAACACTGATTATCTAGGTTTTGCGGTTGTTGGTGATTATGAAGACTCGAATATCAAGGAGGCACAGGCAACTGCATTTGAACAAATGACGAAGTGGCTTCAGAAGCACTGATTCTTGAAAAGGGACTACGGGACGCAGGAGTTCTGGATAACTTAAATCAGCCGTATGTCTAGCACTTTTATATCCTAGAGCAGCTACGATCATGACATGGTGATGACAGATGAGATTGAGGTGTGCTTGCACGGCCTTGATTTCGAATACTGGCGTTCTGCTATCACAAGAGAATCTGTGGAGACTCAATTCATGAGCGTGCGAAGTACTCGTATTCCATCTAGAGCTATAAACACACAGAGAGAGAGAGGAGGGGGAGGCAAAAGGCAACAGATCATTCATAGCATCTCGCCCGTTCCCAGGCTTTCCGAGATTGCAAAAGCAGCCTTGGCTTTCAATATGCGCTATGCCAAAAGTTACAAAGAGCTCCCTATATATCTGACCCAGTCACGCTGCCACCACGCTCGCTAGCTAGTCGCAGGATTATTAGCCATAGGCCGTTAAAGCTCGCAGTATTCCGCAACTAGCTATAACACTGCCCATTGCGAAGAAAGGGGGAGGGGGAAAGCATCCTTATACCTTCCTACACTTCCAAGGTTCTCGTTATAAGTGCGTATAGATGACACAATAACCAGAGCGAGTAGCCATAATAATGGTCAAAAAGAATCCCCAGGATTTCATAACAGCACTATAGTATACTTGGTTCCGATTCCGATTCAGATTTAGTTATAGTTATTTTATATTTTATTTTATTTTTAATTTAAAGTCCGTGAATAATAATGAACCATATTCATATATCCATGCCGGTATCAGTACCAGATATCTACTTGCTTGGGTAGACAAAAACACCACGGATGGAAAACCGCTCCGCTCGCTCACTCACCCACTCTTGTAGTATGCATCCATCTAACCCTTCCTAAGTCTTCCGACAGTGGAGAAATAGACAGCACGCAAGATGTAGTAATAGTAGCAGTAGCAACATTAACTGCTCCAACAAACAAAGAGACACCCGATCCTCATCATCTCTTTATCAAAATCCTGTAGCTTTCGACTCATAAAACCTATTGGCTGTTCCCCTCTATAAAAATTGGAATTGGCTACAAAGGCCATCATCCCTAATCAAGAAATAATAAAACGTCTCTCTGTCCTTACTTGCTGGAACCAACACACACTTACTGCTCCCCCTGCTGCTGCCGTAATTGCTGCTGCAAGTGCCTCGTCACAGTCATTGACGACAACGCCGTCGCCGTCGCCGTCGTGCTTGCGGCCCCGGTAGGAGTAGTCAACTTACAAGCCACCGTCCGCGAGCCCTACTCGCCCCGGCTGCCCCTGTAATATCCTCCATTACCGCCACCGCCACCGCCCATCTGCTGAATACTCGACATCAGCCCGCTCGGTCTCGCAAGGCTACTCGCGGGCCGCGCAAGTCCACTTCCCGGTCTGGCAATACCAGACTGTGTACGCTGGTGCGGTACGCCACTGCCACCGGCACCACTGACGCCGCCGATCCTGCTAGGTGCTCGGAGACCCGACGTCAGACCACCGCCTCCACCAGCGCCTGCTGCGCTAGGCCGCCCAATAACGCTGTGTCTGTAGTTGGGCTTGGAGGCTGGTACTGCTTGTGATGCTTGGCCAGACGGGCCATATCCACTGGGGCTGATGGCTGTTTTGCGCGGGGTGGTGGTGGTTGCGGACCGCGAGAGACCCATGGCCTGCGATCGAGCGGGCACCGGGGCGGATGCGCGCTGTGGCATGCTGCGCTTGGGTGGGGTTGTGCGCTCAGCTGGTGTGGGTTGGCCATATTCTTCTTGTTGTTGTTCCTCGTGTTGTTGGTATAGGTGCTGCTGTTGTTGTTGCTGTTGATATTCGGGGTGCGTATGTTCAACGTCCTGCATCATGGTCGTCTGGTTGGCCTGCATCTGCATGAGCTCCTCCGCCAGCGTGACCAGCTCGCCCTTTTCCACACGCTCCACCTCGAGTTGCTGCCGCAATGATTGATTATCATCCTGAATGGTTCGCAGGACAGCCTCAAGCTTGACAACTTCAGCATGCAGTCCTTTGATTTGCGCCGAGTCACGGACAGCTTGATCGCGCCGCTCGCCAGCCTCGAGCTCAACCTTGTTCAGCGTGGCGTCACGGCCAGCGCGAAGCCCCTCGTTCTCCTTGGTGAGCTCATCAATCTTGGCTTCCATTTCGCGTATCTTCTTATCCCAGCGATTCTCGTAGTTCTTTTTCAGCGCAGCCACCTTGGACTCGTGCTTGCTCTTGTATGCGGCGTGTAGTTCCCGCGCGACTTTCTCAACAGCAAGCTCAATCTCGCGCTGCGACGCTACTCCCTTGGGGCTTCTCAGCCCAGCCGGTGAGTTGAGCATGTCACCACCGCCACCGTTGCCGCCTGCGCCGACTTTTGACGCGCGCATGGCAGCCATCTTAGACTCAGCCTCCTGCGCCATCATCTCAGCGGCCTCACGCCGCCCTTCGCTTTCCTCAAGGCGTGCCTCAAGAGCCTCCCGCTCCCGCTGTGTGGACATGATTTCATCTTTAACCTGCCGCAGCACAGTCTCCATTTCCCTACCCCGCTTTTCCCACGTTTCTTTTTCTTCGTGGTATTGCTCTCGCATGGAACGCTCTTCACGCAGTTGCTCGCCCGTCTCGCCAGCGCGCTTCTCGGCGTCCATGAGCGCCGTTTTGAGCGACGCTGCCTCGGCTTCTTTGCCGCTGAGTGTCGCTTTCAGGCTGCTGATCTCGGACATGAATTGGGACTTGAGGCTCTCGAGCTCGCGGGCGCTGATGCTCGGCACGCTGCGCGGGGTAGGCATTGGCGGAATCTCGAAGTCAAGCAAGTTCGCAATGCTCTGTCGGTTGGGTGTCTTCTTTGCATCGGCCATTGGGGTTGTAGATGTCATCATTGTCTTGGGCGGTGAGGAGGCGCGTCCACCTGGGAAGCGCAGATTGTCTGTAAAGTCGAGTAGAGAACCCTTTGTGTGATCGTGGCCCGCCTGCGCAGGTGTCTTGCCGCCTAGCCTTGCAAATGTGGTCATGCTTGGAATTGCCGAGAATTCGCTAAATTCGCTCATTATCGTGTCGTCATCAAAACTTTCCGCTGCTACTCCATTCTGCTGGTGGTGATTTTGTTGTTGCGCGTCGAACCCATTCACGACCTCGCCGGTAACATTATCGCGCGCCATGTGGAACTCGTCGTCGTCTTCATCCATAGTGTCGAGAGCGTCTTCGAAAATCTCAATTGCGTGCTTGACGCCTGGGTTTTGGGCAATTGCCTCGTCAAGTGATATATCCATTTCGTTTGTTTGGTGTGTCGTTGTCGTCATCCGCACGTCCTCGTTATCGCTCTGGTGGCGGTGATGGTGTGGTTGTTGTGGTTGTTGTTCTTCTGGCGGCTCGTCGCGTTCCCGCACCGGCGGCGGAATTGAATTTGGCCGGCTGCCTGTACCACTTCCACCACTGCCCCCGCCTCCTCTTGGCGAGCCGCTCTCCATCCCACCCGCTGTATTGATTCGCACTGGAAAGCGCCGCATTGGGCTAATGGACTTGCGGGGGCTCTTTGGTGGCGCGAGCATTTCATCGGAGGCCATGGACTGAGCGACAGCCTGGTTGGAAGCGGTAGAGGAGGCTTCTGAGTTGGATCGCTGGAGCATGCGCAAGGGAGTCATTTCGGAGCCCGTCATGATGCGGGAGCGGCGCTTGTCCTTGGAAGGGGAAGAGTTTTCTTGGTTAGACGAGGCCTGGCTCGTGTTGTCGGCGACGTTTGTAATGAATGGAGAGCTTGCGTCGAGAGGGGTGGCGTCGTCGAGGCTGGAAGATGCGCCGGTGGAGCGGCGAGTGATGGGCGGGGAGAAGGCTGGGGTTGTGGATTGCTGTTGTTGTTGCATCATCGCACGGTCGGGTGTTGCCAGTGTCGTGGTGTGGTCGCCGTTGTTTGTGTTGTCCATGTTCATGTAGGCTTGCGACGACTGGAGCGGCGCCGCGGTGGGCGTAAACGGTGATGCGTCCATTGCGAAAGAGAAGGCAGACGCGATGAGGGCGGGTGGGGGGTAGAGGGCTTGATGGCGGGCGGTTCGTTGGTTGGATGGGTGATTGAAGATGCCGGCAGCGTGCCTTTCTCTGTCTCTTTGTCTGTCCCCCTCCTCTTTCTCGGAGATGGGGGTGGGTGGAATGGGATCAACCGACCGCGTGTTGGGCGCTTATCGATTAACTGGACCTGGACCCCCGTGCCCTCGGTGCATGTGGTGAAGCGAGAGAAGGCGCGGGCGAGTGCTCCTAGCGCAACAAGTGCAGAGTGGAGGAGAAGCTGCGGGCTGGGTCAACTGGGCCACTTGCTGGCAGGTGCGTTGTTTTCTGGCCCCTTCCCTTGTGCCTGCAGATAGATTACCGTCGTTTGACTGTCGTTGAAATTGTCACGGGCACTGACTGTCCCAAAAACAAACAAGGGTCCGTGTAAAATTGAAGGAGCGAGTCTTGTAGCAGATTTGATTTTGCTTATGGATTTTGAATTTGACAGCACACATGGGGACGGAAAAGGGAGAAAAGATGGCAGAGGCCGCCAATGTCATTGCTGGAATACAATATAATAAAAGCCTATGATATTGTTTTGTCACGCCTGCCACATTCCACCAAGAACGCGTGACAAGGCAAGGCAACAAGCCCAGGTTCGGCAACTCTGATTGGGCTGCCAACTCTCTCTTTGGGTTGGGCTGCAGGAACACCTCCATCACCAGACAAAGGAAAGGCAGGTAGTGCTTGCTGCCTGCCAAATCGTAGTTGTGCAAGTGCTAAGCGGTTGCCCCTGACAGCCAGCCAGGCCTTGCTAGGTAAAAGAAGCCCTGATATGCAGCAACTACCTGGGTATTGAGTATACGCGGGGGTCGCCCTTGGTCCCTAGCGTCTTAGCCACTTAGCCTAAGCAACGCGTGCCGTAGCGCGTGGGCCCCCAGATAGTAGCGTGCCTTGCCCTCCACTCGATCCCGCCCTATCCTGCCGTCCACTAAACAAGCCGCAAAGCATTATCTCCTTGCTGCTGCTGTTGCTGCAACATTGACAAACAACCGTTTCCAACCAATCTTTGGTTATGATCTGTGGTGTTCTGTTCTGTTCTTATATTAATCAACTACTATGTAGTACTACTTTCCTTTCAAGCTAAATCATTTCCTCACATATCATACCGAAGAAGCATCACCACAACCCAGCCACAATTGGCTGTTATCACCAAGTCAAAGTCCACCCTGTCTGTCAGTCAGCCTCACCTTTTCCATACTCCCCACCCACCACACCACGTGCCTTCCACGGAGGAGAGAAGGAAAAAAACACCAAACAAAGAAAGAGGATAGACCGCATGGTCAATGCAATGCAATGCGTTCATTCATACAACCAACCAAGGAACTAAAAAGAGAGAAAAGAAAGATCAAGTATGACTCATCGATTATGACTTCCTTCGGCTTATGCCTTACTGCTCACTATTCTTACTCCTCACTCCTTTCACGGCTCCTATGAGTAAATCGGTAAGTACATAGCATGTACAGTCTACATCTCTGTTGTATTCGACTATCAAGAAAGGTAATGCTGTGATTTGACATTCCAAAAGTTGACTCTCCACTCACTTAAGATTTGGGCACGTGCAGGAAATAGAATAGGAAGAAAAAGTGCTGGTTAGAAAACAAGTCCAATAAGTTTATTCCAGTGTCCAGATACACCTTTGCCCCCCTTCCCTCCTCCCTCTACCGTGAAGAGACGATTGAGTAACAAGATGAGAGACATTATATGACTCCCTTCCCCTTATCAACCTGTACACAACACGTGCATCCCCAAGATAAAGCTGTGCCCACCTCCGTATGTGTTTTTTTTTTTCCTCACTTGGAGAAAGAAAAAAGTAAAAATCACACCCGCTTTTCTGGTTGATGAAGAGACCAAAAGATAAGGAAATTCGTTACATGTCATCATCATGAAAGGAAACAGAACAGCTGAAAATCATAAGGCAACATCCAAAATCACAACCAGAGCCAAGCGCCCCGTACAAAGAGCGGACCCTTGAAATCATTTCCGCAAAGCCGGAACAATACCAGAAGAAACAGCCACACAAGTGTGGCTGCTTCTCGTCATTTCGACTTCGTGGTTATTTCCCATGCTCGCAGTGCCACTGAATATAGACAGATTTTCTCGCGGTTCCCTATTCCCTAACACCTCTTGCCGTCTGATTCGCAACCAGAAAGGGTGCACTAACCCTGACATTGCTCACAATGTGACGCTAGTCTGTAAGTATGCTGCTGTGTCATGAAATCCTTCTAAGGCGCCCGCCAAGACGGGCATAGAAAACAGAAATCAAAACCGGCCGTTCAATATCTTTGCAAGTGTCGTCGTCGTGGTGGTCTTTTTTGCCTTCAGCAAAAGACAGCAAATCAGAAACAAGCCTCCACGTCCCAGAACTGCGTCGTCACTATGTACATTGTGCCGGCGCAGCTGACAAATGGAGAAAAAGGAGGCGTCTATATCACCTCATCAAAAGCCACCCCATGCAGGTACGTTAAAGTTGTTCGAAAACCATTGGCGTCTCTCATCATTGGCTGCCGAACACTGCGGAAAATGAAAATAAAAAAAAACAAATTGATGTCTTGTCATAAAGGTCATCATCGTATGGCGATGATTCGTGATAGGAGCCTGTCGGCGAGAATAATAGTCGTGGTCATTAAGGCCGGCAAAGCAAACTCAGATGTGTCTTCCCATGGGAGAAGCACATTTCCTTGGCGTGGCCGAGAGCGTCGTGGATTGTGCTTTTGAGAATGTCGGAATCGTCGTTTTAGCATTAGCTCCATGAAATCATCTCAAGCACCAAAAATCAAAGTGGCGCAACGCCTCTATCGTCTTGACCCAATTGAGAGTCTGCATTTCGTAAAGGATGCGCAAAAGCAACAGCACTAACGGCATTCGATGGCGCCTGCTCATCGCCGCCGCGTGGGTGCAGTAGTTGCAGGAGCTGGTTGGTAAACTTGAGCTGGGTTAGGATCAAGAGCTAGCGTCTTGCGTCGCTTGATCTCCATTCCTGCACCGCCGCTGAGAGGCCGCTCATCCTCATCATCCCGACCACGCTTCAGGCCAGCACTCAATGGTGCAGCCGCGTAACCGTTCTGCATTGTACTGCTCATGTCGGACTGCGATCCGTAAACATCGCCACCATTGCTGCCATTGGCTGCACCTCGGTCATTGCTCACAACATTGTACATGCCCGATTGGGGGGCGCCGCGAGGCGGGGTGTTATAGCCAGATTGAGGGTAATAGGCTTGGGGTGGTGCGGCACTACGAGGCGTTGACCGGCCCGAGGCCGCCTGATGAGCCGCGGAACCAGTTATCTCAGGCGACAGATGAGGGTGCTCTGACTGGAGCGAGGGCAGTTGAGGGGCATTGTAGTTGTACTGCGTATTGCTATTGTCGTACGTGCCTCGGTCGTGCGTGTACTCGGTCTCGTGCTCATGGTCGGCCTCATCGTCACCGCCACCGTGAGCCACATGCTCGGTACCTTGACTAGGGTAGGCATTGGCAGACTTTTGATCTTGGTCACCGGCGGGGCCGGAGATCGAGGGGCGGCTCGATGGCGGGCCCATCTCGTTCTTGATGTAGCTGCCCTGCGAGTAGATCGGACGGTCCTGCGGGCTGGCATTTGCCGTCTGATACGGCGATTGCAGGGGAGGCGCATTGTATTGTTGCCGAGACGCATCATAGGATTGCGTGGCGGGAGGATAAGCAGACATGCTCTGAATGCTGCTCCCAGGAGGAGTAGTGGCTGGAGTGGCAGGCATTGAGCGTGTGTTGCTGAGGTTGGTGTCAATAGACATGGGATTAGTACCTTGAGAACCATTCATCCCTTGCTGCTGCGGCCATTGATAATTATCCGCTCCCATGCTACCCATGACGCTGGAAGCGCTTGTAGGAGGGGTAGGAAATGTGTGTGCGCGGTCGAGCGAGGGGCGGTGCGAGGGCAGGGATGGCTGAGGGCCTGGGAGACCCATGGAATGGTGGTGGTGCTGCTGAAGAGATGGCAGAGGAGCTGGCGATTGTGCGTTGCGCATCTGCGTCTGCTGTTCCTGCTTGCGGCGTTCCGCCGCTTGCATGACCTGTGTGGTTCGGTTCTGGTTGGTGGGGTGGTAGAGGAGGGCGCCAATGTTGTGTACGAATAATGGGTAAAGTAATTCAGTAATCTTTTCCTTGTTTGCAAAGTCTAGAGCACGCTCGAAAGGAATCCTATCATGGTTTGCAGGTCAGCCAAGGGACAGTCCGAGACAATATTGTCCGTTTCGAGAATCTGAACATACCAAACACCCTTCAGGTGCATAGGACCAATCTTGACTACATGGCGAACTTTTTCACTCTTGAGGATACCGTCGCGTCTTCCTCTGGTCATTCCAGCAACGTTGAGCAACTTTGTTCCGTTGATCATGTGGTTATCTGGATTCCACTTGTTAGTGTCCAAAGTATTACGCACAATCACGGGTTGTTTTCCAAGTACCTTGTCTCCGCGCTACGCAGATTCCGCGGGCCTCGACCTGGAAGCAAAGACTGCCCTCGTCTTCCCACAAAGTCGCTGTTACGCGAGGCTTCATCCCTGGTGGGGCGACTTGACCAGTGGTGTCAAAGCCGCTATATTGGTTTGGCATGCCAGGTTGACCGGGCAAGGGCAGCACATTCTGTGGCATGCCACCAGAGACTGGAGCTGCTGGTGGCGAAGTGAGACCGTTTGCGTATCCATATTGAGGGTAAGGGTGAGGAGGAGCCGAGTATTGTGCTGGGCCAGGCTGAAGCAGCGGTGGCTGGGGCGGAGGATAATGCGCCATGGACGATGTCACGGGCGGTGCTGCCGAGCCCGACATGTGCGGCTGCGCCGAGTAGTACATGCTGTTTGGGTCTTGCGGTGCCTGGTTCATTGCTGAATACGGGTCGTAGGGAGCTGGTGTCGAAATGGGGCCTGGTAGGGCGGGATATTCAGAGGACAAGGGAGCAGGTGGTGTCTTTGTACCAAGCGAAGGAGCTGCAGAGGTAAATGAAGACAAGGATCCTGCGTGAGATCTGGCGGACGAGCCTAGAGAGCTATCCGGAGGAGAGCCCGTACTCGAGGAATAGGCCTGCTGGGTATTGACAGGAGGTAGTGAGGGCAGCCTTTCAGTCATGAATGGGCGTGCGGCTGTAGAACGTGGGGAGACGTCAACAGAAGCCCGAGTTGGTTCTTGTACGTGTGACGACAAATCCAAATTCTCGATGGTTCTGGCGCTTAGCATAGACGCAATCGCCCTGACGTTTGCATAAAGAGGCGGATTCTACGAATGATCGGGTAAATAGACAAGACACAACACCGCCAAAAGATGCAATTGGCCTGTGGAGGTGAGATGCTGAGGTTGGTGGCTGGAGTTGGGCCTGTGTGGCTGTAGGTTGGGATGGAGGGGTCGATGTTGGAGTGCAATGCTTCGAGATCAAAGATGCGCGCTGTAAGAGGTCGTACTCTGCTGAAAAGAGTCACAATAAATTGTGCTCTTGATATGTGTTCGAATCCTTTCGAAGTGTTGAGGGACTGTAGAAATTGGTTGGGCCAAGGTCGTAAGCAAGAGGCGAACGAGGTCGGTATGATCTGTTTGGTCCGGACAGGCAACGTCTGGAGCGTCGAGGCGGGATGTCGTGGGGTTTGTTGGAGTGAGATGAGGTGAGTCGCTGGCAGGGTTCGTTCCCTGCAAGGTAGGCCAAGGCGGCGCCCAAATTACCGGGTAGAGAAGCCGCTCTTCTGCGCTGGAATTCCAATGCTCGGCCGGCCGTAAACCACGACAAGCTTAGTGAGTGCACCGGCTTGATGGAGCTAAAGAAACGACTCCTTGTTAGCATGCCGTATAAAACGTTGCAGGCGCGTGGGCGGCTAGTTTGGCTTTTTCTTTCCGGGGGGAGGATCATGGGTGGGAAGCAAGCTCGAACCGGCGCAGCTCGTGCCACTCGGATGGTTCGCAGCCGTTTGTGTGCGTGTGCGTATGTGCGTGCATCCGCTGCGGCGGTGGCGTGTATTGCGCCTGCTTTGCTGCAAGCTGCAAAGATGCCTTGACCCGTCTTCTTGCCCTTTTCCCCGACCAGTGTATATACCATGGGTAATTTGTTTGGATTGGCTGGGTGGAAGCAGTGGCAAGCCTTTCTGCGTGCTCCAGAAATTCTTACCTCTCTTGGTCTGCTCGAGGAGACTGGTTGGTAGTCTCTTGCGACTTGTCCGCTACGATGGAGAGTTGGTACTGCAGGCGACTGAAGTGGGCGCCGGCTGCTTGGGAGAGATATGATGACGGCGGCAGAGCGGCAGCTGCAGACTGGGATTGGCTGGCGAGGAAGAGAGGATTGGAGGTGGAGGAAAGGAAGAAGAGAGGAGAGGAGAAGAGGTGAGAAGAGGACGATAATTGTCTGGAGGCGGCGCGAAGGGTGGTGAAGAGGGAAAGGAGGGAAAAAACAAAAGTCAAGTCCAGGTCGTCCCAGGTCTGATCCAGGTTGGCGAAGAGGAGGAGGATGGGCGGGCAGGCCCCAGATAGATCAGAGAAAACAGAGGTCTAGTAACCCGGTCAGGCTAATCAATCAGTCCGTCAGTGGGTTGAGGTAGGTGCGAAGCACGTACCGATGTACCGTGCCCTAGCCCTGGCGGTGTCTAAAGGTACAAGCAAAAGTACTTCCCTGAGCAGATACGTATCCTGGACCGCGAGCCCACTCCAACCCCATCCAGCCTGAACCCAACCCAGACAAGCCAGGGTATAGGACAGGGTGACGGGGCCACGGGTGTGGGTGATGGGTCCTGAAAATGGGTCGCGGGTCCTTGCCAAGCACCTCTGCCTCTGCCTTTTGCACGGTGTAGATCCCGGCGGGGGGGGGGCCTTTGGCTGTGCTGTTGTTGTTCTTATTGTTGCTGTTGTGGCTCGTGGTGGTATGGCAGAGCAAAGTAGAAGTAATCGAATCAGAGTGTAGGATAATGAACCGGGCACGTTTGTCGTGTGTCTTGAGAGAGTATAAAATGTTCATAGCAACGTATATATCCTGACCAGATCAATCGACTGTCCGCTGCCATGTACTTACATAGTACGTGCGCAAAGTTGACCAACACGGACCCAAGGCAAAAGCCCCATCTGCCAGGGCAGAAGGCGGCGAGGTTTACTAGGTACTATAGTAATTCATACTGTATGCACAATACGGACCGTCGATGCAGCATCAAGTGACCAGGGACCCAGTTGAAATCCTTTTCGTGCTGTGCGCTTGCTACGTACATAGTACCGCATGAAGTAATTACTGATCTTTTGCCTGCCCTCCAACGTCTCTACATAATGCTAACCAGTTGGCTTCACGACAAGGAGGACTCAGCAAGGCTTCCACGCTCCCAAGCCCAATTACACAATAGTCCGTGCCTTATTCCCGAGCAGAAAGGCACTGGCAGGGGTTGGATTTCAGCGTCTGCTACTGGTACCTGGTACCGCAGTGCGGACAGGGATAATAGGGGTAAGAATAAAAAAACCGGAGCGACACGAGCTACTTCCACTTCCACTATGATTTCACATAGTGCGCTGTACATAGTTACACCCTCGAGTGCGCGGGAGAGCGGAAGAGTTAAAGAGGGCAGCAGGCAGGGAGGGAAGAAAGACAAAACAGGGCGCTAGAGACACAGTGTACTATGTAGCGACTTACTCCGGGGCTTGGGACGCAGCCTGGCAGTCCTGAGTCCCCATCATTTGGCCTCTGTCACGGCGACCCACGGGCCCAGGCAGTCGAGTTACATTGGTGAATGGGCGGCTGGGTTATCTCGTTTTGGTGTTGTGGTGTTTGGTGCTTTTTGCCACCACAGGTTGCCTGTAATACAGGGTGACTGAGGTCGTGAGTACGGGCGTTGTCTGCCTTGTGTGTTTATTTACATGCTTGCGGAGGTAATTTTTGTTGTTGTTGTTGTTGTTGTTGTTGTTGTTTGGCCAAAAAGAGGGCCAACACGCACACAAACATCCAACTAGCACCAGCATCGCATTGCATCGCATCGCATCCTTCTCAAGACCGGGACCCAGGTGCTGGGACAAGACCCCAAGCAAACGGGTCTGCAAACCAAGTTTGAGCAGTGAGACGCCTGGTGACTAATCCCACAGAAACCCCCGCTTTTGCATGCTCGTCACTTTCCAGGCTGTGGGTGCTCGTCTCCAAGAGGCAGATGCTCTGGGCCTGCTGAAGACGAACAAGGCAATTGGCACGCGGGACCTGCGCATCAAGCATATTTCCTCTTGTAGCCCATGTACCGGACATACATGCTCTATCCAGCAGCAGCAATCGAATCGAATGCGCAGCAGCGCAGGTGGCGTCTAGGTACGGTGGATGTGAGAGCGAGAAGAGAGGGGGAAAAGAGAGGGAGACCCACCAAGCAAGCAACGAGCGGCAACCCCCCACTGGGGTATACATAGTACAGTACAATTTGCTGACTGTACAGTGTACTTCTACTCGGATACGTACTGCCCAAGTTAGGCTGTGGGAAGATGGGTCGATATGGACATGGAAAGAAGACGTTGGACTGGCCTTCCGGATCCTGGCCCTTGCCCACGCTTCGCTGGCTGGCTGGCTGGCTAAGCAAGCAAGCGACTAACCCCGGTTCCCAGCCCAGCCTAGGCCCCGGAGCCCTGACCTTGCTGTGCCTACATCGCTCCTGCCACGGTACTATGTACATGGTACGGTGCCCAGAACTAAGCACCCGGAGTATGCACTTGGGCAAAAACTGAGGTGGCATTTGCCCCGCGGTCAGAAGGAGGAAGGAAGACCCAGCGCGAGAAAGCAAGCCCGAACAAGATAAGGAAGCCCTCTGTTGTTTTTCTTGCCTTTTCTTCTGTGTAGGTGGCAACTTGTGGCAGGCTGCTATACTATGTACTAGTTTTTGTCCAAAATCAGGTATGTATCTGGAGCATCATTATTCGGCTTCGTGTGCTCCCTGAACAATGATGATCTCAACGTATACATGCACATATTGTACGTGTCACCTCGGTGCATCGCACAGACCCGAGCGTTGACGCTGGCGGGAGGTGATCAGGGTTCAGGTTCTGTCTCCAGGCTGGGGGCTGGGGGCGGGCTAGAGAGCAGAGTGGCATGCATTGGAGCTTAGCCGGATGGGCAAGTGGGGCGAGCGGGGGTCGCTGCAAAATAGAGGCGGCGGGGAGTCCCACATATTGGTACGTGGCACTTGCAGTGCTCCTGCTCTACTATGTACATCCTACATAGTACATGGTCGATACTGGGTATTAAGTACACCTAACCCAGTTTCCTGTAGCACCAGCCCGTCCAAGCACTTTACAATCTTTACAATGGCGGCCTGGCAGTCTCGTCTCTACATAGTATAACTGAGGAGGTGCGCGCGCTTCATCCTGCCCTAGTGTATATACTTGTACTTTGGGTATCGCTTGCCCTGTTCGCGCACGCAAAGCGAAAGCAGGCTCGGCTATGCACAAAAGATGGCCGCAGAAGGCTGGGGCTAATGTACCCCGACTTGCATTTGCCAACAACAGGTATATAGTACATGCATCAATGCCTTTGCTTGTTCCCATTCTCTCTCTCACATACTATGTACACACACCAAAAAAAAAAAAAAAAAAAGAAAAGGAAAAAAAAAAAAAAAAAAGGGCCCTGATGATTTTTCTCTGAACCTTGATGCACAGAACAGATCTTTCAATGTACTATGCATGTGACCTGTGTGACGTTAACATCACAAAACCCAACAGCATCATCATGTACGGAGACATGCGTAGATTCAAGTCATAGGTTAGTTATACTATGAGTACTTGCTATGTACTCCTCAGCTCGTTGCTGGTGCAAACCGGGGGGGAAAATAAGGGTTGACCACCAGCCGAGGAAAAAGAAAACGAGACACGGGCCGGAGAGGGCTCGGATACACGGCGGTGAGCCACCAAGGAAAGAGTGTACTGTTTTGCTGGGGAAGAGAGAACAGGATCTCGCGAGACTTGGCTCTCCTCATCATCGTCGTCGTCCTATGTAGAAGTACTTACCATCGATGGGATTTGCAAAGAGCAAAGGCACACGGTGAATCCTTTCCGAACACGATACTGACCGGCCGACCACCCTGACACCCCTCCCCCCTTTATCAAGCAACCCAAAACCTGTTATCATCATCATCGTCTACAATAATAATAATAATAATAATAATAATGATAATAATAATAATAATAATAACAACAACAACAGAGGGGTGAATGTACGAGGTCACGTTCACTTGTGTATAGTAGTGTGGGTAAGAAACTTCTGTTCCGGTGTCGACCCGTCAAGGATACCCCATCTGCTGGCACTCAAAAGAACCGAAAGAACATGGAAATGCTTGTCGAAGAGGGGAGAGAGAAAGCAAGCTCTTTCGGTACCGAAAGGACTGGATGAAGCAATTGCAAATGTCTGCAACAGAATACTATGACAGTAGTAGAGTACGTACCTTGAATATCTGCGAGTCTTTTTTCGCACACGAGCCCCCACCTCGAAAGATGGAGAAAGAAAAAAAAAAAAAAGAAAAAAAAAAAGGGTTGCTCACTGGGCCAAAGCAACGTCCCATGTGCTTCAGCACCGTGTCAATCATCCACAGCTGGCTCTCACTGTGCGCACCAGACGGCCGTTGTGAACTCGATATCGGCTCCATTGCCAAATGTCGCGATTGATATTTGTGGCTTCCAAGGTTGTTGTTGATGACAGGTCTCTGTGATTTTGTCATTCTCTCTCTTTTCTCTTTCTCCCCCCCTCCCCTTTTGATATCGTTGAAAACAACGCACCGACACTGACCCTGCAAATCAAAGTGAGGAAGAGGTCAGCACGTTAGAAAGGGGCTGGGCTGGTACATAGGAGATGTGTCACTTTCCCACGGGCACACGTCTCCAATGGCACACCGTTGAGAGGGCGCGCACACGTGTTAGACTCAAAGTCGCTAGTGGGCTGGCAAGCCCCCTTTGCATGTACCGTGCCTTGAAAGTAACCAGGTATACTTGCCAGTCATACGTAGTATATACATAGTATACATAGTAAGCTGTACACTTGCATTCCCGACCACCCCAAAGGACCTCTGTCAGGAAAAACCAAGTTTGAGACTTATATTACCTAGCTCTTATGAAAGGGACGCTCCCCTCCTCTGCTGCGTGGCTACGTGTCGACGCTGCGTTGTCAATAACAACCAGGCCCTGGCCAGACCAGACCTCTTGATCAGTTAGAAAGAAGGAGGGAAAAGACACTGGGGAAGCCTCTCGGAGTTCGGACAAGAGTAAGTAGCTACTCCCTGCTGATGAAGAGAATACACACCATTGTGCCAAGTAGTAGCACGAGGTTGTAATGACCCACTGATTCTCGCCGTGTCCCTACCGTATTAGCTGAGATACTTACATAGTAGTACACAGTATAGTAGCAATATATCAGTAGTTGGTCGGCTGCGAAATGAGATTTGCATCCCGGCTTCCGGCAACTTGCGGCCCCCCCCGGCTTGCATTGCAGCCAGAATTGACTGTACATCGGCTATTTCAAGAGCATATGTAGCATCAACTCGCTGCAACCGAGTTGAATGAGCTCCAGGTCCACCTCACAATGCTCATATTGGGATGTACGCACGCAAATGGCCTACTCACACCGATAAAATGAGAAAAGTGTACACATGGCAAAGTCGCTGCGATCATTGTGAGCTTGGCCGACGCGAATTTTTCGGTGCTCGCGTACAATTCTGTCTGCTGTTATCAATTCCACCGTCAGTCTTTGGCCTATTCTACAACGCATATATCGTAGTAATACGCAGTCAAGTACCACCACTAGGTCGCATGTACTATGTACATAGTACAGACTGTTATTGCAGGCACAGTACAAGGATGAGGAGGATGATCGATCGCGCGATTCAAACCCTGGCTGGGTCTTTATCGACCAATCACAAAATTTCAATCGATCCAGGATCAAGGCCGACAGTGATAGACCGGTCAGAAATTCCGAGCGTGGTAAAACATCTCCTACGCCTGTGCGCAGTTGTCAGCTCTTTGTCAATGTAATGGTCCGTGGCTCGCCTTTTCTTGTCGATGAACAGCCCGCATCATTAGAATCATCCTCATTTCCCTAGAGCAATAAAAACTCAAATCACAAGTGACTGATGTGATATTGGTGCACAGACGATTACTATGTAGTAGGCCATCATGGAGAAAGAGTTAGACACGCGCCACTGGCGGAGGTTTGGGGATGGCATTTCTCGACACGCATCTCGAAATTATCTCGTTACTGGCCCTTTGTGAGCGCAATATTAGGAGGTCGTCACTAGAACAGCTCCTGTTAGTTTTTTGAATGTGATTTCCCGTCCTACGGACCTACGGAAGCGCAGGCCTTGAGAAAGAAATCTGAAATAATAATAAAAATTAGCAAAAGAAACAGAGCAGACTTGTCTTCAAAGAAGACTGGGTAAACTTGTCAGCACTACTATGTACACGCACCTTAAAGCAGGTTGCAGTCTGTTACACTCGCCTGTGGTGATCTGCACTGGCCTCTACCCCCTGAGTCTATCGCATGTGTACAGCAGAACAGCAATTCCGTGCATGTCGAAAGCCACAACGCCCAGCCATTGTTGCATGGTCGTGACACCTCCTGAGAGCTTGTTCAAAGCCACCAAGGTTGTTTATGATCAGCAAGCCCGTCTGAAGCAGCTCGGTCTTAGAGTGATAACCTTGCAACAACCGATGAGTCGAGACTTCAAGCGGGCCGGCATGTCTAGATTTCGTGGCAAGGGAGAGAAACGCCCAGCGAATACGAGGCTTATTTTGGAGGCGGAAAAGAGAGGAGAATGAAGCAAAAGTCACCCAGCCTTGGAGAGCAGTACCAGCTGATCTGAACGGAAGCTCTCACATGTTGGAGGTGGGTCCCACAGATGCAGGAATTGGGCCGTTGGAAGTCACGTCACCTACCAAGCAAAGGGCAAACGGAGCCTCCACCTTGCCAGAAGCGAGACGCGAGTTGCCCCCGCCTGTGTGCAACGACCAGGTGACGGGCATTGTCAGTGGGACATCCCGCAGCCCCATTAACTCCGTTGGCCGGCGCGCATGGTCGAACGAAGAACAGCAATAAAGACGAAAGAAAATGCACAAACATGGAAGCCAAGATGTGGGGCATAACCGTCGGCAGTCTGGCTTCCTGGAAAAGCAGCAGCAAATCAGTACCATGCTTGGTATACTTGATGCTTGGTATACTTGGTACTTACATGGTACTATGTATGCGAGTTCCAAGCTGCATAGAATACAAGAGCGTATAACATGCAAGTACCCAGGCACGTCAGACGCGTTACCCACAGATAATGAAGTGGGGGGAGCGGTGGGGGATGCCATGCGTACTGCAAGAAGCTCTGGCCGCTTCTTGTTCATCAGCAACGCAGCACACAATGATGCAAGTAGGCCCTAGTTGATAGTACTATGCATACATGAAACACAGCACAAGGCTAATTAATAGCTCGACGCGGTGGGGGAAGGGCAAGCCAGCAACGAACGTTCAACAAGCGCAGACGCGGTTCTAACCATCATGGCTTGCCCGCTACCCAGCATGCCAGATTGGTGGGTAGCCCAAGGTGGCCATAGGCTTTGCAGCGTGGGCAGATTGTGGACTTTCTTGCATATATCCCATCCGCGAAACCACTTACTGCCCCTTCGCCAGCTTGTCATGGCAACACTATGATAGTAAGTACATAGTAGAAGCGCAGAACCCGTGGCAATAGTGGCTTGCAACCAATCTGGAGCTGGTCAGCGAGTCTGGCTACTATATACATGGCAATAATCTCAAAAGCGTGCGGATGCGGTTCAGAAGAGGAAGGGGAGAGTTACCTTCGGCAATAAACCCTGCCTAGCAGGCTTAGGGAGGTATAAAAAGTAAGGCCACGGGAATTTCGCCGCTCGTATTCTCAAACGAGTCGGGCTGGGATAAATCTTCGGGAGGACTCTGCCCTCATCCCCCCCCCCCAATGCGTCAAAGACTTCCAAAACGTCCACAATTCCCCGCTACTTCTTCTTCGCAGGAGCCGCAGCAGCGGCTGCTGCAATGCAGCGTCGATGCAGGAAGCAGACCCACGCATGTCTCGTGCAACACCACGAGCACGTAGCTGGTAACTCCTAGTCTCATGTGGCAGCTTGGAAGCCACAAGCCTCCAAGCGCGACAGGGCGACGGCATGGCATGTACATAGTGACACGGGGCCGGCGCACTCTTTGGACACATGCACAGAATCCCCTCCAGGTCATATCTGCCGTTACTCGGCGGAAGCTGGCTGGAATGCTTCTAGGCACATTCCCTAGGAACGTCGAGCGTAGGGCTTGCGCCGCATGTGGAGGATCCTTGAAATGGCCTGAGGCTGCAGAAAAGTCATGGATTAGCGATTTGCTGTACCAGCGGCCATAAGCATTGTCGAGTTCTGGCTCAAGAACTTACATAGTACATCGGCGGTGAAGATCCGGTGCCCTGACCGCAACGGTTTCTTGGGAAGGCAACGTGCTGGCCAAGAACAAGGTCAGGGTGGCCTGTACATAGTATTGCGGTAAGCCTTCGTTCTTTGTGTGCAGTGCCAGTGCCAGTGCAGCATGGCAGGGTCCAGCCCAGCACTAACGCGTCCAGGCCCAGGCCGCAAGAGGGGGGAGCCCCATTGCTCTTCTCACAGCAAGCATGCACGTCCTGCGCCCAAGAAGCAAGTCATGCAGGTGCAGGTGCTTTTTTAAAGTTGATGGGCATTAAGGTGCCGCACGGACGACATGTTATCCCGTCGAAGACGCTCAGCCTCTGATACTATCCTATGTTACGTCAGCTCTGTAACAAGAATGGAGATTGCAAGTTTCGGTGTGCCTGTGGCAGAAGGCCAACGTTGTGCACAGGACAAGTCGCCCAGCGCTTGGAAGGCAGTCCACAACAATGTCAAGTCAACCGGAAACCCTGTACTCTTACTACAGAGTACGTCCTCTAATACCTAGGTGCATTGCTATGTTATTAGTCGACAAGCGTCCGTTGTCTTTCTCGCTCGCACCTGCACAATACATAGTAGCAGAGGGGGCCGTGCGCACAGAATCAGCAGCTCCAGCACCGTCAGACCTTTGAGCTTTCCACGGTTGCTCTTACAATTCTTGTCACCACACACAGAGCGTCAACGCGGCCGTTGCCAGATTGGCGTGCGCTCCACATTCCCAGGCAAGCCACACTTTTGCAACCCACACGCACCACGAGCAGTGACAGCGGATAGAGCCCAGTCCGCTGTGTGGCCTGCGCACTTGGCTCGTCTCCACCCTCTTATGTGCCGACCGACAATCTCTTCTGCCAGTCTCGATGCCCGCGTGGGGCGCGTTGGCGCGATGCACGCACCTCCAGAAAAGAAAACCCCGCCCAGCGTACTGGTGGGTCTGCAAGCCAAGTAAGTATAACCGCGGCTGCGGATGTACTATTACTTCATGATGCTCACAGCTTCTCCTCTGAGGACGATGTACAAAGTACATGTACGCACAATGTAGGCACGGGTGATTATGGATGCTGTGGAGCTTCGTTGCTGCGTGCTTTTCCGTCGCTGACCTCTTGTCCATCAGGTTACTTCTCTGTACTGCGGTGACGACGAATGCCCTCGGGGATCGTAAAATGTGGGGAGCAAATCTCGACTGCGCAAAATCCATGTCCTACGAGCGAAGCCAGACCAGCGGGGGGGGAAGAGTCAACTGTATTGGTACTACTATGTACCCCAGCCACGGCCAACGGGCCCTGGCGCCTTCGGCAAAGAGACGCAGAGTTTACTACCGAGTCCTCAAGCTCCTGTCCCGGATCCCGCTTCCTCAACTGCGGCTTTTTTTTCTCTCTCGAAACTTTGACAATGCAAAACTACATAGTACGCATGGATCTTTCGGGGCCAGATTGCCAAGGGGTAGCCAGACACGCTTCCTGCACCTTATTACATGGTACTTCTTCAAAGTACTGACGCCACCACGATTTGACTTGGCCACCACTCCTGTCCGTATTTGCGCTGCACGAGTAACAATACCATTTGTCGCTGAAGATGGAAACTGCAGGATTGCGAATGACGGACTGGCGGCGCGGAATACAGGCCGTTCTAAAGCGAGCAAGAAAACAAGAGAAGACAGAGAATGCAAAGAAGGAACTGCTTCGGCTTCGGTTTCGGCTTCTTTATTCTTTAGCCCCCGACTGGCGTTGAATCGTGGCGTTGTAGCTCAAAGCCTAGCGCTGGGCGCCGGCACATCGCGTGCTCTTGCATACCTCACAAAGCAGAACGCACCTATCCGTCCCCCCTTCACCTTGAAGAGCACAGGCGTGTGCGTGGTGCTCCTGCAGATTGCATTCCCAGAATACCATGACTGTGTGCTGGTGCCCGCCTTAAGATTTTGAGCCTCATCGTGCTTCCCATCTCATGCACGACATACTCTTGCATATATGTGCATCAACAGTTTAGCAACTAAGTCATTCGCATCAACGATCCACTAGTAGCTGGCCAAGGTGATCCCCATGGAACAGTACATTCTGCACTTCTTGACCAGCAGACTCGCAATCGGACATGGGCAGCAGCCCCTATGATTTCTCGCAGATCAAGAACAAGAACGAATCTAATTCCGCCGTTCCTACTCTGGCGCTCTAGTCCTTGTGCCCACGTCATGAAAGGGTCGGTGTGGAGCTGCTAGCTGAGCGCCGAGCACAAGGTTTGTTGCTGAAGTCCCCAAAGAAGCCGAGTCGAAGCCCGAGATAGACGTCCTTACTGGGGAGCGTAACTCGTCCTGGATGGCGAGCGGTACAAAAGGACTACATAGTAACCATGTCGTCTCGGTTGCCGGCGCCCGCTGTTCCATGCGAGAAAAAGCTCAGGCTCTACAAATTGCTATCAATCAATATTTCTTCCCCTTCTTTCCGCCCCATTTCTTCTGCGGAGAGGTCCTTCAAACCTGGTCACAACGGCCATCGAACAAGGACGGCTTTATACACGGCCCAGCGAGTTTGAGTGCACATAGTATAGCAGGGCCTGAGGGCAAAGACTCCCGAGGACAAAGCACGTAACATAACAGGACAACGTCCAACAATCGCCCGTTCCAGATATCAAGACACCCTGCCGAAGTCAGTCGAGGCAAGTGCGTACTGTACTACGTATAGCACTACTCTGTATCGACTGCTCAAACGGATGCAACATCTCTTCACGCTGGGATTCCCTCTTTCCAAGACAGGCTAATGGCTGAAAAAGCGATCCACCAAGGCTACTACTTTCAATGGGATCCCACCCAAAATCATGCCACTTTTCCGTTCCTCTTTCACTGCGACCGAGAAACTGGAAAACTGTTTCCAGGAGCCCTTACCTCCCCAAAGCGGCCCGGCTGCGCACTGATGGGCATCACACTATCACACCGACTGGTCAGCCTTCGGCAAGATCCTTTGCACGAGACTATGCTGACGTCTCATTGACCCCCGCGCGGCGCACAGAGTGCAAGGGATTGCGGCCCCGGGAGCCTTCTGGGGCAGAACAGCCAGGCATTCATCCCAGTCACCAGCCCAGCCCATGGTCAGCGCATTTTCCCTCCCACCACTACTCCGTTTTCAATGGGTGCTCGGTGCGTCTGGCTTTCTGCTCATAGTACTGACTTCATCGCGTCCTAGCTCGACAATTTCGGCCTCTACTTTTTCGCTCCTTTCTGTCCATCACAATTGGCTAAGAGCCAGTGGCCCGAGTTTCTGACATGTCTAGCTTTTTTGCTGTGTAATGGCAGCCCAGGTGATGCCAAGCACCGTCCCTTGTACTATGTACGCATCAGCTGGTCCGCATCCGCGAATTTACAGCCTTTTGGAAGACGACCCCTCTGGTCGGTCCCTGCAGCTGTTGGCGTCGTCCACGGCAACCCTGTTGGTGCGGCAATACTATGTACTATGAACGTACCGTGGTAGAAGCTTGTTCAGACAGTGCTATGTACATAGTAGGCACTGATACTATGTAGACCTCGGTGTGCGAGCGACACAGGCGTTTGGACGCGAAGGTGGAGAGATCTTATCGAACAGTGGGGTAGACAAGGATCCTGCACCTCGCGCCGCTGCCTGTCTTTCCTTCAGCACTTGCGATGCAATGCACAGCGGCTATGTACGTCTAAAACCTGGCCAATCAAGTACGCGCGCTAGACCTGGGCTTCTCGGACGTTTCAGCTGTCTCCACTCTTATTCTCTGTAGCTTTGCTCTAGCCTTACCAAGTTTAGACCGAGCACTGGCAAGAGAGGGGTGCTGCAGTTTTTTGGAAGGGACGACACCATACTATGAGTATCCTGTACACACTAAGCTGTGTATGGAGTATACATAGTACATAGTATAGTACTTCTCACAATACATGGAAGTGTTCTGTACTATACTTGTTAGCCTAAGGCAATTCTCGAAGCTCAGAGGACCGCGGAGACAACGAACACTCCGCTAATCAAATGGTGGTAGCGAAAACGACAACACGTCTAGTCAGCACCTCTCACGAGGCTGTACTATGTATTCTTGCGATCGTGTTGACTGAATGAGCTTGGCAGACTGTATCGTGAAAATGGCACAGGGCAAGACGTATTTGCCCTGCAATGAGGGTGCCTGGTGTCTGCCTGGTACTTGGTACTAGGATTGCGTCATTGTACCATATGGTTAAAATCAACCAGTCTTGCCAAAACCATGCGCGAGCAAAGACCAGGCATGCTGACTCAGAAAAATTCTGGGTTGAATCGCATCTTATTAACACTTTCTAAAGAAGAAAAAAAAAACAATTGGAAAGTACGCAGGTCTTCTCAAGGCCAAAGCTGCGACTGAGATTGCGACGGCGACGGCCACCAATTATGACCCATTTCGCCGGCTCCCTAAAGACATGTGTCAAGCAGCGTCAAAGAGCAGCGTCGAGATCTGGTCGCTGCTCACTTCCCCCGTCTCAAAGCACAGTCCTGTGCCGAATTACCTTCGCCATGTTCTTGGGGGCTGGCCTACCTTTCCGCGTGCCAGCAAGCCAGCCAGCCTCCTTTGACAATTCTTGTCAAGAAACCAAAAGTTCTCGGAAACAAAAACATCATTGGCAGTTTTCGAGTAGCGGGTAACGACAATCCAATCAGAAACTACCACGTCTACCAGCCAGCCCACACACACACCTTTTAGCGGCGCACACACAACACAAGCACACACACACGCGCACACACACACAACACACCATCGGGCGTTTTGCTCTGATCGTCTCTGCTCTCAAGTCGCTCTAAGCCAGTACAATCGCATATGCTATACATAGTAAACATAGACGGATGTGGCAGCAAGTACCTCGTGCAAAAGCCCGCTCTAATTGTCCAAGAGCAATTGGCGGGAATCAGCAGGCAGTAGCTGGGAACGGTCTCTGGGTCTTGCAAGAGAGTCCAACTAGCATGCAGAAGGCATCTTGTCTGCCATATACTATGTACTATGTGTGTTTGTACCTGGTATCATACTATGCAGTATGGTAAAGCGACGGGGCGGGGCTGGCGGCTCCTCAGCCTGTTCACGTCATTCTCCACCCCGACTACGCCAACGCCAACGCCTCCCAATTTTTGCTTCACCGTTCGATGCATCTTTGATGCCCTGGCAGCTTTGGTACGGCTTCTCAAGAGTCCGCCTGGGAGTGTCAGCGCTTGCCGCCAGCCTACCATGTACAGCTCACGCCCGCTATATTCACATCCGAGAGGGGGGAAACTGGATGTGCGTGCGGCGGTGAGGTGGAGCGACAGCTGCAAGACGGTCCGTTTCCCGCCCTTACATAAGTCCCGAGCGCCAGCGACTTCTCTTTTCGGCCGGTCGTCGCCGGGCGAGTGACGGCGTGGGTTTTGTTACTATTTTCAGCTCGAGCGAACGCTTGGCATGGGTAACTATGTAGAGATGCAGTTCTCTGTCATCGATTCTCAGTAGAGTGTGATGGATTGGTAGCCCCTTGATCTCAAAGTGGAAAGCTCAGAAATATCTACGAGCTGTCCAAAAGACAAGGACTGCGCGATTCCAGCACAATGTGGTGCCGCTGAGTTATCGGAGCGCGATGATTGAGGGCTCTCAAAAAGTACAGGCTGAGATGCCACGAGCTGAATCTCCTTAAGGATCTAGGATTCTTGCCGCTGTGGGCGATTCTCTGCTAAGAACTAGGAGTGTAGCACAAGTTGACCTGAGTACCTCAACTTTGCCTGCTTGAATGCAGAGCGCCGCAACGCTCAGCGTTTTCGCGATTGCTCTTGCCGCATCTGTACTTTAATATGTACATCATAAGCACAGGTTTCTTCAGCTTGTGTTGATTGCAGACCCTGCATCTCCCAAAGCGCAAACCATAGGACCAATACATTGTGTATAGTGCATCGATGGTGCTGGCAATAAAACGTCAACGACACCCTGTATGCGAAGCTCCTTTTCGCGACGATGGGGTGTATTATGTGCGTATACATAGTACATAGTAGCCTTATTGCCTGTACCGGGTACTTCTCTACTTTCAAAGATCAGTCCCCAACCAGGGCTGTTTTTTTCTTCTTTTTTTTTTCTTTGAAAAGCGCACTGTGGTCCTTTGGAAGACTGTTGATAGTACTACATAGTATATACTTAGTACTTATGTGCACTATGTGTGTAGTACTATGTAGTACAGTAGGGTTGCGTTGGATTCTCACCGCTACTCGACAGCCACGGCAGGAGCGTATCTATCAACAGAAGCTGCAGGGGTAAGGGCAGGTACATAGAAGTTGCGATGCACGCCCTCTTGCTTTTTTGTCTTCTTTGTGGGGGGGCTTTCCTACTATACATAGTACATAGTATACATGTGTGTGGCTTGCAAAGAAAGAAAAAATAATGAGAGTAAAAATGCGTACTATATCTTGCACATAATCATCCAATCAGAATTCAGAAAAACTCATTTTCATCACCACTCCCCACAACTATTTTGGTTACTCTTGTACGTACTTATCTGTACCATGTACGACGTATGTTTTGTATATGCATGTACGAATGTACGAAGCATGTACGTTGCTTCCTTTTCCACTGCTGTAGCAGCAGTAACAGCAGCAACGACGACAACGCCGTCCAAATTGTGAATCTTGTAGAGAGATGTCTGGTCGAATATCTGAACCTATTTCTAGCAGTGTGTGCCGACCAAGCCTTTACACTTTCCATAGTGGGACGAGGGTCTCGATTGCTTTTGTTTGGACCATTAGTGGGATGATGTAACATTTTCTTATTAGTGAGGTTCCCAGGTGGGGCTCACACCTTGTAGCAGGCTCAGGTGGCTGTCCTTTTATCACAACGTGCCGTTTGGGGGGGGGGGCGGACTGAGAATCGGTGAAAATGACTGTGCCCTTCTTCGTCTCTTGCGGTTTCCTTGTAATTTGAAGGCTTTTTATTATTCTTGTTGTCGGCCTTCCCTCGGCTGCTATGTAAGTACCGCAAGACGTTGCTGTGTCTCTCAAGCCGCCTCCGAAAGGGGCCGAGTAGGAAGAAGGAGGGGATGGGGATGGGGCGGGATGAAGGGGGGGGCTTGAGAGCCGGAACATGTTGTCATCATCGCCAGTCCAGTTTTCGGGGGGGCTTGAGATGACAAGAGACGGGCTGGGTGAATCCAAGGAGCAAGTCATTATCAAGTCTCTCCTTTTTCTTTTTCTTTTTCTTCGCCCCCGTTTCCTTCTGCACGTCAACAGGGTCAAGTTCAAGCCAAGCCAGGGTCCAGGACTCCAGTCTGCCAAGCTGTCCATTGTCAAGCCGGTGAGAGAAAGAGACAGCTGGAGACGAAAGATGTGGCTGTTGTTGATTCCAAGGGTGTTTGCTGGCCATTGCCGGTATGAAGTGATTTACTATTAGTACGTATCTGATGTTCTTGATTCTGTAGGCTGACGGTACATTGTACTATGCATGCTTGCCTGGTACATATTATCTGTGCACGCTGTCAGGCCTCGCGTCCGAGTTTTTGTCGTTGCTGCCTTTTTAGATAGTCCACGCGCAACGCTGCGGCTGGAAAAGGCCTGGCCATGTCGGGAAGGTCCGCCCCTGGCAGTTTCTCTCATCCAGAGCAGTCAAGTTCTGCAAGTCACTCTAGGGCAGGGCTGGTGGTGGTATACTTCGCACATGCTGCAAAATGTACATAGTACATAGTACAGCAGACGAACACACACACCCGCACGCCCGCCCACACCTCCTCCTTCCCATTCATGGTGGCACCCCCTCCTTTCTCTGGCGTGTGACGTGTCCGCAACAACTGATTGCTTCTCGACCTTTCTCTTGTATCATTTTTTTGGTCAAGTCTACTACGTACTCGAGTTACAGGTATTCTTTTTTCCCCTTTTTCCAATCCAGACCAGGACGCGCTGATTCTTATCACACCACAACCGACCGACACACAACAACAATAACAACGCAACGACGACAACAAACACCACCACCACCACCGCCGCCGCCGCCGCCGCCGCCGCCATCCCGACCAGATCTGGGCTGCGACCTCGGCCATGAACGGCTCTATACCTACATAGGCAGTAGTACTGGACTCTGTACTCGATACTTTCGCAACCTTTGCTTCTTCCGACGTTCCCCAGCCGCTTTTGGAGCCTTTTGCACAAAGCGCACCCAACAAGCATCTTCGCTGTCCTCGCATTACTAATTGTTGCTATCCTTACCACTAGATTCTTCGCTCTTCTCTATGTTCGTCCACTTGCTCGCTTTTCTCCTCCCTGTGTCGGTAGCCTGGTCAACAACAGGCCCAAAAAGAATACATACATAGTACGGCAATGAACGTTTCGAAGGGTTGGCTGTTCACTGTAAGTAGACTGTGCAATCGCTCATGGTGGTCTACGAGGAACGAGTACACTATACACAAATCGCAGCCCATGCATGTCTAGAGACCACAATCGCGTCCGAGGATGATAAATCTGGCCCGCCAGCACACCATTGGTGTTACTGTGGCGCATCTGCAGGGCCTTCTCGTTGGAGCAAGTGGCAGGGAGGGCTCGATTGCGATGCTATGCTACCAATATACAACCATACTCACGGTCCAGTGCACAAAGCTTTTTATGGATTGTATAGTACACACTATGACACGGTATGTGTGCCCATGGAGCCGACGGCGCAAGGGCTGATCTTGGAACCAACAAGCCAAATCTCATGCTTGCACCCGGACGCGTGGGCATCGGGACAGCTGCAGTGCAGCATCATAAGCGGCACCCACGAATCCTTCGCGGAAGATCCGGTCGGTCTCTGACTCCAACCACAGTACCTTGTTCACGATTCATCATCTCCACATCCGGCGTCACCATAGCTGGTGGTGGGGGGGCGTCTGTGAGCCTTGTCCTCCTCTGGATGAGATGCCCGATGAGGTAGCCTTGTTGCAAGCTCTGGCACAAAAGATTACCCCATGAGAGCGATGCTGCCCGGACGGAGACTGCTTCAAGTGGTTCCCAGGTCTCCTAATTCCCTTGCTGACAACCTTATGCATGTTTCCAGCGCACTACATATCAATGTGCGTCTGTTACAAGATGAACGATCTCACAGCGCATTGCGTCGTGGCATTTCAACATAGTTCGTGTGCAAGGCTACCATGCGTACAGACCTTGCCACTGGACTTTGTTTCCAGTGTTCCAGATGCAATCGCGGTTCAAGATGTAGCCCCGGAGTGTGGTGTCCAACCTATTCCGAACGATGTCTTGCCCATTCAACGGCAGGTTTCTGCCAGCCTCAGTGACCAAGCTCCTTTACCCGTTTGGAACTGTCTAGCAATACCATGCCGACATATATCCCACCATCTCTTGCATAGTACTCTTCACCGGCCGAGCTATTGGACCCCCATTATGCATACTCAAAGAGATGGAGGGTATGCTATTCTAGCTGCGCAGCGTTGCAAGTGCAACAGCGGATATTTCGCCGTCTGCACCTCTTGCATTATACAGGGCGCTACTGTACCGCTGGCAGCTCATGAGAGGCCCGTCTCTTTCTACTTGGCCCCTCCCCCAACCCATCTGGCAAGTCGGCGTCGGTGGCTATCTTGTGCTTGCTTGTCAAGGTGGGCGCGGGATGGCAAGGGCTAGACAACTCATCCTTCCCCTCCATTCACCCGGCCCATCACGAGGCGCGCAAAAGGCGTAGTCATTGCCAGCCCATGACCCTTTTTTGCCCAAACCCAGCTGAGACAACAAAAAACGTGAATCTTCAAGACCACTAAAGAAAAGGGGAAGAGAGGTCAAGGCACCAGAAGAGGGGAAAGGGGGGACACGGGAGTGACAGCAGTTACTACGAGCGTTCGACCGGGTCTGCTGTGGTGTGTGACACAACATGCGCAGATATGCTGTCTTCCACACCCACCCTCTCAGAAGAGAGGTGGCGTACGTGCATGCCACCCTGGAAGAAGGGGGAGGGATTGCGCTTGTGGGCGAGGTCCAAAATCCGCCATTGCTTCGCTGGTTTGTAAAAACTCTGTTCAAGGATTGGTCATGATTGCCCTTTTTTTTTTTTTTGTCAAACATCATCCCGACTGTGGCGCCCTTTGCCCAAGGCGCGAAGCCTCTTGGGGCGCGGTCGCTCGGCTGGCCATCTTGTTGGCTCGGCTGGGACCATGGGAAAGATTGGGAGCACGGCAAGGAAAACGAGGCCAACCCGCCTTTTCTTTTTCTACTGCGGCGGCTGCTGCTGCTGCTGCTGCTAATGAAACGCACGCCTCGAGCCTACTATGTACATCCTGGTACATAGTAACAAGGTAAGTACATGCTGTGCGCGCCCAACTCACATCGGTGCTTATGTTCCTTTTGACTTTTGTGTTGGTTGTTTCTCCCCCAGAAAATTTACCCAATCCATCCGATTTTCTTCGCTCCATTCCTTGCCGCCCCAGTGCAGGGCAGAGCAGCGTTTTAGCTGCACCACCCGGCGTTGCGTTGCCGTTGCCGTTGCGTCGTGCTTTGTCCTCCTGCGGCTGCAAGTATGATGCGCATAAAACAGAACAGCCGGGAAGGGAAAGGGTTCTTTTCTATGATGGCCAAGCGCCAAGGCAGTGCAGTGCAGTGCAGGCAAACAGGCGCAGGGCATGAGCAGCGACTACTATGCACAGCAGGAGTAGGGTTGTAGGAGCGTATGAAGTAGAATACATCTGTGCATATCGTTGATCATTCTTTCTCTTCAGCATTATCGACTGTGAGTAGATGGGTATATTATGATGAGAATGGGGAACCTTCATCTCTGGGTTTGCGTTGGTTTCTCCCTAAGTACTACTCGTTTCAGGAACTGAACCAAAAATGCAATATCGAGAACACCAAAGCGGCTGAAGAAACTTGGTTCTGTAAGGCCAGATAAGTAATTCTTGTTGCGTATGAGATTTACAAAGTTGACAACATAAGCGTATTGCTGTTATCGACTCGATTCCTCTATTTAGACTCTCTTTGATGGGATTTGGTCATTTGAATGGTGCATACATTTAATGAGTGTAATAAAGTGTTTCCAAGAATTTCTCGTCCCCTTTTTCGAGGGGCTTTTCTTTTGGCAGAGATGACATAGAAAAGACTCTAACTCCATTCTTATTTCGTTCCAAGCCTATTACAGGTCTCGTGAGCGCTTTGAATTGGTTGTTAGGTGCGCAACGGCATAGGCAGCGGATTCCAGGATACTGCCATGTCATAATGTGTAGCAGTTGGTACAATCCTCCACGTTTCTATATACTATGAAATGCATCAAGTAATAAATAGGTAGATTGAATGAATGTATAGTACACGTCCAACTTTAAAAGAAATCATTCTCCTACATGTATACTCAATGTCGTGTTTACTCATGCATACGACCCACTTGGGAACGTGTTTCAAGATATTGCTTTTACACATAGGAGTATATTTGACCTTGATGTTCCTACTTTTGCTTTCACTTCTTAAGACTGCTGCCTGGCTGAAATAGCAGTTTCGCCATGGGTGCTGTGCACATGATTCTATTGATTTATAGTTGTTCTCGTTATTTCCGCATTACATATAGACAACAGGTTCGTTTTCGGTGCTTATTGTCCGTCTTGACGGTTGGAATCGTTCGATCTGGACATCTCTGCGAGTTTCATATCCGCGGTGCTCTGCACCACTTTGTTCTAGCCAAGTACATATCTCATCTCTCGCGCGTCGCCTTTACTCGTTCTTACGCACTGCTGCCAGCTGCAACCTTCTGTCTATAGCGCACTATTGCTGTGGTCGAGGCGGGGGAGGAGGTGGTGGTGGTGGTGAGATGATGTCGTCGAGTTGCAGGGAATACTATGGGGGCACTAACTATATGGCCATACCTTTCGTTACAAGAAAGAGTATATATCCTGGTATGTAGAAGTTTGACATGTTGGAGCGCGTCGCAGACGAGGGTTGCTTACCCTTTGGAATTGCTGGTGTGGAGTGAGTGACCAACCAGTCAGTCAGGCCTGGCATTGTGGACTTGGCCATGGAATCTCTTCTTGGCTTTCTTTTTGCCTACTTATTACAACAACATATTACCCTTTCGTTGGATATTCAAGTTCGGAATATTCAGTCTTGGTAAACCAGACGCGCGACATTTCGGCGCGTCAGCTACGAGTAAACGCTAAGGGGACCGTGTCTGGACTCGAGATCGAGTTCTGGAGTGGACTTTTGGTTAAGATAGGAGCTCATACAAAGTGAACAAACACTTGTAGAGACAAACAAGACGAGCGCAAGCAAAGATGTGTACGATTTGAGCAAACTGGCGACGCCTGTATTGTGGGGGTGGGTTCGATTGAGAGGAATAAACACTACTATGTATTGTCAAGGCAGAAGTACTATCTTGCCCTGATTCTAGTAGAGAGGTACATAGCATAGGTAGGCCCCGACCTTTGAGACATTCAACACGAGGAAATGCGGGTATTGCCTTGAATCCATCCGGGTATCAACGCTTGGCTAGAGCCGGCATCGTGCGCTGGGAAAGAGGAAGGCAATTTTGGAAGGATTCATCTCAGGATCCTTCGTTTGCCGTGGTTCACTAGGACTGAATCACATAGCCCATGGCTGTCAGATAATTCAGAACGTAGGCGGCCACGCGAGCCCTCCGTTTCGCAACTTTACAAAAGATGTTATGTCCACGGACATAGAACAGCCACTGGTTTCTCTCTGGAATGTGTTCTGGCCGAAATGACACCTAGAAAATGCAGTGTTGTGACTGCAGCCATGTCCGGAGTAGTAGGATACCGCGACAATCCCCCTGTGCAAACTATCGATGGTCTGAAGGGGGGTGAGTGTGACTTTGGACTCCAATGGTCTGGCCTAACCCCCGACTGAAAATTACCGATACACGCATCGAAGAAACAAGACTCGGAAATAGGAGACGGAAGAGAATAGATAGAAGACAATATTCGGGCTCTTTCTTCAGCCCACGCTACCACGTGTCTCTCTTACACGAAGGCCCCCCAAAGAGAATCTTCATGTGATCTTGCTGCTACTGCTGCTGCTGCTGCTGCTGCTGCTGCTGGGTGTTGAGCAAGAGGCGTGGTCAAGTGTTTCAGCGGAACGGACGAATCATCTCGCCCGGCGCTGATGCTGATCAAGTAATTAATTATTTCTCACTAGTCGGACTTGCAATATCTGATAGAAAGCGCGTCTTCCTTGCATCCCGAAGCAATGTCAAACACACCCCGAAAGCAGTGCTGTGTATAACAGTACCTCGTACAAAAGGAGCGATGCTGGGAGGCGAAGAGAGGACAAGAGGAGGAAGAAGGAGGGGTCGTCGGTCCCGTCCCGTGTCCGAAATGGAGTTGAGCAAAGAACTCTTAGGGCCCAGGCCGTCCGCTACGCCCACGCGGCTCTACACCGCAACTTCGCAATCGTAGCATTTTCACAATGTCTCATTCTACTGCCATGGTAGACAGATGGTTTGGCAGTGGCAGTCGCAGTGGCACACGCCGTGGGCGTCGAGGTGCCGGGCAACAGACGCCGCGGCCGCGCCTGGCTTGAATTACACCCAAGACACGCAGCAGGCTGGCTGAGTGCGGGTCATCTCAAGTTCGACCCTAGGCTGCCCTCCGGGACACTGTAAAGCTCCATCACGGGGTCTATCAAGTCGCCCCCTCCCTGATAAGGACAAGCCAGGACAAAAAGGAAGGTCGTAAGGAGCGAGGCCCATCGATTCGGCCAACCCAGCCACCGAGCAATCACGAGGTGTAGTGCCTCGCTTGTGCATGAACGGCTGCAAAATACCCTCGCACTTCCTTTGCAGTCTATGAATCTTTTGCTTTCCTCTTTGTTTGTTTGTTTACCACGTGAAGGGCGGCTGTACATGGCATGGTCACCATGTATCCCTACAGCCAGCCAGCCAGCCTGTACATACCGGGCGTGGATGTGGGACCACAGAGGCTGATCCCGTGCCGTGATGGGTCGATTCGTGTTTGTCATACAGTGCGCGCGCATCAAGCACAGCCTTGCCTATCCGTATGTCGTGAGCGCGGGTAGAGCACGTTGTGAAGCAGTAGCGCCGACTGGATTACGTCTTTGGCCCGAAAGGCGTGTGTGCATCGTGGCTTTGGGTTTTCTTGCGCTATGCCAAGTGATGCTGTAGAGGTGGTGGACTGTAAGTCCGGCGCCCGTTGCTTGCTGCATCGTGCAATTGTTAGATGACTGACAGCGTGATGGGGAAGGTCGAGTACTCCAAGTCGATTTGCTTGGCAGGAAGCAGAGGATTGGTCAACCCTTGGACTCTCTGGCCAGGCTGGAACAGGCCATGGCCACAGTGGCAGCATGGCATGCGTTGTGGCTGTTGCTAAACAGTCTGCGGCAAATAAGACGAGATCAAGATGTTTGACGCAGACGGCAGCGCATGCATGCTCAACGCAGCCGGTACTACGTATGTACCATAGTACGTATATAGCAGTGGAGCAACTGCCGCTGCGTCTCAGACTCCAGAATCTCTTGCGCCAGCTTGTGGATTCCCTAGCGGCCATCACCACGACCAGCAATCGAAGCCTGATTTGCCTCCTCCCTCTTCTGCTGCCGCTGGGGCTCAATGATCGTGTTTGGGTGGAGCGAGATGATTTGCAGCTGAAGTGGGCTAATCTGTGGGTGGATACAGTACGAATACCTTGGACTGCGCTGTCCCGGCTGCCGAGGGACGAGGGCGCCCGCAAAAATACCCATGGCCAACGATCATGCCGAGACAGCATGGTGCAGATTGTGTGTCCAAAAAGTTCAACGGTGTGATTTGGATCTGCTCGAGACGGTAACGGCGGGGGGCTGGCGGGCAGAAATGTGACGGTATAGCAGACGGCTAGTTAAGACTCGCAGTGCTGCTGGCGCTGCTGCAGTGTATCGGCGGAATGCGCCGCGAAAGGGTGCCATGGTAGCATTTCGTTGAGGCGTCTCGGGTGTTTAGCACGACTCTGTTATAGCCGCCTCTATTCCGGCTGGCGCTGCCGAGAAGCCGGCTCCTGTGTACTTGCAACGATCCAAGGCGTCGAGGATGGGGCGCGCAGTTGTTGATGTCAATTGCGTAGAAGCATTGCCGGGCAGACATATGTGAGTGGGCGTTGCTTCAAGGTTGCTGGGTTTGCCAAAATGGATGATTGAGTCGGTAATTTGAGTCGGTGACCAAGACCACAAGTGAGTGGCATGACGGCTGACGGCGCTTGCAGGGAAGGCGCGGCTTTCAATGGCTGCCCAAAAGGGGGTCACATGACCACGCGGGAATCGACGCGACTAAGACGCGCCTAGCACCCGAGGAAAGAACGTGTCACCAGTCACCACCACATGGAAACTGCAGTAGCTTGCATGTCAGCCTAGGCGGAGCCTGTCCCTGCCTCGTCACGTCTGCGTCCGCGCCTGCATCTGCAAAGCAGGCACTGTACCTGCTTGCTTGGTGTTTCACCCAAGGTACTCTCAGGCAGTCTGCAAGTCGTTGATGATGATATCGTGACCAAAAGGCTATATCGTCCATCCACGGCCCAATTCTCTGCATCGCCGCCGCCACCAATATCGACCCTCAGCAAGCCCTTCCATCCATATCAGGGGCATAGCATAGCCCTCTTCCAGTCAGAGAACGCTATACATCCTACAATGTCCCCGCCGCGGCCACCCATCCCCAAGGCCGCCGAGCCCAAGTACGGCCGCACCTTTGATCCCTGGAATTCTGTTGCCCTAGGCCACCAGCGCGCCGAGACACAGGGCCCGCAAGGCTGGCGTGAGAACCGCGTGTGGAAACTGCAACACCAACTGGCAGCTGGCAATACAGGCGGCGTGCGCCTGTCCGACACTGTTGGCCATGGCTCGGAGGATTTCGACGACAGGAACAACGTCTTGATTCCCAAAGAGGTGCAAGCACGTGCAACGAACAGCGTCATGGACATGCTGCAACAGCCAGGCACGATGAAGATGAGCAGGAGCAGGAGCAGGAGCATGTCATTTACCAGGACCATACCAGATGTGGAGAGCCGCAAGGTGATACCGGACGGAGAGAGCAGACAGGGCGATAGGCCTGAGCTGTCCAACTCGACCGTCCGAAACAGCAGCAGCAAAATCTTCAACGGCCTCGTCATCTACATCAACGGATCTACACATCCGCTTATCAGCGACCATAAGCTGAAGCATATACTGGTTGAGAATGGGGCTCGCATGTCCATCCATCTTGGGAGGAGGCAGGTTACTCACGTCATTCTGGGAAAGCCCTCGGGACCAAGCAGCGGCGCCGGAGGTGGTCTTGCGGGGGGCAAGCTTAATAAGGAGATACAACGTGTTGGAGGTCACGGGGTCAAATATGTCGATGTTGAATGGTAAGTGTCGAGGCAAGGCTAACTAATTGTCTTTGGTGCAAACGCAGAGGCTAACATGTCCGCCATTCAAGGGTACTGGAAAGCATGAAAGCTGGCCGCCGCTTGCCTGAAGCCAGATTCTCCAACCTCAAAGTGGCCGCAAAGGGCCAACAAAGCGTCTACAACAAATTCCAAAAGAAGCCGACACCGTAAGCGAATAACATTTGGAGGCCGAGAAGTCAAGGCACAATCACTCCTCATCGCTGTGTACGTTTACAATGTTGGATCTCGAAAACGCCCGAGTGTTTGCTGCACAGTGGATCCTAAACGCAGATTGTCTTGCAGGGCCTCGTACTCTGTGAGATGCAACCTCCTGTGCCCACCCAGGCCTGTCGTGTGCATCGCAGCAACACAGCATGGTAGCAGACGCATGGGAAGGGGTAGCTGCATCGCCTTTACATAGAGCAAGGGCTGGCCATCTCAAAGGACCATCACAAATGTCGAGTGGCGCTCTTGGTGTGGAAATCTTGCATGGTGATACAGAAAGACACCAGACCATGAGAGAGGGAGTAATTACACGGCAGACCTGGACTTGGTACCAGACTCGAGCCTTACGGTCCCGCCCCGATCAGTAATTTGTTGGCGAATCGTTGCTGTGAGGCTCTCTCGGACGCTTGCCCGCCTGTTTCTCGCCAGGAAAATGGTGGCATTAGCAAAGCTGATGTTGATGCTCAGGGTCACTTCTGTCTCAGCGCCTTATTCACCTCTTGTTGAGAGTGCACCACTACTCTCCCGCCTGCCACAGTGTACTCATCTGTATCAAATGTACGTATGCATTCGCAATGTCGGTCGGCTCGTTCAATGCGTTTGCTTTAGCTCGACTGTGCTGGAAGTGTCTGGCCCGCGAAAGTTATTGGTTTCTCAGCATCAGCTAGAATCCTAGAATAGAACATTGGCCATAGCTTGTCCTAGTTCGTCCTCCCTCATGTATGCACACATTTGTCCTCCCAGTCCCTAACCGTCTTACAGAAAGGTTAGCAAGCCTCACGCACTCAACCTTGGCCACTAAGGCCGTGCTTCGTGTGGAACATTGTCCAACGAAATGGTTGCATCCTCCAGGTTTAGTTGGCTGGGCATCGTCAGGCCCCGGCTGCTCAGATCTCCTCATATGCAGAACAAGCCAGCGTAAGAGGATCCTTCGAAACCCGTGCATCAACGCCACTTGTCATTGGCGCCTCCACAACTGAATTACACTATGAATCTCTGCTCGTGACTGTCTTGGACCGACGCAATCATTACATGGCCTCTCTTCCTGGGGATTCGTAGGACCTCATCGGGAAAGAGGGTTGGCCCTATCGCCACCTTGTCCCACACGGCCGGGATGAGGAGATATGGGGCTGAAGAACTACAAACGCACATAAACATCACGGGTCTTTGCTTTCTGGATATGGTGGGCCCTTCACAGGCTAGCACTGCTGCAACATCCCCGCGAAAGGGTGGAAGTCTGTCCTGCGTTTTACCGTCACACTACGTAGTTGCAGTTGGAACCCGATGTTGTGCAACATGAAAGGTAACGAGGCGTTTTTCTTGTATGGCCCAGTTCTCGTTTTTGCTGTTGATCTGTTGTCTTGTTGACACAGGCATTGGGGGCAGGGTGGCGACGGGAGAACACTGTGGGTGCTTTGGTCCGGTGATACACCTTGGCTATCTTCATGTAAGCACAGTCTAGGTGGGGGCTTCCATCTTTTGCTTCTTCTGTTTTGGTCCAGCCGACAAGTTGTACGTGTGACTCGTGCCCGAAAATTACCGTCCGATGATTTTGTGGTTGGCTTGACCTTGGACAGGACCGTGAGCATCGGACAAGCGGCGGCTGGCCTCTGTTGTTCTTACGATTGTTCGTGCATATACGAGGGTTGTGAGCCGTCAAAGCCTAGAACAGATCAGCGTAATGCCTGGGATGGACGGACGGGAAGGGATATAGGGTGTTTGAATATTGAGCCATGGAATTTTGTCGTTTGAGGGTCTGAAGTCATGATTTTGCTGGTTGGCCAGTCTGTGAGATATTGTTATCGTAGATCCCTTTCTTCACGCTACGTCGACCCTATGCTCCAAAGCAGTGGTACTGGTTACGTGTTCCACTTATTCATGACTACCTACGTACCCGTGTAGGCATGTACTCAACTGGAGGTTCAAAAAACATGAGGTTTGGTCTTGTTCCATAGTCTATACGAGATAACTCACTCCAGAACCGGCCTTTTCATCACTTGGTATTGAGATAAGAGTCTGAAAAGGTGACGTTTGCGACAATGTCGAGAAATTTGTTGAGGAGAATAGGTTGATTTCTTTCTTAGTCTTTCTTTATTTTTTATTATTATTTCTTTTTACTAAGGTGCCTAGCTATTGAGATATAGTTTGGTACTTCTGATGGATCAAATCTTGCACGACTAGTCTTACAGGGGATTTACACTGTTATATCCTGATCTTTGGTTTTACATGTGGTTCCACGTATCAAGTTCTTTAAAAAGCAAGTACTTTAGACTAAGGGGAGATCGTGTAAAGAGTCAAGACAGTGCAAGGGGCGGAGAGATTGAGTAGTCGAGTGGACCACATCATGAGCTTTCTATCCTGCTATTGTTAGTTAGTACTCCTGTCCATCTACTTGAACACATTGAAGTGGGCCTGGCTGGGGGATCTGATGCTAGATTGTGTTCATATGATATATGATGCTCGTAAATAGGGAGGGATGTGTGTCGCAGGAACATGCATGTATAATCCTTCCTCAACAGCAAACCCAATACATCGAGTACATAATCAACAATGTCGTGTGTGTATGAGTGTATCTTTTTCGCGTTCTTGAAGTGACGCTGACGCTCAGTCTTGGAGATGAAGAATCTCAAGTGGGAAACGAGCTCATGGGACTAGCATTTGCATTGCTAGGACTTCAGTGTGGAATGGAGAGGAAAATTTAACCATTATTGTAATGATACTAGCTCAGCGATAGCGTAAAGTGAGCTTTCTGGTTTTGGAAGTGTGATCCAACTGTTGACTGTTTGGCACAGCTACGCAGGGACGGTAAACGCCAAGTGTTTCCCCAGGGTTGTGTGTGTCTGAAAGTATACATACACATAAATACGGCATCATGCCAATTGTCTATCCAATCTATTCAAGCGCAAACTAGATCCAGCCTCTCAACTAACCGTGTACGCAAACAAACCATCAACATATTAAAGCCAGCCGTGATATCCCCGAAGAAATGACTGGCCCTCTCGCGGATCTTTACCATTCGATAAGAAGACAAAAGACCCCCATCACAACTTTGCAGCCCTCTTCTCAATTGCCCCATGCAGACCCGCTCCTTTTTCCTCGAAATACACCCTGACCGCCTCCCTTGCATTCTCTACCACGGCCATATCCTCCACCGTCGACGGGACATTCTCGAGGGGCTTGTCGATCTCGCCGTGGACTCCGTTTTCGAGGAGTTCGCGAAGGACGCGGCGGAGGGTTTTGCCGGAGCGGGTCTTGGGGATGATTGGCTTGGATGAGGAGGAGGACGATGGATCAAAACTCGTGCGGATGAGACCACCGAGGGTGGCGATGGGGCCGACTTGGGTGCGGACGAGGTGTTGGAGCTCTTTGAGAAGGGTTTTGTCGTCGTCGACGGCGGCGTCGTCGGTAGGGGCGGAATCTGGTGACGGGGGAGAAGAAGGCGGGGAAGACGAGGAGTGAGGTGAGGGGGAGGTTAGCACAAAGGCAAAAGGAAGCTGGCCCTTGAGTGCGTCTGGAATGCCGACGACGCAGGCTTCTGTGACGCGGGGATGGGATGTGATTGCTTGCTCGAGAGTTCCTGTATATCATGATCAGTTTTTGTCAATGCTGTTTAGAGCTCTCATATCCAGGGACAATGTGAAGAGGCAGAGGAGGAATATAGTCAAGCCGCCCAAAAGACAGTCACAGGTTGGCCTCGTTCCAGTCCAAGTCACACAGATACACATAACGCTCACCTGTACTCAGCCGATGCGCCGCCACATTGATAATGTCATCCGATCGTGCCATGATATGAATATACCCATCTCCATCCACCATACCTGCATCGCCTGTGTCAAGCCACTGACCATCAAATCTCTTGAGATAGCCCTTGTAGAACCGCTCTTCGTCCTCCCACAGCGTGCGAAAGGCTGTCGGGGCAAGAGGCATCCCCAGGACGATGTTGCCCATCTGGCCTCTGGGGAGCTCCTTGCCGGCGTCGTTGACGACGCGCACGTCGAAGCCTGGCTGTGGCTTGCCTGCGCTTCCGGGCTTGATGCTCAAGGGCGGTGGTGGTGATGGTGAATGTTGAAAGGTAAGCGCCTTGCTCGGCGCAAGGGCAATCCCCGAAATGGGCGAGCCAGACTCTGAACTCCACCAGTTATCGACGACACGCGGGTAGTTTGCTTTCTCGCCACCATACTGATAGCCGTACTTTGCCAGCAGGCCCTGATACATGGAAACAATCGCCGGCTCGGAACGCTCCCCAGCCAAAAACAGAGCGCGCAGCGAGCGCAGCCCGCCCTGTTTGCCAATGCGGCGGAGATGCGTATTCTCTGGGTCGTCTTTGCGGATGGCGCGCAGGGCGGTCGGGGCGGTGAACATGGCGGTTACTTTGTACTCTGACACGATGCGCCAGAAAGCGCTTGCATCTGGGGTCCCGACGGGCTTCCCTTCGTAGAGGACTGTTGCAGCGCCGACGAGAAGGGGGCCGTAGAGGGTGTAGCTGTGCGAAACGACCCAACCTATGTCGCTAAAGCAGGCGAGCTGCGAGAGAGAGAAACGTGGATATCAACCGCGGGTTCTCTCATAATTTTGCCGGAACCCGTCCATGTATAGTGTTTGATTGACAACACAGCCAATGAAATGGGGAGGGCTGACAAGCAGACGGAAAGGAGAAGAAAGAGGGAATAAGAAGTAAAACAAGGGGAGGCTACCCCGGATGGGACGACTTACCACATCACCCGGCCCCTGGATACCAAACATCTGCCTCACACTGGTCTCCAGCCCCACGGCATGCCCTCCCGCTTCTCTTACCACACCCTTGGGCAGACCCGTCGTGCCCGAGGTATAAATCACATAGACGCCATCCGTCCCCCGCACAGGCACGCACTCCTCGACCTTTTGCCCTCTTAGCTCCGCACTCCGCACAAGCCTATTCCAGCTCCTCTCGCCTGCCTCCCGGCGCAAGGGATGCCACTCAAGCTGCGTCCTCTGCCAGACGAGCGTTCGGGGTGGCTTCCAACTAGCCCGCGCAACAGCCTCCGTGACGAGATGGCGATATGCAAGCGGTGCTTTGGTGCCGTCGATGCCGCAGGACGCGGTGAGCACGGCTTTGGGCCTGCTTGCGTCAATGCGTTGCGCGAGGGCGGTGGAAGCGAAGCCGCCAAAGACGACGGCGTGGATGGCGCCGAGACGATTGATGGCGAGGAGGGCGATGAGGGCGGCGGGGATCATGGGCATGTAGACAAGCACGACGTCACCCTTGCGGACTTGGCATTCATCGCGGAGGACGGCGGCCAAGATCTGGACTTGGGTGAGGAGGGAGGAGTAGGTGATGGTTTGTTTTGTAGACGAGGTGACCGGGCTGTCGTAGAAGATGGCTGGGGAGGAGCCGTTGCCTGCAAGGACGTGCCGGTCAAGGCAATTGTAGCAGGTGGAAATGAGGCCGTCCGGGAACCACTCCCAGTGTTGGTGGGTGATGGGAGAGGAAGAGGAAGAGGAGGAAGCCGGAAGGCTCTTTTGGGTTCTGCGGAGGATGGTGGTCGGGGGTTGGTGCCAGTGGAGGCGTGAGGCTTGGTGGGCCCAGAAGGAGTCGGGAGATGAGAGAGACGAGACATGGAGGGTATCCTGGGGGTGAGAAGAGGGCATTGTGGGCGATGGAAATTGAATATAGCGCTGTCTGAATATGATGGGTCTGGACATGTATAAGTGAGCTGCCACTGGGGGAGTGTTAGAAACCAAGGTGGGTATTCTGCTTCCCAATGGGCCACAGGCATACGACACGTCTGACTAGATGCTATTCCCAAGACAGCTGAGAGGATAGTGTGCGACGGTCGACAAGCATATACCAAGCGAGCAGAGACGTTGAAAGATAAGTGGTTGTCATTGCATTGTAACCTCGGGCCGTTCCCCCGCATTGCATCGTGTCCGAGCGGTGGCCATTACGATTGGGTACGCCCATCCGGACAATACGACATGCTATACAGTATGCAGACGTCTATCCATAATATGGCAACAATATCGCCTCGTGATGACATGGGCAGATGAACAATAGCGTATGTGATCTCACATGTGGTGCTTCCGAACTCGAAGGGATGAAGTCGACACGGACTCGGTTTCTTACTTAAGCAGGTACTTGGGTACCTGAGCGTCCACCAATCAACATCGGCATCTGGGCCGGCGGGTACGTACCTGCGTACCCTAGTGCCCGAGTACATATCCCGAATGAGAGCAACAGTCCACGAGCCTTCGCCCACGTTGAGTTTAGTTTAGTATCGCAGTAGCTATCCCGTGAGTCACCTGGTCCCAAGACAAAGGTTCTATTTCCTTTTGGGGTTGTCTGCCGTTATCGGCTCCTGGTAACATCAACTACTCCTGGGCCAATTCAAGGTCGTCCTTGGCCGACCACCACGTCCTAACCACTAGTGACAAGGCTTGTAGAAGGGCAGATAGTTTGACCGCATAGAGCTTGGACAATATCACTTTCAGAACGCATAGGGAAATATTTGAAGATGGAACTTGACCTTCTTTGGGGCATTCTCTGCCGAAGTTGCGTGTCCGTGCAAGCCAGTGCCGTACATATAGAGAGGCGTCTTCCCTCCTCCTCTTGATATATTCTGATTGGATCACCTTTCTGGCTGTTCCATGTATTATATGTGGAGTAGTCTATCGTCTCTGTATCACATACTTGCTGGTTTACTTCAAGATAATCCCAACTTACGGGCTGCTCTTTGAGTCTTGGGAATCAAGCCGTCCGCAACCATGCCTGCTGCTGCTGAGCGTGCTCCTGCTGAAGAATCTAAACGCACCGCTTTCGAGCCTCCGACTACTGGGACCACTGCTGCTGCGGATGAGGGTGGGCCCAGTAATCATAGCCCAGTCGGTGCTTTCGCCTATTTCACCATCCGGCGCGACTACCAGGTGGGACGGCGCATCTTGGATCGACTACGGCGATCTCCAAGCGATTACCCTACAGAGATCAGCGTATTGCGCCAGTTGCTCATCGAGCACTACCACTTGTGTACTAGCAACCTGAAATGCACCTGCACCCTGCCCAGTGTGCTCGAGATCTGGTACAGCGAACCTCAAGGCCCTGCTCGACCCTCGCCAGCGTGCCTGAGACACGTAGAGCGTCTTGCCCAAGAGCTGGGGCTGTCCTAGGTGGAATTGGCCATATTCTTGCTGTCCAGTGCCCAAGTACCGCTTCCGCTGCAACTTGGCCCGGCAGCAATTGACACTTTCTTTCCCCCTCCTGCTTTCACATTTGGCCTCGACAACAAAAGCCCCATCACCCATCCATTAACTGAGCGCACAAAGAGCTCGACTTCCATCCTCTTCTTACCCACCAACAGAACCACCCTCTCGGCACCGCCTCCTCTTCACTTTCCGAAGCCCAAAACACCAACACACATCTTGTCTCCACTGCGGCACCTCGCTTCTCAAAAAGCAATCGCAACCGATACTCAAACGCGACCACCGCACTTGACATTCTCGCCATCACCTCATCCGCTGCCCACCAGAAAGCCCCCCTTCCCACAAAGATGGCGTCCAACCATAATCCCCCCATCGACATCCTCGCCGAGGCCACCCGGCGCACCAGTCCGGCCTCGCGCTACCCCCACCAGGACGCCCGCCTTCAGCTCGTCGCCGAGCGCGAACGTACCGATAGCGCGCGTCGGGAACTCACTGCCCTCTTTGTCCGACTGCGCGACATCTTGGGCGCGCTGCGTGCTGATCTCGACGTCTCTACCGCTGTGGTCATTGAAGAGACTGCTACCAAGACCACTATCACTACCACTACCATTGATACTACCACTGCACTCACCGACGCGGTTGGCAAAGAGGATGAGAATCAGATCTTGATCGCCTCTTCCGCCGTGCTGCCCATCGATTGGGCTGACCGCAGCCACTCCTCGCTGAACGGTCTGACCCGTCACCACGAGGCTCAACTTCACCACGGTCACAACCACCAAGACTCGCACGCCGTCCTCCCTGCTGGCGGCGGCGGCCACAAAGAGACCAACACTGCTGCTCGCCTCCATGCAATGCCCATCACGGATAGCCACACTACCAATGGTGCCAATCAGTCCAAGGCCGTTGACATCAGCGGCCTCTTCCCCCTCGCCGCGATCCTCGTCACCCTGGAAGCCAATGCCCTCGGCGAGCCCGTCCCCGAGCCTGAAGTCCCGCCTCTACGCGCGTCCACGGACTATATCCTCGAGTCCCTGGCTCGCAATGTCGCGGCCCTGCTGACCAGCCTAGCCAAGGTCGTCGAGACCATGGGCGAGGCAGTCAACAAGGAGTTGGACAAGAAGGCCGAGGAAAAGGCACAGAAGAAGGCTGAAAAGGCCGCGAGAAAGCAGCAGAGAGCTGACAGGAGAATGAAGAAGGAACAGAAGAAGAAGGAGGAGAGGTTTGCCAAGCTTTTGGAACAAGGCATCGTGGATGGCGAGCAGCAAGAACCCGGCACTGCCACGGTCACTGAATGCCGTGACGATGAGGAGCCCAACAGCAAGAAGCACAAACACCACACCAGCGACACGACCGAACACAACACCCATTCCTCCTCCTCTCACGAAAGCGAGGCCGAACATGAGCAGGAAGCAGGCGGCGAGCTCGCCCGTCAACACAAACTCGCCCAGCAGGCCCACAAGCTCACAGTCCGCCGCCTTGAGCGCCTTGAGCGCGACCTTGCTGTCGACGAGCGCCTGTTCGAGGCGCACCTCAACAAGCTCTACAATGAACTCATGTTTGGCTGGCGCGTCACGTACGCCAATGGCATGAGCCTGCATGCGCCGCTTGACTGGCGGCTGGTGGACGAGCAGGATGGACTGGTTGAGTTTACGCCTGTGGAGATGTGAAGGGATCGTGTTGCAAAAAGGGTCCCCGTTTGACTTGGCGTGAGATTCGCGACCAGATTGAGACAGACTGGAGTACGAGATCGAGATCGGGAGGTACACTGGGGACTGATTTCTTTGATTTGCTTGGTAATTACTGGATCGTAATCAAGGAGCGTGAGAATCCAGCGTCAATATCCAGCCTAGTTAGCCAGCCGATCTTTAGCTTCTTTGCGGCTGTAATACAGCGTGAGAGACCTCGCTTCCGGACAAACAGGATGGACAGAATGGTAATTTTGACATGAATCCTCACACCGCTTCCGCTGAATCTGACAGACATGATCTATTCATTTCATTGACATGCGCTTGACGAACAAAAGAGAGAAAAAAATAAGAAAGAAAAAGAAAAAAGGACGATATGGACATATAGTCATTAACTAACATACCAAGCATATAGGCATTCGTGGTATCATACTCTAATGTAGAGCCCAAGTCCCGCCTACTTATCTTTTTTCGCTCTTTTTCCATACTTCTGCCATTTACTCTCCCCTGCCTGAGTCACTTTCGCTCTGCAGGAGCCGACCGAGCCTGAGCTCTCCCACTCTGGATGAGATGTAGATGTAGATGTATTTCATCTTCTCACCTTACTTGCCCGTTCGATCAAGGTTCATCTGCGCATCGATGCCCTTTCTCCACTTCTCGCCATTTCTCTTCAACAAGAACAAGCACGTGTTCCCACTAATGAGTGCAAAAAGCGCCACCATAGTACACAGCCATCCCACACCCATCGCGTCAATCAACGGCTGCGTAACAACGACGCCAATGCACGAAAAGATGTTCCTCACAAAATTGTTCAGCGCCACACCACTGCTCGACCGCTTGGGCATGAATTCGGTCAACATGGTCGTGACGGCGCCAAAAACAAGCATACTGCCCACGCCAAAGAAGAAATTGGGCACCATGCACGCGAACCAGAATTCTCCATAATTGGCGCACCAGCCGAACCAGATGAGGGCGAGGGGGAACATGCTTGCTGCAACCCAGGCATTTTCGCGGAGGCGGTCTTCGGGGAGGAAGACGAGTTTCCCCTTTTCATCGTAGCGGCCTGCTTTGACGGCTTCGCGCTTCATGATGTGGTCGACCCAGCGGCCGCCAAAGATGGAGGTGATGAAGTAACCGAGGGAAGAAGGGATGTAGAGCAGGCCGACGATGATGGTGGAGTAGTTGTAGGGCGGGGCCTCAAAGGTGGATTGGATGGCAATGTTGAGGATGAAGAGGGAGGCGAAGGTGATGGCGGCAAACGCGACAACGATGGCGACGGGCGGCAGGCGCAGGAATTTGATACAATCAAGGGGATCGATGAGAAAGCGGCGGAGGATGACGACACCGCGCTTTGTTTGCACAGCGACAGATTGGCGGGTGGACATGCGGGCTAGGCTGTTTGTGCGATTGAGGTTGTCGACGTCATTTTCGCCTGCTGGTGGGGTTGTAGGACGCGGGGCTGCGATGGGCTTGCGCGTGGCGAGGGTTTCGGGGAGGAAGAAGAGGAGGCTGAGGAAGTTGAGGCCGCCAAAGATGGCGAGGAACCACATTGTGCTTCGCCAGCCGAAGCCTTGGGCTAACGCGCCGCCTACGATGGGTGCCAAAAGAGGTCCTAGAAGGGGTCCGAGGTAGAAGGTGTCTGTGGAACGTCAGTCATTGATTAGGCTGCAGGGGCAGATGGAGTTGGTCAGGTACGCACTCATTGCTCTGCCTCGTTCATAAATTTCCCACAAATCGGCGATAGTCCCTGCTCCCACAGCCTGAACAGAGGCGGACGCACCACCGCCTAGGATACGCATAGCGATGAGCATCCCAATGTTGGTGCTCACGGCACTCAGGACGGAAAATACGACAAAGAGGCTGAAGGAGATGATATAGATAGTCCGCCGACCGAGCGTTTCCGAAAAGGAAGACCTGAGTTGGTCAGCTGGTGAGATCAGAAAACCACGTTTCATGGAAAGCTGCTTACCACCACAGCGGGAAGATAGACATGGAGAGCATATAAAAGGCAACCGTCAAGTTGACGACGGTCTCTGTGGTGTGTAGATCCGAGGCAATGTCCGTCAAGGCGGCTGTTGAGAATCTCCTAGTCAGCCATCCTGTGGATCGCGCGAAAAGCAAGCCTCGGTACCATGAACAAGAGGATGTCACTTACGGTACATGATGTTGGACCCAATGGGCCCGCCAGCTGCAGCCAAAGCCACAATCGCAGTGATGGTCCACTTAGTTTTCCTCGAGTAGTCGTACGGCCGCTCGACCTCTGGGACAACCACAAGGGACGCGAACAGGCCCCTCCGCTGCGACCGTGGGACGATAACCAGAGGTCGTGATCGAGCAGATGAGGCACGAGACTGAGCCCGGCTTGGATCGCCACCGGCGGCAGCGGCCTCTGGATCGACAATGACGCCAATGTTGAGCCCTTCTGGGCCCTCTGGCTCTGGATCGTGGTGCTGCTCAGCCTCGTCATCCTCCTCCTCGCCATCTTCTTCCTCCTCCTCCTCTTCCTCTTCCTCTACCTCGCCTCTTCTCTTCTCATCGTGGTGAGAAGCAGTCTCGGTATCGCTGCCCTCGGGACCGGCAAGTGGGTCATGACGGGCGGTTGTGTCAGGAGTGCTGAGGCCGGCTTGACGGGCGCCGTCTGTGTCATCTGTCTCGTAATCCGCTGCCATTGTGATGTGCTGAAATTATATTCTGTCTTTACAACGGCAACGGGCGGGGCAGGTACGTTGTTCGTTTCGTGTGCCTCGGAGTCCTGGGTCCTTGATGGGCTGATTGGCAAATACAAATGCCCCTTTGGTTGTTTGGTTACACTCAAGATGAAGCCATTCGATTGTGTGCAATCAACATGTCACGAGATACGATTTCGTGCGGACGAGTTGTTCGGTTGGGGACACTCAATTTGCAGACACAGTAAAGGCCTGTGGAAGAAGGCGACCAAAAGAAAAAAAAACCGGAACAAAAACAACAGGTTATCATTTATTAGGCAAGCAGGCAAGGTTGGGAAGAGGGAGAGGAAGTCGGTCTGTCGGTGTCGGTAACAGAGCGCGGGAATAAATCGAAACTGACACGACGTTGGCCGACTCCGCTCCGATGACAGAAAAGATATCTGCACCTTTTGAGCCAATTCTGGCCCACCCTCCAGCCAATATTTGAATCATTTGAGAGGCCCGTCAGCCCGAGGCACGTTTAAGTCCGCCTTATCGGCTCCGCACCGGCCGAGGCGTATAAGCCGGGTGGCTCCACCCGGATATCAACGTCCAGGGCGGCGGTGTCCCCTTGCCAATCACCTCCGCGCTGTTGCAACGGAGCCTGAGACGCCAAGTTTCATCCTCAACAACTCATTGGCATACTCAAAAGAGGCCACAGTGACTCACTTGGATCTCAGGCATTCTCAACGCTCGCAATGTCGTAGAGCGCAGAGCGGTGCAGAAAGGGGCCGCTCCTTGGGGACTAGGGGCGAGGTTGTATGGACGTTGATTCGAGGTCGGCACAGACGGCACTCCACTGGCCTCGGTTCGGCATCCGGGACTTATCCATGGTTCTTTGGCGGTGGGTCGCGTCAAAAGCTAGTTTTTCCTTTCCTGTTTCCTTTTCTTCTTTTGGGATAGGAGGTGGGAGGAGTCTTGGTAGGGATATGTGGCCTCGGAGGCGTCGTTGATTTCAATATATGCCATTCGAGTTGGTGGTTCAGCCCAGGAGGTTCCTATGTATTGGTTCCAAAATTTGTGGCGCTGACATAAGTCACGTCAGGGTTAGGGGAGACTAGATTTGCTGACTCGGTACCAAAGTACCTGGTTTGCTGGTGTGGCTTGCCCGGTGCAGGAGGGCAGGCAGGTGGGGGACCGGCACGCGATGCACTTCCTCAAGACGCGCTCCTTCCCTCCTCACGTCGTCAAGTAATTTGTATCTTGCACCCTCATCTTTGTCGATTTGGGTTCTGTCCTTACTCTCGACATCGTCAATACTGGGCAGTCTGGAAGCCATTAGAAACATGGCAAGACATTGCAGCTGCACTGCTGGCAGAGCTCATTCCCTCTCTACAAAATGTGATCGGACGGTAGCTCCGATGTCGAAAGAGTCACCACACCTAGACAATTCTCCATCTCGTCCGCCTCGCCGCTCAATCGCCCAACATCGAACTTGACAACCCACTTGCGATCACCACGCGAACTCATATTCGGAGTCAACCCTCCTTCTGCAGTCACCCTTTTTTCCTCAATCGAGAGCAAGCTAGAAAGCCATTGGCTTCAAACCATGTCTCTCACAAACGCCACTCCGCGCGACGCTGCCGCCGCTGCAAAGTCGGCTTCGCACTTCCTGGCTACGCTGCCCGTGAGCGCCCGCAACGATGCCCTCACATCCATCCACGCTGCACTCTCGGCCTCGCGCGACGCTATCCTGGCAGCCAATGCCCGTGATATGGAAGCTGCCCGCCGCGCCGCCGCCGACGGCCACTTATCGTCCTCGCTCGTCTCGCGTCTTGACCTCGCCAAACCTGGTAAATGGGACGATATGCTCAAGGGTGTGCTTGACGTGCGCTCCCTCGATGACCCGCTGAACGTCGTGACGCTGCGCACTCGCCTCGATGATGGCCTCGTTCTCGAGCGCCTCACCTGCCCCATCGGCGTGCTTCTGATCATCTTTGAGGCCCGCCCTGAAGTCATTGCCAACATTGCCGCGCTAGCAATCAAGAGCGGCAACGCCGCCATTCTCAAGGGCGGCAAGGAAAGCACCGAGTCATTTGTCGCCATCAGCGAGGCTATCTCGCGCGGTCTCGACGCCTGCAGCGTGCCCAATGGCGCCGTCCAGCTTGTTACGACTCGCGATGTAATTCCCCAGCTGCTCGCCCTCGACACCTTCATCGACCTCGTCATCCCGCGCGGCGGCAACGAGCTGGTCCGCTACGTCAAACAAAACACAAAGATTCCCGTTCTCGGCCACGCAGATGGCTTGTGCTCCGCCTACCTTGAGGCCAGCGCCGACCCGACAATGGCCGCTAACGTCCTCGTTGACTCCAAGACAAGCTACCCAGCGGCATGCAACAGCCTCGAGACGCTGCTGATTGAGGAATCCGCTCTCGAGACAATATTCCCCGTGGCCGCTGAGGCGCTACTTGCCAAGGATGTCACACTACGCTGCGATGCCCGTTCCAAGGCCGTCGTCCTCTCCAGATTTTCCTCTTTCGCAAACAAGATCCAAGACGCACAGGATATCGACTACGACACCGAACACCTCGCCCTCATCCTCGCCGTCAAGACCGTCTCCAACCTCGACGAAGCTATCACGCACATCAATTCACACGGCTCCCACCACACAGACGCCATTCTGACCGCTGACGCAGACCACGCCGAGCGCTTCATGGCCGCGGTCGACTCGGCAGGCGTGTACTGGAATGCATCGACGCGTATGGCTGACGGCATGCGGTATGGGTTCGGCACCGAGGTGGGTATCAGCACAAACAAGATTCATGCACGCGGGCCTGTAGGCCTTGAGGGTTTGACGATTTACAAGTACAAGGTGCGCGGAACGGGCCATGTGTCTGCTGTGTATGGCGAAGGAGAGGGCAAGAAGCGGTTTTTGCATGAAAAAATGGACTTGTAATGGGGTGGTGGCAGAAACTAGCATTTGGAGGTCTTAAACAAAAGAAAAGGAAGGAAAAGCAGGTTTTGGTGTAAGGCTTAAGGGAAGATAGACTCATTTTGGGACTCACAATCCGATACAAACTACATCATATATCTTCTCGTGATGGTTCGCTTCCCAAGTCAATATACAGAGCTCATCCCTGGAGGTTTCGTTACTGCGTTTGGATTGCTTTGCACCTGGCAAAACGTAATCAACCAACTGTACAGATAATCTTGCCCCTCGTCACATTCTTCTCCATCAGCGCATGCGCCTCCTGAATCTCGTCCATCTTGTACACCTTGTCCACGAACAACTTGAGCTTCCCGCTCACAAAGTCAGGGATATACTCGGCTACCTTGTCCCTCAAATGTCCCTGGTACTCTTCATCCCGGCTGCGCAGCGTGCTGCCCTCCCAGCGAAGGCGCTTGAATAGCAGCGCACCCACATTCACATCCTTGAGCGTCATTCCACCCATCATGCCAAGCTGCACGATGCGCCCATCGCGCGCCGCGCAGTGGATATTCTTTGCGACGTAGTCGCCGCCAATGAAATCCACAATAAGGTCGACGCCTTTGCCCTCTGTCGCATCCAGGATGCCCTGCGCCCAGTCGTCCGTCTTGTAGTTGAAAGCCTTGGCGGCGCCGAGCTCCTTTTCAATGAACTCGCACTTCTCCGCCGAGCCGGCCGTGGCAAAGACTTTGGCAGCGCCCGCGCGCAGACTGAGCTGGATACCCGCAATGCTGACGCCACTGGCGCCTGCGTGCCAGAGAATGTTCTTGCCGCGCAGGTCGTCGTACCCGCTGACAAAGTGGGCCGCTTGAGTGGCTGTCACCCAGACCTCGGGGATCCCGGCGGCGACTTCCCATGAGAGCTCGCGGGGCTTGTGCATGAGCATCTTTGTGCTCACGGCAATGTACTCGGCATAAGCGCCGCCGTACGCCAGACCAAAGACCTCGTCGCCTTCGGTGAACTCGCGGCAGTGCTTGCGGTCTGGGTCGCCAAAGGACTCGATGGTTCCCGAGAACTCGACGCCCATGATGGGGCCGGCTTGCGGCGGGAGCGGGTAGTGGCCCTCGCGCTGCAGGAGGTCCATGCGGTTGAGGCCAAAGGCCTTGATGCGGACGAGAGCTTGGTGGGGACCGGCGGTTGGCTTGGGCACTTCTGGGTTGACGTAGAGGGCCGAGATGGGGCCCTTGCCGCCGTGAATATCTGGAATAGCTGGTTAGTCGAGAATGGCTATCATGTTGAAATGGAGCGTTTGGGACGTACCGACTGCTTTCATGGTCTCAGGCATGTTTGGCTGGTCGTTGTGAATGTGGTGATGCAGTGTAGGCTATGACGTCGTTGAGAAGGTGAGAGAAAAGTACAGAGCGCGCAATGTCTTTCACAGACCGTGGAGGCGAGCTATGTGTAGTTACTTGACGGACATGCAGCGACTGAAGTTTACAAAAGGTTCAGAGTGCAGACAGTTGTACACAATGGGGATCACACAGCTACTATATAAACGGACATTGTGGGTAGCGCAACGATATACTCCGTACTGAGGAATATTAACAAGCCCACGTTCCAGGTGCATCGGCAGCACCGCCAATGACAGGATCGCAGCGTCATAGTCATTCGCACAATACCATTGCTGCCCCACCTAGCTCATGCAAAAGGGCATAGGGAATCACTGCGGAATTTTTGAAGAGCTCGAAAGCGGAAAATTCTACTGCAGCACCTTTAAAAAAGGGTTGCGCTTCAGAGAGTTGCTTTGAAATCATGGCGACCCATCAGTCTGCCGAATGCGGGTCCAGTCCAGCGGGGCCAATCCCAGGGCGGCCCGGAAGTACCGGCCGTTGTCCAGTCGACGAACAACGGAAGAGCTAGTGGAGCTGGTCGAAGTGGTGGGTTTGTGGGTGTAGTTGGCGGTAGCAATGTTGGTGATAGACTGGGATGGTGGTGTTTAGTCAGAGTCGAACTTGTACTAATTGCAATGCAAGCTGAAGGAACCTAAGAACCTCTCGTACCCACTGTCAGGTAAGAAGAAGGCGCACAATTTAGCACGACTCCTAATCGTACCTGCCTGGAACGATGCCTTGTCTGGGATTCATGCGAACGTGTGCTGCCCCTTCCTTGGGCTTACAATACCTGTGAAAACTTGGCGCCCAACTGAACGCATTTGTTGCAGCACTTTGAGCTGTCTGCTTACCGACGCGCTTCCCTACCCTCCCACACACAGACACACACAAGATTGATGACCATCCAACACAGCAGACCAGCCCATATGCATCAATCTGGTCTGCTGCGTGCCACCAAGCGATACGTTCGCGAGAAAGTGCTCGTCCAAGTGTGCTGTCGGTAGCGACTACCGAACCTGACGGAATGGCCCCAAGCTGAGTGTGCTCCATCCCATCTCGACAGTTGGCCGCATCAGGACAATAAACGGTAGCAAGCTAATGCAGCCCGTCAGCACAAATGCTCACTCAGAGAATTTCCACAGTAAACATGAGCCTGCGGCGAGAGTGCCATTCGAGACCGCGAGAAAGGGCGAGGAGCCGTGCCAGCCCATTCTCCAGGCTGTCCATTAGAGGGTCGAGCCATGCTGCCATCGCGACACTCTGACTTACACGATCGATATCTTGCCGCGAGGTTACCATAACAACTCGACGGTGTCGGCTAGAGCCGTGGCAAGACCAGCTCCCAGACTCCTTTTGCCGAGACCTGTGTCGCAAGACGGCAGGGCTGAAGCACTTGTCCCACTGCCACGCCCACCACAGCATTCCTGTCCTTTGCACCAGCCCAACCTAAATCCAACGTCTCGTCTCCTGACATGAGGTGTCAAGACATCCTTGTGCAAGCTGGACCACAGAGACATTTTCTTTTTTCACAAGTGCAACCATAGCTGAGGGCCTTGGAAGCGAAATAGAACCACAGAAATACGAGAAACTTTCATTCAGTAATCCAAAAGCTCCAGCATTTGGTTCTGCCAGAACATATTTTCTTGGCATCTATCCAATGTCACGTCGACAGCGCCAAGCGGCAGGACAGGACAATTTGCCGACTGAGCGAACGAGCCCACGGCGTCGCGTTTCGACGGCCCGCAGTGCCAGAACTGGGAACGACTGATTGGCTCTGAGCAAATAGCTGAGCAAGAACATTGTCTCGGCCGGCGCGCCGCCCTCGTGTGGTTCATTTCCCAAGCGTGTTGTAGGCACTGGTGGCTTACTCTCCCGCCTACTAGTCTGTTAGTTCCCAATCGGTCGGGGGAAGTTGGTAGGGCCCAGAAGCTGTCAAATCAGATCGGCCGTGTTCCTGCATCTGCAAGGGACAAACACGCTGCCTGTCCTGTTTGACTTTGCCGGCACCCAGTCACCACAAACTGCTGTCAGCATACTATCGACAGTTCTCACAGCCGTCCTATCACGTCAGAATAGTGATAGCTACACCAATGTGCGCAAGACTTTGTCCACAGTGTCTCAGCGGTAAGACCCGCGTTTCTTATTGTCGGATGTCAACTCTTGCTTTATTGCGAATGTTCTTCCCAGCAAAACAATGTGGTTGGCCTCTACTATGTGCAGCATTGTGCGCAAAAGCTTTTACTATGTACAAGTCTCATCGAGCATCGGCTGATCCGCCCTACTTTGACCGACCGTCAGGTGCTGTGTCTGTTCGCCTGCATGGGCCACAAGGCGGCCGAGGGCCGCACTCTTTTGTTTTGCGTCAATTCTATGACGGCCTGGACGGGACCCCGTCGGATTGAACACTGGGGTTCAAGCGTATCGGGTGTATCCACCGCTATCCCCTTGCCCCTGACCTGGTCAGTCAATTAGTGGGCACAGCACATGGTACAATGCTGATCGCCTTCCTAGTGGGATGCCAACCGATTGTCATCATTTCCGCTGGTTCAAGAAGGTTTTGACCGCATATTCAAGCGCAAGGGAAACACTATGGCTCTACGAGGAGCTCGGATCGAAGAGCCAAGTCAATTCAAGACTGTTACGTTAAGCAATGGTATTGCATGAAGAGGCTCATGTACCTTCACACATCGCCCACGCAAAGTCAGGAGGGGGCAGCACAAACCTGCGAGATTCAAGCAGCAGACTACTATACCACAGTCTCTACCCAACTGTCGCTTTATTGTATGAGGCTTTCTGGTCGCCGGCCCCCTCACTCCACAAACACCCACATCTGACACCCTCGCAGGGACCGTGCCCGCTGATTTGGCAAAAATAAAATAACGTACGGCTTGGTGAACTGGGCGGGCGGTCTCTGGATCCTGCGCGGCCACAGGTCTAGTGGCTTTCCCCTGCAGCCCAGCAGCCCTCTTGGGACCTGGTCCCTGGCCCCCATGCCCACAAGCCCTACATGTAATCTCCCGAAGAGTCAACATCCTACCCATCCCTATACCGTCACGGTCTCTTGGTATATAACGCCCCGGCCTCATGCGCTGTGGGCTCCATGTGGCCGTCTCTTGTTTCCTCTCCTTCTCCTCACCCACACTCTCTATCCCAAAGCTACCACCCTGACTTTTTAGTCAATTTCATTCGTTCCAGCTCTCCAACTGCATCACTTCGTCGACTCTCACGACAAGAATCCAACACTCACCCGAGTAATCTACTTCTCCCAAATCCGCCAAAATGCAGTACTCCGTCGCCGCTGTCCTGGCCGCCGCCGCTGGCGTCTACGCCCAATCTGCTGCTAGCAACATTTCGTACACCACCGAGATTGTCACTGCCGTCACCACCTACTGCCCCGAGGCCACCGTCTTCACCCATGCCGGCACCACCTACAGCGTCACCTCGGTAGGTTATGTTCTGGAGAATGGAGAGCGAATCACGATACCCTACCGCAGAGGAAATAGGGAAGATACGATGTGCCTGCTACTGGAAATACATCATCAAGTCTTCCATTCTTTCAACTGCCTAGGTTGCCGTGACGAGCACATGCCACTTTATCGTGTTGTTCATACATGACTGACAACTCTCCAGGCTACTACTCTGACCATCACCGACTGTCCTTGCACCATCACTCGCCCTATCACTACCAGTGTCTCCACTGAGTGCGCCTCTACAGCTGCGGCAGTCACATCTGGCGTATCTGCCGTATCTGCATCTGCGCCAGCCGTTGTTCCCTACTCTAATGGCACCGCTACCTTTGTCAGCTCCAGCTCGCCCATTGGCACCGGTGCTCCTGGCTCTGGCTCTTCTCCCGCCAGCGGCACCACGAGCAGCACCGCACCCATCGTCACTGCTGGTGCGGGCAAGTCCGCCGTCCTCTCCGGCGCCGGTCTGGCTGGTGTTCTGGGTGTCGCTGCTTTCTTGCTGTAAATTTTGCTATCCGATCTGGTGGAATTCGGTAGCGGGAGAGCAAAATGAGAATGATTCGCTTAATTGGTCGACTTTCGATATGAAGACAAGCGTGATGAATTTTGGACGACACTTAAAATCACTATGGTAACTTTGGGTTGGACTTTCCATCTCACACTCCGCATCGCGTTGCACCAGATGTCATGAACTCGTACAGAAGACTTCATTTCGTCCGGGAAGCCTCGGCGGGAGTGGGATTTGGGGGGAATCTCCGCACTTAATTCTTGTAATTATGTTTTGGAAGAGGCGGGACGGGAACGTGGCTGCCATGCTATCCTATTCTGTCTTTGTTCAGACGGCATGGTTTGTGGGTTTGTGGTTTTGAATCAAGGGTGGCACTACATCTCTTCTGGCAAACCGGGACAGTGTGTTCTGGTCTCTAATAGGCTTGGAATAATGACCAACTTGCTTCATGCTCGTCGAGTTTTTGAATACAAAATTTGAACGAATACAAACTGTCACAAGAAGTGCGTAACCAAGACTCACAGAAAAGTTGCTATTGCGGTGTCAGTATGCTTGTCTATAGTCTCTGATTAAGCTATTCAACCTTCATGTAGAAATGCGAACGTCCTTTTCTATTCCCTTTTTGGCGTTTGCTTTTTACTTGAACAGGTAGGTGTACATACACTGTTGCTCGACCGCAGCGGCCAGACAGGAAAAGGATTCATGCGTGACTCAAGCTCGCTGTGAGGGTAGCAAAATAGGGCAGTAACCGATCTGAACGAAGCAACTTTGTTGATCCCAATGTCGTTTTAATTCATCAATAGAACACAGTTCAAAGTATGGTGATCATGGGTCTCGTATTCTCGTGGGTTTTGGTGGTTGTGGAGCGAATGGTGGAAGGGGATGTGGTGACGTCCCGTTGAATTAGGAAGCGTTACGTACCGAGAGCAAAGTAGAAAGTAAGAAAAGAATACGGCAAGGACACAAAACAAGTGCGAAAACACAAAAACCAAAACCAAAAAAAAACCTTAAACATAAAACAAGATGCGAAGAAACAAAAAATTAGGCAAACAAGGTATAATAAAAATAGCAAAAAGCAAAATGATAACTCCGATACGGGGAATCGAACCCCGAGCTTGACGGACCCTGATTTGGGAAATGAGAGCGTCAGATGTTAGCCATTACACCATATCGGATTGAAGATGCGACCAACAATATTGTTTATATTGTGATGACTATTGCAACTCGCTCGAGGATCGGCATTCTGCTCATGATCTGAAATAAGTTTGGCTGGTTTGAATTGCTGATGGATCACATAGCATGTTCTTGGTTGATTGTATGCTGATTCTTGCGGCTGTCAATTTGTAGTATTTGCGGGTTGGAATGGTGATGCAGATGCAGGCCACAGACCATAGACTGCTGATATCTAGTCACCAATTCTGCGTTCTTGGATGATTTTGAACGATAACAATAGTATTGTCTGCTTGATCTAGTATGCTGGAATTCAATGCGATTTAACTCTGCCACTCGCTGTCGGCTAGCCCTAAATTCTCAGTACATTTGTACCTTCAACAACAAAAGGCACACAAGTTGGGTTCACGGTGAAGTCGAAGCCCAATCTTCAAATCCAGTTTTTCTGGGATTCCAAAAGGCGGACAGACCTCTCGACTCACCAAAGGAAGATACCATAAACAACTCTTCATAGACCACATGCTAAACAACATTCAACGACTTACCCAAACATCTTGGCCAAATTCTCTAGCGCGACGTTCCCGCCACTGAAGACCAACCCAATATCCCAGCCTTCCTCCCCGGCCTCCTGTTCAACCAACTCCCGGAAATCCTCATTGAACAAAACCACCGCCAGCGAAACCACGGCGCTCGGCTCAACCACAACCTTCATTCTCTCGAGCACCAGCCTCAGCGCAGCTGTAATCTCCTCTTCGGTCACGTTGAAAACCTGCCGTACCAGCTTACGCTCGTAAATCACACTCCAGGGTATCTTGCCGACGGGGGTGCGCAGACCATCGGCTATCGTCAGCGAGGCAACACTTTCAATGCGTTGTCCCGCTTCCAACCCGCGCTTGCAGTCATCTGCGCCCTGAAACTCGGGCTCGGAGCCAAACACGGTGATACCTGTGCCTTCGCAAGAGAGGGCGACGCCCGAGAGCATGCCGCCGCCGCCGCAGGGGGTCATGATGACGTCTAGGCCTTTTGATTTCTTGCCGCTGTTGCTGCTACCAGTGCTGTCATTGTTCTTGCTGGCCATGAGCTGTGCAACTTGTTCCTGGAACTCAAGCCCCATAGTCCCCTGGCCCAGGATGATGTCCGGGTGGTCGTACGGCGGGATGAACGTTGCCCCCGTTTCGGCAAGAACTTTCTGGGCGGTGGCTTCGCGCTCGGGCGCTGTTGAGCCGCTAAAGATGACTTTGGCGCCGTACCCTTTGGTCCCTGCAATCTTGGGTGGTGCCGAGATTTCAGGCATGATGATGTAGGCGGGGATGTTGTTTTCCTTTGCAGCTAGGGCGACGGCTTGGGCGTGGTTACCTAGATGAAGATGTGGGTTAGTGATTGTAGAACTGACGTCCTGATGGCTTCTTGTAAGTTGTTGGCAGTAGTCGGCTCAACTCTGTAAAGAGTGGCCGAGGTCATCTCATGACTTCGTGCTCGTCTGACCAAGAGTATGTCACAGCCCTCGCGAACTCCACATCCACCACTCGCATCCTCCATCCATAAATCACCCCATCCCATGATGGACCAAGTTCAGAGTGAAAGCGACAGGCACTCACCGGAACTATGCGTCAACACGCCCCTCTGCATGCCCCCACCCTCCACCCAGTCCCGATCCGTCTTGAGCCTCTCGACAGCATGAAACGCCCCGCGCGATTTGAAAGCGCCAATGCGCTGCAGGTTCTCGCACTTGAACCAGAGCCGGACCGTGGGCTTTGCTCCTCCGCTCTTGCGCCCTGCCCACCGCGTCCCCGCCAGCTCAGCCTCGCTCCGCGCCCTCGAAGCGAGCGTGTTGAGCGTCGTGTTGGTGAGCACGGGCGTGTGGTGGATGTATGGCTTGATCAACTCATGGGCGGCGATGACGGAGGAGCGGGTGAGTGGCGGGCATGTGGATGGGTCTGCCATTTTGTTCTTTTCTCTTGGTCTTCTTGTTCTTCTTCTTCTTTCCTTTATTGGTGTGTCCTTGCTATCTCTTGATAAGGCGATTTGTATTGAAGGTGTAGATGTTGAGGTAACACAGCTTCAGCAAATAGATGAGTTATGGTGAACGATAGGTGACAGGATAAATGCTCGTGAACACTGGTAAGGTGGCTTGGGTCTGGGTTGCTGCTTGACGGCTTTGAAGGTGTCTGTAAAATATTATATATCATGTGTGTATTGTATGTGCGTTCGCCTGGATGTTGTATCGTGACCAGTTCTCGGGATGCGTTCAATAAGCCAAGACAGAGTAAGGACCATGCGGGGATTACAAAGGCAACCATTCAGGTAGGGCGTGAGAATGACCAACCCGCTCAACTAAATACACAACGGTATCGAGTCAAGAAGCGCACGGAATTTGCCTTAAAATGACAAGCTTATAGGACCAAAGAGAAAAATCCGCGGCAGAAAAGTTATGATACTCAAAAGACAGACAAGAGACTGTCTTTGCGAACCGGATACATGTGCGTGCAGCAATATCGCAAATGCGATACTGCTCAATTGCGATAAGCGTGGTTGGGAGGGGGAAACCATGCCGATAGCGGAACGGATAGGGGCAAAAAAAAGCTGGTTGAAACCTGGCAACCCGCAATGGCTCGCAAACTCATCCATAAGTACTATCTAGGTACTCCCTCAATCAACTCACAAACAGACAGAAATACCACCCATTTAGAGACATCATCACGCTTCATGGACAATTCACAAATAGAAACACCTGAAATGTTAAGGGTAATTTTTTGGGAATCATATCAAGAAAGCAACGTAAGTAGTAGACACAAATACAAGCAAATTACCCCTTTTAATAACCTGCACGCGCGCCAAACTGTGTGTGTGTGTTTGTTTTGGATCCTTTCCCACCCAAAAGATGCGGCCTCTTTGTCTTCCTAAAGACAGCCATATCCATCCATCAATCAACCATATGCCAATTGCCCATGTCCCAGTAAGAAAAACCTTTTCAAAAGTAAAGCAACTACTCTTCACCAACAACTGATGATCTCAGTGTGTAAGATGAACGAGCTTACTTCTGGTTCTCGGGACGCAGGGCACGCACGGCCTTGCCGGCACGCCAGATCTCCATGCTGCGGATCTCCTCCATCTCAGCCTCGAACTTCTCACGGTAGTCCTTTTGGCCGTTGTAGTCGAGCGAGCGCTGCGTCTCCTCGCCGTTCTTGACAGAGTCGTACAGCTGGTTGAAGACGGGCTTCAGGGCGTCCTTGAAGCGGGGGGTCCAGTCAATGGCACCGCGGCGGGCGGTGGTCGAGCAGGCCTCGTACATCCAGTCCATGCCGTGCGAGCCGATCAAGGGGTACAGCGACTGGGTGGCCTCCTCGACAGTCTCGTTGAAGGCCTCAGAGGGGCTGTGGCCACGCTCACGCAGCACCTCGTACTGGGCGAGGAACATGCCGTGGATACCACCCATCAGGCAGCCACGCTCACCGTACAGGTCAGAGTAGACCTCCTTCTCAAAGGTGGTCTTGTAGAGGTATCCGGAGCCGACGGCGACACCCATGGCAATGGCCTTCTCCTCAGCCTTGCCAGTCACGTCCTGGTAGACGGCAACGGAAGAGTTGATGCCACGGCCCTCGCGGAAGAGGGAGCGGACAGTGCGGCCAGAGCCCTTGGGGGCAACGAGGATGACGTCGACGTCAGTGGGCACATCGACCTTGGTGCGGTCCTTGAAGACGGGGGAGAAACCGTGCGAGAAGTAGAGGGTCTGTACGAGATTGGCAATTGTCAGTTGTTTTCGTGCTTTCACATGCGACGTCCTCGCAAATGGGTGCTGCCACAACTAGCTGGGCCCAGCATATGGGATTTTTCTTATGTAAAGATGACTCACCTTGCCCTTGGTAATCTGGGGCTTAATGTGGGGCCAGGTCTCGGACTGGGCAGCATCACTGAGCAGGTTCATGATGATGGTTCCCTTGGAGATGGCCTCGTCAACCTCAAACAGGTTCTTGCCGGGAACCCAGCCATCCTGGATGGCGTCCTTCCACGACTTGCCCTCCTTTCGGACACCAATGATGACGTTCAGGCCGTTATCACGCAGGTTGAGACCCTGGCCGTGACCCTGGGAGCCGTAGCCGATCAGGGCAAGGGTGTCGTTCTTGAAGTAGTCCTGGAAGAGAGTGTCAGCAGGTTTTTGAACTGACGAGCCAATTGAGCGACCAAATTGGCGCGAGACGGGGGGGGGGGGAGGGCGGTGAAAGTGACTCACCAGGAGCTTCTCCTTGGGCCAGTCCTCACGCTCTATCAGGAAAAAGCTTAATATTAGCATCCCAGCCACAACTACATACGCGCGCTCAGCGAGCTCTCTAGCTCCGTGTTGGACTCACCGTAGACATCCTCCTTGACGCCAGCAAAGTCAATGGTCTTGACACCACGGGTCTGCTGGACACGGCCAGCCAGAGCAGGGCGAGTGACGGCAGCAGTCGCGCGGGTGGCAGCGCCGAGAGCAGCAACAAAGGTGCGCTTCTGGGCGGCAGACTTGGTCAATTGGCGGGCCACGGGCCGCATCGCGTTGGAGAAACCTCTGGCAGACATGTTGGCTGAGTTGTGGAGGGGGGTTGGGGGGGAAGGAAGAAAGAGGAAAGGGAAGAATCAGGATAGGATGAGAAGGAAAAGAAGGAGGTTAAGTTGCGGTCGTGGCCCAGGTGAAATTGGGGGGATTCGTTAATAGTGACCTGAGCTCGACAGCTCCGGTCGGCTCGCCGAATGGTGTTCCACCAAATTTTTGAGTCCAGGTCAGCGAAAATCGGCGCCCAGGCTGTGGGGCAGGGGTGTTGCAGCGCAGCCATTCAAAGACGCAGCAGGCTGTGTCGGCCCCCGCCGCGGCAACGGAAGCACAGCGGAGACCCTGCGCGTCTGGTCTGGGGTCGACTGGGGTTTTATCAGTCAGCCAAAATCACTTAGTCACAGCCAATATGTACAGAGTACGTACTATAGTACTCGCCGGCCCCGCTGACCGACTCCGGCACGTCTCGTGCCATGCTTCATTCTCACGCCCCTTGAAATGCGTAGACATAGTATGTAGTGGAAGGTCACCAGTGCCTTGCTTCTTCTACCCATCAGACTGTTGAGTTTCAAGGCCTTATGGAATATGCCTTCTCTGTTCCATTTGGTAATAGTCATCGCCACTCCCTCCACAACCACATCGACAGCCAGCAGCACGCAGGAAACTTATTATTGTAAATCCATAACATTGTGGTCCTCTGCACAAGTTCAAAACAGATGCCCCCAGGTGTCAATACGCTCGTAAAGTCATGTCTGTTCGCTTGCCCATGCTGTCAATCCTCTATATTCCATAGCCCACATACACGTATAGACGCCAGCCTTCCATTCTTCCGTCTTGGACAACTCTCAAATCGCTATGTTGGTATGGTAGTGCATACCCGCTATACCATACGCTTTCGTTCGAGGATATGCTTCTTTTGCGTTGGCCAGCCATCACACGAAATTCCAGTTGTTCCATGCACTGCAACCAACTATTTTAACACCCTGTCGAATGCCTCGCCTCGTACCTGGCCGCCGCCCATACTAGTCCTAACGTTGCGCTTGAAGCCTTCGCGATTGTTGCGTAAGTCATCTGCGGCATCCTTGTTGAGCGGGTCACTGGCATTTGGCTCGAGGAACAAAAACTGCAAGCCGACAATAACAGCGTTGAGATTGAGTACCGGCTTCCAATCCTCGCGCAGAATGTTGAGGCACACTTTTCCTTGTAGGTCGATGTTAGGGTGGTAGATCTTTTCGTTGCACGTCACCTTGGGCGGCTCGTGAGGAAAGTTTTGGCCCACGTCGAAGTTGAAGGTGAAGCGGCCGCCCTTGTACATGCCCTCGTCCGGCTCGATGGTTAGGACAAACTTAAGAATGTTGTCTGGGTCCGGGAAATCAGTCTTCATTGTCGAGGGGAGGCTGAGTTCGTCGAGGTCCTTTTGCACCCGCAGTTGAGCAGCCGTGACCTTCTTCTTCTTTCCAGAGACCACATCGGCTTGGTCGGCCTTCTGCTGCTCCTTCTTCATAGACCAGATTTTCAACATCTTGAGGGCTGGAGGCCGCGGCCGCAATGGTCCCGGAGAAAGGGGGTATTTGCTTAGAGTGGTGACGCGGGGTCGAGGCGGGAAAGGGGGCGGGGGTCGCGTCGGGCGCCGGCGAGTGTCGCGTGAGAAAACCAAGACAAGGAAGATCAAACGTTGTATGGGTGGTAGAGACTGTATATGATAAATCGAATATCAGGCGACGAGAGCCAAGACTGATCAGAGGAACGTCGTGCGCAGGGTAGGGGAGGGGCTTGTTTGAGATGCAAAAGTGTTGTTGGGTTGCAAAGGAGAAGAAGTTGGTATGACGCCGCGCCTGTTGGGCGTAGATTGTCCACCACTGGAGTGCTGATAAGATAAGCGACAAGGCCTCAGAATTCGCCGTTCCCGCACGCTTAAAGTGTTTCGAGAGGGACGTCATGCATCAATGCTTGGCGTTTGCTTTCTATGTTAATGCTGAAATTGTTTCTTTCCAATGGCGCCCAGCAGTACTAAGCAGTAAGTTGTACTGATATGCGACTAGCCAGATCCAATCGTTTGCTTGCACGCTGAAAGAGGCACCACGCCTTCTATGTCATAACAATCGTGCTTCCCTACTCGTTGTCCGAAGCTTGTCTTGCTGAGAAAAGTGACGCTTGCACGTTCTTTAGATGTTCTGAACTAAGGAACATTCTTCCTATGACTCTATTCCCGCTCAATCTGTGTTTCAAGAGACATCCTGCGTTGCAGACAGTGAAGTACATGGAACTGACCCAACGCGAGCGAGTACTGCAACGCCCGAACGTCAGGACTAAGTGGAAAGATTCCATTACAACATTGTGCAAGTCAAGACGAGTACCAGTAGACAAATGGGGAAAAATCAGAAGGAAGAAGTAGAAAACCACTAAACAAATGTATAATGCTGATGATAGGTGTCTCTGATAATGATGATTTTGATGGTGACACTGCGTAAAACGCCGTACCTTCGCCAAGTGGAATTTGCTCACTATCCCTCGTAGCTCCACCATGCCCGATAGATCCCATCCAAAGTAATCTTTACCTTCAAATATCCACAACCTTGATTGTATGCCATCCATTTCTTCTTCCTATCCAGAAACCATAAGAAGTCAAATAGGCGCAAAGAAATGGATGACGAATAACCAAATAGCCGCAGAAAAACAACAACAAAAAGGCCGTCATATCTCGTTCTTTGTGTGGTGGGGGGGAAAACTGCTAACGAAAGCTCTTTTTTCCTCCCCAGACCAAGTATAGCTCTTCTCCCCTTTCGGTAAGTGCCGCTCGCTATGTATATATCCAGCGTGAAATCTGAACAAGATTTGATGTTGTACGTAGCCTGGAGCCAGTATATTGCGCCACATGAGGCGCACATGAGAGCCAGGCCAGCCAAAATCTCAATATACGTTTCCCAGGCCAGAAGATATCGCCGCGGTATACCGTGTTCATGGCTCGCAGATTACCTTCTGGCGAAACAACACATGATACCAGTCTTACCCAGGAACCAACAGAACCCAGTAAAACGTACAAGGGACAAGAAGGCGGTCGAGTACAGAAGAACCTCGAAGAACATGGCTTGTCGGTACTTGACAGTATTCTATATCAACAGAACGGTGTTAGTTGCTTGCTCGACAAAAGTGCGCATAATCAATCTTGGGCAAGAGGGGAGGGGGAAAGTGGGGGTTTTGGTGGAGGGGGTGGAGGGGCACGTGCCGTGGTGTTTGAGGCGGAACCATTGAAGTTGGAGCTGCTGATACCAACAGCCAGTAAACAGTTGGTGAATAGCCAGGCCACGACCAGACCCGTTCGGAAAGACTTGTAAGAGTCCTGTACGTCGGCCTCGTCTTCTTCGACAACCTCCTTGAAGGGGGTGAGTGCACGTCTGACGGTTTGCTCAAACTGCGTGTCGACATCCTCCTGAGGCTTCTCGTCTTCGATTTCGACGACAGGCTCCTCTGTGCTCTTCTCGTCCTTGACGACCTTGGCAGCCGGCAACTTTTCGGTCGAATCGGATCCCTTGGTACCCCAAGACACATCGTGCCAGTTGTTGAAAGCGTAGACCATGAGAATGTTGATGTAGGTGGACATGAGCAACAGGTAGAAGGGATACGAGTGGAACATGTGCCAAGGGTCCAAGTACATGAACGAAGCGATATAGTAGATACCGTAGATGGTGAAAATAGTCAGCAGCAATGTACCACCTGTGCTAGATCCACCAAACAAACTCTTGAGGAAAGCTGCAGCATCGCTCGTGTCGACATCAAGACCACCGTGGAAAGCGCGGTAAATCAGGAAGACAGAGTCGATCAGGACGTAGAACTGGATCAAAGCAAAGACGCAGAATGAGGTGATGTAAGTGTACTTGGAACCTTTCGGTCTGTTACCGAGGGCCAGAATGAACTGCAGAATGACGAATGCCAGGTAGATGTACTTGACAGCATCATTGAACCGAGGCGTGACAGTGTCGCCAAAAGGGAAAGCAGTGCTAGTTTCTCCCTCGGACTTAGGGTCGCCGACAAGATCCAAGATAACAGACGTGGTAAGCCAGTAAGAAGCAAGCGAAATCCAGGAGAAGACGAGCTGAGCTGTGTTGTAGAGGAACTGGACGTGGAAGAAGAACATGCGAATAATGTTGTGGCCAGACTTGTAGAACCGGGAAAAGTGCATGCCCGAGTACAAACTGGCGGCAAAAGAACCATTGAGCCATCTTCGACGCTGTGAAATGAATTCGGCGGCACCTTCAGGCACATCAGTTTCACCCTTGGCAGCCTTGATGTAGGTCAAGTGCCACTTTTGGCCAGCTTTGGCGACCAACTCAAAACAGAGGATACGATCCTCGGCCAAGAACATGTTCTTTTTGAAAATGTTCATGCCATCAATACCCTTCTTACCGAGCTTGGCGGAAAGAGTGTGGTCACCGTGGAAGTATTGCTCCAGAGGTCGTCCCATGATGGCGCGGAAACGGTAGGCCGAAAAGGCACCGGGCAAGACACTGACGTAACCAAAAGCACTCTCAAGAGGCTTGTCAAGAATGTTTGAAATCTTGTACTCAAAGTTCTGGACGGCAACAAGCGGGTTCATAAGCTTCTTTCCTCCCTTGCCCAACATTGCGTGGATTTCACCACAAGCACCTCCAAGGTCCTTGTCGTTGTAGAAACCTTCCCACAGGGCAAGCAGCGACCTAGGGCTTGGCTTGGTACCAGCGTCAATGAGAATGCAGACTTCAGGGTTCAGAATGCGACCAAAGGCATTGAAAAGCCAACGGTGAGAGTTGATCTTCTTGCTGTTCTTTTGCTTGACACAAAAAATCATCTGCACAGGAGGCAGCGTCTGGGGGCTGTCGTCCAGGGGCCGAATAAGCTGCTGGCTGGGGGTAACCGACAGCTGCGTCGTGTATTCGAAAATGTGGGCGACGGTCTCTTGGTCACCGACAGCCTTCTTGACGACACCGTCCTGGTACACGCCAATTGTCGCAAGGACATCGAGGACATCCTTGTCGGTCTTCTCAATACCGTCAAAGACCATGCACACGACAATCTTCTGCCAGGCTGGGCCGCCCTTGTTCCAGAATGTGGACTTCTTGAGGTTGACGATATCGCGAATGTTTTGCATGACACCGTGGAGGGTTCTTGCCAACAGGACCTTGTCCTCGTTGTAGTAGGTGACGGCAATGAGCAGCTCGGTGTGGCGGTTGTACATGCGGGCGCGCAAGTCGTAACCGTTCTTGAGGGTGAAATCATTAGGGTCGCAAGTGGCAGCCGTGTAGCGCATCTTGGTGAACTCTTCGCTTCCACCTTCAGCATCGCGGTACTTGGCCTGGACGGCATTCTTGATGGCGCTAGGAACGGGATAGTCGAGACTGAGGACACCGCCCTGGTGACCTTTTTGCAGCTTAACCCTTCGGGTCTTGGAGCGGCCAAGACCGCCAGAATTCTGTTGCTGACGCGCCGCCCAGCCCTCTTCGCCGCCCACGGTAGATGCAGGACGGTCAATGTCGCCGGGGAAGCCAGGGGCTCCCAGACCCTGAGATTGGTAGCCAGAAGCTTGGTATTCACTGTTGTATTCCCCAAGACCACTGCCTCCGGGAACTGTCACGGAGGGATTCGCGGCATAGGACTCGGTCAAGCTGTACGCCGACACTGGGCGAGCCTGCGACTGGCCGGCGCTCAGGAGAGAGCGCTGTACCTCGTCGTCTTGTTCTTGGTTTGGTGGCATGTGGTACTGCAAGGACACAAAAAGAAAGGTGCGTGTTAGCAGAGCTCTTGACGCTGGAGGGGGAGGTCGTGGTGTGTGGGACAGACAAATGCCAGAAAAGGAAGGTATACTCACGCCTGTAGGGTGCTGGTGCTCTGCATTGTAATCGCTCATTTGATGATGCTCGAAGCTCTCATCGCCTCCGCCGTTGTAAGCCATATTGGCTGTCTCAACAGACACACTTGTCGGCTATCCAAGGCCGTTTGGAGATGCGGGTAGAGGTGAGTGGTTGAAGGGTCTGCGCGACGGTGGCAGAGATCGTACCTTCAGAGGAGAAGATTGTCGTGTGAGGAGCAAGGCAAGGCAAGGAGGAGATCACAAGATCAAGTTAAGAAAAGAGCTCAAGAATAGAAAGGTTAAAAAGGAGGCAACCGCTGGATTCTTGGTAGCAGACCGCAGCAGCGCACGGAAGAGTTGCTGCTCCACACTAAATCGCGTAGAGGTGCAGAGGCAAGGTAGACCCTGACTCAGCTGTTAGAGTTCAGATGAGTCTCGACAGCACGGGACAGCAAACGATGAACGATGAGCGCTCAACGGCAAGTCCGTCACGTACTAGGTAAATGAGCCAGGCAATGGTTCAACGGTGATGCAGCTAGATGAGCAACAAAGGGACGAGAGACCAGAAATCCCGACAGCTGTCTCTTCAGGAACAGACAGTGGGCAAAAAAGAAATGTCAATACGGGGCCACTCCTGAAGTACCAATGTACTACTTATGTCGAGTTACAAGCCATCGCCAAACAGCTGATGAGGACCAAGGAGGCCAGGCGAAAAAAAGGAGGTCCGCATAAAAAAGTCGGCCGTACTTGGCGGACCAGGGGGGTACCCAAGTATTGTATTGTGGCTTAGCCTCAGGCAGGTTAGCTGGTTTAGCTGGCGACTTGTCACTTGCTGGCTCTAGGGAAGGAAGGGGGCAGGGCGCCGGCTCCAGCATGCTGGCAGTGTACGCTGGAGTGGAGCCCCCACCCCCCAGCGACGTTGAGAAGGCCGTCCCCCTCCTTTGGAGCCGCTGGACGGACTGGAGCCCAGGAACCCTACATAGTACTCTGAATGGTTTAAAGTTGGCTGGGCTTGCACGGGCCCATTTTTTTGGACAGCGCCAATAGCTGCCGCAACTGTCGAAAGCAGATTGGCATTTCCTAGGGGATTTCCAAGACTTCAAGGTGAACAGGCAGCAGCAGCAACAAGCATGGCGACTTGAATGACCCAAACTGTGCGCTCCGTAAATAGTACACACAATGCGGATTTTGAGGGCGCACGCAATGCGCGGGATAGCTTAAAAGCAGAGGGAGATCTGTCGTGCCAAGGACCCAAAACGCCAACCACCCATGATCATGCATAACCTTGGAAGGGACTTTTCTATGGGCTCGCAAATTGCCAGTTCATGTACATGTATGAATCTGCCACCACCAGGCACCTTCGAGCGCCAAAAGCTGCAAAGAACTGCGGCGACGTCACTGCCGACAGGAGATGGCAAACGAAACGGATGCGACTGTGACCCAGCCGCGATGCGTTGTTGAGGCAATGCTTTGGTGTGTCTTGTGTGGCTGGGTGGGTGGTGACCGTATTCCAAGAGTTGACCCTCACTTGACAAGCAGGATGAGACCATGGCAGGATTTTTCGATGGAACTGGCTCCCTCAGTCCAGTGGTGGGTGGTGTGGCCTGTTGCACGTACTGTACGACGTTGACTGTGGTACAGGAAGTGCTTTCGAAGGCAACCCACATGCTTTGGTCGGTAGAAACCAGACTAAGCGGGCAGCTGGCTGTGGCAGCATCGGGCCCATTGGCGACGAGCTTGGTACAGCATCTCGACGGCTTCCATTGACAATCTTAGCAGCAGCAATGAGGTGGTGATTGAGAGGCAGAGACTCCTATGTACATAGTACTACTACGTAGTCATAGTACTGAGTATGACAAAGCCGAGAACCCTGAGTCCAATCCGTGCCACGCCGCGCCAAAGAATGACCGTGCCGTGCCCATCCCCTATTTCCTGCTGATCCGCCTGCCGATCCTTGCTGGACAGAATAGCGAGTTACCAATAGCAAGATCTGGGGATTGCCGATGGCCCGCCCTGCTGCCAATCAATCTCGTTCCAGAAGCTTTGTCCCTACCCCTCTGCCCCTCAAGCCCCTTGTAGCGCTGCCCCCGTGGGATTATAGCACCTCAGGGCCTGAAAAGACTACTATAGTACCACTTGCAGGCCTACGCCTACCTACTATGTACGCCACTACATAGTACAGTGCTGAGCAGCCCCTTGACTGAGCAAAGCAGGCACCCAAAGACCCCCCCCCCCCAATATGCTCCTCCTGCCCGCCCAGCCCACCGTCTGAAACAGCGCCGACTTGCCGCAGGCCCACCCAAACTTTTCACCGCCTCCACGCCTTCCCTTTTACAGCACTCAACACGGCAGGGCAACTTGGCGTCCAGTCAGCAGCGACTTTGTTGTCCCCGCGGGAAAAAGCTTCTCTCCCACGTTCCAAGTTCCATGGCGAGCACCTGACTGACATGTCTGGATCTGGTGCGGGAAACACAGGGCACATGGAACGGACGGATCGCCTCGTGGCCAACCCGTCTCAAGTCATTTCAGCAACGGCCCTTCTTGCTAATCAATAAATGAGAGAAAACATGTGAACACGACCACGCGGTTTCGGCAAGCGGGACTGCAAAGGGGTATTGGAAATATCATTGCAGTGCTCACGGAACAGGAATGGGTTTTCAGAATATTGCTGCCATTTTCCTTAACCCAAAAGACGATTAGCGTCAGGCCCGGGGGGAGGTCTCCTTTGACTGCAAATTCGGACACGGCACACACCCATCAAAGAAAGCGAGAATGCTAAAAATAGCACCTCAACAAGCCCTCAAGTGAGTGGCTCAGCATACGGGTTCGTATAGATAGTAATATTCGGTAGCAGCCGCTGCCGCTCATTCCTTACTATTAATATAGTATATGGTACACCCACGCTATGTATTCCAGCCATTCAGCGAATGGAGCTGTCGAGACGGAGGGCTCTAATAGGTTCGGCTCATGATTCTGCATTTTGCACATTGGAGTCATCTGCTGAAAGGATTAGGATCGTCGGCACGAATGCTGCGCCAAAAAGACGAGAGCAGTCTTGCTTTGCACATGCATTGTTCGCTATGAAAAGGGGTTTCCTTTGACCTGCGGCCAGTGCTGGACCGGTGCGCCCCTTGGGAACCTTGGCAGCACAGTTTCCTACAGTTTCCTTTCGTGCGTGGCAGTTTTCTTCACATCGAAATCTCATGCTTTCAGTCGAAACTCCTCATTTGTCTGCATCTTCAGTAAGTACTAGGCAACCAGATCAAGGGCTATCCTCACTCACCACAAGTACTCTTATTGCGCCGAGACAAAAGCTTGCACAGCGCTTTGTGTTGACGATTCAACAGGACGTGCCCCACGATTCGCCTGCCACACATCTCACAGCGGTGCAGTATGCTTGGAATGCTACAAACATCCAGCCTTGTACGGGCCCGGCTTGGTGGCGTGAAGGCGAATCAGATAGACTGCCAGAAGGTTTGCTCTCAAAACACGCCACCGTCAAGCACCTGAAGCCTCGAGCGTCTTCTCCTATTCATGGAAATAGCATTCAGAGTTTGGCGTTGTTTCAAACTTTCATCACTCGATAGGACTTTGCTGATATGGCCTCAGTACCCGTATTCGCGTTCTACAACCAGGATTGGGAATACGTAGCAACTGCTGGAGTGGAGGCGCTTACCGAACGTTGGCGCCGACACAACATCGGATCACCAAACGGGATGAAGCGCCTGAGGCTGCAGTGGCAGAAACTTTACTGGTGCTGGACCACCAGACCTGGAGATGTTGGAGCCTGAAGTTGCCGCACGCTCCCACGCTGATTGCTGCTCGGAAGCGACCTAGCAGAACGAAGCTCGCCAAGTGCGCGCTCACTGCGGGTTACAGCCCTGCAATCATTGCTGCAGTTACAGCGTGGTACTCGAGTCGCTTTGCGAGTCCAGTTCCACGCCGGCCATGCAGCGACTGTACGATTGCTACGATGACCTCAGCCCGTCAGCCAGGATTAGATCGCTGTGTGCAGTCAGTCACTGGACCATTTTTGCCGTCACACACAAGGCTTGCATCGTGTTCGAGGACATGGCTGATGGCGATTGTGCGTGCGCCACGCATCGTCACTCTAGGTTATGGCGTACGAACGGATGACTTGGGAGCCAGCGCTCCAGCGGAGATTCTTGGTGCTGTTATTGGGGTCTTCATTTGCAGCAGTGCAGCATATAAGCACCCGAAGGCTGCCCCTCATATCGTCCAACATTGTGCTATGGATTTCTCTTGTGTACTATCGTTTCTCCTGAAACCTTACGGCACGAGGTCATGACTTGGCAAGGGATGAAGTGTAAGTGGAACAGCGAGTGCTGCCCAAATTGTCAACCAGCAGAGCATGGCCTTTGTCTGAAGATCGGCTGCTTGAAAGAAACTAGTATACACAGCGCACTGCTGGGCTCAATCATGGAGAATTGGATCAATGCGAATCTCGGATCATGAGATCCGAGAACCCATATTGCGGGATATTAGTCGTGCTGGCTGAACACTGGATCTTTGCAAAACCGCAGGATGCTAGAGCCGAAGCGACTCGGGATCGCGGGCACATGCGCTTGAGGCCAGGTTTGATAATACAGGCCAATACATACCTTGGGAACTTGTGACCCTCCATGTCTCATCGACTTTGACGTCCCGTGGCGGTCCCGGCTTGGGACTACTGTGTAATGGCAGCTCGGCAACTCATCCAACAGACAAACATCTCCCTATTCTCCCATTCAGGTAAGACTCGGCATTGCTACAAGGTAGATCCAAAGCGCATAGAATGATCATTTGCGAGTCTTCTCTCTTCCACCCCTCGTATCAACGTGAAGTGGCTCCGTCGCCAGCGAGTAGCCTGTCCATGGGCTATTCATTTCACAGTCTGCCCTGCTAGCTGCAGGAAACAGCCCGTATACCAAGATTCGCAATCTCACCAACCGTACGTCTCCCATCACGAGCATTCCCGTCTTGATAAACTTGGGACTTGTATTTGGCATTTCCAGCTAGTAGCAACAAAAGAATGGCAATCCGCAGCTATTGAGGTCTGGACTGTACCTATACCACATCCATAAATAGGCCAGTGTGTCTTTGGGTGCTCTCTGGATAGTCTAAACAGTTACTGTTTACAGACCAAATCCGGTCAAGGAAAGATTCGCGAAGGGTATGCCATCACAGATTGCTTTCCCAGTCACCGAGTTGTGACTATAAGAGACCTGTTCCCAAAATACCGTATGTGTGTAATTCGACTGCGGGCCAGGACGAGGTTCGTAGATTAGGTAGAGGTCAAGGTACAGCATTGCTCGATAACCCTGGGCTTGAAGGCATGAATCCAATGCTTACAAGCAACTCTTTAGAGCTTCTTGAATTAGATCTTATGAATGTTCAGGAAGGCGTCACAGCGGCGCACTCTCTCACACAAGTACAGTTTACTCACAATGTCCCCTTTTCGAATTCCATTTTCATCCTAGGGAGATGAGACCGTAGATCAACATTGAACCTCGTCGAAACCATTGAACAAATCCATGAACCTATTTTGGGGGATCCAGATAGATGAGCAACTACTCGGCTTTTCATTATGTCTATTCTCGTCCACGTGACAGAGAGTGTTGTCATTTTTACTTTTTCTTGGCGACGTTTTTTTCCCTTTTCCCTTTTACCTGCCATGTACCTCGTATGTATTGGCACAGGGTCTGTTGCCTCTTCTTCTCCAAAAGCTTGCGGCATATACTATGCTATGTATACTGTGTAGTATATCTAAAAAGGAGCTTGCGTTGTCATTACGTCTTTCGCCCCCCGCCTTCAACCTCTTGTGCAGGCTGGTTGTCATTGAGGCGGCCTTGGGGGATCCGGCCGGGCCCATAGTGACCACTCTGCAAGGCCGGCCAGCCGGCCAGCCAGCCTAGCTGAGGGGGCGCCCTTCCCATCCGACCTGCAGACGGGATGCGTGCAGGAAAGACGGGAAGAAAAGTGTCCAGTAAAGAAGAAAGAGAAAAAGAAACGAAGATGAAAGGATGACATCAATTTGAACATGCGCCTGTTCGTGTTGTTGGTTTGACGACATAGTAATGTCAACCCCGCGGCTCGTTTCCTTGACACGTATGTGTGTGCGTGTGTGTATGTCGGTAGACGACATCGCAAAGGCCAGGGCTAAAGCGATCTTGTCAGTTCTGTTCCGAGACGAGTGTACTTAGGATAGAAGACCACGGCAAATGAGCGTGGGAGTGATCAAGTTGTTTGGCTCGGACTTTTCGGCCAAGGAATGAGGATATTCACGTCGAGGTTCAAGAGACGGTTTGAGTAGATAAAAAGTGACAGAAGAGAAAGAGGTCGGTAATGGCGCCCAATAATATCAAAGCAAAACATTCTCGTTAGCCTCAATTAAAGGCCGCACGCTTTTTCTGTGTGACTGTGGTGATTTATTTTCTGATTGCCAAGCCTGGCATTTCTTCTGGGTCAAAAGAAAATGCCAGTCAGCCAGCCGAATGCCCATAGATGTACGTAGTACAATGTGCTGCAACGATGTGGGAGGACACGGCGGCCGAATAGGTTTCCCAGGTTTTCCGTTCTCTGATGCCAAATATAATAATAAACTTTATCTATTCTCTTCCATTCCCTGCCAAGAAACCACATTACCAGCATCGGGAGCGAGAGCTTGCCAGTCAAAAGGTCCCGGGAAAAGTAAATTTTGATTTGATGGATGGGATATAAAAAGTTATGAAATGTGGATTTATTGTGTCGGCCTCGCACCTGAACCGCACATACGATGTACACACACAGCTGCCCACCGCCCGCCTGTGAGAAATGTACTTGATTTACAACAGAGAAAAAGAATAAGCCGCTGCAACAGCAAACTTGGTCGTTGCCTTGTGCAACCTGTCGTGAAAGGGAGGGGGAGAGGAGGAGAGCGAAGATCCCGTACCGAGAGCGGGCGCACCATCGGGTTTGCGGACACTGAGTCGAGATGAGTGACGGACTGGGTACCGTGATACGGCGTGCTGCAGTGAGCCTTTACTATGTAAATGAAAAATAAGGCTTCTCTTTTCTTCCTCTTCTTCTCTGGGGCACGCCCAAGTACTACTGGATGTGAGCCCCCCCCCCCGGCCTGCGGCTGCGGTGGTTTGTATCAAGTTGAGGACGTGAAGTGGCGCTACTATGTACAATATACTGCACAATCGCATGGGCGATAACTGTCCTCGAGTCATGGCTGGCAAGTAGCTACACATACCAATCGCGAATCTCGACGAAGTTTGTGTTGGCGCTGGGGATGCTACCGATTCCATCTGTCGCTGTGTGCAGGAAGTCCGTTGTCTGCAGATTGGATACGCATCAAGAGATCTGGTTGCTGATGAAGCACCACATCCTACTCCGTGCCATAAGACCTCATGTCAAGTACGGCTTTGCCCGTTTGATACATTACAGTAGTATCACAGTGGAAGTACATCGTAAATGACAGCCCCCAAAAAGTAGATCGGCAAATCAAAACCACATGGTGGACAGTGGATACAAGTGCCATGGTGCGTTTTATTTGCCAGGCAGTGCCGCAAGTCGGGCCGGGCTGGGCTGGCTCGTGGAGACGATTGAGATTGCAAGGATGGCCAGGGCTCAAGAGAGTCGCCGTGGCTGGACGGGCGGGCATAGGGCAGCACCAGCAGGGCGGCGGGCGGGCTTGTGCTGTGTTCTAGGCACGGCTTGCGGGCTGGCAGGGCTGGAACTCTGCCGTCTGTAGAAGTACCTAGGTACCTCATGCCCTGCCAGCCCTGCCCAAAAAGTGCCTGCAACTACGGGGCCTGCATCTCACTCTCGCACAAGCGCAGCGCCATGCATCTGGATTCCCAGCGAATTCGTTCTCACTGACCCTTCTCACTTTCGTGCACACTCATCATCCATCGGGGCCAAAACACCAATATAGTCTTCTTATGTACATGGGGCTATGCTTTTTGCCGTCTTGATTCGCATTGTTGTTATTCTTGGAACAGCAATGTGCCATGTGTGCAGAGACACACTCATCCTTTGTCGCCCGTTGTGGGCTGAGCAGCTGGATTGACATTTTCGGCAAATACGGAACCTAAGGAACCTTTGCACTCGTCATGTTGGTCTTGTTGCCGTTGCTGTTGCTGTTGCTGTTTGCTGCTGTTGTCGTATGCACGTTGAGAGCATCGTACTCTGCTTCGTAACAGGCACGGAGCTCTGCCCAGGTACGGGCGATCGGCGGGGCACAGGAAACAGTGAACAGGCACGTTTGTATTGGGAGCGCCCCACTGCTGCACCCTTGGCTCCGCCCTGACTTGCTGTCCATCCAATGGGGTGCCTGCCTCTCCCACCCTCGGCCACGCAATTCGCTCAAAAGCGCCCCTCCCTCCTTCCTTCCCCCATCCTGAGTTACGCAGGTTACGCTAGCAGGCTGGCAGGCTGGCAGGCTACTGAGTACGTACCATGTCGCACTGCGCCTGGTACCTGAAATTGCCGCGATATTATTATGCCCGCACCATGTACATAGTACCGTCGTGCCTCTTTCCTCCTTCCCACTTCTAGACTCTGCACATCTTGTCCCTGGCCCAGGCTAGCCCAGGCCCTGTCCTAACTCTACCGCATAGCAGCACTGCACGCGCCCAAACTGTCTCTTTCTCCTCTTTCCTCTCTCCTGGCCTGATTCCCCGTTCATCTCGTCCTTCCCGTCCGTCTTTTTTTTTTTGGTGTGTTTGTCTCGTCCTGTCTCTTCGAAATCAGCCTTGCAAAGTCTCCCAGAAGCAAAGGTCAAAGCAAAGCCAGAGAAGGTTGTCCTTGGGCCCTTGCCGTTCAATGACTTGACCCTCTCTCTGCCAGTTCTTGCCGCCCTCGCTCGCTGTGCAACGACTGCTCCGCATCATCCGCCAGCCGACCAAGATCGAAATCGACGACGCATCTTTCCATTCCCATGCCTTCTTCTACCCATCCATAATCTGGGTCTCATTCCTGCCATCGACCAGCATCCTTTCGCCACCACCTGAGCCGGGTCTCAACAAAAAAAAAAAAAAAAAAAAAAAAAACGCGTCGCTCGTTCCTTTTCCGATTCTCTCCTTTCACGTCTATATGCAACAATCTTTTTGTGCTTCCTTCACCACCATCATCAAGCCGACTCCGGAGCGATATTCGAGCATTCACTCACCTTCCTTGTATCGACCGAAACACACGTTCTTTCTCACCCAACGATTCGCATTCTCCAACTGAACGTATCGCATCTTCAAACGCCGCCTCGTCTTGTGTCTGTCCCTGACTGATCACCGAGAACGGGATCTGCGCCTTACTAGACCAGCCTTTTTTTGTCGATCACTTGCACCCCCTCGCCAATTGAGTCCCGATTTCCAGCGTCCATTTCGCATTTCTGTCTTGACGCAGAGCGTCGACCGTTATCATGTCGTTTGCCACGAGAACCTCGCCATTAGAAGATTGTGAGTTGGAATCTTGTTGATAGACGTCATCCACTTCGGTTGCATGCCACGTCTTTTTGGCCTCATGTACGTGGGATCCATCCAATGCTGACCTTCTTGCCCCTCCTGTTTTTCTTAGTGACTCTCCATGCTCTCTTACCGCGACAGAGTGGCTGCGTCGAATGTCAAGATGGTTCACCATCATGCCCGTCATGTGCATCGGGGGAAGTTTGCCAAGTCACCGTTCCTCTGGATTGTACGTCATGTGCGCAAGCCTACTGTACGGCCACTGCGACTTCAGTTTCTGCAGGCTCAAACTCCAATTCCAAGGCTAGTGCAGGTGCAATTGCAGGTGCCGTCGTCGGTGGTGTTGTTGCTGTGGCTCTCGTGATCATCGCCGTGTATTTTGTGTGGAAGCACAAGATCAAGAACAAGAGGGATCGATATGAGTCAGGAATGTGGGATGGCGAAGGATATTCAGACGGCCAACGGGAGAAGGAGTTCCAGACGAGATCCAACACCAGAGCAACTTCACATGGCCGCAACTCTATCGCATCGACCGTACTCACCCGTGCATCAAACGTTATCCAGATCGCCTACATTCCCGGCGTCACGAACCGAGCCACGCCCACTTCGCCAACACTACTTGTACCTCCCGTTCCACCGATTCCGATTGCTACTAGCTCTCAGGCTGGCACGCCCAACTCGACCGAGGACCAACATTTCTTCGTACCCGGTGACCTCCGAGACTCAGTTTGCTCTGGAGTCTCGGGCTACACGGACCGGACATCATTCGCACGGACTTCTTACGCGCCTCGTTCCAGTGTTGCTTCGACAATCTATGGCAAGGCTGGCGGCGTGGTCATGCCAGCACAGACTGGTATGCGGGCAAAGGCGGCCATGGTTAGCGTCAAGTCTGTCGGAAGCAGTGGTTCCGCTGGGGACCTTACCCCACCCCCGGTACCGGTTATTGACCACAAAAAGTACGGCAACGCACGCCCAGCAAGCCCTGCAGGTAGTACGTTTAGCGTGGGGTCAACCTTTTTGAACAATGCTGCAACATCAAATACAGCAACCGCCGTACGAGCTCAAGTGGTCCGGGTAGGCAGTAACCTCAAGCAGTCATCAACGGCATCAAGTGTCAAGACAACTGCAGAGGATGATCACCGGGGACCTCAAACACCCGTCACGACTACACCAAGGGAGGAGCAGAGCCCTTTCCGGGACCCCCCATCTACCGTTCGCTCGAGCGAGCTGGGCAGCTCTCAGACACTGAGTGCTGCTATTGAAGAGGCCACAAAACGCGCGTCACAAAGACCAAGCACGGCGGACCGAGCAAAGAGTCCGTTTGGTGACGAGCACGAGGCGCAGGACAGCAAGTAAGATCTCAAAGATACCCAACAATGCCTTAGCAATAGCTCGGCAGAATTTCCTTTCTTTTTCTTCTAATTATCCTACAAAGTCTTGGATAACTTATTGAGCCGGGACATCATGAGCTGGGAAAGATTTTCCTGATTTTGGGTCTTCCATCTTGCATGACTTGTTCAACTTTATGGCGGCATACCTTTCGTCATTATATTTCTTATTTTCTAGTGTTTTGTGTGTGCCAGCTTGATTCATTCTCACCTGGTTACTTGGAAATGGCGTTTACAAGTGTTCGGAAATACCTCCTCGACTTGAGCTGTCATTGGATGATGCAAATATTCTTACTTTTTTTTTTTTTTTTGCCACAACTATTTTTTTTTGTATCTATTGAAATGAGCCATGTGGAGGGTAACAATACCTTGCCAACATAACAAAAAAGAAAAGCACAATAGCAACTGAGCCATGGCACAGTATCTACGACAAAAAGTCAAATAGAGTAGTGAATGAGGAGAAGTGAATTGATTTGCTATTATATATGCTGTGATGGTTGTTTCTGTACACATTTGGGATTACTGTACGTGTATGACCGTGACCGCTAACCTTGGAATGATATGATCTTAAGTTGCCTCGCAAATTTGTTGTACAGGTATATCAAATAAGGTTAATGGTCTTGAGTAAGGTCGCTCAGATAAAGATCGTAAGTACTGGAAAAATGGCCAAATCTCGAACACGTTCTGGTCAAGCGTCCAAGGATGTATTGAGCATGCCCATTGATGCGGAGATGAATTTGCAACTTTCTATCCGTTTTTCAGTCAACGTAGAACTTGGTGTGCAGATAAGCTAGAAGACTGCTTACAGGGCACACATGGTGAATATTGGGTGACCAATCTGTGGTGAGAATTCAGCACTGGGCGTGTTCTCTTGTCTTCTGCTTTCTTTTCTGTTTCCTTTTTGTCTGATGACCCGTTGAGGTCAGGTAATAGTTTTAAGCTGGTATACTAGGTAGTTTTGGTTTTGCGCCGTACTATGTACGCGTATGGAGTTTGAGGACGTTTATCAATCCCAATATATGTTCCTTGAGGAAAAGGGAGAGGGAACGAGATGTTGGAGTATTTACTATTGAGTAGGTATATGTAGCGTAGGAGAGATAATATAACGATCTAGTGTTTTCTCGTATATTGCTTTGCCTTGTCTGTATAACGTATATATATATATATATATATATATATATATATATATATTAGTTACACAGTCCACTTTGCCAGGACGAACAGGTTATCTTTAAAGCAACATAATTTATCCATATTATATATGGTGTCTATACGAACTCGGTTGTTTCTTCTTTAATGCCATTCTTTTCGAAGGGAGGTCGGAGACGATCGACTTGCCTTACTCCCAGAATCCGAACATCAGACATGGAGGGGAGGAAAGGAAAGGGAAACTTTTTTTTTTTTTCTTCTTTTTTTCCCCATTAAAATATAGGTATCCAGACGGTTTCATATTGCTTGTCTTCTCTTGAATGAATACCACTGTCGCCTTGATCTTGATATTGGAGTGTTGGGAAAGAGGGCGCTGCAGCGCGCAATACACGATACACAGTAGACCATTCATTAGTTAGCACACAATGTGGAGTTGGAACAAGGAGATATAACATCAACACAGATGAGGATGGATTCAAAACTATTTGTCTCGAAAAGGTTCCGGATACCATTCATTATTCATCATGGTATAAGTATATTGCAAATTACTTGCATGTTTATTCGAAAGGCGTTGCGATATATTCTTGCACCCTTCTTCAAGTGTTAAATGTCTTGGAAACGACAAAAATCACAGCCTCCCCCCCCCCCCGGCCTCCTTTTTTTTTTTTTCTCTTCTTCTTCTTCTTCTCTTATTCTTATTTTTTCTTTGTGGCAGTTATACCATTGCCTAAATTACTACTTGTCTGCCAAAAATGTTGCCATTAAACTTGTTTGACGACGGCAAATTTTGAATCAAGTCACAAGCAGAATAAGGCAAGAGGACATGGATGATGGTACAAGTAATTCTACACAAAGATCTACTACGTTCCGTGCCCTTATTCGAGTATAAAGCATATATTTATTTATATATTGCACGTAATCCAAAATACAGCTTCTTTCCCCCCATGAACAACGAAATCTCAAGATCCAGAAAACATGTCGGCTATTCCGTGGTAATGTACCAAATAGTATTGTTTTGTTTTGCTAGACAGTAACCGTCATGTGATATATATGCATTCATTCGAATTCGTAACTTCGTGCATGACCCAAAAGACAGACCGTAAAAGAGGAAAAGCCATGCGACTATTCATGCCTGTCGTCCTTGAAGCCATCTGCCCACACAGGTAGGTGCGATATCCTCCAGGCCAAATACGTCCGAGACGTATGATCGTGTAACAAGACTATAGTAGACCCAGTTCGTCCCATCCGTCCAACCTACCCAGTCCTCCAAAAGGAAAAAAAAGAGGCAAGGCTGAAAGAGAAAACACCAAAATGATTACAAGAGATAAAAATAGCCACAACCAAAAAAAGAAACAAGATCAACCCTTGTTCTTTTGCTTTCGCTATGACTTTGCCGGGAAATGCATCTCGTTCTTCCCGCCAATCACCATCCTGTCCAAGATCATCTCAATTCCCTTGTTCACGATTTCCCTTTCTCCTTGTTCGGCTTCTCCTCCTTGTTGTCCGTCTTCTGCCGCCGCCTCGTTGTTCTTATTCGGCGTTGGCCTCTGCTTGCGATCAATCTCCTGGGCAACCTTTCTCGCCCTTGCAATCAACACCTCCAGCACGTTCAGGGTATACTCAAAGCTGCCAGTCCCCTCCATGTACTTGACGGCATACCGCTTCACCTCATCCTCGGTCGTCCGCTGCTTGAGGATGTTGATGAGCTGCAGGTTTCCAGGGTCGGAGCGAATCGAGTGAATGATGGGGAAACTGAATTTGCCCTCGGTCAAGTCCTCTGCGAGACCCTTGTTTTCACTGTATTCTGTGCTTTGGAGGTTTTGGTAGTCGTCGCGGATTTGGAAAATGAGGCCGATGAGGTTGACGAGGGGCACGCAGTCGGGGACTTGGGAGTAGTCATAGTCGGTGTCGTCAAAAATCCGGTTGGTGCTGCTGCTTTCGTTGCTTTCATCATTTCCTTCGGCTTGATATGTATCCGATGACGATGCTGGTGGTGACGGTGGCTGTCTTTTGATGCGCCGCGAGGATTCAGCCTGCATAAGCTTGATACCCAGCCGGAACAAGCCACCGGTTTTGTTGCCGACCATTTCAAGATACTCGTCTTCCGTGGGACACGTGAGCGTATCTCGCCAGAACAGATCCAGCCCCTGTCCGCGGTGCAGGTTCAACAGCTCCTCGGCATAGACGGAGATAACTCTTGGGTTGTTCAACTTCTGCAGCTCCTCGAGCGCATAAAAGTACACATAGTTTGCGCTGTTGATCGTCTGCGGGACACCAAACAGGGCGTGTGCCACGGGGAGACCGCGGCGAAGCAAGGAATTATCCTCGACGTCGTCGATGAGCAGCGACGCGGTATGGAGCATGCCGACAACGCGGGTGATGATTTCGAGCGATGCGGACGGCACAGCGAGCCATGTGTTGAAGGCGGCGATGAGCTGGGAGCGGAAATCCTTGCCGCGCTGCGAGTTGAGGTAGTCAAAGGGACCCATGATGACGCGATCCTTGGAGGTGGAGAAGGAGCGCGGTGCGCCGTCGATGAAGCCAAAGCTGGAGTGGGCGAAGCGCGATGGGTCGGGCCGTTCGGGTGGAGGCGGGGTGGTGGTTGAAGCGTGGCCCAAGGCATGGCCCGAGGCGGCCATGTTGAGGAGGATGTTGGCGGAGGGAAGAGCCGGCATGGAGGAGGGAGTGGACGAAGCCTTGTTGCGGTGGTGGGTGTGCGCGCTGGGCGGGGAGCGCGGGTGGGTGGTTTGGGACATCCAGTCGGCTTCTGCGACGGGACGGAGGATAGAGGCGCGGGCTGAAGGGGAGGAGGCCGATGCGGCGGCGCCAGTCGAGGATGTTCGCGGAGGGATCGAGTGTGGAGAGGAGAGGAATGGGCCGGGCGTCGAGGACTGGCTGGTGGAAGCAACAGCAGGAGGAGGAGGCGAGAGGGGAGGAGGGACAGAAGACATGGTGGGCTCGGAAGTCCGGACAGGGCTGCAAGGAAGACAACAAGTGTTAGCAATTCTTCTGATTAAGTAGGATATGTGGTCTCAGCTCGGCCTTCTCCTGAGAGGAGTGGAACGGGCCCAGCAAGCCCCCGCCCTCTCTAAACGGCCGACCCTCCAAAGATATTCTGCAGCTGCTACATAGTATAGGAAGAGCAGCAATAGCACGAGGAGACGGAGGAGAAAGGCGAGATCAGCATCCAAGGCGGACGGACGGATTAGACAGACGGGCGGGCCACATACTCTTCCCTTGCGTGATTTGAATGGTTGTTGGGATGGCAGTCAGTATTGGATCGTGTGGTATAGCCTCCTGCCCCGGCCTAGAATATCCAAGCGGTCGGCATCGTTTGTTTGTCCGGACCCCAAGGCGTTGGTGTTTTGGCGCCGATTTCCCAATTTCACATGCATGGCAACGCTGGGGCGTAAGCTTTGCAGGCTGGACTGGAGCTAGGGCTGGAGCTGGGAGCTGGAGCTCGGGGGATACATGGGCAGAATAGGTTAACCCCGCAAGGCGCCGACAAGGGGGGTTCTGTAGCGGGGTCAACTGCTCGGTTCTAGGGGAGTCGGCTACACTGCTATGTAAGCATTCAGGCATGCACAGCAACAGGAGTCTGTACCATAGATACACCCTCAAAAGATATGCATATCCAACCCTGATGCCATTTTTTCTTAGCTGTAAGGGTATGCTGTGGAAAATTAAGGAGGTTATTCCCAATTTCAACTCCATTCCTGACTTGCGCTTTGGTATCCGAGCACGTAGCCCGTCATTCTCCTTATCCACCTCCTTGAAACACACGTGCCCTTTTGAGAAGATGCTGTTGATCTGTGCAGCTGGAAAAGACAGAAGGCCCATCTGGAGAACAAGCCGTGAAATGTGTTCTGGAAACCAGTCACATATTCGTGATAATTCCAGCATTGCCTTGAACCAAGTCGAAAGATCCAGATAGGATCCATACCCTACGTATGCACTGGGGAGATGCACGACTCACTTGCACCGTACCTATGTACTTCCTTTCCCGTACTTGCCAAGGCAGATGTTCCCATGAGTACATAGTACCCTAGTGCGGCCGCCTTGAGTGCAAAAGTACTATGTATAGGTTCAGTACTTACTCTGGAATGACGCCAGCAGCCGTGCGCTAACAGGACCCCGCCGGGCCAACCAGACAGGCCAGGACACCCGGCACAATAGGGCCGTAACAAAAACCGCCAAAACGACATCATCGGGATGCCACTCCTCTGTAATAGAACGCGGCCTTGTGCCAAGGTCCCGATCTCGATGATGGAGGCTCACCTGTTTGATGACAGGGCTGCATACACATACTGTAGTGCACTGCAATACCGGACCTATTGTGAGAACAACGCTACTATGATACTATGGTAGTACTACCCACATATCCATGGTCTCGCGGAATTCCAAGCTGCTGTTTCGGGCCTTAACGCTCAGTATATTCACCCGTAACTGCCTCGGAAGCCGACAGTGGTACTTGCTGTGCTTCCAAAACCATGACAACCCGGAAAAATAGTACCGGAACTATCATCCAAAAATACCCCGTGGGTCTGTCATAGTAGTACTTTGTAGCCCGTGAAACTTTCGGCTATCTACTATCATGTAGTATATGCAAATTGCACCATCCCTTTTGATGTATTCATATGGAGACTGGGCAGTTTCAAAAGGGCCTGCTGGCTATTGCATTGCTATTACCACTGGATGCTATCTCACGTGTGCAGAAATTCAAACGCGGGAGAGATTCTGTTTCATGGTTACATGGCATTCGCACGCTTGCGCGTTCCATATCAAGCCATCCCTTCTTTCTGCCCTATCTGTGTATTTTTTTCCTTTTCTTTTTTCTCTTTTCCAGAGGAAAAAGAAAGAAAGAAAAATACACATCAGAATCCTTTAAGAACCTTCCTCAGTCAGTCCAAAAGTAAGTTGGTCAACACAGTGGGGGATCCAGGTTGTTTTCTTTGCTTTTTCTCTCTCTCTCCGTAGTATTCCGTATTTTCATGACTACTATAGTACAATGCACGTTAGGTAAACTCAAGGATTTACATACTATGGTTTTTACTATGTAGTATCATATGCGGTTCCAACAAAACCAATCCGGTTTGCCGATGTCACACCCGAAGTTCGTCCTGGATTCTTTCCAACAATAGAGCAAGAGAGAGAGGGGGGGAAAAGGGCCCAAACAACATCAAGATGATATGATGCATCTGTTTGCTCAGAAATCCAAGCCTCCCCTTGTGTATCCAAAAGCGCGTATACATAGTAAAAATAATCACTCCCGAAGTCCCGAAGGATGCGAGAAATATCCACACACACTCGCATTTTTTTTATGGAACACCAGAAGAGTACATGGCCTCAAGTACTTGATATACATAGTACATAGGTTGCCCACCGTTCCCACAGATCAGATCAAGATCTCTCTCTGTCTCTCTCTCTCTCTCTCTCTCCAAAGGATTTCTTGGACGAAACAAGCAAGAAAGGAAATTTACCAGACGAGGTGAATGAGGATCGACAGGAAGAGGGGGGGGATTGACCTGCGCGCTCACGTCTTACGGCGCTGAAGGATCGCGATTTGTTTAGGGTCCGTTTGATACTTTAAATAGGACTAGGCATTTGGTTTGTGTTTCTTCTCTCCTCTTTTCGCTGAAAGCCACAAAACCTCACAAGAAGGTGGTGTATGTTGGTATTTGGCATGAATTCTTGTTCTGCCTTTTATATATGTATATATATAAATATATTATTCTAGCTTTCAATTGCTATTCCAGGTTCGATGCTCGACTCACGGGGACGGGATAGATCAATCAAACAGACTCATCAAACACCCCACAAAAGAATCGGTGAGAACAGGTAATTCCATGTCACCTGTTCCAAAGTCCCAAATGGAGCTGAAGACAAGATACTATGTATCTGCAAGTAGAGTGGTTTTTCTTCCCGGATCTACCGACACGATGCTACCGTACGAATAGCACAGGGCTGCGGGCTGAGTTCTGGGCTGAGCCCGGCTGCGCGCATGGCACATGCGGTTTGGCACAGTAATCGCTGGCCGCGCGCGGCCGCAGCGGATCGTTTCTTTTTTGGCCCAAGGCCCGGCTGTAACTCCTCAAAAGGGAAGGAATGCTGGTTTATCTACTGCAGAGACTCAAGTAGTCCATAGTAGAGCGTAAAAGAGACCACTTGATGGCGCTTCAACCATGGTCAAGCAAAGCTGCCCCATAGAAAACAAGCATCAGCTGAAAACTCACACCTACTATGGACATAATTACCCACCCACACACTGACAGAGTACTTTGTATACATAAATATAGAACGAATGGCTAGTCAGCCAAAAGAAGCAAAGGCAGAGAGGCAAACCAACGCGCCAGGGCGCGTCTATTTGGCTTGGTGTGCTAGCATCCCATTGGTCGCATGCCGATCCCACCAACTGTGCTTGCTCTGGATGCAGCCTGCAGACGCGCCCTGGGATATGTGATGGACTCAACCAACAGACCACAGATCCAAGTGCGTCCAAGTGCATCCTCCAGTAAGGCTGACTGAGTGGATGGGCAAGATGGGGTCTTGGGGCTTCCCTGATGCACGGCATAGGAGAAGGGAGGATAAACAACCCCACGGCCACGAAGAGGTCCAATGATGCACATCATGTGTTTTACCGGCTGCATACTCATCCGTGGATATGCACCATACAGCTACTTGACTTGCCGAGCAGCCCCAGCCACTCCAGATATTCCAGTCACCCACCCAGCCTTGTTCGAGCCAAGTCGTGGCCAAGACAGCCAATGAAACGTGGCCCATGTATGCCGAAGCGCGGGCTGTGATAGGAAGCCTGGGACACTTGAAGTCACCCAGCTCTGACCTCTTTGGAAGCTTGACATGTGCAAAGTGCAGAGTGCAGGATGCAAGCGACCGCAGTTGCAGTGCCGCCCTGGTGGGGTTCGTTGCCTATTCCAGCCTGGAATTATGATATAGTATCTCTGTAGAAATAGCTGTTGGTGGCCAGGTGCATGGTTTTAACCCACTTGCCCTCATGGGACCCTCCTTTTGCTTTTGCTTGTGACTGTTTTTGTTGTTCAGCTGAGTCTTGTGCGAGACTGCGTGATTGCTTCCCGCCCATTCCATTGGTTGCTGCGCGAGGCCGGAGTGGTTTGATAAAGAAGCATGTATCCGGCCGAGCAAGAAGAGGGGAGCTACTACGATAGCATCCTAGGTGTTATAGTATAGTGCCAAAGGACAACCTTGGAAAGACACAGACAGGGCCTGAGGGCTGGTATACGGCCAGTAGAAGAGCTGAAGTAGGGATGGCCCCAGCTATACACCAAGAATACGCACGGATAAAAACTGCACTAGAGGAAGGTGAGGCTTCTCTCACACAGTGACATGCAGGGACATCCATGTGCTGGAGCCCGAGAGCTGCCCTGGCAAGCCTGGCAAGCCCTGGCAGCCAGGGGGGAGCCTTGCAGTCGGGATACTATGTACTCAGTGCCAGTGCCTTGAAGGATCACTTCGATAAGCGACGGCTTTCCAAGCAAGCTGCATCACCAACAGCCAGGCCCGCTGACCTTAGTATAGTAGCAGCAGGCGGCAGCAACCAGCAGCAACCAGCATCAACCAGCAGCACCCAGCAGCAGCAGCATTAACCACCACCACCACCACCAGCAGCAGCAGCAAGCACCCACTATAAAAGAGGTGAGCTGAGAGCCAGGAACTGGCACAAAACATTGGCACACCAGGGTCCAGATCCCAAGAGCTGGGCTCCACAACGACGCCATGATGCATTGTTAAACTTAGACCAGTCCGTCATCATTTGTCCACAAGAGCGCACCGCAGCCTCACTTTGCATCTTTCTCTCTCCTTCTTGGCCACTGCCTGCTGTGGCTTCTTTTTCATCATTTTTTTCTTCCTTTTTCCCTTGTGCCCTGTGTGTTGCCTTGTCCACCTGACCTGCTCCGACGTCAGTGGTCCCTTTTCCGCCAGCAAACACACCCTATTAAGTATCTCGTTGTCTCTTGGGCACCAAGATCCATTCTCGCTCCCATATCTGGGAAAATCTTGGCCCGCCGACTCTCGTTCCCAAATCTTAGCGACGAACGGTACCCCGTTGCAAACGGCAACCCGCAAAGACAACAGCAGGCGCGGCATATCTGTCTCTCACTGCGCTTTTGCCCAACATAATTTCTGGCATCTTGGGCTTGCAACCCAGCTTTATTTGCCCTCTCTTCCCATCCTTCTCGTCCGCCGCCTTCTCCTCTTCTGGCGCACCTTGCCTTCCTCGCGCGAGCAACCAGGCCCAGGCCTTTACAGAGACCCATAGCTTGGGACCCCGGCCCCAGCACCCAGCACCCAGCAGCAGCAACCCTAATCACCGCTGCTGCCCTCCGCTATCATAGCAGCCAACCAAACCCGTTACCAGTGGCCCAAGCAGACCGCTTACTGCCGAGAAAATTATGGAGCACCTTCTCTCTGTCTCCTTCGACCACCTCGCCTCCTTCGACGGCCAAAAAATCAAGAAGGGTCTGCGGCAAATCGACGGCCTGCTCGCCCAGGTCTGTCTCTTGGCCCACGAGTCGGCCGCCGCCCGCAACAACAACAAACAACACAACGCCCGCCTGTCGCCCACAGCAGCCACCCCTGCCAAAAAGTCACGATACTCGCTGTCGGACCTCGGCGGCGATGCGGCCTTTCGCGAATTCTTCAAGCTGCAGGATGGCTTCGAGTGGAACATTGCCACGCGCCTCGTCCAGACGCTCGACAAGCTTTACGCAAAGAGCGACGACGGCTCTCTCGACTTGTTGATTGTGAGCGCCCTCGACTCGCTGCAGGGCGTCCTGCTGCTGCACCCGCCGAGCAGGGTGCTCTTTTCCAGGGTCCAGAACATGAATGTACGTCTTGTGGTTCCTCTGTCTGCGTTTTGCTTTGCTTTGCTTTGCTTTGCTTTGCTTTGCTTTGCTTTGCTTTGCTTTGCTTGGCTGTGGCTGTGGCTGCGGCTGCGCTTTCCAGAAACCCATCATATCCACCTTGCTACATGACCCAAAACACTCCCAGACCCGTGCGTTTTCCACATTACAGGCTGCAAAGCATCCCATCGCCCCCCGTTGTTGAGCCCTGCATCAACAATGAAAACGCATACATACATTAGGCGGACCCCACCTGGGTCCAGTCTCCATACTCTTCCAATCTCATCTCTGTGGGACTGACATCACATCTTCTCTTTTTTTGAGTCCATGTTGCTAACCTTTTTTTTTGTGCCAATCTTTAGCTCCTCCTCGATCTACTCGAACCCATCAACTGCCCCGCCATCCAATCCGCCACCTTGCTCGTCCTTGTTGTCGCCCTGCTCGAGACCCCGGCCAACACCCGCGTCTTTGAGGAACTCGACGGCCTGCTCACCGTCTCGTCCATCTTCAAGTCCCGCTCCACCGCCCGCGATGTGAAGTTCAAGACGATGGAGTTTCTCTACTTTTACCTCATGCCCGAGACTGCACCGTCCTCCTACAAGGGCGAGTACGGTGGTCGTCGCAGCCCAGGCAACGGTGGAAACCGCAGTCCGACAAGCAACGGAGGCCACCGCAGCCGGCGCTCTTCGGGCGAGGACGACAAGACGACATTGTCGACGGAGCGCAAGCAGAGGATGCTCGGTGAGCATCTTGCCAATGTCGATGATCTCGTGAGGGATCTGCAGCAGTATATCCCCTTTGGACGGTGATCTACTAGGTTGTCAGAAGTTTATTCTTCTTTGTCATTCCAGTCTATGGTATCCCGACACCATACCCCCTAGTCGGGTCGGTTGCCATTGGGTATGGATCTTGGACACAATTGGCCTTTATATTCCTTGTTTTTCTTCCTCTCTTGTCTTGAGCCCTTTCTATTCTGTTTTCTCTCTACGTCATCTCCATCTCGAGGTTAGGTCTGGGTCTGGTTTAGCATGGTGTTTGTACATTCGGGATCCTTGATTTTGCTGTGTATATCAAGTCATCTTTTCATGGGCGGGCGTTTATGGAGATCCAGGCTCTTTTTTTTTTTTTTTTTTTTTTTTTTTTTTTTTTTTTTTTCATAAACGCGCTTTTTCTTGTCTCATCATACAGGGATTACTTCTTGCATTGCGACGAGCTTCGTTCCTGTCTTGACTGTTTTCATTCTTTGGTACCATCCTAATGTGGCGGCGTGTCTGGAATGTGTTTTTTTATGTTTATTTGCTTATTCAAGTCTATATACATACCCAAGGTCATCAAGGATCAAGCTGATGTGTAATGGTGGTACGAGGCCATGTGTTGTACGATTTGATCGATGATCAATGGATCAATGAAGTGGATGGATGGTATGGAAGTCTTTCTTTTGAGCAGTGATATCCCAATAAAATAAATCAGATTTTCAACAGGAGTATCTTGGATCAATATCACTATGCGACGTGTCTTATGCACTCTTTGGTTCGTTATGATACACATATTTATTCCGGATTTGACTTGTTGCCATCTGCGTTCATATACACCATACCAACATCTTTCGTTGCTTTACTATATACCGGCCACCCAAAATCAAAGTAATCTTACCAAGTCTCTCTATCATGAACTTCATTTATCGAGTTGGGCGATGCCATTTCACTGTACTCACTTGCCGGCGTAGTTAGTGGTTGGGGCCACTGGTAGCCGCCGCCATGACCAGCGCTAGCGTTGGGTCCGGGCACATGGCCAGCATCGTGGCGGTCAGGATCGTCATCGGCGCCAGCTCCAGTCCCAGTGCCAGCCCCCGCGTCCAGTTCAAATCTCCCCGCTATACTCTCCACCGGACTAGTCGGCTGTTGCTGGTGCGGTGCTGACGATGACGCTATAGCAGCGGCAGCAGCACTGTTTTCTGGACCACCACCCACGACACCAGCACCATCACTACTGAAGCCAGACCCATTTCTATGGTGCTGTGCGCCAAGTTCAGCTCGTTCTTCGGTCGTCGGCACCGCGTCGTACCCATATCCGTGGCTGCCATAACCCGCACCATATCCTCTGTCTCCTCCTTGGCCATAATACTCGGGTGATGCGGCGCGATTGTCGTGTTCATTAATCGCAGCAGCAACCCCACCTCCAACCGCTGCTGTCGCCGCCGCACCAGCACCCACAGTCTGACCAGGAGGCAGTGTTCCACCGCCCATCTCGCTATATGGCACTTCGGCGTCCTGCTCTTGATACTCTCGATTGCCTCTCCAGTATCCTGCGCCACCGCCAGGACCACCACCCCCACCCCCACCGTAACTTGTTCCGCCGAAACTCGAAGCCGGGTAGCCGTAGCTACTGGTCCCGTCGACCTCGGACATGTGTGGTCCGCTACTTGCAGCATATGGCCTGAGCCCGCCGTCCGAGGTGATACCGCTTTGGCGGTGATCGGCCGGCGGTACACTAGCTAGCTCCTGCGCCTGCTGACTGCCGCCGCCTTGGTGTCTCAGTTTGCGCCGGCGCCGAATACAAAACCATGTCAACACGCCGAGAACAGCGGCGACGGCAACAATCACCCCAACGGCGATACCCGCCTTGGCCCCGGTTGACAGCCCGTGTGTCTTTTCTATGACGGTGATGCCCGAGCCGGTCGGTGTTATCAGTGACGTTGAACTCGCAGTGGCAGAGGCACACATGAGTTGTGTGGACGAAACAAGCGTGCACGTGTAGCCTGCGCCGCAGCAGCCGCCCACGCCACCCGTAGTACAGTGCGTCTGGCCTTGGACAGAGCATCCAGATGCGAGGGGCGTTACAAGGGAACTCATGGTCTTTGAGGTGGAGCTGACTGAGGAGGTGCCTTCGCAAATGCCGGAGCCTTGTGTGTTGATGCCGCAGTTGAGACCAAAGGCGCAGCACTGACCTCCGAGCGAGGATGGACAACCGTAGTAGGACGAGGTGCACTTGCGAGTCGCGCACAAGGACTCTGTAGAGACGGACGCTGATACCGTCGATGATTCAAGGACGGTAATGGTCGTGAGTTTGGAGGTCAGGTACATGCTTGCCGAGCACGGGTTGCCACATGTTGAATCAAGGTCGCAGCATTGTGCGGTGAAGTCTTCGCTGACAATACAGTACTGGTCATTGGGACAACACATGGTTGAGTTGATATCGCTACCTACATGGAGCGCATGGCGAGGTGAGCGACCGTGTCAGTGATGTTCAAGGTACGTCTAAAGCTGCGAATTTCGTTCAAGAGGCTGCGACTGACCGCGGCCATCGCAATTTTCATAAGTATACGTACAAGGGTGTTTGCCAGTACCGCAGTCGCCGTCGCGTTTGGCCAAGAATGGTGGCTGAGCGTTGCCAGACTGCCAAAACTGCGGCGCCGGGTCCTCCATGAGGCCAAATCTGTCGATCTGGGCGAGTCCATGGTCGCCGAGCAGCATTAGAGCAGCGGCGCAGGAGAGCAAATGCATCGCGGGCCGGATTGTGCGGTCGGTCTATATCTGAAGCGCTCTGAAGAACATAATGGAGTCCATCAAGACTGGCGTTTTCCTGGAGGGGCTTGTATACCTCCAAAAGACTATCAACACCGCGAATGAAAGAGAGATGGATTGGAGACGAGTGCCAAAAACTCCGTGGCAGTAGGAGATTAGATGCTGATGCGCAAAGATAGTCCCGAAGAAGAGGACAGGCCGAAGTGCAGGTCGCCCGATCGGAAAGAAAGCCCGGGGGGGGGGGCGGTCCTGGAGGGGTTCTTGATGATCAGCACGACAGCTGAGTGGCTGGAAATGGCGGCAAGGTACTTCTACCAACGAGGCTGTTGAAGAAGGTTGCTGCAGCGCCGAGTGAGCACCATGGAGTCGAAGCGAATCCTTCATGCATGCTCTGTATGAGCGGGCCTAGTCTGTGCCACGCCCCGGGCCACAGCACCAGCACCAGCACCTAGAACGTAGGGCTGAGGGCTACGGCACCGCCGTGGTGAGAAGAAGATGCAAAGGCGCGCGTTCCCAGAGTAGAGGAAGGGAAGCCATCGTCGCAGCGAGAGTGGCTGCAGCGTGGTATTCTCGTTCCGTTAGCGTGTGTGGATAACGTGAAGCGAGCGAGTAGCTGCAGCACGGCGCACCATCATGCAACCAGGCAACGCGCGCCAACTGACCTGCCTCGTCTGGAGATTTTGTGTAGATACGATGAATGTTGATGCACTCCCAAGAGTGCTCGGAATCACCTTGTCCAAGGTTGGCTTGTTTTCAAACCGATTAAGACACCTTCCCAACAATTGTGGTCGCGCCTGCCGTAAGAAACCATGGCACTTCCTACCAAGCGCAGACCATAAGGAAATTACTGGGTAGTACCTGGGTACCTAGTAGTAAGCAACCAACAGTTCGTTTCATGAACAGGTATCACAACCGCGTCGAGGGAAGAATCTCGGATGCAAGACGATTTGATGAGTTACGGGATACCATCTGATGATCCAACCTTGGACATGAAGTCCAAGGCTGGAGAGCAAAGAATTGACTGTCTGACGAACACTTCTTGATGTGATGGCATGAGATGTTATTCTTGATGAGTCAGCAAGCCACCTGTCAAGGGACTGCAAGATGTACATAGTATCCTCCTCGCACTCTTACCCCGCATCATAGTACATAGTACTATGTACAGTCGCTGTGCATCGCAATGCGCACCACCTCTTCCCGTCATTAAACCTGGCCGGAATTGCGTATTTGCACGGTGCCCGGTCTCGGTGGCCATTCCCGGATTCGCCAAGCAGAGACGTAGCACCCGGAGTGGGGTCAATCCGTCCATCCGCCTTCCGACTTACACGTCGCCCGGTATTTGACGTGGCCTCCACTGTCTTGAGCTCCTTCCACCACCACTGCCCAGGCTGGCGCTGAGCCAAAGAGAGGTCGCAAATTGGCGAGCAAAGGTCAGCAGTATAGGACGACTCTCTACGAGGTACAGGTTTACTTTTATGCTCGGGCTGTCGGCAGTCTTGGCTGCGCACTGTTTCTTTGTGCTTCCAACCAACTCATACAACTAACAAACACAATCTCACGATGGCCGATAAACCCAACATCATCCCTCGCCATGGCAGACGGCGACTTCTCTGCTCTGTGAAACCGCGATACGTGTCAGGCCTCGCTCTAGAGCCCGGACATTGTCTTGGGTGACCCTGGCTTATCACCAGCATGTCGTTCTCGTGAGTGGACAACGCTATTGACTCTATCTCCGGTCTTCGTCGTCGCTCGAATCTGCGGCGCGGAAATGGTTCCGGCCACTGTCTATATCAACAGCATGCCGCGACTGCCCGGACAAAGGCTTTTCACCAAGCTTCACACGACAACCAAAGCACTCTCTTTTTTACAACAAGCCAATTTTTTCTCGGCTTTTTTTTGATACCCATCTTCTATAGTCTTCTCTCATCAGTATCACCATTGTCGTCGCACCCAACACTATCACCACCAACAATCACCACCATGGGTTCTGTCGGCATTGAGGATGACTACGTCCCCACTGAGGAGTTCCAGGTTCTGGAGGACTGTCGTCCCGAAGACGACTCCCTCCAAGCCTTCATGGTCTCCAAACCGCGCGGATTCCTGCCGCGCGCTGAGCCCATCGTCCAGCTGCCCGCAGAGTTCCAACCTCTCGAGGACCTCCTTCAGGCCATGCCAGTCAAGACGGCCTCGGGAGCGCCCGGTTTGCTCGCAAAGAGCCAGCTGGGGCCTACCGTTGACGCCGGCTTCCCTGACTTGACCTGGGCTGTTGACAAGTACAAGGAGAACATGCCTCTGATGAATGCACTCTACCGTGACTACTCGTTCCTCTTGTCGGCCTACTTGCTGGAACCCTGTCACGAGAGATTCCTCAGAGGCGAGCCGTACGGCTTGGGAAGACAGACTTTGCCGGCTGTCATTGCTAAACCCATGGCTAGAGTGGCCGAGTTGTAAGTACCGATTCTCGTTCTCTTTCAATTTTTATCTTGTATTGGATTGTCGGGGTCTCGATGAGACCCTCCTTCACCTTCACCCCTGTTTGGCGGCTTTTCTTTCAAGGCATTTGTTCCATCCACCTGACCTACGTACCGTCTATTACTGGCTTGTCATGATTCCCCTTACGTACCGTCATCGACGACTATTACCCTGCCTTTCCACTCGTCCCGTTGCTACCCGTTGCAACTCCTCTTAGTCGTGTCTCGTCCCAACACATCTGCATATCTCATACATAAGCATTCTCTCTCTCCCTCTTTTTTTCCGTCTTCTTCTTCTTTTTTTTTTTTCTTTCTCTCCCTTTCCCTCCTTTTTTTTTTTCTCTTCTTTCTTTCTTTACTCTCCCTTGACATCTCGTCTCACCTATTCCGCCCAATCATACCATGAATTCCTCTAATTTGAGTACCAATACAGGACCGGCTTCCTCCCCTTCATGGAATATGCCGGCTCTTATGCCCTCTACAACTACCGCCTCGAGGACCCAGCCAAGGGTATGGAATACGACAACCTGCGTCTGATCCGCGCCTTTGAGCATGGCCTCGACCACACCTCGTCCGAGGCTGGCTTCGTGCTCGTTCATGTCGATATGGTCAAGAACTCGGGAGCGCTCGTCTCGGGCGTCGTCGAGGCCCTTGAGGCAGCGCACGAGAGCCGTGCCGCGCTCAACAAGGCCTTGGCCAAGATGCTTGGTGCCATGCAAAAGATTAATGCTACTGTAAGTCTAGTACCTTGTCTATGATACCTCCTTCCTCTTTGTTTTTGTTATCGTATAGTAGCATCGACAACAACTGCATTGATCCAGGGCACGTTGCTGACAATTACTTGACTCTATAGATGGAGACTATGTGGATGAAGTCCAAGCCATTGGACTACACTACCTTCCGCACCTTCATCTTTGGCATCACCAGCCAGTCCATGTTCCCCAACGGCGTCATCTACGAGGGCATCAACGACGGCAAACCGATGTCGTTCCGTGGGGAGTCGGGTGCCAACGACTCCATGATTCCCACAATGGACAACTTTTTGCAAATCCCAATGGTAAGGTTCATTGCATTGACCTTTCTCCGCTCCATTCAACAACTATCTACCAACCCAGGAAGGAATGAAACAGAAGCTAACAACAAATACCACCATCACCACCAGCCCGAAACCCCCCTCACAGAAATCCTCAAAGATTTCCGCAAGTACCGCCCATCCAACCACCGCGCCTTCCTCAAGCACGTCCGCGACAAGTCCACGGCCGTTAACATGCGTGACTTTGCCCTCCGCCTTTCTTCCCCTCCTTCCAGCGACGACCAAGACCAGGACGACTCGGAACTCTGGGAATCCCGCCGTCTCTGGCTGCAACTCCTCAACCAGGTCCGCGACTTTCGCTGGCGCCACTGGTGTTTTGGCAAAGAGTACATCCTCAAAACCACCTCACACCCGACAGCTACAGGCGGAAGCCCAATCATCACTTGGCTGCCGAACCAGCTCAGTGCCGTGCTGCGTGAGATGCGCTATGTGGCGGGCCAGGTGGCCGGTGAGAATGAGGCGCAGGAGAGGAGGCTGTTGGGGGATAAGGTGGCGGATATTATGGATCTTGTGAGGAGGCAGGAGGAGACGTTGCGGAAGGAGGTTGCAAAGTATTGTGCAGAGAGGGAAGGGGGCCAGTGAGGTTGATTTTGTACGTACGCATGAATACCATGGATGCTCTCAGATTGTGTAAGCCACTGACTAGGCTTGGGCAAGAGTTGGTATGTAGCAAGCTGTGGAAGCAGTACTATGTATGTACCCATTTTGACAAGAGGCCATTTAGGCAAAAACAACCGGGACATGTAACGTCATCTTGCTTCTCCTTTAGATGATGTCTAGGATGCCAATTAAGAAAGTAGCAAGGGTTGAGAAGAAGACTAGCCAGGTCATACTGGAGTATCGTGGTAGCTAGCTGTTTACGTCTCTTTTGAAGTGCCACTTGTCCGCAGCCGATATAATACTTCGATTACCTTCACTCTTCGGTTCTTGTCACGGGTCCTTGGGTATGCAACATGAACAGTTTCTGGGAGACTAGATCGCATAGCCCTCGGCAAGGCTGCGTATTCGGTGACAGCCATTGGACGGAGCTGAGGAAACCATACCAGTCCATCGACAACATGGCGCGCGCCCGTCCCTTTCAATTGCCCGTTGGGGATCTATATATTATATCCTGGGTTCCAAACTTGTTTCCCTTCTGTCATTGGCTTTCTGTGTTTGGATATCAATATAGGCTCAGTATCTGGTTTTTCTTTGATGAGTGGTTAAAGTTTCCCAACCTGATGGCCGCGTGAAAGGGATGGGCTACGTGACCGTGTTGCCCCGCTCACCCAGGGTTACGAAGGGAGGTTGAATGCATTGTCTTTCGTTTCGGGCTTTGGCAGATATTCAGTCGATACTGTGCAGGGCTGTATTGGTGCTCAATCAAGCATTCTGCAAATTTTGTTGAGAATCTTATTTTGCAGCCGAAGTACATTATCTTGACCGCTGCAAGGCTCGAGCTGCTTGGCGAGTATCAGCTTCTACACGGGAGCGAGGACATCAAGTATGCGATTACCCTTTGCATAGGGGTTGATGGTTGCTGAATCCATCAGAAGCTAACAGGGGCGGTGCAGTCGATGCGCTACGATTGCTTGCGCTGCACTCCCCAGCAAGGTCACTGCTCCCGGCAGTTTCACGGCTGAACCGGTAATCTACGAGAGATGTACAAGTGATAGGGATGATAGGTTCATGGGGAAGTTGTTTTTGGTGCCTTTTCCTTTGGCTGCAGTTGCGAGTTGCATTGGGTTGTCCAAGCTAGGGCCAGAACCCGCCAAAGTACGGAAACACAGACACTTGTTCTCGGTTGATTTGTCGTCTGAAGTTTGTTAGTCCTTGGGGCGTTCATTCTTTTCTTATTGTTACCTTCTTTGTTGGCTATGCTGCCGTTGTTGGCCTCGTGTCTGAAACCCACAGGTCATACTTGGATCAATTCTGGGTGGTTGATCGCTCTGGTGCATTGCGTTGCGTTGCGTTGGGACCATCTCAGTGAGGAGGAGCCCGTCCAGGGGGCTGATGCAAGTTGTCCGTCGACTCCTTTTCTCTAGTCGCGCCATTGATTGATTGCATGCTGCTACTACATAGTATTGCTGCTGCCATGGACGCGAGTTTGCTGCAATATTGTAAGCAACAGCCCCACTGGTCATGGCAGAGGCCGGATTGCGAAGGTTGGCACATGACGCATTGTGTCGTCAAAAGAATTGTTGGTGCGAGGCAAGCTCTGTCGTGCAGTAAGTACCACATACTGACTGGGTGGGTAGCCAGCTGGGAAGTGTCGAAGGCCAGAAGGCTGACTAGCGAGCATCACCAAGGCAGGAGGATGGGGAGCATGACATCGACAGAGTCACGGAGCCGGGACAAAAGCTGGATCGAGAGAAGGAGGGGTGGGTTCTTCAAGACTTTTCTGTGCACGCGGGTGCGTGATTAAAACCGAGTAGCTCCCCTCTTGTTGGTCTGCGTTTTTTCGCCTCCGCTTCTGTGATAGTCTTGTCGTTGTTGGCTTGGCTTGTTAGCTCGGCACAACCAAGACGCAAATGGCGTGTGCTCATCCTTTTCCCCGTTCTATTTTCCCACTCCAGATGGCATGGCACAGTGTGTGCGCGAGGGGAGGCAACAAAGTAGAGGCCAGCTGGATCGGCTTGTTGCAGAAAGAAAAGGGAAGCCTCAGATGTCATGTTAAAATGAGAGAGCCCCTTTCCCTGGCGTGGCAGCAAACCAACAGCAATCCTCGTTGAGGCTGGCTGTCGTTCAGTGCGTGCTGCAGCGGGTATCCGGAGATTGTGAGGCAGAGAGAAGCTCTGGCGGCTGGCGATTGGCGACGATGAGCAGCCAGGGCAGCCCGGGGCAGCCCGTCACTCGCTAACACATCTGGCCAGGACTGGCTGGCACTTGCCGTGCGATCCAGGGAGGGGGCGATAGCAGTGTGACGGGGCCCTACCCTTTTGCTTATGTACTCTGTGCCTGCAGAAAACCTATGTGCGTTCAAAGTTGGCGGAGCACAGACTCCAATTTGCCTGGCCTGCTGCTATCTCTCATTCTGACTCTCAATCTCACCATCCACTTCGGCAAGGAATGCAATGAGATGGCATGGGATAAGACTGGGCAGAGGGACTTTGGAACTTCGGAATAAGAGGGAACATCAATCTCTCATCTTGTAGATACTTTGATGCAGGTATCTGGCACCCGAACGGAAAGTCCGAATGCTTCACAACACACATGCCGAAAAGGAAAGAGAAAAGACCCTGCGCTGCAAAAGGAAAAGAAGGAAAGAGCAGGGCAGGGTCCAAGGTACAGAGTACTATGTACCGTGTCACATGTACCCCCGTACCCGCGCCATTATGTCAGCCCAGGCTAGGCGCGACGGGGCCGCGGCACAGATGCAGGGCAGGCTCAACAAGGTTGCTCGCCCGGGCTGGCGAAGTTCCCATTTCCTCCTACGAGCCAAAAAGCCGTCCGTCTTCAGAGGGAGCGAAAGAGGGCTGGCCACCTCAGCCCAGCACAGCACCATGACTGAAGCGCGAGCGGCACCATCGAAACTTGAACGTTTCCCTTCCCACCGCGCACCGGGCAGCAATAAAACAAGCCCAGGCGATGGATTCCTCCCACCATCGCCCGCCCATCACATTTCCCTCCTACACTTCTCTTTTCTCGTCATCATCACCGCCGCCCACGCCCACCATATCCCAAAACCACCATAACCACCAACTCGCAGCCTGCACCACCCCGCCAGCTGACTTTTCTGCATCCCACCGCCGCAGCCAAACAAACCCCCATCATTCTTCTGCTACCCACCTGACCACAAGGCCGATCGGTCTGCTCACCACCTGATAAAGCAACCGGCAGTCCGCCAGCCAGCGAAAAAAACAGTGACTCGCCAACAACAGAACGCACACTCACCCTCCCACGCAATTTGACCACTTTTCCCTGTCTCTGTCTCTTCCTTTTTTGGCATCCGGATCCTGACCCCCGAAAGGCATTGAAACATCTGCCACGCGGGTCAGCGATCTCTACTCAATCATTTGCAAACCACAACCAAACCTCCACAAAGCAAGAGAGATTGGAAAGAAAAAAAGTTGCCCGCGCGTTCTTCAAAGCAACAATGGCCCACGCCACCAGCAGAAACGCTATGCCTGCAAAGGACAAGCAGCGCAAGCCCTCGAGCAGCAAAGACTCCAAGCTCGTTACTCTCAAGGTGTCTGTTGATAAGTTGCGGGCCATCATCGATCCCAACTATCAGCCCGCCGTCAAGGAAGACACCCCAATGCAGGACATCAAGGAGTCGCCCGGTGCTTCAACTCCCCAGCCAGCTCCTGCTGCTGAGTCGAACCCCGATCTTGCCTCCGAATCCAGCTTGGCTACGCCTGCAAATGGCGGCACCCCCGTCCCACCTGCAATGGCCCCCCCCGACAACAAGAAGAAGGGCGTCAAGAGGTCCGCAGCTGCAGTGAACGGTGATGGAACGGCAAAGGTCCGCGGAAAGCCTGGTCCTAAGAAAAGGCAGCGAATGTAAGTCGCCGTCCACCATTCTCCAGCGATGCATCAAAAACTGATTGCTGACAATCTTCACAGGGAAGACGGTACTCTCGAGCCCGCCCGAGCGAATGCCCACCGACTGGGCCCCAAGGCAAACCAAGGTGCCATCAACGCTGGCCTGCGTGCCCTTGACCGCTCTGGCAAGCCATGCCGCAAGTGGAACAAGGGCAGCTTCCGTCTCAAAACCTTCACTGGCGTCGAATGGGAAATCCATCGCTGGACTGCTCCTGCTAAGCCAAAGCCTGTCGAAGCTACTCCCGACGAACTGCCTACGTCCACCGCCGTCTCTACTGCAGATAGTTCCAAGGAGAACAAGGAAAACGGACAACCGCCTGCCAAATCCGAGAACAGCAACTCTGGCGGAGACGTCGAGATGCAGAGCGTCCCTAGCATCCAAGCCTCGTCGCCCGCTCCTGTGGCCATCTCAGCCGGTGCATAGATATCGTCGCTCCCAACACATGTACTAATGCCACATGGACCATCATTTCGCGACTTACGACTCTTTTATTTGACTTATGGTTTTCTGGACGGTGGAGTATAATACAACGGCGTTTATGGGGGGTTTCAATCATGGGAAAAAGGGCCGCCGGTTGCAGGTACCACTGATCTGGGGCAAGTGAGATTGTTGACCCGGCTTGCGGTCCGTCCCTGTGCTCTGTTGTCATACTGGGGCTCATGGAAACAAAAAGATATCATGCTCGGATGGCGTTGACGGACTCGCTTCACAGCTCCTTGCTGTCATGTTGAACACGGCGTTTCAGGGGTTTCATGAATATCAGAATATGCGTTAAATTGTATAGAAGGACGTCTTAATAGTTCTAGCTAGTGTTCGGACTGGCATTTTGAGAAATTGTATGTTGCATTGCTACATTTTTCACAGTACTTTTGCCATGTTTATTGTGACTGGTTCGTCGATGTTCCTCCCACCGTCCACTTGTGACATGCTCTCTGGGAGATGGCTTATCAGTTAGGTTCTGGGCAGAGTCAAAGATACTTTCGCACTAGCGGAACAGAGGACCGCCAATAAAGCGAGTCAAAAGCATGTCAACAAAGGAAGGTTCCTGTCCTTTCTGTATTCGACACGTTGCAGCTTGCCGCACTATCTCGTAGTCAGCTCGGAAAACTCGGTCGAGACCTACAATATATATTTGGGTAGAAGCCCTGAATGGTAAATAAGTAATGATAGGCCCTGAGCTGGTATGGGACTTCAAGGTGCCCTATGGCAAGATAGTACAGGATCTGATACATATTGAACGCCATTTTACAGTGACAGTTTGCAACTATTCTTTGCCAAAACCAAACTTGATGAGCTTGAACCGAGCTTTGGCAGCTTTACTCCCCTATTGGCTACATATCAGTAGGAGAGCAACTTTTCTCTTGTCGTCATTGTTCCTCAACATGGTGCAAAAGTGCACGAGAGATGGCATCAAGTCCGACCAAATCCCCTTCAACGGAGCCTTCCTTCCCCCGGGTCCCTAGGTGTGGGTAAACTTCGATCTTGTAAACAATAATTTCTCGCATCCTCCCACGTCGTGATGGATTGATGAAGAGATGTGCCATGTCTTTTGGCTCTGGGTTCAGCGACAGATAAGTCAAAGGGAGCAAGCGTTGTCGGCACCGGACCGTATCCGATTTGTAAGTACCTAAATAGGTAGCAAACATAGTGGCAGCGGCTGTTTTCGGGTTGGAGGAAGTTGGCGACTAGGCTACTAAGTAGCTGAAAAAAATACCGCATGAATCCAAGCCATAGCTCAAGATATGATATTGCATATTGAAATACCAAGGAGAAGCACGTGTGGTGTTCGAATTGCATGTCTAACTGGCCTGCTCTCAGATTGATTGCATTGTGAGAATGAACAGACACTGGTGTAGACGGTGTAGTGCTGGATGTTGTTGGTTCATGGCCTGTTGGCGTGCCTTTTACTTACCCCATATTCTTGCCCACTGACCAAAGTACATAAGTACATAGTATATACCTCTGTGCTGAGTGGGGAGCAGTGAGCATAGTAGTGGCGCACAAGCTCAGTGGAGACATCGATGCATCATCGCCTCCGCCTCCGACGCTGGGGCACATGCCGTAGTATGTACTGCCACCCATTGTACTTCGGGTAGCTGCTACTTGTGCCAAGGAGCAGCAGCTACATAGGATACTGCTATACCCCAAGCAGCGCTGCTCCCACTATCTGGACCCCTCGTGATATGATAACAACCAACAGTGTGGATAGGCAACGTCCTCTTTCTCCGCCAAACCACTCTGCCAACTACTCCGACTTGCAACCTCTCTTGCGACGTGCCTGCTGAACCATTTTGACTGCACCTCCCGCCGCCCAAGGCTTCTCTTGCTTCATTGTACCAGACCCGCTCGTCCTGCTGGCAGACAAGGGCCTTTTGTTCCGGGCTACCCTCTTGTCGTTTTGTTTGGCTCCCCTGTCTCGACTGAGCGCGGGAACCCAGTGACGTGCCTCCACTTCCCAACGTCCCCAAAAGGTGGTGCATCCCATTCCGGCCTGGGCCTGGCTTAGAACCAACACTCGGCCACAAAGGTCACGGACGACACTTCTACCACGCACACTATCGAGTGAGTGCCTTCCACCACTGCGACGTGTCCTTGGCGAGCCAGCAGCTGTGTCTTGACCTACGAAACATTACAGAACTACCTAGGTACTGACTGATCAAACGGCTCTTACAAGCCTCCTCACTGCGCAAAACCTCCTCGACTTGGTCAGCCCGAGAGCTGCTGAACCGGCGAGCACCTCTTCTGCAAGCTTCGAAGCCACCGTTCCATCCCACTGATACAACCCGTCACACTACAATCCTCGAGTTTCCTCCCCAGCACGGTATTCGAGGCGACGACCAGGCACCTGTGGACGACTATGAGTAGTCCCTTTCAACCATCCTTCAACGCCCCAGGACAACACGACGGAATCTACGACGCAAACCAGCCTCAGGCCATCACTTATGCGCGAGTAGCAGCGTCCAGCTCGAGTGCGAGGACGGCAAGCAGCAGCCGGATAGGGCCGGCCTCTTTCAGCAATATTCTCAACCCCACAGAGGGTGATTGGATCACTTCATACTACGCCTCCAATCTGCCACCGAGCAGCCATCACCACGACGACAGCAACCATTACGAATCAGAGTTCGGCATCATGACGCAGAACGGCGCCAACACTTTAGACGCAGTCGCGGGCAATGGCTTCGATGGCGAACCAAGTCGACAACTTCCGGCCTCTTCACGAGCCTTTGAACTTTTCATGACGAGAGCGACCCTCGATACTTTGCCAGTGGTAGAGCCCATATTCAACGGCCGCGCAGAGACAGTCCCCGCACCAACCACTTCGAATATCGTTCAGACTACCTTCCCCCGACCATCGTACTTGGAAGGATCAAGTTATTTGGAGAAATTGGAACAACAAACACGGCGAAAAGCGTTGCTACAGATGAGGTCGACAGGTACACAAACCAACAATGGCAGTAGTCTTGCTTCCCAGGGTGGCAAGGCCGCCACACCACAGTCGTATCACCTAGGTATTGCGAGGGATGTGGTAGAGCGAGTATCGCCACAAGAGCAGGAAGAAGACACGATCGATGCGCTGCCGACCCGCTGGAGCACCGCTAAGGAAGACAAGGCCGCGAGCTTGGAGGTTTTGTCGGACGGCCTTGAAGTCAAGTATACGGCGGGCAAGAGCCCTAGCGAACGAGATCATGAGGCATGCTCCGTGCGTGCGGATAACTACATGCCGCCGCAATGCGGCTTGTATTACTTTGAGGTGACAATTTTGTCGAGGAAGCACAACGAGTGGGTTTCTCCCTTTGCCTTTTTGCGCATGAATGGCGACACTGTAGCGAAGATGTCGCGGCCCGTATCTGCGGTCGATAATTGGCAGGAATGGATTTGGCTAAACATCTCCTTGCTGCAGTACTACCATTGGCATTGGCTTTTCGAGTAAGAACGTTTCCATAAACCGGGCTCCCGGATGGGAGCCAGAGTCTTGGGGGTACCACGGTGACGATGGCCACATTTTCACCTCACAAAACGTGGGCAAGCACTATGGTCCTACGTTCTCCGCTGGCGACACGATAGGCTGTGGTATCAATTTCAGAACGAACAACGCTTTCTTTACCAAGAACGGAAAACACCTAGGTACGTGCTGCGCACTTCATCTTGAGTGCTCTTTTGGAAGGCGGGAGTTTGGGGGATACAATCGTGGCTGCCGCAAGCTAACCAGACATGACCCATTAGGCCAGGCTTTCCAGGATGTCAAAGGGAAGCTGTACCCCTCGGTCGGCCTTAAAAAGCCAGGAGAACACATCCGCGTCAACTTCGGACAAACAGAGTTCATTTACGACATAAACGGACTCATGAAGGCATGTCATAAACCACTTTCGTTCAAAGTCTTAACTTTATTTACCCTCCCAACCTTTTCCCCCTTCCTTTCTTGTCCATCATGGGAAAGCTTGCCAGACGATTTACCGTTGCACGGAGCAGCCAAGGCTACGCGGCTTCTACTTCGTGGTTTCATGCCACACCACTGCGACGAACTGCTTCGGTACCATCAAGGTCGGCAAGCAGCTTTTATTTGAGTCTTTCGACGCCAAGCAGTCTCAGACTACCGATCTTGAGTGCTGGTGGTCAATTATGCGACAGCTCAAAGAGTTCTGATGAAACCACCCACAAAAGCACTTCGCATTACACGTTCAAAGGGTTCTTGTCTTTGGTGGGCGAGTTGTACTGGGCAAAACGTGGCTGGGTCCGCTCGCTATACTCAGATTTGGAACAACACGAGCTAACTCTCTTCTTTAGTTGGAGATTGGCCGGCTGGAAAAGGAGATATCACAAGTCGACACGAGTAGACTTGCACCACCACTCAGCGAAACCGACCTCATCCAACAGTTGGTAAGTTTTGATTTGCGAGGACTCCGTCTTTCCGCCACCTTAGCGCTCATTGTGGGTATAGGTTCTACAATTCCTTCAACATGATGGTTACGTCGAAACCGCGCGAGCATTTGCCCAAGAATTACAGACCGAGAAGCAGTCGCTATCATTGGATCCCGACTATAAGGTACCAGGCATCAACATTAAGGATGATGAGCATGCGAATAACCGGCAACGTAAGTCTATGGCCATGGAATGGAAGCAAACTCGCTAAAAAGTGACTTTACTGATCGGCTATAGTGATTCGCCGGGCCATTCTCGATGGCGACATTGACAAAGCGCTCAAGCACATGAACACGTATTATCCACACGTCCTAGAGAAGAATGAGCAGGTTTATTTCCGCCTTCGGTGCCGAAAGTTTATTGAAATGATTCGGCGTGAGGCAGAAATGAACCTGGTGGGTGGAGATAAGCGCAGTCATAACGGACACCTTCACCCACCCGAGTCTGAAGATGTAGATATGGACGATGACGTTGAGGACTTTGACGGCCAACAGGACCAAGGTGGCTCCCGTGACCTCACCCAGGTGGCGTTGCTGTACGGCCAAGATTTGCAAGCCGAGTACGCCGGCGACGAGAGGAGAGAGGTACGACAAGCGCTCGAAGACATATTTAGTCTAATTGCGTATCAGAATCCTCTCAAGGAGTCCAAAGTGGCTCATCTTCTGGATCGCAAAGGCCGGGTTGCTGTTGCAGAGGAACTCAACTCGGCAATTTTGCGTAAGTTTTTATTTTTAAATTTCCCTTGAATCTGGTGGGTCTGTTTGGAAGCTAATATTGTTGCGGCGCAGAATCTCTGGGTAAATCTTCCCGTGCAGCCGTTGAAAACATTTACGCCCAGACAAGTGTACTGCTGGACGATCTAGCAGAGAATGGCGGCCCTGGCGCCTTTGTCACGATGAAGAGCATCATTGACGAGATTGAGCCCGACAAGCCTGACTTTTGAAGGCTTTTTGTTATCACTCGTGCTGCTAGCGTTGCTAAGGCTTGATGAACAAAGTCTCAGTGGTATGCCAAAGTTTAATAGACACACGAGTACCAGCCTCACAGTTGATGCCTCTATAATCATCACTACACAACAGATCATCTCCCATGTTGGCGTTCTCGGAGCTACAAGTTTGCGTACGGTTTCTTTGGTGGGAGGGGGTTGTCCTTTTTCTTTGCCTCACATTTGATACTAAGGCGCATTCGAATAGACGCATTTGTTAGGCAAATTTGGAGGTTTTGTTACACAACTGGGCGGCGAAACTCAGGATGGTTATTAGTGCAAAGGACAAAGAAAGGCATATCAGCGTGTTTGGGAAATAATGCAGAATAAGCGTTCAGCAGCTGCCGTGTGCTCCTGTGGGGCATGTGGACTTTGATATATAGTAAAGGCTTGTGAGGAGTGGGTTGTTGCCCTCCAATCGAAGTAGGAACTTGTCCGTCTATTAGAAATTTGGATGCGGTGGCAGCAGCGATAGCAGCAGCAGCAAAAACTCTCATCTCATACTTCTTTTTATACTACAATGATTGCACTGTTCCACGAGTCTTGTTTCTTCACCCTGCAGTAGGAGGATTTTATCAGTATTCTTCGGAATAAGGGGCGACCCCTCCGGCCCCGGCCCTCAATAAGCTGGTGAAGGGAAAAGGATGATTGGCTGCGGACGCGGGGAAGAAGAGGACGAAGAAGAAGGAGGCAAATAGAAATAGGCAAATACAAACATACAATGCCATTTCTTACCATCAAAGTGGTGGGATAATCATCTATATGAACTCCACGCCAACGGCATATATGGCAACAAGATAGTTTAGTATGTGGGAATGTTCTCTCAGGCACCAATTTTAGATTTATTTGTGTGTTCTAAGAGATAAAATGAAAATTTAACAGAATGGGTTAACGTTGTCGGAATTTCTGTGAGCCAAAGAAAAAAAAAGCCGAATTATTTCGGATTTCCGGCGAGATAAGTTGAATGGAGGTAGTGGAATAAAGTATAGATGTGCGTCGGTAGGTGGATAGGTGGATAGAGTATTCATAACTGAATAAACCTGATGTCTTTGTTAGAGGAACGAGTATTTTCTTTCCTTAGGGAAATGAAATAAATCTTGTGTTGTATTATATCGATGGGTTTCAGTTCTATAAACCGCGGCCGCTAGGTTTTTTTTTTTTTTTTTCATTTGTGCTGGTAACCTGGGGGGTAGGTCCAGTACAAGCCTTGACCTTTGGGAGCATGGTGCGCATGAGTAGAAAGGATCCCCAAATGTCCTCTTTGCGCGACAAGCGCTGCTTGATCTTTGAGCAAACTTTGCTCGATCGCCAACCCCCGTCTTCACTCAAGTTCTCAACGGTAAAGTGAAGTCAGTTTTAACTTAACTTCAGCCCATCGACTTGCGCGTTCCCCCAGCACCGCTCCACAATCCTCCTGACGTGCGCCACGAGGTGGGGGCACTCTTGTATAAGAATCTGCCGGAGCGTATCATCGCCCCAGTGCGTGTCCTTTTCTCCTTGATGGCCCGCACCTGCGCTTGCGTCTGCAGCTGTGCTACCGCTACATCTGTCTCCGTCCAGGATGAGATAAGTGTAGCTAAAGACGCTGGCGTCAAAGAGAGTTGGATGTGGACTGGAGAAGAACCATGGTCCTCCTCTTGCTGCTGCTGCTACTGCTGACGCAGCACCCCCGCTGTAATTGTTGGTTGCCAGGTCATCCTCATCTTGGTCGTCCCAGTTTTGTTGTCGTTCAATGTCACTGTCACTAGCGCTTTGCACCAACAGCATCTCAAGCGCAAGTAATGCGCTCCGCGCCGCGGCGTAGACGGCCTCGGCGTTCACAGTTGTGCGGCCGCCTAGGGCCCAAGTGAAGAGTTTACTTCCAATACTACCGCCATACTCCCCTCCCGCATTGTGGTTGCTGCTGCTGCTGCTACTGCTGCTTGTTGTTTCGTTGGATTTGCCAATTTCTGCACGCGCTGCGGTGCGCAGCTGCTGAAGAAGCGTTGCGCGGATGAGTGTCGAGCGCGAAATGGGGTTGATGTAGAGGTCTCGCAAGAGGGGCTCATTTGCGGGGGCGAGGTAGAGGGTGTACAGCCAGGCGTTGCGGATAGAGGTGTCGAGGAGGGCTTGGTAGGCTTGTTGGCGGTGGTGGCGCTGGTCTGGGGTTTGTTGGTTCGTTTTATGCTTGGCTGGTGATATGGAGGATCTGGAAGAAGGCAGGGAGCCGTGTTGTCGGACGTACGAGTCGAGACGGGTGGAAGGAATGGGGAGCAGCTGGCGCGCGTCGAGACGAGCTTCGGGCCCTGTTGCTATAGCGGGCTGGAGGAAGGGAAGGGCGCCGGTGGGGGAGGCATGGTTGGTTGAGGAAACGAGACGGTGTGGGATGGAGGCAAGGAGGAGGTAAGTCTGTCATTGGATTTGCGTTAGGATAGAGGCTGGCCATGTGAGTAGACTATGGGTTCGTAGACTGTAAACGCGAACGTGAACTGACCTGCCACTTCAGGCACGAAGGGTTGAAGCTCGGCAGGCCTCTGGCTGCGTCGTGATCTGACGCAAAAACATGGAGGGCAGGCAGGGAGCTGGGCGGCGGGCAGCCGCTAGGCAGGTTGTTTGCGGCGTAGACGACGAGGGGCACGGCGGCGAAGAGGCTCTCGAGGGGCCGCGGGATGGGTGGGATCCAGCTGCTGCTCTTGGTGCTACTACTGCTGCCGCTACTGCTGTTGTCGGACGAAGAGGAGGCGGGGTGGTGGCCGTCGCCGCCAGAGGTGGGTTGCGGGGTGGCCTGTGTGGTCGTCATTCGTCTTGCAGAGACAGCGCCGACTGAGCTTGCTTGGGGATGCGGCCGACTGGTTTGTTTGCGCGAGCCTTGCTGGCTGCTTGGTAGGTGGGGTTTGGAGGGGTTGTTTGGACGGCGAACCCGGGGAAAGAGGAGATTGGCAGGCAGCTCTCGGGTCTTTGCTCTGCAGGCATCAAGGGTTGCACGAGCGAGGGGTACGAGCCGGGTCGCATTGAATTTGCAGCGCAGAGCCTCAGGGCTGGTGAAAATTGCATCGACAAGGCTGATGGGGGCCAGGCACGGAGTACGGACTGACGTCGGCGAGGCTGTCGTTTTTTCACAAGGCCGGGGTGGCACGGTTGCATGTCCAGAGGCATGATAGTGGGGTACCTTGGTAGCAGCAGCATATGCAGGTACTGGACAGGTACCGCGCTACTTTCGGGGATTCATGGTTGGCTTATCTAATCCATCTACAGCCGTGGCAAGGACACAGCACGTACCTCTTTCAAGCTGGCCATCAGAGCATATGGCAGTCGATGGGGAGCAAGAACATGTCTTGTCAAACCGAGTTTGCGATCTCAAATGTCCTTTCCCGCGGTCCGATGTCCCATGTAATTATTTGATGAGGAAAAGACAGAGAGCTGGTCGGTGGATGGGAGGCCGGGCCGCCGAAGCATGCGGCGAGAGTTTGACCGATTCTCCACTGCATGGCGAGCTTCTTTGCATCTGCAGCAAACCTGCCGTTGCTACATAGTACATGGTACACTTTGTATGCTATACTAGTAGCGCGGCGAGAAATAGAAAAAAGAAAATCCACTGAATGTGGTGTCAAGAGGATATCGTACATGGTACTGAGAATACAATGACTGAATCATTACATTCTTGGATGCCAATTGGATGCCACCAGGCGCAGCAGCCAATGAAACACACGGTATCGGAAACTGCTGGAAAGGGGATGAATCTAGATGATGTTGCATCATATACTTTGCTATGCAGAAGTACTTGATCGAGGGCCTGTGCAGCGTGCAGTATTCGCCCTGGGGACCTTGCATGTACCATAGTATGTTTTAGAATCGCAAAAGATCGTAGACACGGTCTGTCCTACCATTCGCAGATTGTCTCTTTCTTTCCGGAAAAAAAAAGATGACCATTCATTCATCCCTTGCTTGGCAGAAGATGGAGCATTCATTGGTCCTGATCAAGTCAGATTTCATCATGCAGGCCAATACATAGTCTCAATTGTTTGGTATTTCTTTTTCTTCTGCTCTTTTTTTCCCAAAGCGGGACAGAAAGGAATACTCCAAAGAAGGAAAAAAATGAACGAGAGAAGACGACAGGTTCATAATACTAAACAAGTAAAAAAGAAAAAAAAATGGTCATGCAAAACTGGAGCCCAATATACCTAGTACAGCAATCTTTTGCCTCGGCCAAATATCCCTGACGACGCTTCGGCCGCTGCGGCGTGTCCTGCCCTGACGATAGTCCCGTCACTCTCACGATCTGCCGAAAAGCGCCCGAGGAAGGGAAGGACTAGAAAGAGAGGGGGGAGAAAAGAGAGCGAGAGAGAGGGAGAATTTGCGGGCACACTATGTACTCTGTACTATATGCAGGGTTCTTGTTGCTTAGTTTGCTCGCTTCCGGATTGTCCCGTCGGATCGTGCTACCATGGTGCGATGAATGGTCTGGTCGGTGCCTCAGAACTGCAGAATCACTGGACGACAACGGACGCATTGCTTCTCTTCGTTTCTTCAGTTGTGCTGGCCATGCGGAAATGCCACTTTGGCTTGATGATTGCAGCTTATCATTGGACTCGAGCGGGCTGCTTGCCGAGATTGGGGGCGCACTTGCATACACACTACATAGTACACTACTATGTATAAGCCGCGGGCCACGGGCGCCTTCAAAACTCTGCTAACCATGTCGATTCCAGCACGAGACAATCGCAGCCCAAGTGAACGCCAGACAACAAAGGGAGTACAACTTCTTCTACCATGTATGGATATACGATGCAGTAGTACATAGTAGCCCACGGCAACACACCTGCACTCTATCCTAATGCATTTTGCACACCCTTTGTCCGGACAGCACGGACCAAGGTGACACGACTAGTTGACAATAGCGTCTCCATAAAAAGAACAGCCAAAGAACAAATTGCTCTCCCAGTTCTCCCTCGGTGCTAATTCGGTAAACAGGAGGTACTTGGCACTGCGGGGCCCCACAAAGGTCTTTCCACTGCGCGGCACTGCCACGGCTGGCGGCGCCGTCGATCCGTCTGGTATCTTGTGCTAGAGCAAGACACCATGCGTCGACAAGGTGTCAGAGAAAAAAGAAAATAAAAAGGAAGGGAAAGGGGAGAAAAGGGCAGAGGCCTCTCCCCCCGTTTTGTCTCGTTTTGTCTTGTACTAGCCGGATTCCTACAAGCATTCATGACGATTATCGTGGATGTAATTGACACAGATACACAGATCGATGACATCAAAAGAGGCGCCGCTGCAGAAACGGTACAGTTGATACCTAGTAGAATGCAGCCAGAAACAGAAACAGGAACAGAACAAAGCAGTCGCATGATGTTTCTCTGAGCCCAAATTTAAAAGTAGTCACCAGTAGTACAGGGCAACACTCGGCCTGTTGATCCGCATAATAAGAGTGCTCGTCTGCAATGTATATCCAGTAAGACCAAGGGAAGAAAAAAAAGAGGGCTCGAGAGAAAGCAGATGGATCGTCTCGCGGGCTCGCTAGAAGGAGACAATGCCAGGGACTAGCCAGCCAAGTACCCAGATACCTGGTCCGTGGCGCACCCAGGGCCCCTAGCACGGTGACTTTGCTCCCTCCCCAGCGCAACCCCACCTCAAGTGTTCTGGGGGCTCGGAGTACCGCCGATAGCATCAGACAAGACGCAGCAGGCGCAACCCAGGCGCAACTCAGGCACACACAAAGCAGGCACAAGCAGCAGGCACGGTGCTACCGCTACCGCTACTGCCCGTTGCCAAACATCCTACACCATCCATTCCTTTTTTTTTTTTTAAGCCTCTCGCATCTGGCGCCAATTTTACACCCTCCCCGTCTCACAAAAAGCCTAAACAGATACTTCTACAAGGCTCTCGCCCGCATTGTTGCCTTGGTTGCCTACCTGCTCTGCTGTCTTGGCTCTCTTTCTCTTGCACGCCTTTCCCAGATTTGCTCTAGTCACGTTGCTTATCTCTGCTCTTTGCACGCTTCACCAGTTGTCGAGGACCCTCTTGAACCGTTGCGCTTCCTCGCCGTTCTCGTTCGTTCTCTTGTGTTGTCCCCACCGTCGCATCTCGCCAGGGCCTCGCCTGCTCGGTGATTTGATCTTCACCAATACTGACATCGCCCTTGACCACCACATCACAAGAGATCCTTGGCTGCAAATTCACCCCCAAATATAAGCTCCAATCATCTCGAGCCGTGGCCGTTACCGTTCCCACAGCGCCGCCGGAATAAGCCTCCGCCATCAACCTCGGTTCTTGTGCCTCTACCACAGTAGACATACGTCCCACCTTGTCACCAGCACCCGCAGCCTTGCTTTTCAAGTTGCCCCCAAAAGGGCTGACGCACATACTGCACCCGCGCATACGCTTTGGCTCCACCTTCGATTCGCGCGCGCGCTCTCTCTTTCTCGCTCTCTGTCTTTCCCTGTGTCTCTCTTATAAACCTACACTACTATTACAAGCGTGTATTGGTCTGCTTCCTGCTTAGAGTCCCTCATTTTCAGCATTGAGTCTTCTCGAAAGCAGCGACTTGAGCAGGTCTAGCTTCAGCAACCTCGCCCACACTATATCGACGACGCTGCCGCCTACGCACTTCTTGCCATCTGCCTTATCAATCGACCATCATCGTCTTCGTTTCATCCTTAACGGCTACTGCCACTACGATCACCATCTCGGCTGACGGCGGTTGTATGCAATTAAGAACACCTAGCTATATATAAATTCCAACCACAAACATAGAGAAATCTGACCACAACCGAAACGAATCCAACCCTAACCTCGTTCTCCGATCAAACAACAACAAACCCAACACAATGAACGCACCAGTGACGTCGCCGTCTCAGCAGCAGGCCCACGCCTCGGTTCCCTGGGCTCAGCAGCAGGCAATCCAACGGGCAGCAGTCCCACCACCACCACCTCACGATACTAGCAAGCCTCCTTCAACCGACGCTTTCCTCAAAGATTTCACCTTGGTTGCTGAGGCTGCCAAGCGTGCCCAAATCGCTGTCATGATTCGCGACCTCGAGAACATCGGCTTGTGATGATGTAATGGGTGTACAAGAGGGAGAGAGGCAGGTGAAGTAACTGGAAGGATCCATGCGCAAAATCAACCAGATCGCTTTGGCAACACTTGTCTACTGGCACGAGAGCCTTCCGGTCACTCTTGCCTTCCTCTTGTCCTCTTGGGACTTGAATTTTCTTACATTATCACATCCTTTTGATCATGGCTTGCTTGAAGGAGTGCCATCATATCTCAGCCGAAAATGGCTCTTGTCTACTTGAACTTGCCAGCTGGCAAACACACAAGACTCGCGGCGACATCCAACCAGGAATCCCACCAAGGCTCCACAAGCTCTGCTTCAAGTATATCGGAATCTTACCAGTCAGCGAGTCTCTTATGGTTTGATCTGTGCCAACTCTGTGTCGTGGTATTTTCCGCGCATGCCCGGTCCTCCAAATCGACAGAAACTGGTTTTAAGCGGTCACTGCAGAAACGTGAACACGAAGCGACATACCAGCAGAGCTATGTTGGTGACCATCATTCACAATCTTGTCTCTTGGGCTTTTGAAAGCTACCTTCGAAACAATATGGCTGCGGAGCATACAACGTCCAAAAAGCCGGACGCTTACGCGGCGTTAACAGCAAGCCAACTCACTTAGGCAGCTCAGCACAGAGCCAAGCTGGGAAAGCCTTCCAAAGACTCGCGAGCGGCGTATGGAGTTGGGTACATGGGTTTTGAGACATCTTTTAAGCGACTTGCTGGGATATATATTTCCTTTGAATCTCCTCGTCTAAATCACCGCGAGCATTATCCTTATCTTGGCCTTTTCTTTCTTATGATTTGCTATATCAGGCTTTGCTGCGTTTGCGCATGAAATCTGGATTGTTAAGGAAATGGAAATTCTAGTGATTAAACACTGATAATAGCGGTTGGTTGACTTTACACATGATGGTCAAGGGAATATCTTCAGACATGGGTAATTGCCCAGAAGGAGAGACAAAGGCATGAATGGAATTGGAAATGAAGTGGACCATGCATTTCATCACTACGCGGTTGCTTACAGTGTGTTCAAACTAACCATTAGAGTTAATACAAACAAGATGTGCTCACCCAAGACTTGATTTGGCCTTTTGACAGCATGTCGACGTGTCTTGCTGGCTACTAGTACAGTGAGAGATCCAACGGTTGCTTGTTGGGAGTAGTCTCTGGCATTTTGGAGACAAGATTCTCTCGCCAACAAGACATGAATAAAGCCAACCGTCTACTGGACCACAACCTCTTCTACTTTTTTTTTTTCAGAAAAAAAAAACACCAAAAAAACATGTACGCCTTCCTCACAGCTTCGAGAGAAGGTGCATGCCCCCATCCAGAGACAGCGTCGCCCCATTCACAAACGCACCGGCGCGCCCGGCAAGAAACAGACACGCGCCCGCCGCATCCTGCGGGGCGCCGATCCTGCCCAAGGGATTGGCCTCTGCGAGCTCGTCGCCCATGGCATCCAGCACCGTCTTCATCATCTTGCTGGGGAACGGCCCGCAAGCCAGGGTGTTGACGGTGATGCCGCGGGGGCCCAGGGCGACGGCGAGGGTGCGCGTGAGCTGGTGGAGTCCTGCTTTGGAGGCGCTGTAGGCGTAGTTTTCGAGAGACGGGACGCGGAGGGCGTCGATGGAGCCGATATTGATGACGCGGGAGGGGTCGGCGGTGGGCTTCTTTTTGTTGTTGCTGTTGTTGTCGGGTGAGGAGGAGGCTTGTTCGAGGAGTGGGGTGAGGAGCTGCGTGAGGGTGAAGACGCGTTGCAGGTTGAGGGTGAGGAGTTTGGTCCAAGCTTCGTCGGGATGCGTGTCGTAGGGCTCACCCCATGCGGCGCCCGAGTTGTTGACGAGGATGTCGAGGCCGTGGCTGGAGGAGGAGGAGGAGGAGCCTTCGCGTGCGGTGAGTTGGGCGGCGAGGGATTTGCATGCTTCGAGGGATTGAAGGTCTGCGGGAAGAGAGATGGCGGTTCCACCTGAGGGTTTACCTAGTTTGTGGGAAAGGAAGAAAAGAATGATGTTAGTATTTTTTCCCCCTCTTTCTATTCTGCTTCATTCCATTAGGGCCCGTAGAGGGCAATGGTGAGGTCGAAAGCCAAAGCCGATTGGAAAGGGACTTTGGGAAACGGAGGAGCGCATGCTCGACTGTCTTGGAGAGCAAGGCTGAGACGAGGCTGAGACGGTGATAGGGACGGAGCCATTTTGGCAAAGGTTTCGTGATTCACAAACCACCAGTGTGTGCCAGCCAAACCAGCCAGCCAGCTCAGAATCACAGGCAACGAGACCTGGCAAGCAGGCCAGATATAACCCCCATTACGAAAAATAAAAGCAAAAGCAGAAAAATGGAAAGGGCTCAAGGTGATGGATGCTTGAGTCCAGAGACTACAAGGCGAAGGGCACCAGGTCAAGGAGAAGAAAGAAAAGGAAGCAACCCCCCCCCCCCTCCAGACAGGAAGTACACACCCAAAGCAGTCAGCTCTTCAGCAGCCTTATCGCAGGCTTTGGCGTCACGCGACGAAATGTAGACCTTTGCGCCGTTTGTGACGAAGCCTTCCGAGATCATGCGGCCGATGCCCTTTGCGCCGCCTGTGACGAGCACCACCTTGCCCTATTGTTGCGCACAAGGCAGTTAGCTTGTAGCCCCAAGACCGTCTGGCTCCCACTTTTTGGAAGCATGAAAAGCAAAGGAGATATTGGTGTAGTAATCCGCAGCAGCCATGAGAACACCCACACACACACACACACACACACACACACACACACACTCATACCCGCCATGATCGTCAAAGGACGCCTCTCATGTCATTATCGTGGACCGCCTAGCCACGGCCACTAGGCTTCCGCGGCCAGATCCTGTGTAACAATCGAGGCTTTGCAAAAAGGGAAGGGGATTGGGGCGGCATGTGTGGGTCGGTCACAGTGATGGTCAGACGCCGCGCGGTAGCTGTCTGACAGGGAAAACGAGAAAGAAAAAGAAGGTGAAAAAAAAGGTGAGACGACGATTTGGTATATTACGAACCTTGACGTTGAAAAGGGAATTGATATCCATGTTTACTTTTTCTTTTCGGAAGGGTCCGATTGATTGGATAGAACGGAAAGAGCCGTGATAGACTTTGACTTCGAAATGTTTGTTTTAAGATCCTTATTTCCTTCGCTCCTTCTAGTTATGTTCTGGTTCGCTGCGATGGGTAGCAAGGTAAGCAGGAAGGGTGAAGATCAGGTGTAAGTACGCTACGTTGTCCTATGCAGCTGCCGGATGTGTGTTGTCCATCAGTAAGTGAGCAGTCGATGAGCCGAGGCACGATTTGGCACCCCCGTCGTGAGGCCCCACTTTCATCTACTATGTACTATGTACACAATAAACAATACAGGCCAAAGGACGGCAATAAAAATAGCAAACATACTCCTTTCCTGTCAGTGGTACAGAGGCCGTTGATTGGCTGCACACGTATACTTGGGTACAATCCAGAAGATACTGACCTCGAATGTCTACTGTATATCACACCAGCTTTTGTGTACATTCGATATTTGCTTGATTTGACAGGATTCACTGTGCGTTATCAAGCCCGCCTAGATCGTCCAGAGAAAGGGATCAAAAGAATCAATACAAGCCACGAATCTGCTGAATTGTGCAGCATACAAACGAACATAATGAGGTGGCTACAGTCCCATCTTCCCGTCCAGCGGCAGCTTCAAGACTAATACACACACGCTGCTATACATCTACAACAGCTACCTGGGGCACTATCACAACTTTACAACCACCACCAGCCAGAAAGAGCATAGCAATAACCAAAAATCTATACCGAATCCTCCCCAGCTTCCCTATGAGCATCAACAGCATGACCTGCTCCCATGCCAAGCTTCCTAGAGGATGTGGAATTCCTAAACTGCACAATCTGCCCACGTCTTAGCTGCACAGCACCAAGTGCACACGCCTGTCGTCTAAACGGTCGATACACGGCCTGGACAAGGGCACAAGAGCAAGATCCCCGAGAGCCAGCCTGCTTACCTGACAGCCCCCCACCCTGTTTTCTTTTTTTATTTTATTTTTTTATTAGTGTTTTAGGTTTGAGTTTTGACGAAGCGACGAGGATAATGGTGTAGAGACCCGGAGTGCCTAGAAAAAGGTGCGTGTGTGTGTGTGTCAGCTCGGACCCGAGTCTTGTGTCAGACGGCTATCAATCTCTAGGCAAAACCATGCTTTCCCACAACGAAAAATCCACGCATGGGAGAAGGAAACGGCCGACGCTGAGACGAGCGAGCACTCAGTCTTTGCCTGCTTTTCTCAGGCCATAAACACGAATAAAGGTCGTTATTTAAGGCTTTGTCTTCTCATTCCTTGCGATTAACAATCTTTGTAAGCAGGTGCATAAATAACGTATGCGTGCTCTGTAATGTGTTCCCAAATATATCTGTTTGTTCTCATTCACTGGTCAGGCCGAGTGCACTTTACCCCAGATGCAGCCCCAAAGACTATTGGTAGTTATTAATATACCCATTTTTGAGCCCGAAAATCTGGCATCGATCACATATACCCCACGTGCTAATACCATAATACTATGTAGGCAGTGCTCCAGAGTATGTAAGTACTTGAACCCTTCCTTCTAAGCGGCCTCGGACGCAGACGCCTGCCAGTACCAGTCGACCCACCACCAAGCCAAGCCTTGTCAGCCTCAGCCCAGGGGATCTCTAGGTAGCCAGCAAAACCGTCACAAACCAGGACGTGGACCTACTGAGAAAGGGTTTTTAGGCTTCGCCAGCTCTCTGTAGAGTCGATGCCTGCTTGGCGGTCCATAGAGGAAAAAAAAGAAAAGAAAAGAAGCAAAAGGAAAAGAAGGCCAGAGTAGATGATCCAAAGTACTATGTACGTATGTAGATTGTTACAAGTACCCGGGTCCGGCCGGTTTTGTCCCAGGCCAGATCGTCAGCACGTTGCATAATATACGTCAAGCTCTTGCAAGTCCAGGATTCTGACTTGTCCTGCGAAACGGCCATGGAAACGTTCCTCATGAGTGGTGTGAGTGGGCTTTGGCTAAGCGAGGCTGCACATGCTTGCGTAGGAGCATTATGGGAATAGTAACTTTACACAGTACACAGGCAGACAGGCAAGCACACCAACAACAACTTAGAACAAGAAATCCTATAGCTACTATCATCAACATAACCGTGCATAGCATATACGGCTAATTTGTTGTTTCTGCAGCTACATTCCTTCCCGAGACCTTTTTTCTATACTTAAACTGATCTGCCTCCCAAGATGGGGTGAGATGGCTGCTTGTGATTGGCTGCCTCGTCCCTGACTATTTAGTATGAAAAGTGTACCCAGATACCTCGACAAAGTAATCACAACACCGCCAGTCAATATACGAACAAAGTACTCAGATCAGAAATATACTTACTTACCCACAAGAGTCTAATTCATTCTTTATTTTCGATTTGTTTCTTAAACAGAAGCGGCCAAGGGCGCAGGGTTCATTCACAACGCCCGTCGAAATCGCCGGGCCGGAAGACACAGGCCGCCTCCTTGGCCCATCTTCATCATCATCCTCATCCGCATCCTCATCATCCTGCTTTCGCGTAGTTTGCCCCAGCCTTCGCTCCCCATCCTCACCCACCCCAGCCTCTCCCTCTGCTTTCCTTTCGGGTCAAGGTACCTACCTGGTTCTGGGTTGAACACCAGGACAGGCATCAGTGTATGTGGCCAGGCGGTTTCACTGCTAGCCCACCGGAGCCCAAAACACAGAGCAAGGGCGAGGATGGACAAGGCCCGGGCCTATCTGCATGCGCAGACTTGCGCAGATGCAAAGGAGGCGCAATCCTCTCTAGCTACCCTGCACCACATTCTCCCGGCATGTGTAGCCATGGCTGGCTGAGTGACTGACCAGCCAGCATCCCTTCTTGCGTACACGCACAGAGAGAGCATACTGGACCTTGACTAGTTGACCTGAGCTAACCTTCACTGTGGCAGAGGCGTGAAAGTGTATATAGCACCCATTGACTTCCCCCCTTTTGCAATTCAGTCCTCCTCTTCTCATCATCATCATCATCATCAATCAATCAGTCAATCACCTCTCCTTCAGTCCTTTCCTTGTCTCATAGTGTTTAGCTCTGGTAGCGGCACTTTTCCTTCTGTCTCATTTCCCTTCCAGTAATTTTCAACTCCCATTCGTCCGGTAATACCTAATACTTTATTCAATCCTTTTTGACGACAAAACCAACCCGCATATCCTTGTCACCAAAAACTACCCACCTTCATTCAACCAACAGGCCCCCAACTCCAGCCTATATCCCTAGTCTCTTTGCGTCTTCCACCCAACAATCAACATGCGTTCTAACGAGATCCTGTCTGCCATCCTGGCCACCATTGCCTACCTGGAAACTTCCCAGGGTGCACCTGTCACCTCGCTCGTCAATCCCCTGGACTTGACTACTGGCACGCTCGAGAATTTCCCTGACATCAAGAACTTCGGTATAGGTGAAGACGCGATCGCCAAGCGGTCTGTTGTCACCACTGTCGCCGAGGATGCTGCCAAGGAAGGCGAAAGCCTTCTTGACAAGGCCATCGGATCCGGTGTCTCCGGCCTCGCTAGCTCTGTTGGCGGCAGCATTGGAACTGAAGTCGTAGACGGTGTGAAGAGCTTGGCCAGCAAGGTCGGTCTGAAGCGAGAGGACCAACCCTCTCAACACGTGCGTGGCCTTGGCGACCTCTTTGCTATGCACGATGAGCGCTCTATCGTTAGCACAGTCGAGAAGGACGCCGCCAAAGGGGTTGAGTCTCTATGGGATAAGGCTGTTGGTGCTGGCGTTTCTGGCGCTGCTGGCGCTGTTGGCAGCGGCATCGGCTCTGAGGTCGTCGACGGTGTCAAGAGCCTGGCTAGCAAGGTCGGTCTGAAGAGGGAAGATCAGCCTGCTTACTACGTGGGCAGTCTGAGCGACCTTTTCAACCCCCCCGAGGCCCGTTCTGTCGCTGCTACGGTCGAGAAGGACGCCGCTAAGGGAGCCGAGTCCCTATTGCACAAGGCTGTTGACTCTGGTGTTTCTGGCGCTGCTGGCGCTGTTGGCAGCGGCATCGGCTCCGAGATTGTCTCTGGAGCGAAGAGCTTGGCTAGTGACGTTGGCCTCAAGCGCGACGGCCAGCCAGCCACTCACGTCGAGGGCGTCAGATCGCTTCTCAGCGAAGCCGGCAAAGCTCTGAGCAAAGGTGCGGCCTCTTCTGCTGGTGAGGGTCTCTTTGAAACCATTGCAAGCGATGTTGGCCTCAAGCGTGACGGTCAGCCAAGCACTCACGTCCGCGGTATTGGTTCGCTGCTGGGTGACGCTGCCAAGGCGCTCGCCGGCGGTGCAGCCAAGTCTGCTGGTGAGGATGTTCTCGGATCTCTTGCCAGCGATATTGGCCTCAAGCGTGACGGTCAGCCAAGCACTCACGTCCGTGGTATTGGTTCGCTGCTGGGTGACGCTGCCAAGGCGCTCGCCGGTGGTGCAGCCAAGACTGCTGGTGAGGATGTCCTCGGATCTCTTGCCAGCGATATTGGCCTCAAGCGTGATGGACAGCCAGCTTTCCACGTCGACGGCGTCAGGTCCCTGATTGGTGACGCGATGTACACAGGCAGCGAGCAGGAGGGCACCGGCACGCAGGATGCCCCTGCCGCCCAGCGCACATTGGACGCGGCGGCCAATGGCGGTCACTTCCAGTCCAAGACTGGCTCGTCAAAGACCTTTGAAAACAAGCAAAGTGAGACCGTTGCTGCTGCTCACGCTGCCCGGTCTGGCGACGTTCTGAGCACTGTCGAGCATGTTGCCGGAAAGGTCCTTCCGTGGGCCTTGGACGCAGTTGAGGATCTCAAGCGCAGCGAAACTCTCGACGCTCCTCACGCCGCGCGATCTGGTATCTGGAGCGAAATCGGCAAGGGTATTGAGAAGGTTGCGCCTATTGCCCTGGGTGTTGTTGAGGACCTGAAGCGCAGTGAGACCGTTGATGCCCCTCTCGCCCGACGGTCTTCTGAGGTCTGGCACGACATTGAGACTGTTGGCGGCACTGCCCTGAAGGTTCTTGGTGGCCTGTTTGAGGAGGAGTAAACGAGCAATCAAACAAAGCCTCTGGGAAAAGCCAGGATGATAAAGCACTTTATGGAGTTGGGTGGATTTAGTTGGGTTTCCTTTTTGTCTAAAGATACCACGGTATTTCCACGAATGCGAGGAGGACGCGACAGAACTCATCTTGTTGAGGAGACGAAGGCGCGAAGGTGATGGAGAGAGCTGACGATGATGATCAGGAATTTCCAGCTTGGTGTCACGGAGAGGGCCGGGCCTTCCTCGAAGCAGTATACCTAGATGAATATCCTTGCCTTGGCTTCCAAGTGGTGGCTGGCGCAAGCTTCACTCTTTAGATTGAATAAACTGTCCACGAGCTGGATTTCCTTACAATGTTTGATCCAAATGAAAAACCCCAGTTTGGGGTTTTTCTCAAGTGACTATTGGTCTACCAGAACCGCCTTAGCCAGTAATGCTGCCAGGAGACAGTATCAGATGGGATGCGAAGAAAACACCACTTACAATCCGATTTAGAACTTGCCTTTGTCCTTGGCAGCACGGGAAGGAGGCCAGTCGCATAGCGGATGTGTCAGTGACGATGAGGAATTTGGCCATCGATATTGCGCCAGTCTTGTCTGATGATCCACTCGCGTTGAGCAAGACCATCAACTTCCGTTTCGCGGTACAAAAGTGTGGATTATTAACTCGTCTCCTCCCTCCGGCCATCGGCGATCGCTTTGACTTGCGACCTTGACCTTTTCATTCTAGCCTTTGCAGACCTTTATCACAGACCTTTATCACATTTCCCTGTAACAGGCCACTTTTTATTTAAAACCGACGACCTGGGAGATGGCAGAGTCAGAAGTGACGCTCTTGGCCTTTTATGGCATCTCATCGCCGTGGGCGTACTTTGGCGCTGAACGTATGGCGGCCATCGCCAAGAAACACGGAGTGAAGCTTGTGCACCGGCCGATCCGCGTTATTCAAGCCAACGGTGGCATTCCTCTCCGGATAAGGCCCGACAGCAGGCAACACTACCACGAGGTGGAGCTTGGGCGGTGGCGCAAATACCTCGAGCTGCCACTAAACCTCAAACCCCGGTTCTACCCTTGCCGAACGATTGAGTTGGCGGCGCAGGCCGTGATTGCGTTGCAGCGGTCGGGCTGCGACGTGTCGAACTTTTCATTTGCAGTGCAGCGGGCGCTGTGGGCCGAGGATCGCGACATTGCAGACCTGACGACTCTCAAGACGATTGCAGCAGCAACGGTGGGCCACGAGGCAGCAGATCGCTTCGTGTGCGAGCCACAAGCGCCGGAAGTGGTGGCGGAATGGGAGCGGAATCTGACTGAGGCCGAGCAGCTGGGAATCTTTGGCACGCCAACCTATGTCGTCGATGGAGAGCTGTTCTGGGGTCAGGACCGCCTCGACTTTGTCGACCGCGCGCTGGCTGCGGCCAAGGACAAACGGCAGCAGTGAGAGATGCAAGGAGCATGTGGTGAAAGAGATGCTCAAAGTTCCTAAGACCACGGGAAAGTCGAAGAAGTACCAGGAGGTGGAAGAGGAGAAGAAGAAAGAGGAGGAGGAGGATGTCATTGGCTTGCTTGGTCAAGAGTGCCTGCCGTGGATGATGCCTGCCTGGGTAGGTAGTTACTGTTATCGACAACATGGCTCCTGCCCATTTTCAACAGCGCTGGACCTTGATAGTCCTGGCCGAGCGAAGCGGACATCACGCATGACTTTTCCAATTTTTAAAAAGTACTCCCTCACAGTACTTGCTTCCGACCAACGAGCCAAATTACACTTCACTTTTATATGTTCTTGGTTGCTTATTGATCTTTACTCGCCTCACCTCCAGCCGCTATGGACCGTACCGACATTTTCACATGTCTCGAGTCGCTCAGCAATGCCCTCCAAGAGAGGGCGATCGAGACAGCAAGCTTCATTCTCGCCCAGTTGCGAGGGCTGACCCGCGACCCCAGCGCGCTCTTGCTGGAGCATCCGGCCGAGCAGCACGACCTGGTCTGGGAGGCCATCCACTTGGGCGGCCGGACTGAACCGTAGGACCGTAAAAAGCCCAGTCCAGGCCTCTTCCACCTGCTTTGCGACAGCGCTGATCTCATGGGCGGCCTGGTGCCGCGCCTTTCCCCGCTGGCCGGCTGGATCGGGCACGGCTTTGGCCACGCATCAACCTGGTCTAGACAGTCCCGCCCATTCGAAAAGCGACATGCCCTTGTACCTGGGTGTGGCTTTGGCCATGATGCCGCTCAGCTCGCCCTCTTGTTCGGCTATGATGTTGTTGCACTCGATATCTCGCTGCATGCCGTCGACTTGGCTAGGGAGAACTGCAATAGGCTGGTCAAAGTAGTAGACGGGCGTCTCGAGCCCAAGCCGAGCGAACATCACTTTTAGGAAAATGCCATGCTGTCGCAGCTCCCTGAAGTTGAAGAGGGCAAGATCACTTTTGTCCAAGGCGACTTTTTCTCCAATGAATGGTTGGAAAGGGCTGGAGTTGACAAGTTTGATCTCATTTTTGATTCCCAGGTCAGTCGTTTCCGTTGCAAACCGTACTCGGGAGTTGCTCTTGACACTTTCTGAACAATTGTTTGTTTCGCAGTTCTTCACCTGGATTGCACCCTCGTACCGTGCGCGTTGGGCTCAGAGAGTGGACGACCTCTTGGCCAGACCTTATGGCAGGCTCGTCTGTCTCGAACATCCCACCAAAACCCCCGTAGCGGCCAAGGGTCCACCTTACTGTGCTTCATTATGGCACTATATATTACACCTCTCGAATCCGGGCAATGATATGGTTGTCAATTACGATTCCAAACTCATCAACACTCGTACCGCAGATCCCTTTCGCAGTAGTCCGGGATTGACTCTGTTGTCCCGTTCTCCTTCCTTTGAGAGCTTCCTTGACGCCGTCGAAGAGGACGATGACTGCGGCAGAGAATGGATTTCGGTATGGGGTCCTGCCATAGGCGGAAAGATGCAAGGCCAATCCGATGCCATTTTGCGCAAGAGGAAGTAGCATGTCTTCAAAAAGAGACGTCAAGGCTTGCTTCTGCGCCGGGAAGTGAAAAACGAAGAGCACCGGAGGGGAGCCGTGGTTCATTGTGGCGGGCTACAGCGGCACGCCGAGAAATGTCAGATTTGCTCACAGGTTGGAGCGCCAGCAAAGGCAACTCCACATGGCACACCACTACTGAATCCACGCTCTGATGATTACGTGTAGGATGACATCTACAGTGCGGAGGGCTGATGGACTTATTTCGAAGCAGAGGTAACAACAAGCCTTTGCTAGTTGTAACGGTTGGGTTCTGCAGCCTATCGCTAGATTTATACCATTCAGCAAGCGGTAATTCAGGGTCCAGGGAGTATACTTTGAGATCATTATCGATGATCAGTAACAAGGCACCATTAGGAGGCACAGATAGGAGTATGCCGACTCGACGTACTATGATAGCAACGACAGACACATTCCACAATTGATTTTTACAAGTGTTATGCTCCGGCGTATATATCCTGAGGAACTCTAGTTCCTACATTCATGGCGTGATGAGCTGCAACCTTCGAGAAGGACTGAAATGTTGCGGATACAGCAACAGGCTACGGCCGTCTATCCCAATACTGTTCACCATGCAATATCGGAGGGTTTGTTGACTCGCATGCCTATAGGAGTATCTAACTGATATTGAGCGACCTGGTAACAAACAATACTCAAGTAGCAGGACTGCTCCCTGTCAGAACCCAACGGTCTAGGATTCGCTGTATGATGTATGTGTATTTTGACATGTATCTTACCGCCACTTTGTCCGCGCCGAGGCCCAGTATCAATATCGATACATTTGTAGGCACATCAAGTATCACTTGTATCATTTCTAAATGTCTTCATCCTAGCCATAACCCAGCCAATGTATTTTGCATCAAAATACAAGGCACGCACGGAGACGAGGGCGCGTCCGGGGATGGGGCAACTCGGGGAACAGATTGACTTGTGTGAAATGAGCGAGAAGTCTTTTTTCCTCTCATCTTTTCTTTTCTTCCTCCCCCCCCCCTCCTTTCCCCCACGCAATGTCATCGATGTGAATACGACCCTTGTATAGAGCCGTTTCTTTTTGTCGGCCCACTTGGGTCGTGGTTTGCAATGTACACGTATGGACTTATGTATGCGGGAAGGGAAAAAAAAAAAAGAAAATTGGAAGTTTGTGTAGGAGGAGGGGTGGGGTGTGTGGGGGGGGGGGCGCTTTGTGTGAAGTCGTTGAAGGGTTTACATGTACAAGTATGCCCGTGGACGAAGGGGGCCAGATCAAGGGGCTCAAATAAGTAAAACACATGTCGAGCACCAGGCCCCGTAGGGTTGCATTTTGGGTTTTGCATATCTCGAGGCGCGCGGAAAACATCGGGAATTTCTTTTGCGTGTCGGTTTTTTTTTTTTTTTTTTTTGGTGTGTTATTTGATCATACAGTAAGAGAGCATTGATGCCAAGCTGGAAAGCAACAAGAGTGAGAGGGAAGGGAGAAAAGAACACGAGAGGGCTGTTTTATGTGGATGTTCATACTCCTGGTGACGACGATGGGCCATGGTATCCGAAAAGAGCAGATATATGTCATAGAAAAAGAGACACTTTGATTGAATCGTACCCATTGTTTGCTATCTCCTCTCCCAAGCGAGACACCACTCGGTTCAATGGAGTAGTCGTACGCTCGTGCTCCCGCCCCAATCCGCTCAAAGTACGGATGGCAAGGCGACAGACCATACTAGGGCGGGATGCTATGCGACGGGGACGACGAAGAAGTATCCATTCACTTGGTATCTGTAGTTCTGATGCAATATTGCAACATCATGTGCTGTACTTTCTGCCAGGATCCTCCTGGTGTGTTGCTTGCGTCCTTTTGGCGTCTCGACGTGAGGGATTGGACAGTCTGGCCTTCTGCCAATGTCAGTCTCAGCATGTACATGGTAGTATCGCAAAAGAAAGGAGAGATGCGTTGAACTTGACGTTAACTTCTTTTTGGTCTTCTCTTTTCGGCCGCTCGCCCGCGCTCACAGACTGCAAAATCTGTCTCTCCTTGTTGTCTGCAAAACCACGTCGTCGTGCATCTTCTTTCAACTACGTATATGTGACTGACATATGTCTGCATGCCATCTGCAACCTGAACTTTGGACGCCCGCTGCACGATGCAGCAAGGGACTTGTTTGTCCGGCCCTAGGAGGCCGAAGCCCGGCCGGCGGGTAATGCTTTTTCTCACTTATGTACTTGTGTGTCAATGAGTCTCGGACACAGTGCTATGACTCGATGCAGTAACTTGCTTGCTTTGTTTGTAATATGTCTTCATCGAGGCAACATGCATATATAGTACTATGTAGCCCGAAGTAGGACATTGGGGTTTGGTAATAAGCAAGTGCGATGAAAGAAAAGGAAAAGCATGAGAAGTTGATATTTCAGATCGAGTCCAACAAAAGCAGAGTACATCTTCTATCAGTGTCCTAACTTGCAAAAAAATACAAAAGTTTAGGTCGTGCGCGGATTCGAACCGCAGTTGCCGGAATTATGATGGGTCATATCAAAATCCGGAGTGATAACCACTACACTACACAACCAGATGCTTGTTGAAATCCAGTGACTTTAAAATAATTATGTAGTAATTGTAACCTGGCCACCCCACCCTACCCCGGACGGCCTCCAAAATTACAAAGTACAGAGCCCGGATCCGATGTCCCCGGATCTTGCAGACGCCGGCCGGCGGACCATGTGATACGGAAAGTGTCAGGCCTCGAGTGCCCGTGCAATGCTCCCAAGAATACTACTACAGTATGTATTCCTCCTCCCTTTCATGTCATTTTCTTGTATCGCTACCGGTTGCGCAGCAACAGCAGCAACAGCCCAGTCTATCGAGAATCAAACCAGCGGCTTCGTTCTGTCGGTCTCCCTCTCTGTCTTGGGACGCAATGCCCGATGCGCTGCGGTGCGATGCGTATGGGATGCGATGTTGTACACCGTCGTGTCAACCAGAAAGAAGAAAAAAAGCTGTGCACTGCTTCAATCGACGACAATGCGCGCGTGCCACTGGGCAGTTGAGCAAAGGAGAAGACAAGAAATGAATACAAACCACGATCGCACACATACATCTCACCTGCCCGATTCGAGCCCCAGTCCCGCCAGACTCTTGAAGCAGTGCACACCGCCAGAACCCGGAGACGTGGTTGTTGGTGCTCGTTGTGCCTTGCACATAGCAGAGGCCATACGTTTTGCGAGGACGCGCCTTGCCCGTTGGCTGCTTGTAGCACAACAGCTCCCGTCACCAAAAGATACACATACGCCTAGTACCACCCCCTTATTTCTATGCTCCTAGCCGCCTTCGCGAAGAAGTGTCACAGAAGTTCTGGTCCCCGAGATTGCTTCACCTTGGTCTGGAGGGTCATCGTTGTACCATTCGTATGCAGAAGTCTCAAACAAGAGTGTACCGTAGCACCGAAAGACCCCGGACGGCGACCTGTGCTTGCCCTACCCTCCCACGCGCGCGTGGGGGACTTTACTCTATTTTTTGCGTCTTCTACTGCTCATCAATCTTGTCAACTGGGACATATGCTGAAAACCCGCTGCAACTTAAAGCGTGCACGCTTGCAAGTAGCTTCCTTCTCCCCCTGGTGGATTGGAGCCCCCCTTTTGGCCGCTCTACTATGCTATGATACCAAGTATTCTTGCTGCCTAGGGATCACTCCCAGACCCTAAAACTAAAACAACAAGGCGATCGCCTCTCACGCATGTTTTTGTCTTGGGGCTCTTGCCCATCGTATCCATTACCTGGGCTTTCGCAAGACATTTCCTTATGCATCTTGGCATTTCCTCGCGCCAGCCGTCCGTGTATATGCTGAGTCTGGTCGACCCCAAACTTAGTGCTCTTGGCGCACGACCCTGACAAGAAAGAAAAACATCCAAGACCCTCCGTGGGCTCGCGCCGGCCCTTTCCCCCGGCCCCCCTCGAGGATCCATTCCCCCATTTACGGGTACATGTACAGCCACATTGGTATGTGCCTTCCTAGGCAAGCTAGCAGGAGCAGGAGCAGGGCTAGGTTAAGGTAGCTAGCTGGTAGGCTGGTAGGCTAGTGTGTCACCACTTTTCGTGTCAGTCCCCCGTTCTCTTGCAAAAGCTACTTAACCATTCCGGATACTGTACGGGGCTCTGGGAGAGAGGGGCGGAGCAGAAAAGCAACTCTGCACGATCTACACTGCCATGGCGAATACCATACCAAAAAGTACTCCTCCCATTCCACCCAAATGTCTTGTGTGTGTGTGTGTGTGTGTGTCATGGTATGATTATTAGGCAAGGAACGCAAACTTGTTCAATCCAGAGTTGGTCTAGGTATATATATCCGGGCGCCTCGGCCGTTTCAAGATCCACCTTCGCCTGCGAATACTAATGCACATAGGTAGGTAGCATGAAGAATCGAGAATATACTGGATCATTTCTGGCCTGCCTCTAGCAAACATATCAGCAAAAGGCTCTCAAATCAATTCTTTTCAAAGCATGGTATCCAACGTGCTGTGAAAAAAAAAAGTGACTGCGTATTGGGTCGTCCCAAATCCGCGAAGCAAAGTACCGAAGCAACCAGATGTAAGCAACATGTATACACAACCATCTCCAAGGCATTTACTTACTTCAGATGCCTTGGGTTTTTCCCTTATGTGCTTGCCCAAATTGTGAGAACCCGCTCGCAGGTTTCATCTGCAACAACTTGCTATTCCACCCCAGTTCTACGTGTCTCCAAAGTACTAATGTACTCATATGAACTGCTTTCAAGGTGGTTTCTCCTGCGCCTACTGATATGGCAAGTCCATAATCACCCCGGCAACAAATATTACTTATGCACGCACCCCCTTCTCCCAAACCCGAGATCAAAAAGAGAGCTTATATCAGGTCAACAAACACAATTTCCTACAAAAAGGGACGCTCTAATATCCCGCAATACCAAGAACTTGGACGTAATTTGTTTTTATTTTTTATTCTTTATTCTCTTTTTCTTTTTCCCTTGGACATACTTAAAATCAGGTATCCTTACTTATACGAACCACGAGCCTAACTTTGCCACTCCTGCTCGCCTCTCTAAATCATAAACCCTGCGCACTTTGGGCTCGCACGCCCAAGTCTGGCAAATCCACACTATGCTGCGCCAAGCCCAGGACTTGTAACGACGATTCAAGCATTAGAGGAAAAGAAGAGCGAAAAAAGAAAACAAGAAGAAAAAAAGAAATGAGAGAGAAAAAAAAAACAAGTTGTTCTGTTTTGACTAACAAATGGCCGCTGCTCAGCTTTGCTTCCCCTTCACACCCCTCTCTCCTCTTCTCCTCTTCTCCTCTTCTTTCTTTTTTTCTTTCAAAGCCTTCCGTTTTGGCTTTCAGACTGTGTGGCCAGTTTTGGTTTGCAAGGCTTATCATGCTTAAACAGACGAACTGGTCCAACAATGATTGTATTGCAATAGTTTGCTTTTAAGATACAGCAAACATAATCCTAGGCAGTATAAAGCTGTGACTTGTCCCTACTGGGAATCTCTACACTTATATACATATTTTTTTTATTAAGCAAAAAAAGTATACAAGTAATAATGACAGATGAGTACGTACAACTCCTATACAAAAGTCGGATCCAGAGGCATTTCATCTGTATATGTTGACATAGACTCAGAATATACGTACCAGACTTGTGTTGCAAGCAAGCTAATAGGTAGTGGTATATATGCCTTAGCCTAGTGCCACCAGCTGCCCAGCTGGTGCCTGATGGGAATCTAACACGGATTGTGGAAGAGGAGGCCTGCCATGCCCGGACGCCGCCAGTGCCGCCTGCCTAGCCTTGGATGGGAATGCACATGTGACTCGGCACGTCTAATGCCGTGGACATAACTGTGGCAATTTTTCAAGTAACCCAAAACAACGACAACCAAGATCTGGAATCCATTTCCACAAGCGTTGAGCATAGGTACACAGGCCATTGGGATGATTGATTCGTAAGCTTGGAAAAAGTTGTAGCATTTACTAAATCCTCATGTCCATGGCTCAGGCAGCATGTGCCTTGGATGTGCTCAAGGAAGCGACGGATACTTTTGCATCACTCAAGGACAGCGAATGATGCAAATGTAGAGGGTGCTTTGGATGCAAAAGTTAGTAGTTGCATGGGGGGTTTTCTCTTGTTTGAAACGATCTATTGAGTATTGCCTGAAATCAAAGTCCGATTTGCCCCAGAGCAAGTGGCCGTGGTAACGGGACGTTTCCAATTTGAATGCAACCCCCGAGGCCCCTAATTATTGGCGCGCCAGAGGTGAAGGCCGTACTTGAACCCCTGCCAAGTAGCGAGATCGACATGCTATCGACTGGACGGCAACAGTCGGCCTTGCTCTGTGCAGGATAATGGCACCGTCGCCCGCGGACTGAGACGCCTGTCCAACTGTTTCAAGACAGCAAAGCAGACAACGTGGGGTATGTCAATATGACTTCGACCGCCAAACGCCTAGGCCTTGCCTCTTCAAGGCCCATTCACTGTTCCATCATGCAAGCGTCAAGAAGCAGGATGAGGGAAACTTAGCCTCAAGACTTCTCCGAAACACAATAGTCCTGCCGTTTTCCAAATCACCACGTAGATACCTTGGTATATTCCATCAAAATGCTCCTGGGTTCAGTAAAAGTCCGGCACCCGACCTGACACCTTTGTCCCCAAAGCCATTGTCCTTTCCACTTTTTTTTTTGGTTTTTGTTTTAATGCTTCATGTTCTTTACTTGCTGCGCGCCTGTTTGCCCAGTTGAGAGACATCATCTGCCATGAGGCATAATGCATGGTGCGAGAATGAGGCGCAAAGAATTGGCCGATGAAAGTAGGACTCGGTCATCCCGTATCCACGATGGCGATGCAACGGCTTTGGAGAGTGATGCCGCCGCGAACGCAGGTACTGAGCGCATATGTATGCGTCCTTGTCCGCCGTGATCATCGTGTCCCGAGCGGCGCAGAAAGGTGGTCCTGAAAGCGGAGGGCACAAGAGAACTCTAGCCTCGGGTGGGAGGCACTCATAATATCACACATTTTCGGTCGCGCTTATTTCTGTACTTGCTGTTCTCGGCCACAGTGTCACGACGGCTTTGAGCGGCACCGTTGGCAGACCTGGATGGACCTGATCCATAGGAGCCCGCATTCTGTCGTCTTATTATTCTAACGACATCAAAGAAGGCCTTTTCAACATTGATGCAGTTCTTGGCTGAAGCTTCGACGAATTCGCAGCCCAGTTCTCGGGCCAAGGAATGGCCTTCTTGTGTTGACACCTCGCGCTCGGTGACTCGGTCGCTCTTGTTACCAACAAGCATGATAGGAACGTTGATCTGGCCAGAGGCAGCCGAAATGGGCGAGCCAGGATATGATGGCGAGCCGCCTGTGGATTCCTTGACGCGCTGGATCTGGTGATGAAATCTCTTGATGCGCGAAAAGGAAGATCGGGACGAGATGCTGTATACCAAGACGAAGCCTTCACCGTCTCGGATCCATTGGTCGCGCAGGGCAGTGTACTCCTCCTGTCCGGCAGTGTCAAGGACTTCCAACATGCATGCTTGGCCATCGATGACGACTTGTTTGCGGTATGAATCTTCGATCGTTGGGTCATACTGTGAGGTAGACAATCATAGGTCAGCGAGGTCACATACTGGGCAGGGCGGGTGGGTGCGGGCCCATGTCAAAGGATATCATATCCGGCAACCAAACCAGCCTCCAAGAACTTCTTGCGGCCAAAGTGGAAGCCAATAGCGCACGGGCATCAGCGTGGTGAAGCGCGCGAGGGGAAAGGTCACCAGCGAGCTATGGCAGTTGAGAGAGAGCAGGCGAGGAAGTGCAGCTAAAGGGGGAAACGAAAAGAAAGGCGAGAGCAACTCACAGTCTCTATAAAGTGCTGCAGACACAATTGGATGGTGAGGGCCGTCTTGCCAACACCACCGTCACCCAGTACCACAATCTTGTGTGGCGTGGTGAACCTCGACGCCATCTCTGTGGTTGGAAAGGCCAGCTAGAAGGGAGGAGAGATTGTAGACTGGATCTGGCAGATGGCCAAGGTTTGGATGGGGAGGATGGACAGAGGAGCAGTGCAATCCGAGTGAGCTGTGAGAGTTGCAGCGACTTGATAAATCGAAGGTGGAAAGGCTGGCAAGAAGGCGTGCGATTGATTGTTGTCGGTCGGTGGAGAGGAAAGTCGATGAAGGACACGATGGGCCTGTGCTGTGGTTGGAGGATGACGAGCTTGAAGTGGTAGCTCGGATTTTTGGACGGCAGCTTGACTGCAGAGGGCGCAGTTGCAGGCGTTAATGGCTATTCGAAGAGTAGTGGGTGGTAGAGGGCGTTAGCTGTGGCAGTCTTTAGAGAAGGAAAGGCTGCAGTGAGGGTTTGGCGATGCTGGAATCTGGTAGTGGGAGCAATTATAGATGGTGGATGGGGGAGAGCGAGGTTGAGTTGAGGATGAGGTAGTCGGGCAAGTAGCAGTGGCAGCAGGTAGCAGGTAGGAAGTTGGTGGGTGGGTAAAGTAAGTACTGGGCAACTGCTGGGTGCTGGGTGCTGGGCCTACTTTGAGGGCTGGGTCTGGGTCTGGGTCTGGGTATGGGTATGGGTACAGGCCCTGGGACAACGAGATGATCCAGGCGGGAAACAGGCTAGGCTGGGCTCTCTCTGGAGCTTGGTTTGATTGAGGAAAATGCAAAGCAAGGGCAAGGGCTGGCGGCCTTGGGAAAACAGTTGTAGCAAGCAGCAGCAGCCGCAGCAATGGGTGGGTGGGTAGGCTGGTAGGCTGGCGGGCAGCGGGTTGGCAACGTACGGCACTATACAGCAGCATACACAGTACTCATAGTACATCGTATGTACAGCTCAGCACCGCACAGCAAGGGAAGAAAGAAAAAAAACAGGCGTACGCAAGAGCTTGGTGGGGCTGCTTGGGTGCATAGTACTGTGTCTAAGTACCTTGATATATGATATGTACTGCGCAGGGATCTGGGAGGCAGAAGAGCTGCAGTGAGATGGACCGGCTAATATGTATACAAGTACCGAGGTACATGGCACCCTGTACTACGCATCTTAAGCAGAAGTACAGCGGCAGAGTCAGGGTCCTCCCAAAAAGCAGGAGCCCAAGCCTTTAGCGGCTGCCATGTAGAAGTACTTCTATCAAATGACAGCCAGTGAAGTATGTGTGCCCAATCCCGACTCTAGGAGCAAGAGCAAAGCCCAGAACCAAGGATCGACTAGTGATATGCATTGTAATATCATAAATGGTCTGGCTTGGACACACTTGATAGACAGTCAAACAGACAGGCAAAATCCGGCTAGCAAAAATGCCATGGTTGGGAGCAGGATGGAGGGAGCTGAAGACTCAGAGTAGGAGCAGCAGCAGCAGCAGTACATACTATATTGTACTATGTACAAAGCAGCTATGATGAGTGGTGGGAAACAAAGTGCCCAGCACTTCATAGTGATGACAGCAAGACAGAATGGCTACCTGGCCCCGAAGTCAGGGTACTTGAGAGCTTGAAATGCCAAGTAGTTCCCCACTTGGTAAACCAGTAGAGTTACTTCTCAGTCTGCCCAGTGCAGTTTCTCAGCACCCATAGAGCTGCGTAGCAGGTACATCCCTGCAACCGGCAACAATGGCAAGGTGCCAGAGACAGCATACATAGTATCTGATGCCGGCTTCTTTTTGTGCTTCTCCTCCCACTTCCTCCATCACATCAGCATTAACAAGTCTACAGGCTACAATTCCAGCACCCCAAAGCCTCGAGAGAAAACGGCACGCCTGTGCCATTTGACATGACCGAGCAAGGTCAATAAAGGAATGGTATTCGGGAGCTGGTGCGAGTACAGCTTCAACCCCGTCCGGGCCAGCACAATTTCGGTCTTTCTTCATTCGATTTCTTGCTGCGGGCATCTAGGGACGCTGATCACTCATGGCCGCATTCAACACCAGCAGCCAGGAGGTTCGAGGTATTGCCAATCACGGTCCGAATCCAGGGCGTCGCGACGACAGAACCGTCCTCTGTCGTTGCTCGTCGACCCGGCATACGCTCCCCGACGTTGCAGTTGGCCGCGCCGTCTCGTGCCCCAGACATGGCCCGCTGAGTCTGATTTGGCCATCAGCCCCAGGTCAAGCGTGTGAGCTGGCCTTGTTTGGCCTGCTTCTGTTCTTGCTCTGAACCAGCCTGTATGAACAAGACGTGCCACTTACATGGCAAGGGCGTCTAAAAGATCGAATGGCTTGCAGGCGTCTTGGCGGGGGCCGTAACGCCACGAGTAAGGCACGGTGGCAGACGTCTGCTGAGCTGATGAGTCCAGGCCAGGCCAGGCCAGCAAAGCCAGCAAAGCCAGGTATGCGAGCGGCAAGCCGTCAGTTGTCAGTCTTGCAGTGAACCTGTTCACTATCAATCAAATAGTGGCAGCGGGCACAGTGAAATGCAGGCCCCATACGTACACAGTACCAGGTAGGTAGTGCAGGAGCTTGGGTCATTGCTCCCCGCTCGCCGAAAAGGGGGCTCCCTGCAAAATTGGGCACACGGCTCGGTGGATGCACCTTGTGCACCCCTCAACTCTCGATACGACAGCGCGGGGAGCCTGAGCCCGGGACCATGGGCCCTGGAACCCATTGGTAACCGAGCAAAGGCCTGGTTGTTGCAAGCGGGCGCAGCTTATCTTAATTTTCCTTGTGCAATATAAGACATCATGTACCGATTAGTATACGCTGACTTGGTGGTCGAGGGCGGCTTTCTTGGAGCGCCAGATGGCTAGCCGCGTCAATCGTCCCGGATACCAGCTTGATGATTATGACCATGAGGATGAAGAAGAAGAAGAAGAAGAAGCAGCAGCAGCACCAGCAGCACCAGCAGCACCAGCAGCACCAGCAAACGGTCAATCGTCGTTCTTGGCCCGCCAGCCTAGGGGTGCGTACACAGTTCGACCAGACTTTGACGCCAGCCAACCGAGATCTTGGTTGCCACAGGGAGCTAAGACGGAGGCTAGTTGGGCCAAGGTCCACCTCTGCGACTGTCAGGTTTGTACTGCTACTATCATCGCTGGGCTGCGTCGCGTGCACGGAACATAAACGAGATAAGTAGCCCGCCCTACTTCTGCATAGTACTTGAAGGACGTCCTACCGGTGTCTTGTCCCATACATGGGCCATACCGGAGCCGGATCTTTCTTCCCAGGTTCCTCCCACGTGGGAAAGTGGCTCCTGGGTAGCATCCCAAAGAGGCACATTGGGTGTGCGTCTGCCAGCTCGCGGTGGGATCCTCCTGCAACTTCCCAAGGGCCTCGTAGCCTGTCCTGCTGCGACGGCAGCTTGAATGGCTGCCGTGCTCAAGAAGCAGAACCGGCAATTACAGTTTATAGCCCACTGGGGGCTGCCCACACAGCAACTTGGTACCCTCCAGGGCTGCCATACTATGTATACTATGTACTCTGAGTACTTGTAGTGTCATCGTACATAGTACTCAGTTAGCCTGACGCCCTAAAAGCCGAGCCGATGAAGGCCCACTCCTGACGACAAGTCACGACCGCCCCTAACCTGGGCCACCCTTGATGATCTCGTCCATCGAAACGTCTCCACACAATTGCCCCTCCAAGGAACGCAAGCCACCGTCCTCGCTCCATCTTCAGCACTCCCCTTCCCAATCTGGTTCTGGGGGGAGAGAAGTCATTGCACAGCTCAGTCTCATGGGACTTTCCGAAGCCAGTGGTTTGCAATTTGGCCGTTTCCACAAAGCGTAGTCATTTTCCGACAAAGGAGGAAAAAAGAACAATCTGCCTTGAACACTGACACATGAAGATAGGGCGCAAGCGTGGGATATACTTGACACAGCCCGGCGGACCTTGCAGCCCAAGCTGCTGCCTCAAGACAACCCACCGCTGATCTATCATGCGCTACAGTGTGTCAATGGTTGGTCGTCAAGTTCCTCGACCGCCTTCACCTGCTGCTATGGTGCAAGATTATGTATGTAACCAATCGTGTGTCGCTCTCTTAGGCGGCGTTGCTTACTTACACAATAGCAATTCAACTCGAGTGCGCCCCATCGTATTGCACACACGCTAGACGGTGACTCCTCCTTCGATCAGGATAGTACACAAGCGTGCAAGAGAAACACAGACTGGCCGGACAGTATCTTGACTAGGATGTTCTCTAGTCAAGAATGCTGCCTCTTTCTCTCTCTCACACACACATGCTTCGCACCCTGGACCGGCCTAACCTCCCGCACAGCAGCACTCGCCATCCTCGTCCATGTGTGGCTAAGACCTTCTAGAAACACAAGATGGAGACGCGGTAGGACAAAAAGGATAACCATTTCTTCTAGAAGGACATGGCGTAGAGAGTACTTACTGGACACCCGGGGCACCTTTACCCCAAGTACCACGACTAGACTGGTTGTTTTGCGCTAGAGCAGCAGTCAAGAGTCGTGGCAACAGCAGGTCTGGCGGCCTGGCGTCTTGCTCACAGCTTTTGGATGGGATGTGATCCATGCCTACTTTGCCTCAAAAGCGACAAGTCACCTCACCTGCACTCTTTTCCTCAAGGATTGTTTTGACGGGGAATGAGACTAGGTCTGGAGACGGTATTGTTAAAAGAAAAGAATAGAAAGAAGAAAAAAATGAAAAAGAAAACCACCGGTCCGGTTCTGGATGCCATTGGTTCATTTCATTAATTAGCAGTAAATATGGGTGCTCTTCTATCAATCTCGGCAGGTCGACATCGTAGTATTGGTATTTGTCCTTCTTCTTTTTACGACAGATTGCACACTATATATGCATAGAAATGTACATACAAACCTATATCAACCCCCCGCCCCAGGGGGCCTACAGCAGACTGAACTATCATGTACGTAAATCCTCGCAATTTTTCAATCTGCTCTGGTGCGAAGTACCATTACTGACATGCATTCAATTGCCCGAAATCAAGGAGACAGTTGCCGTGTAGTGTCTCAATTCAACCTATTCAGAGTCTGGCAAACCGCGGGGGCATTTATCTTTCTTTCTTTCTTTCTTTCTTTTTTTTTTTTTTTTTTTTGGAAAAAAAGGGGCGGGGAGGGGGAAAAAGGGACAGAGAAGCGTGGCTTAGATGAAGGGAATTATTATACTTCCATCTGAACAGAAAACCGGGATCGTTTCTTTGGCCTTGGACTACACAGATCCCTTTTTCTGGATATGAATCCCCCAAGATTAGGTATGCAGCTTTTGCTGAGTAGGCTCCTCAGACCCGCCATCTTTGAACGAAAGCAGCAGCAGCAGCAGCACTCTGTGAAAGCGAATGTAGGGGGGCAGGGTGGGGGTGGGAAAGGGTACACCCGGATCCGCCGATTCTGGGTCATTGTACTATTATGTAGCTTTGATCTGAAACTCCCTTTGCAAGAATCCCCCAAGATCAATCATGTTTCTGTAGACCCCCCTTTGCCGAGTACGTTTATGACGGACGATTGAGTTGACGGACCCTGTGGGGCCGAGGGGGGGGGATGAGACATGCAAGGTTCGATTTACACTCTACTCCACTGCAATCTTCAGCAAATATACTTGTACCTGACTATAATATACATATAATAGGCACGACCGTGGCGAGGAGGGGACCAGGACCAGGCCCCAGGACCCTTGAAGAATTATAAAAAGAAAAAGAAAGGAAGGGAAAAAAAAAAAAAGAAAGAAAGAAAAGCGTTGACGTCGGTGGGGAAGCCGTTGGGTTGCCATACACGCTCGGATACATGGTTGATTGGCTGGCTGGCTGGCTGGTTGAGTATCATCTATATGTCACTGTTAGTCTTGCCTCCCTATAAGATGTGAGAGAAAAGGCCAAGCTTGTGGCTGGCTGGCTGGCTGGCTTTGTATCTTCTCAAGTCTACACAATCAGTTCCCCCCCCCCCTCTCCCCGTTTCTCACAAAAGAAAGAGAACCTTGAATGGTCGTGATGGTCAGCAACGATGCGCCACAACGGGGAAACTGATGTACTAAACTAATCGCTGACAGTTATGGCCAATAAGGGCTTGAAGAAGCCATTGTTCAATGGGAGGACAAGACAACACAAGCCAGACAAGCCACATCACACGGTGAAAGAGTGAAGTCCAGAGAGTTTTTAGGTGCTACAAGAGCCTCTTCCAGAGGCTGGCCCCCTTGTTCTTCTTCTGGTGGGTGGATAGATATATGTACCTAGATATGTGTGTATAAATTAGCGTTCTTGCTCCTTCGATAATGATGTTGGCGGCGTCCGGAAGGACCGCCATGTTTCATTGTGCTAAGGAGGCGCCACGTTGTTTGCTAGAGGTATATAGTCAACAGTTCGCTCTCAAGGGTAGCAGTCGAAGAAGCAAGGAGAACGAGAGCAGGAGAATCAAGAGGAAGGGAGAGGAAAGGAAAGGAAAGGAAAGGAAAGGAAAGGAAAAGGCAAAATTAAACGGTTTGTAGGCGGTAGGCATTCTCTTCTGTATAATTCCAACGCAACAAGCTATGTAACCATTATCTTCATTTGGAGGTTCATACTATTCATCCTTGGCAAAGATCACCAAGATCAGTATAGTAGCTGCAACGAGGAAAATTCCATTACAAAAAAAAAAAAAGAAAAACGTGGAACTTCCAAACCGACAAGGTAAACAAACACAAATGTTACAATGGACAAAGACAGCATCTCCTCCTCCACCCAAGCAGACACGACATCTCCAAGGTAGTACAACGCGGCTCAACAGCCACTCAACCGTCACCATCCCCTCTTTTATCCATCTCCATGATACAAGCCTTATGTGACAGGTACCGCATGCATAATCAGCTGGGCCTATAGTGAGAGGCCATTATATCCGCGGCTCGGGTGAAGTTGATCCCTCGTTCTAGATCCCATATTTGCTTTTCTTGGTTCGGTCTTGTTCTTTTGTCTGCATGATCTTTTTCATGTGCTGGAGTGTGATGGTGCGGACATGCGTCACTGGAGTGGGAAATGGCGGAGAAGAGTAGGCTATTCTTTTCTCTGGGGGGAAAGTGAAGGAAAGGAAGCCCATGAGACGCACCGAGTCCCGAGCAGTTGCGCTCGCGCCTGTTTGGCCGATATTTATTGCCTAAGCCGTCTTTCGCGGTTGGCACTTAATTATGACCATGGAGATGGACGTCCAGTAGTGGATCTCAGGATCCAAGCCATGAATATAGTAATGCAGTCCTCTGTAGTACTCTTGTTTCTCCACCGCCTGTCTTTTTCTCGATTTCGTCTTGCTTTGTTTGCTTTCTCCCCCTCGTCTGCAGTCACAGTTCTGCTCGAAGAAAATCCCGTCTTTCCGAGACCCACGTCGTGTGGTGTTTTGCATTTGCTTTGTCCAAGGCTTGCTTAAAAGGCAGAAGGATCCGATCACATGTCTGGATATCACACATCATCACAGTACATGCATACACTGCATTTCTGAACAATAACAGAACAAATGCCCAACCTGGACCAAGCCACTCCTACAAGTAACTAGGCCAGGTGATCCCCAATCCGAACACATCGGGTGCTGTTGGCTGAAAATGGCGACACAACACACAAGACAATGGCGGTGCCGTAGACCGAATAGCTGGGCCGCATATATCGGGCAGACTCTTTGACGAGGAGGACAACCAGGGCGCCTTCGCTGTTCGTGGTGATCGTGGGAAGTGGCAGTGGTGATACTCGACGATCTTGTGTGGCGGCGGCGGCCAAACTGACAGAGGAGGTCTTGGTCGCGTCTTGTTTCCTTGGACTTTGTTGATCTGCTGTTTGCTTTGTCTGCTTAGAGCGTGCGTCGGAACTGTTTTATTTTGACCTACGCAGCTAAATCGGAGAAGACCGTGTTAGAGCCAGCCAACCATGACCGGCAAAATACTAGACAAAGAGGCCGCAAGGAAGCACTATTCGTGCATTCAAGTGTGCCACTGGATAAGGCTGTCGAGGGCTAACATAGCCGTACAGGTTCATCAGTCAATCTGAACTTTTGAAGAACCCAAAATCACGCAATTGGCTTTAGTTGGATACTGTATGTATTAAAAGTCTACGGCATTCATCATTAAATCGTCAACAAAGCCCTTAGGATATACTGCCGGCAATCACATGCGTCATCAAGTCGTGGTTATCCTTATAATCAATCACAACGTCCACCACACAAACACCCTTATACGCCAGAGCCTCCTTCATGATGGCCTCCATTTCCTCCGATGAGTTTGCTCTCAGCCCCTTGGCTCCAAATGCCTCAGCATACTTCACAAAATCTACCCCACCAAGGTCGACGCCGGCGCTTCGTCCGTACTTGTCGACCTCTTGGAACTCGACCATATTGTACTTGCCATCATTCCAGATGAAATGCGTGATATTGCAGCCCTGCTGCACCGCCGTGACCAGCTCCTGCCCACTAAACAGAAATCCGCCGTCTCCGCTCACGCTGACAATCTTCTTGTCCGGTCCATGGATAAGGGACGCGCCAATGGCCCAAGGAAGCGCAACACCCAGCGTCTGCTGGGCATTGCTGACAAGGAACGTCCTCGGCGCATACGAGTAGAAGAACCGCGAGAGCCAAATGTAGAGACTGCCTACATCGCTCGTTACTGTCGTCCCGGGTGCAATCATGGCCTGCAGCAGCCTGATAAAGTGCAGAGGGTGCACGGGGCCTTTCGGGTCACCCGTGCCTTGGGCCTTTGGACTCGCCTCCCACTCGTGAAAGGTCTTGTAGATGGACTGGCCGACTTCCGTGTCTTGCGGCCGCGCGACACTCGTCAGCTTGTCTGCCAGCGCATTGAGATTGTCGGCCATGGATCCAACAAGCTCAATCTGGGGAGTGTACGGCGCGCTGATGTCTGCCTGCAAAATGTCCATGTGGATGATGGGCAGGTCCGGGCCCCTGGCGTTCCACTGGCTCGGATCGTACTCGGCCTGGTCGTAGCCAACGGTAATGACGAGATCAGAGTTCTTGATCATCTGGTCGCCTGGCTGATTACGGAAGAGGCCAATGCGTCCGTAAAAGAGGCGCACGAGTTCCTGCGAAATGGCTCCCGCGGCCTGGAACGTCTCGACGACGGGGATCGGGTGCTTGCGCAGGAAGCTCTGGACCGCATCGACAACATGCTGGTCTGCGCCGCGCCCACCGAGGAATAAGACGGGGAACTTTGCGTTCTCAATGAGCTTGGCTGCATCGGCGAGCGCGGATGCCGGGGAGGGGCCGTATGCTGGGGGGAGAAACGCACGAGGCGGCGGCGCGGGAGTGGAGGACTTGTGGCCTGCTGTCATGATGTCCATGGGCAAGCTGATGACGGTCGCTCCCTGAGGCACAGCGGCAGCCACGCGAAAGGCATCGAGCACGATTTCGGGGACTTGGTCCTCCACGACGGCAGCCGTGACCTTTTTGGTGACGGGTTGCAGCAGGGCGACGGCCTCGAGGCTCTGATGGGTGCGCTTTGCGGCCTGGGCGCGTGGCACGCTTCCTACTATGGCCACAACAGGAGTGCCTTCGTCGTTTGCTGTTACGAGGCCGGTGACAAGGTTGCTGGTCCCTGGGCCCGATGTAGCAATGCAGACGCCGGGCTTGCCGGTAATCTTACCAATCGCGCCAGCAATGAAGGCGGCGTTTTGCTCATGACGACACACGATAAGCTTGATCTCTGGATGGTCGATGAGCGCGTTGAAGACTGAATCAATCTTTGCTCCAGGGACGCCAAAAACGAACTTGACGCCGGCGGCCCGCAGCGATTCGATAAGGACGTCAACGGTTTCGGTGGACGCCGACATGGCTATATGCTCGTCAAGCTGCGGACTGGGGCGTTTGGCAAAACGAGAGGGAGGTGTAGGAATGGATAGATGTCCAAGTTATTATTTTTATATGTGTATAAGAGGTACATTCCTCTGGTGAAGATCGCGAAACTAGACGGCTGGAGGAGGAGGAGGTGGACGAGGAGGAGGAGCACCAGCAGGGCGCAGCATATGCAAGCTTACAACGTCACCGCTTGAGCTGGGATGATGTTAGCCCTGGTCATAGGCCTGTGGGTCCTTTCTTTTAGCGTATGCATCCAGTAGCTTCGACTCGATTACGTAGCTCAGCAGCCCGCAGCCCCTGTAAGTCAACGTCCTGGTAGGTGCTTGTAGGGGCTTCTCAATGCACAGGCCAGGCCTTCTCTCAACCTCTGCCCAGCGCTCACTCGCTGTTCAACTGTAAGCCAACTCACTCGCTCAGCCACTCACTCATCCAAGACCTCTCGCTGTTCGTTCCACAACGCTGCCATGGCTCCAAATGAGATCTTCCAATACTCCATTGTCACCGCCCTGCTAGACGGCGTTGCCGACAACGGCCTGCCCATCGCAGACCTCCTCAAGCACGGCGACCACGGCCTCGGCACCTTCCGGCACCTCGAAGGCGAGATGATTGTGCTCGACGGCGTCGTCTACCAGATGCGCTCCGATGGTTCCGTCACAGAGGTCAACCTCTCAGACTCCTCTTCCAGCAGCAAACAGGACGAGGTCGCCGTCGCCCCCTTTGCCATGATCACGCACTTTCAGCCCATCCAGTCCACCCAGGCCGTGCTCTCCGACAAGGCCGACCTCCACAGCCTCGTCGCGTTCCTTCTCCCAGAAGCCCACAACGTCTACTTGGCCATTCGCATCCACGGCCGCTTCCGCACCATCACGGTGCGCACGGTCGGGGGCCAGACAAAGCCCCACGAGGGTTTGACCGAGGTGGGTGCCCACCAGACGTCCAACACCTTTGAGGAGGACCCGCCCATTGAGGGCACCATTTTCGGCTTCCGCTCGCCGGCGTACATGCAGAATGTGAGTGTTTCTGGCGACCATTTGCATTTCATCAGCGCAGATAGGCGGAAAGGCGGGCATTTGCTGGCACTCGTCTCAGATGGCGAGGTGACCGTTGAGGTGGCTCCAGCGTACAAGTTTCATTTGGAGCTGCCGGCGCATGACGACGAGTTCAATAATGCGCGGTTGCAGGGGGATTCCGAGGCTATTGCCGCTGTGGAGGGATGATTGGTTCAATGATCCTTGTGTTGGCCAAAAAAAAAAAGGGGGTTAAACGGTCGAACTTGTTTTCTCGGCATTAGAGCATGGTCACGGCGAGTTAACGAAGTCGTTGATTCAAAATAGAGCGTGGAGTTTAGTTCGCGAGATTATGTTGGTCTCTCTCAGGTTGCATGAAGACTATCGAGAAATGACGAACGCTTTACGATCTTCGTACTTTGTACTCAACACTTCATTTTGCAACGAGAAATAATCCAGTTGACAGCAACTGGCCGTCGTTAACATGACTGAAGATGATCAATTTAGTAGGATAAAATTGCTGCATAATATAGATCCTTCCTTTGACTTATTCTTCTGCGTCTTCGAACAACCTCCGAAACCGCCAGACTGATCCAATGACCGCAGAACCAGCTCACACAGAATTAAAGACGGACGGAGTGATTTCGGCAAAGGTTTCGTAAGCCTAATAGATGTGTCCAGAGTCAAAAACTGTATCCATGTGCCGAATTCAGAAAGAGAGCAAAATCAAGCACTCGGATGTAAAGATGAAGGAACACCAACACAAGTCCTCGAGGCAACACTGTAAAACGTGCCACACCCAGCCGGCTCACAGCGTCCATCGCTCCGGCACGGATAATCGATGACCACGGTCTCAAGCGGCGTCGGACAGGCACACGGTGGGTCAATCGTCGACAAAAAGACACACTGTGGGAAGATGCACGTCTCGCAGACGGACCCCGTCTTAGTTACTGTTGGGCATGATGACGGAGAATCGAATGGTGTGGTGGAGGGTGACAGTGACGCGGTAACTGTCTCGGTGGTCGTCGTGGTTGTCGTCTCCGTGATCAACGTGGTAGCGGTCGGGCTACGGTACGACGACTGTTCATTTTGGATTTCCGATGTTGTCAAGCTAGGAGGCAAGGGGATGATGGGGTCTGGAATTATTATCTGCGCGGAAACGGTGCCGCTTGTGTGGTGCTTTCGTTAACTCTTTGCAACTCTTGGTGAAGCAAGCTGTCTGGAGACATACAGGAAGATGGCAAGTAGGATCTTGGAAAGCATGTTGCTATGAATATCACGTTGCTCGGTTGTGGTTCCAGTGAGAATGTCAAGCTTCTCGAAAGAATGGCCACTCATTTATTTTTTCAAACAAGAGCCTTGGGATATACAGCCGCGGCTTTTATAGAAATCCCAATATCTATATCGACACGGGATAGTGCCTCGCAGCCGTCAACCTGAAGTGGCGGGCTGGTCCAAGGCAGGGTCAGGATCTGAGGGGACACGCAAAACTGGATCATTCTGTTCACGTGTAGGGTAAAATACGAAGTTGAACACAAAACGACCAAGACATGGTATGAGCCTCCGGCTACAATCTTTGCATCTGACTGGTTGCTGGGCAACTTCTCCTCTTGGTTGGGCGACTTACTTTCCTCTCTGTGGCACTTTCGATAGCCGGCTGTGAGTCGCAAATGAAGCTGACTGCTTCCCAAAGAATCAGAGGGTGCTGGAAATGGCTTGATTACCCGAGCGACATTCTGGCTAAAGCCAAGCAGCGAGGCACTTCACAATCGAGACTTTATGTAGGGCAGTGCCAAGCTGTTGAACTTGGTCTTTTTGTTTCACTTCGATCACTTCAAGTCTGAAAGTGTAAGTCTAGGGCTGTAAGCGTTTGACCGGACAGATTTTGTGCTTTGGATTGCTATGTAAATCTGCTTGATGGCGCGTATTCCTTCTGGAGTATAATCACTGCCATTTGAACCTTTCTTTTTGTGATTTCGTAGTTGTCTGAACATGCCGATACAAACTTGATGCGACCACGGATTCGGTCATGGCAAAAGAGACAATAGTAGCAGAAGACGAAAACCATTTTTCTCTGCTGGTGTAGAGAGGCTGAGGGATCAGCATGAAGGTCATATGACTTCGTTTCCACACCAGAATGAGGATACTGTAATCAAGCTGCCAAGATCCATCGACTGAATCCTGCTTACATCTTCCCAACTCCTGTCTCAAGTCTCTTTTGCGACCTCGTTGGTAAATCGGCCCGGCGCGGGTTGATCCAAGGGATAGATAGATATGAATTATTTACCCCTTTGGGACTAGCGCAAAGCTAAAACGGGGCGTGGTGTTCCACCGAGCCAGCGAGCCTTTCGGGTCACAGGTCATAGAGCGCCTTAAGGCCGGCCCTATCCGCCCGTGCTACAGGGGACCGCCAACGGCCGATTTTAACCATGGGGCTTCCCGTTTGGTTCGTTGGGAACGCAGCACGAATTGGGCGACGGTGATGAACGAGATTTGACCTTGATTTTCTGCTGCGTGCAATATCCTGAGTGTGGCGAGGCTCGAGAACAGTAGACTAATGTTTTTTTTTTTCTTCCTTCAAAATATGTCTGAAGTTACCTGGCTGGTCATAACGTCAAAGAGAACTCTCGGTTGTCGTCGTTGTGGAGATATCATGACTGGGACCGACTTTGGCTGATGTGAATTCGCATCCAAAGTAGGAAAGCAATGCAGACGAGGACTTCCCTTCGAGACGGCCAGATTCAAAACACCGTCTATTACTGTCAAATACATATGAGTAAAACCTTGGAACCGCTACTAATTAAGCAGCAGTGATTGTTTCCAACTATATAAACAGGATGGGAATCGCCTCGGCAGCCGAGCCAAGAATTATCATGAAATCAACAAGAACAGTCAAAGTATTTCACCCTTTTCCCGGATTTCTGCACACAAAGATTACTCTCCATCGTTGCCATCGCTAGCATCAACATCCTCATCGCTCTAATCAGCACAATGGATCCCCTCAAGGACATCCCAAACTACACCCACGCCCCATACGACACAACAACGACCGCTACACAGCTCGCGCAGAAATACACCCCTGAAATCAAAGACAAGATCATCCTCGTCGTCGGCCCCACGCTCACCAGTATCGGCGGCGAGTTCGCCGTGCGCGTCGCCGCTGCGCAGCCCAAACTCATCATCCTCGCGGGCCGCAACCCGGCCAAGCTCCAGCAGACGGCTGATGCCATCACGGCCTCTGCTTCTTCTTCTTCTTCTTCTTCATCTTCTTCCGACGCCAACAAGGCTGTCGACACACGCATCCTCCAAGTCGACCTCCTCTCTCTCGCTTCGGTCCGCCAAGCCGCTACAGAGCTCTTGTCATGGGACGGGGGAGTTGTGCCGCGCATTGACGTGGTGATGCTCAATGCAGGCATCATGGCAACAGACTATACGCTTTCGGCAGAAGGCCTGGAAAGCCAGTTTGCGACAAACCACCTGGGTCCATTCCTCTTGGTGAACTTGCTCATGCCCAAGGTACTTGCGTCGACCGCGCCTAGGGTCGTGGTTGTGAGCAGCAATGGGCACCGGATGAGTCCTATCCGGTGGGCTGATTACAATTTCATGGTAAGTGATATGGAAAGTCACCAAAAAAAAAAAAAAAAAAAAAAAAAAAAAAAAAAAAAAGAAGGAAGGAAAGTGTCAGCATTCATGTTTTCTGATTTGCCGCTTCTTCTTCTTCTTTTTAGAATGGCGAGACCTACAACAAGTGGCGCGGTTACGGCCAGTCCAAAACAGCAAACAACCTCTTTGCGCGGAGCCTCGCTGCGAAACTCGGTGCATCGCACAACCTCCAAGCATACAGCCTGTGTCCCGGCTTCGTGGGCTCCACGAAGCTCGCTGCGCATTTGGACCTGTCGGCTGAGATGGAGGACATGTGTAAGATCAGACCCGTTGTCTTTCTCTTTCTATCCTTTCCTTTTCTTTTCTACTCTTTTGGATCCGCGACAGCGGGCTGACGCCAATTTTTATCCACACAGATCTCCTGGATCGTGAGCTGGGAAACTTGGAAGCAATTGCCATGAAGACCGGCTTGTTCACGTACAAGTCTCTAGACTGCGGTGCCTCGACGCTCGTTACTGCTGCTTTTAGTCCCGATTTGAAACGTTAGTATCTTGTGTTCCTTTGAATTTGTTTTTTTTTCTTTCTGCCTTTTGCTTATTTCCTTGCGATCCTCTCCCCCCTTTGTCTCCCTTAAGAGCCAGAAACGACTGCTTCAAGAGCTAAAAACGGTAATCAAAATAGATGGAAATGGAGGTTTCCTACATGATAACCAGCTTGAAGACCTCGCCAATACCTGGTACGTCAAGGTTTGGGCTCGCGATGACTTTGAAGCGGAGCGCTTGTGGAAGTTGAGCGAGAAACTTGTTGGGCAGGAGTTTAGCTATTGATTTTACACTCAAGACGGGAGGCGAACTCACTCCATGCCCAGAAAAAAGATGATATATGGTGAATTGGTGAGATGCAACTGGATCTGTGACTTTGGGGGATTGGGGAAGGGGAACATGTATTGATTAAATGGACAACTGAGGATTTCCAAGGTTGTATATATCCTCTACTCTATTGTATAGTACGTTGATATGATTTGTTGCGAAATATCATATATATGTCTGCGTTAGTATCAGATGTTGACTTTGCTCCTGACCAACTCATTGTGTCTCGCAAAGCCGACTCGACATGCCGGAATAGTTGGCATATGTACAGTCCCAATGAGTTCGGAAAGACTGTTGAATGCGCCTCGGACTCTGTACAATGAGGTTATTGCGGCCATGTCAAACACAATAGTTGCCGTCGCAATACACTCACATGAAGGCCTTAAGGGCTATACGGATAGAGCCCTCAGATAGTACAATCGTAGAAACCATGGTTGAACAGGGTCAAAGGGTCAAACATAAGTCCGAGGTCCTAGAGTTTATATTGAATATCAGCTCTCTCCCTCCCTCCCTCTCTCTCTCTCTCTGTGTGTGTGTGTGTGGAGAGTGTTCTTTTTCATTGGCGCGATTCGAGAGTAATTGCACAATATCCACAGTATGAAGAAGATACATACCATATCCATTAGGTCAAAATCCTGGTCCCCGAATAGCGTTGACCGAGAAGCATCCGTGGAATCTTCTTTGTAGTTGTCTGCTACTGTTGACCCTACTCCTACTCCTGCTGTTGCGGTTCTAGCACCGTCATTCACAAATGCCTGCACGGCCGCAGCACATTTGATCGAATGCTCCGTTACCCCGGCCAGAAACGCCGCCGAGTCGTCCTCATCCGCTTCAAGCGCTTTCAGCTTGGCAAGGACCGCGCACAAAAGAAGATACCGCTTGAAATCCGGACACCCCGCGAGGATGATTTCAAATAGCTGCGTCTGGATATGCTTGAGGCGTTGTAGAATAGGCGCTCGCGCTGCGCGCGCAAGCTTATGCGCCGGGTCATCATCATCCTCGTCAACTTGCTCGTCAACGGTAGCACCAGCACCAGCACCAGCCCCAAAAGTACCATTCTTGGCCACCTGTGAATTTCTCGTGTTGACGCGCGTCCCGCGCTCCTCGAGAAGCTGCGTGTTGACTTCGTAGGCCAGCGTGATGGATACGTCGAGGCTGAGCCCGCCGCGCAGGTGGCCTCTCCCGTGCACCATGGAGCTCGCAAAGTCATCCCGCAGCGGCGAGGGCAGGAGTATGTCGTCCGTGTACGAGGCCATGATCATACTTGTTTCAAGGCAGATCTTGCGTGAGAGGTAGAGCCGCGGATCCCGGTGGGCTTCGAGCATAAATGGTCGGTGGAGCAGGAGGATGTGCTTGCGCAGGTACATGTCAATGTATCGGCGCTGAAAGCGGGCATCTGGGCCCAGCTTGGCTGCGTGGGAAGCGAAGAAGGTCGAGGATTGGTGACAGGCTGTTTGGAGGTGGGATGCAAGGTCGATGATGGTATTGTAGGAAGGTCGGGGACCTGGGCTATTGATGATCTCCAATGCCTGCATACGCAGGTGCTGAGATTGGTGCAAGATTGCATGGAGAGACGAAGTCTCTCTACCTTGGACCTTCTCTGAGTACGAATTTTCGGATGCGGTTCCGTCAGCTAGCTCTGTGTCGGTCAAGTTAAGCGGTGCATCTGTGTCGTCTAGTCTGAGGCTCCGTGGCGGCAGTGTTCCATCGTCGAGACTTGAGGACAAGCATAGCTCAACCACAGTCAACCACAAGCGAGACAAAGTTCTGGTTTGGTCTGTGGATAGCCTCGTCGAGCTATGTTTATAACTGTGGAGGCCCATTTGCATGGCGAGTGAGAGCAAGGCAGCAGGTGAAAAGAATTGTGAAGGACGGAGGCCGTTGGCTTGGCGAGCAACAATGAGCAGACAAAAGATCTCCAGGCCCTGTATGTTTCTGGTGGTCCTTTCACGCACAGACAGATATACTTGGGCAGCATTGATCCATCTCCTGGCAAGTGAAGCACGCTGTTCAATGGATCCAGCCAAAGGAGTGAACGGCAGTCCGATCGCCATGACTAGGGCGTATTTGACGGCAAATATCTGGGGAAAACCGGGCACATTCATCAGCACGTCTGCAAATCATGAAGCACAAAGCCAAACAACGGCAAACACCTGATAGCAGCTCAATATGATAGAGAGAAACAGACATTCTAGGTGATATCACATACGCGCTCTGCAGTGACAAGATGGAGTATACACAATTACGGTAGAGTACAAATACTGGGAAAAGAGTTCTAACCTTTGGAAGCGACGGGGTTCCCTCCCAGAATTGGTCACTCTGTTTCAAAAACTTTGACACATCCAGGATGCAGTACAAGCGCTCAAAGGTTCGCAAGTAGCCTTCGACGAGAGCCTTGCAAACTTGCCGAGGGGGTAGATGACTACGCTCCGTCAGGTCGGGCGAGGCTTCAGTCTGTTGCCTCTCCTTGATTGCAGAACGAATGCTTCTAAGCTCGTTGACAGCCTTGCTTAGATCCGTGCCGTGCTGTTCCAAATTTGGCGGGCCACTGGGATTGAATAGGAGACTTGTCAACATCTACGGAGAAGAATCTCTCATTAGTGCCCAGTCCCATACAAACAGCGACAAATGGAGCTCTCGAATCTGACCTTGGACATGGCATGCATCCAGTGGGCTTCGCCAAATATCCTAACCTTGTCCTGCGAGAAGCGAAACCGGGGAACGACCGGTGCTACTCGCAGGCTTTCAGGTTCGGCAGACTCGCCGCCATCCCGAGCATGAAGCTCTCTACCTGCTTGGTCCTCGACACGCTGGATGCGCACTTCAAGTCTCTTGAGCAAATCCACCGTGTGGTCTGAGGCTCCTATCCTGGGAAATGAAGAAGAAGAAGCGCGAAGTCCTCCAGCACCCTGTCCGACCCTGCCAACATGGTTTCCCGACGTGGAGGCACGAGCGGGACGATCATGAGCCGGCGGTGCTTGGCTGCTACCACTGGCGCCGCCCGCAGCGGTTGCGGGCGTCACTGCTGTTGTCGTTGTTGCTGCCCCTGGTGCTGCTGTAGCCGCTGCCGCTACTGGCCCAGGTTGTAAATCGCGGGCTGAGACGGCGTCGCCGGGGAGGCTGCGGTAGGCGCACGAGAGGCGGCCTCTAGACCGGCAGCAAGGCCCGCACGGGAAGCGCTGGTCGCAGCGGACCTTGCGGTGGCGGCACTGCTCACATGATTTGGCGGTGCGCTGCTTCTTCCTGGGCGGCTCAGACCCGGTATCTAGGGGCATGGCGTCGATTGTCTTGCGGCATCGACGGGCTATGGCGACGGGCAACGGCGACGGCGAGAAGGATGGACAAATATTTCGGATGTTTATGAGATGTACTTGGGTACTTGGTGTTATACATAGTATCGGTGAATAAAAGGGGGTTAGGGTTGCGTAGCTGCTTGACCATGACATCAACACCTGGCACACAACATCAGATATGCCATTCTGTGAATTTAGAGACGAAATAGTTCATTGACATCCCCAAGCTTATCAAGTCAAGTGAACATAAGGACTGTCATTCATCTGTAAGCAGCTACCTTGGACAGACGTATGACTTGGCCCAAACGCGTAGCGCGAAAACATCACGCCAAAATACCTCGAAAACACCAAATTAATCGACCCCAGCATTATCAACACCACTTCTCATCGCCATCCCCAGCCATGCACCCTGTCAGAGTTCCTCTCTCGCACCCTCCCACCCAATGGTCCGCCGATAACTCTGCGTAAGCCCCTCAATCCTCCAGATCCAGCTGTCCACCCCGGCATCCAGTTGCACATACCCAAAGGTAAACACAAACGTCCCGTAATGGTGCAACACGCCATCAAAGTACACCCGAAACGGACACCACGCCGTCGCGAACAACCCATCCGTCCGCACCTCGGTCTTGTCCAGATCAGGCACCTCGCGAATCACATCGGGGCCCCCTTTCTTTCCCCCCTCGCCACCACCACCACCACCTTCGCGGCGCTTCTTTTCTCCATCTTCGAGGAGTTTGACAAATGTTTCAATGTCTGTGCGAATGACGACGACGAGTTTCTCGGGCCCTGTTGCATTGCCTTTCTCGCTGCTGGTGACGGTAGCGGTGGCCAATGGCGCTTCCTCACCCTCGGCTGCTGGTGCACGAGGCGGCTCCTGCTTCAAGATGCCCACGCGCGCGCCAGGGTAAAACAACTTTTGGAGCCCCTTGGGATCCGACGCGTTGATAGCGTCGAAGAAATACCCAATGAGGCTCTTGAGGGCCGCGACCTGGGCGGTGTGCGTGGCTTTCTCGAGGTCAATGGCCGTCATCTTGTCGACAAAGTGTCAATATATGCAAATATAAATATAAATATATATATATATAAATCGAGCGTTTAGATGGAATGGACTGTCGACAAGCATCGATGGCCGTGACGGGCTTTGGTGTGTGTTTCACAACACAATCAGGACAGACGAGATGGAAATGGGATCAACATAAGCTTCTCATCTCAAGTGGTTAAGGTTGTTGTAGATAGACAAGATGACGAATACATAGATTTAATATGAGACAAGTACGAAAGTTTCCCCCGGTTACAGAGTGTGCAAATTCGGGCTGGATGATGTATGCGAGAGCGGGGATACTTTTGTAAAGGAGGAGTGATCTATCTGTATGCCTTGACCCGCTCGGTGCAGCGAGCACGCAGGGGCCCTTAGCTGCAACATGTACCAGTAGCAAAAGACAGCAATTGATAGAAGCCGGACAGACAGGCCACCATGATCAATATGTTCAATAGTCTCCTACCACTCCTTACAACCATAACACTAATGATTATACCAATCAAAACAGTGAAAGCTTATACATATACTCGCTCAACATCCCCATATACATCTGCAGCAGGTGATCTGCAGATACTACCGACCTCGATACACACAAGTCACCAACTTGTACAATGTCCCCAAGAGAAACCAACCATCATATTAAAATAAAGGGGTATATTTTTCATCAAGTTCTGTCAATTAATAGGTGTCAATAAAATAGAAGAATAAAATCGGGGTATACAGTTCTTCAATGCGCCAAAGGGGGAAATGTTTGTAGACCACTTGTTTGTCCTCTCCTTTCCCTTCACGTCTGTTTCGAGCAACATCAATATGGCCACCCGATCTGTCTTGATCCCTACCAAAGTCGTCATCGTTCGCTTGGTGAATTTACAAAGAATTCTCAAGACAGCCGCCGCTGCCACAGCCGACACCACCAAAAATAATTATGCACTCATTGGCAGATTTCCCGCTGGGACATCCCCATTCTCGTACTCCTTCCTCGCTCCGCTACCAAACTTCGACATACCGAGCTTCTCGAGCCCCGAAACAGCGCTATCTTCTCTAGCATCATTGTAGATTGCGAGACCGTCATCGTCGCGGTCATTGTCACCATCCGTCTTGGGCTGTCCGTCACCAGCCTCCACCTTTTCATCGAGGTTCATGAGCGCAGGGGGGCGGTGGCGCATCTGGCGGGCCTTGGCTAGGGAAATCGTCTTTTGCTGGTAGCTTGTCACAATCGGCTGAGTATCGTCGCGATCAATAGTCGCCTTCATAAGGGCTGCCATCCACAATCTACCCTGCTTAATGTTGGGAACCGCAAAGTAATGCACAGTCGGTTTCGTAAAGTTGACGGCCCGCGACAGACCGGCCCGGGGAGGCACGAGCTTGAAGATGAAGATGGAGTCAGGCTCGGGTGTGACGTCGTTGCTGGCTTGTGTGTCAGCAAGTGTCGGGACGGTTGTATTGGCGGGAATGGTGGGCGTGTTGCCCGCGCCAGTAAGGGTTGCGTGCAGTCCTGTCAGCCGTTCATTGTCTGCTGGCAGGACTCTGTGGAATGAAATATCAATGAGGCCCTTTTCCTGCTCATCATCCTCCGAATAGTAATATGCCAAGCGCCTGCCCTTGAGAACAAAAAGTCGTGGCTTCCATGTCGTCATAAGTGTGTTGCTCTTCTTCTTCATCCAGCCGCTGTAGTCGGCATCCACCATAGCCTCGCGCGGCGTCATCTTGAGCAATCCGCGTGTGTAGGCACTCGTCTCCTTCTTGCCCTTCTTTTTACTGCCTTTGCTTGCAACAGTGCCCATTGTGCTGGGGCTCTTGGTCGCGTCAGGCGAGTCCGTTTCAAAGCTCGGCCTGATGCTTGGGGTGCTCGACCCTGTCCTAGAGGGTGACTGCATAGGCGAGTCTCTGAGAGGCGAGTCGATTGAAGGCGCGATTTTGGCTCGCTCCGACCCCGTTACTGCATCAGATATGGCCCGTAATCCAGGAACCTTGAGTGGATTTTTCAAGAATTCCGAGGTGACACTCTGCGTTTTGCCTGGTGAAGCGGGCGTCAACGGGGATACCATGAGGTTATCGGCAGACGTGTTGTCCAATTTGGTGACTGTTGGGGGCAAGTCTTTGCTAGGTGGTACAGGCCGTAGCGAGTCGTTTGTGTGCGTCGAGAGTGTCCTTCTTGGGTTGTTACCAGCTGCCGAACCGTAATACTTTTGCGCTGCTGGGGAAAGTGGCTCTCCCCGACTGGAGCTAAAGCTGCCAAATCTCGAATGGCGCGCTGTAGCAGTCGCGGTCCTCATTCTCTGTTCTTCCGTGTAGCTCGTGCGACTTTGAGAGGCGATACTGTCACGCTTCTTGAGCACATTCCTAGGTTTGCCGCCTTCTGCGCTCGAAAAGTAGCCACGGTCAAGGTCAACAGCAGAGTCCTGCAACTCGGCTTCAGGAGACAGGAAGCCAGCGCCAGAAAGCCGCCGCGATCCGGAGTTGGGCCTAGCTGTTGCAGATGCGTTTCCGAGCGTCCAGTTGCGGTCAAAGGATGGCTGCTTCCTGTGCGCCTGCTCCGCTAAGGGGAAGGTTCCACTAGAAATCAGTTTTGGAGTAGAGCTAGAGACGTTGCCAATCGTTGTGCCTGTAAGTCGGAAGTCGGTGGATGAATGCCGCCTAGAGTGGTGTAAATCACGAATCGACGCCGCAGATGGTCGCTTCTCGTGGTTTGCTCGGGATGGGCTGTCTAGCATCCTTTGTTGCCCAGGCGAGTCAGGAATGCCAGTGGGTTCGAGCTTGGGCGTCGAAGCAATCGACCGCTGCTTGTGTTGCGACATGGGCCTATCGTCGATGGGCGGCAGCTTGCTGATGGAGCCAGTCACTGTGTTGTTTCTACTCCTTGTCCGCCGCACGTTTTCAGAGCCCGCTTCGCTCCCAAATGCCTGCGTTGCTCGCCGGGAGAAACTGAGCCCGTTGACCTCGTCTTGAAGAGACTTGATTTTTTGCCACGTTTTCAAGCGCCTCCCCACAGGGCCAAGGTCAAAGGCCTTGATGAAAAGCGATGTTTGGTCCATGCCTAGAAGCACTTCGCCCGAAATCTCTTGGTCTCGAAACACTTCACAGTGGTGCTTCTCCACGCCAGACGTAAAGAGGTACTCGGCGACTTGGTCAGGGGTCCAAGCCTCGACCTCGAGCCGAGAGTGTGCGCCCTCCTCTTCGTCTGTCTCTTCGCCTTGTATGTAAGACAGCCTGTGGCCTATGTGCGAACTGTATTCACTGCCGGAATCGTTGATGATGTGCGAGCTGCCATTGCCCGGGCCCAAACGCAAGTCGTCGATGTGTTCGTCAATAACGTTGAGTGTCTCGTGGAGTACGGGGTAGCCAATGCTGGAGGATGCCTGAGAGTCTCTTATGCTGGCAATGTTGGGGGCACTGCCGGATACCAAGGACGAGAAATCGGGACTCGGTTGCGCCGGGGTCGAGGACGAAGCCTGCCTCTGCTCAGAGGAGCTAGCAATAGGTATGGGCTGTGTTTGCGGAGCACTCTGAACTTCGGCTTGTTTGTCAGGAGTCGGTTTTGCGATGGGCGCGGTGGCAGCTGCGGTCGAAGGACCCTTGGGTGCCGGGCGCGTATAGACTACAGACAGTGGCTTAGGGTTAGTATAGATAGCCCAACGCGGCAGCCAGGATTGAAATGAGATGGGCAGCAGCACAGGGGTTGCAAAGGACCGAGGACGATCCAGCTTTCACAAGCTAGCTAGGTCGAGTCGAGCTCTACTAGTGCCGTTGATGGACAGCAGCTTGGCGTACCTTCTGGGAAAAGACCGCTGTTTCCGTTGACCAGGTGCTTGCCTAAAAACCAGCCGTCGCCAAATTCATCGTCCCTTTCGATCAGCTGGACGCGGTCTCCTTTGGCGAGCGTCAATTCGTCGGAACTTCGTGCGGTAAAGTCATCTAAAAGACATGGCAAGAAACAAAAAAAAAGGTTAGCCTCTAGAACCGTATGGTGGGAAGCGCGTTGTGGTCGAGAGGTCTTTGTCAGGCCGACGACAAAGCCGTGTAGATTGCCCTTGTAGATGAGAACCAAGACGGACACTGGACCAGCGCACACCCACGGGGACTGGGCGCCTGGCCAGCGTCTCAGGTCTGGCTTGCGCGCGGATTCGCGGGGAGGAGCACATGACGAGGACTTGGACGAGGGCTGCGGGCAGCGCAGCCAATGCCTGAGCGGATGGTAGGGGCGGTCCAGCGCGGGAATCCACAGCTCATCTCACCAAGTGGGATAGTTGCATTGGCTGGGGGCATTGGTGACTTACGAATGACCAACAACAAATCGCCCACCTCTGGCCTAGCTGCTCCTGGGGCTCCCATGGTGCCGTGTGGGTTGGGATTGCGTGGTTGCGCGCCTCACGCCTTTGCAAACACACAACGACGCCGCACCAGGCCGCTGTTGTAGGTAGATGGGAAGCAGGCGCACGGAGAGGCAGGGAGGAGGGTAGCGAGGTGGAGAGGACGAGTCGGAGGGAGCAGGATCGGGCCGAGGGGTGGTGGAGCAGAGGAAAACGACCGATAGCTGTCTAGTGGTAGCAAGACATGTGTAGATGCAATCTGGCGATGCTGGCTCCAAGAGTCAAAGTTGCGAACGTGCCTAGTGCCTAGACTGCGCGGCTGGCGTCGCTGGGCGCAAGAGTGCGAGTTGGAGGCAGCGTGTGGGATGAAGAGGGGCGTGTGCTTGTCGGAAAGAAGACGAGAGCCCAAGAGCTAGTCAGAGCGTCTGCTAACCGCAGGCTATGCGCAGTCGAAGGGGCTGAAAGGGCGCGAAGACGATGAGGTGGGTGGTGTTGGGTGCAGAGGAGCAGCTTCTCTGGGTAACGGCGACGAGGACGGAGGAATCGCAGGAAAGGGCCGGCTCGAATGGGATGGGGTCGCTGCGGCAGAAAGGCCAGGGCGTCAGGGCGTGTGAGCGTGCAGAACCAGAGCAGGAGCCCAGGGCCCAAGCCAGCAGCCAAGCGTGCCAGGCAAAAGAAATGATCAAAGGCGCGGGCACTGATCGCCGGGGCTGTTTGCCGTAACGTCGCCGAAAGTGGAACGAGATTAGGACCTGAATTACTGCTGCTACTCGGGCCCGATCCAGGTCAGGGTCCAAAGCATAGATATTAGCGCTGACGGCGGGTGCCAATGAGGTGGGCGAGTAGAGAGGGAGCAGAGGAAGAAGAAGACGAAAGGGAAGAAGAAGAAAAGAATTGTTTTGGTGGTTCGAGAGGCTGAGTTGGGCGGCTCAGCTCCAGGCCCAGAGTCAAGAGGCAATTGTGATAAGCTCACGTCAGGCACTGGACAAAAAAGAAGCGCCTGTCGCAAATTGACGATGGGGGCCGAGAATAGAATGGCTCAATGCTTGCTTGCTTTCCCTTTCCCTTTCCAGGAGGTCCTTTGCCCCCCTCCCCGCTGGCGATGAGCGCTGTGGCACCTGGACACGGCACTGTGGAAGGCCCTGTGGAGCCGCTGGCAAATCCCTGGATTAGGAGCTTGCAACGCGCCCCGAGGAATGCTAAAGAAGAACCACGAAGGCGTTACGGTTACCGAGACGTAAAGTCCTTTTTTTTTTTCCCTCTCTAACCCCGTCCTTTTTTAGCCGTTCCGAGTTTAGTAGGTCTGCCTTTTTCTTCTTTCTTCCTTTATTTATCTCTCAGGCTTTCTCTTGCTTTATTTTTTTCTAGCTGGCTGTCAACCAGGGAATGGAGCAGAAGCAAGAAAAGTGTCCGATTCTGTCGGGGACTGAATATACCTGAAAGCGCTTTTTCTTCTGCTTTGACAAATACAGCACGCGCAGAAAGAGCGGGGTTGCTATTGCCCTTTGGCAATACCCGGTACATAGTAGGATCCGAATTGACTACGCAAAAAAAAAAAAAAAGCAAGACAGTTTGGGCGAAATACCAATCGAAAAAAGAGGCCTCAGAGACAACTACTGGCCAGCTCAAAGTCATAGTAATCTGCCAACCACACAGCACTCCCCAAAAAAAGTGGGACAAAGTGGCAATGGGTAAAAGGATGTGGAAAACACACACACACACACAAGGGGAGGCTCGGTTACACAAAAAGAAAAAGAGGCACCGCTTCCACCATTCAATTGGCTGCTTCCTGCGTATGTAACTTGCTCCTCCGGCACCCAGCTATGTACGACTATCACTGGGACGCACAAAAGCCATCACTGTACCATGTGAGGCTGCCCTTGCTCTCTCCCTCTCGCATTGCGCGGGCGTGGAGCGTCTTTGCGGAGGAGAGCACCCCGTTTGTGCCGTTGCCGAAACAAAGTGTCCAGAGACTTTCTACAAGTGGCCTCCCATGGTGCCATCTGGATGAAGCCATGCAATGCACATGCAGGTCCAACTGTGCTACTATGTACATAATAGCTACCTGCTGCTTAGTACCTTTTGTAGTACTATGTACTATGCTATACATAGTATACAAGGGTGCTGGACGGCTTTACGGCCGAAACCTGCATCCTCACCACCTCGCTAAGCACTGCTACTGATACTGATTGCAACAGAACCTTTACATCTTACAGGCCAGGTGGGGTTTGCCTGCTCATATTGGCACGAGTGAGCCTTGTGTGGTTGGGGGCGTGCAACCCGCCCGTATGCCCGCCCGCCGTTCGCCGCGCGTCACGAACTTTAGTGGTGGAATGGAAATATTTTCCCTCAGACAAAATGCGTAGTGAAAAAGCAATGCTGTTATAAAGAGGCACAAGTTATAAGTTTGTGTCTGCCTGTAAAAGTCACGATCCGGGATTTTGCTTCTCTTGGTCGAATCCCCTATCATGCTTTTCTTTCCTGGACATCCAAATTTATATTTTATAGAAGGAAAAAAAATGAAGATCTACCTTGGACAGTCATTTTATCCCACCAGTAACGGAGGAAGAGGAGGGCCATGAAATAACCGTCACTATGAGAAGCCAAAAACGTGCCCCCGACAAAATAAACAGTTCCCATTCTCTGACGCCACCCCCATATAATGGAAGTTGGCGCTCACGGGAGGAATGCCAGCACCCGCATCCCATTGCTCACCTGTGGAGAAGAAAAAGGAAAGAAAAGGCAGACCACGCCAGAAAGTCGCCCTCTCTCCGTCCGGTTCAGTGTTTCCAACATGCAAAGGGTTGTTCAAGAGCGACAAGGTTTGATTGGGGGCATGACTTCCTTTCTTTCGAGCAAGTACTGATTCTTCCGGCGCGAACTTTTTTGTTCACTCGGCTCGACGACGTACTCTTCTCCGCCGTTGATTCTCTATTGGCACCTCGTTCGCGTTCCAATGTCATTTCATGGCGTTTCATCCATCCGCTGCCGTGCTGTGACTGTTGCCTTCCCTGTACATAGCTCGGTAATAGGCTCAACGTTATCTGTCCACCAAAGAGCTCTCAAGGCCGCTTGCGTGATGTGTTAGACCGTACCGTTTTACTGTGCCGCCCATATAGTACTATGTAGAGGGCTACCGGGATAAGCAGATATCACCATCATCAAGCAACATTGCCAAAGGAAAAAGAAGAGAAGGGAGAAAAAGGAAACAGGAAAGGGAACGTTCTATAAGGATTAGCATATCGCATCAACTCTTTCCCAACTGTAATCCATCTGGTCGGTCAGTACTAAATATACAGCGATTGCGTAGCAAGGCGAGACTACAATTATATGTACTATGTACATAGTATTATGCTGTTGGTTCATAACAGGCGACAGGGCACAAGCACTTCACTCCCACCCTTCAAAAGATGCCTCGGCAATTCCTCCAACCCTACAAGCCTGCGGTCTCCGACGCCTCTCACTAGTTCCAACGATCCATTCTATCGGACTCAAATCACCTGCTCAGATTGATTCATCAATAAGAACATCAGCATTTGATCGATGCTCTGATCATCAAACCTTCCCAGCTGCGGGCAGCCCTTTCTCATCACCACAACAATCACCAACAACTCGAAATCTTAATCCCTGAATACGTACAATCCATCAAAAGCACAACAATGGCCTCTCTTACAGCATACTCCCAATATGAGCACTACAATGTGACCTCCCCATCCCAATACGTCGCCCATGTTGAAATCAATCGGCCTGCCAAGCTCAATGCCTTCCACCGCGCCATGTGGCTCGAACTAAATAGCATTTTCACCAAGCTCTCCGTCGACCCAGACGTGCGCGTCATTGTGCTGACGGGAGCTGGTGAGCGCGCCTTCACAGCCGGGCTGGATGTCCAGGCGGCCGCAAGCAGCGAGGGCACGTTGCAGGGCAGTGGGAGCGTAGATGGGGCCAAAGTGGACGTTGCGCGAGAGGCTACAGCGCGGAGAAGGGATATTTACGAGTTTCAGGGCTGCATCTCGGCAGTGGAGAAATGTGAAAAGCGTAGGTACTACTCAGGGTCCAGCTCTTTCTGGATGTATCGAACGTATGATCGGATGTGAGAGCTGACAATGAGAGAACAGCTGTGATATGTGTTCTCCACGGTATATCCATTGGTCTGGCTATTGACTTGTCTAGTTGCTGCGATGTGCGGATATGCGCAGCAGACACCAAATTTGCCGTCAAGGAGGTCGACATTGGCATTGCGGCAGACATCGGCACTTTAAGCCGGTTGCCAAAGTGCGTGGGCAACTTTAGCTGGGTCAAGGACGTGTGTCTGTCGGCGCGCTTCTTTGGCGCCAAGGAGGCTTTGACGGTCGGCTTTGTGAGCCAGGTACACGAGAACAAGGCCAAGGCGGTCGAGGCTGGCTTCAAGGCGGCAGAGCTCATTGCGAGCAAGAGTCCTGTGGCTGTCCAGGGCACGAAGGAGCTGCTGAACCACGCAAAGGACCACTCTGTTGAAGAAAGTAGGTTTCTCATTGTCCTGCTTTGTCTCTCCCCTTATTTGATTGTAGCATTGCTGATCCGTATCCTGACTACAGGTCTGCGTTATACCGCGATTTGGAACATGGCCATGCTGCAATCTGATGATGTTTCAGCGGCCCTACTGTCGGGCATTCAGAAGAGGAAGCCAACTTTTAGCAAGCTATAGAGACGGCTCTACCGTCGCACTGCTTTCCATGTATATTTCTAGACTCGTGGTTTTCGTGCTCAGTGTACGGATGTTCAGGGCTTGAAGATGGGATAATGCCAGCCCTCGTGGCTTTGTAGGCATCGTAGGTGATCTTGTACTCAAAGCTTTGAGCGGATGAGATTGTATCCGAGTCTCGTGTGTGTCGCGCATAGGAGGGCGAGACCTGTGTAGACTCGGTTGCATGTCTTGGGCGCGAGGCGTCGTAACGGGATGCAAATGAACAAGGCTATCAGTCCGAGTCGTCGACATCTTCGCGTTGCGTAGTGTTCTTGAGCCTCTCTTCAAGCAGCTCTTTGAGTCTTTGCACCATTGTCTCCTTTACCACAATGTTTTGGTCGTCGAGGACTTCAATGACGAACTCGTTGTTGCGCTCGTTGTCGATGCTGACGATGATGGACTTGATTGACGCGTCGCACTGGACGAGCACACCTTAAAGTCCAAAGGTGTCACGTTAGGTTTGCTATGCTTACGAAAACGACCGGATGTTAAGCTTTCGCTCACCTCTAATGGCGCGTGGCATCTTGATGCTGGACAGGAGTCAAAGATGTTGGATACTGACGTCGTTGCTTGCTTGGGCTGCACTTGTGGAAAATGCGGTAACTGCACAGGTGGGTTTGGGTGATACAATGTTAACAACCGTGCCCCACAAGGGAAGTGCCCGGGCTCTTTTACATCCTACGTACATAGTAGTAGGCGCCAACGCCAGCAGCTGGTTAATGCCTGCATGTACATAGTACGCGCTAGAGGACTACATAGTCAGTGCTGTGAGCACCCGCTAGCATAGTATTAGCACTGCAAGTCCCACGACATTCAGAACAAGTACAACCCCCCCTTCTTTTGGCTTGAGCATCCTCGATTGAGCATCCTCGATTGAGGGTCATTTGATAGCGGGGTGAGTAGTCGCACGGAAAGTCCTAACCAAAGACTATGAGTAGTAGTTTGCCGCCGAATCGCTACCTGGAATACAATAGTCTGAGCGTGCCATGGAAGGATACGACTCACCTTGTCATCTCTCGGCTCGCGTTGCCGGCCATTCACTTCAGCAGCCTTTGTGACCAAACAGCGCAGAAGCGCCGGCTTTAAGATTATATTTAAGCCAAAATCAATGTTGTTCGTATCTCTGGACCACATTTGTCCTTTTGGTTTGCATAGCAGCAGGCACAGTTCCAGCACAGCCAATAGCAGCTGCAGTCATCATGTCGGTCCATCCCTTCCGGGAAGGTGTGGCTGACGCTCTCTAGCCAGACACGGTAAGAAGCTCACGATGCAACGACGCGAACGCGGAAGGAACATGTCTGAGTTCCTGGCGTCTTCTGCGTGCTTATTTTCATTATTGCCTCTCCATGCGTCTTTGGTGTCGTTGCCTATTTCTTTTGATTCTTTTTTTTTTTCTGTGGATGCCCTCACCTTTTCTTTCCATTGTCGTCCTCACCACGTTCCGCAGTCTTACAGCATTGCTTGAGAGTACACCCGCCGCTCCATAAAAGTACTACACTTTGAACAATTTAGGTGTCGTGTGTAGGAATTCTTCTCACCAACACCACTTGAGTCGTGGTCAAGACAATGGCATCCAAGATCCTTCTCGCCCTACTAGCCGCTCCAGTCCTTGGCTCGGATCCGTTTGCCCACGAACTCGTCTACAAGCGCGACTATTCCACTGATATATGCTCGCCCAATATCACCGTCACATCCGACACGGTCATCCCGCCCTGTATCGAGGTGGTGAGCATTCAGGAAGGCTGCTCGGCCAATGACGCAGACTACGCCGCCCAGGCCGAGTGCATGTGCACCAGCTCCTACTTTGAGGACTGGACAGGTTGCCAAGACTGCCTGTACTTTCACGGTCTGCGCACCCAGAATGACGAGGCCTTTTACAACTCGGTGGCCAGCGTCGCCAGCCAAAGCCTTTGCGACTATCTATCATCCACCGCTGCAGCAACACCCACAACCGACTACGCTGGCTACTTTAGCGCAGTTGCGCTCACTCTGTCGCCGCCAACCACTGGCGCAACAATCAGCTCTGATCAAGCACCCAGTAATACGGCCGTGAGTCTGTACTTCACCCTGACTGGGCAGCAAGGTATCGTGAGCTCTGCTACAGCCACGTTTTCTCTGGGGTCTGCGGCCAGCACTGTTGCCAGCACCAGCGGCTCCAGCTCTAAATCGACGACCAAAACAAGCTCTTCAGACTCGACCAGCTCGGCTACAGCCTCAGGCAGCGAAGCATCCTCAAGCAGCTCTGGCTCCGGAGCGGCTCCCACCAAGGCTGCTGGTGGGCTCTTGCTCGGTATCGGTCTTGCTGTTGTTGCAGGGCTATAGTCCTAATTTGGGTATTAAACATTTTTGACGTGAGGTATTGCGCCGACTGAGATCATTGGCACAGACGAAGAGTGTGTGGACACTGGCAAGACTAGTTATAGAAAGAGGTAGTAGTAATGATAATATTCGCAGCACATACTGTTTACTTTAATTCTTGTGCACTTCTGCGCATTGTGCATTTTCCTCAAGCCGGAACACCAGACATCCAGTTAACCACTCCCAACTCCGCGCTCCACCCTCTGCTTTCAAACACTCAACACCCACAAATCAGTCGGGAATATTTCACTCGGGCATGCCATGGAAGGGCTTGGCCAGCGTCTCGGTCATGAAGGGAAGCTTGGACTGCGTCCAAATCTCCGTGTCAGGCTTGAGCGTCTTCTTGATCACCGTGTCGAGTGTGCCAGCCTTGATGGCGATGATCTCAGGGGCGGCATCCGGGTCGTGGGCGATGGGAGAGCCGCAGGTTGGGCAAAAGATGCGGTGCACAGCCTTTCCCGAGGAACCCTTTCCGGCCCAGGACTTGGTCTCGCCGCTGATCGTGAGCTTGTCCTTTGGAACGACGGCGACGAGGGCTGTGTTTCGGGGGGGGAGAGGAGTTGCATGTTAGTGGATGGGGCTCCTAGAAACGAAACAATGGAAGTTTGGAAGTGGAAAGGAGGAGTAGCGGCCGCGGCTTGTAGGGGATCCACATTGGAGCCTGCGCCATTGCTGGGATGAAAAGAAGTGCGGGGGAGGGGTAGAGCTATAGCTATAGCTGTAACGATAGCGGGCACAATCAAGTAGCTATAATGGGTAGCCTGAAAAAGGATAAGTGCAGCGTACAGAGAAAGGGAGGGGGGGAAAAGGAAGGGGAAAAAAGAGAAAAAAAGAATCAAAGACAGGGAAGAGGAAACTATCACTCACAATAAGTCGAACCAGATTGGCGCTGGCAATCGTCGCAATGGTCGTAGCCCGTAAGCAGAGGGGCATCGACGTCAACCAGGTAGGTGACGGCTCCACATAAGCAGTGACCCTTGAGAACCATTTTGGGGATGATTTTGTTGTAGTTGTTAAAGTTTTGAAAAGAGGTTTGGGGCCGTTGTTGCTGTCAAGCTCGGTTGCTCAGTATTGGGAGGGATTCAGAGGTATATATATAAGTATGTATATTCTCGTATATCTTAAAAATAAGGACTCGGTGGAGCTGAATTGCCAGGACTCGGATTGGGGAACAAAACAAAAGCACAAGGAGGGGTGGGTGAGCTGCTCTAGACTTTTTTATATTCCTTTGTGATGTCAGCGATCGACGGACAGCGTGGGGGGAAGGACCATTTTCTGGGATTGATACTACAACTATGTATCACGGTGAAAGGAACATCTGAGCATTGGCGCCAAAGGCGGGATGGAATTGAAACCTTGGGTCGGGGTCCTTTTAGGAGTGGGTGAGAGCGAGCGAGCGAGCAAGCAAGCAAGCATGCATGCACACCAAGAATAAAGGCTCCCCAGCAGCTTTTGGGACTTAATTGACGTGGGGTCCAACCGAACATGGGTGTTTTCCCAGTACCGTACACACTACAACGGAGAGACACCAATTCTTTCCAGACATGACCGATGATACGGGACACATTTTTTTCTTTCCATGGGAAGCTGGCAGAGGGACAGAGTGGCAGAGCACAGAGGCAGGCCGGTGGGCGTTTTGTCATGATACTATCATACAGACACAATGAACAGATGGGATGCATACATCTTACTGGTGTGTGTTACAGTACGCTAGTACACGAAGGCTCGCGAATGAACAGCGGGAACCTAGCAATGATGATTTGAGTTTTGTACACCTCCCTTAAAAAACGAGCCTGCTCCAGTTTGCAGCAATTCCTCCACCCTAGAAGGATGGTCAATCTATTGGTTGGACTTTGCGGGACAATTTCTGGATCAAAGGGGGGTTGCAGGCAAGGAAACACAAATTCCAGAGTACAATTCCAAATCATTTACACCACGCATGCCGTGCTGCTTACTGTGCTTTCTATCACCGCCAGCAACGCAGCCAGTCAGCCAGCTAGCCAGACCGCTTAGCCTCCAACCTCTGAGACTGGTGTCTGCGTTTACAGTATTTTGCACAGCATGTGTAAGTTCCAAAGGTTTGTGTAAGTGGTAAGCTTTTGCTTACACGCCGCTTGTCGTGTGTGTACAATAGGCGAATTGAGGACAGCGGGAAAGAATGGGGGATTTATCAGATTCTTCGGACGATGATATATTCCAAATTATGTACAGCAGGAAGTGGGTTATTCGGCCAAACAAATCACCACTTCGGTAAACATAAATGTACAGACACTTATTCCAAATGCCGCCAGCATAGTACTCCATGTACTCAGTAGATCGTCTTGTTTCGACGGATCTTGATTACTTGCTCTAAACATGATGTATGCATTGATATTATCATACGGGGCCTTGGAAGGATCACTGGTCATGTACAGGTATGCAAACGTACAGATGCAGAGTATTTGGAATAAAGACACTCGTTACAGGTCTTCTTTAGGATTCTTTGGTGAGATTTGTTCATCCCAACTGAATGGGATAAAGAATAACTCCCGCTCCGGACACATATGCGCGACTTGTGTACTCTTCAAAAGCCTGGCCCCGAATTGCCTTTCAATGATGAATAGTCCGAGGAGCAATGATGAATAGTCCGAGGAGCAATTCAGGTGCGCCTCTTTGTATCCAACCCGACTTTGTTGCCAGGTACAAAAGCTGAACCCGGGTCAAGATGGGCTGGCCACTTGCAAATCCATCTTTACAATGATCCAACATGGATATTCTTACTGCTTCGACCAAGCCACATTACCTCTCTACCCCGCTTCATTCACCATGCAAGTCAAAGTATTCCAAAAACGCTCATGCCCAAAAGTCCCCCGAAAATCTGCCCTTTGCCGCGCCATGCAAGAGCCAAAGTCCACGCAAGCCAAGTTTTGAACAGGGCAAGCACAGCATCCACGAGCAAAAGGCTGCCAAAAGTCAGCCGATCTGCGATGAAGAGGCGGAGGACAAGACTGCGATATTGCTGCCGCAGCTCGGTTTCAGCTTCGGCGAGAATGAAGGCGTCCATGGAGGAGATTCGAAAGTCCCGGATGTCAACAACAGAAGTAGTCTTGGCGGGCGACGATGGTGTGGGGGTATGGCTTGATGTCAGAGGTCGAACGATTGCTTGTGGTCTTCGTCGTAGGCGGCGAATTGCTTCGAAAAAGATGTAGTCTAGTGGACCTTGCGATTCGGTCGTTGGCGTGGGCTTCTTGAACAAAAGCTTGGGCAATAGGTCCGGGTGCGAGACCCAGATCGTACAACTCTCTTGCATCTCAGAAAAGAGAGCCTCGAGGTCGTGAGCGTAAAAGACGAAGCGGGTGTAGAAGGCCGGTGTCAGAATTTTGATCTCCATTTCTTGAGTTCCTCGAGCTCCTGACTTTGCTGACGGCGAAAGCATGAGATCGGCTTCGGAATGGGGTATCCCACTGGGAATATACTTGACGGCGATTGCAGCTTGTGACTGCTCAGTCAAATACCGCAGGTATCTACGAAACACAATCTCAAGATTCCGCTCGGCAGCGTCAGCATTGCGACCAATGCTCTCCTTGAGAGGCTCCGGCCTGTACCAGACGTGGAGCTTTCTTTGGAACCAGAGACGCGCAGCCTCCTTAACAATCCGTGGAAAGGTGACGAAGCCCACCCACCACCAGGAGAGCAAGAATGTGATTTTCTGCAGGATTCCCATGGTTGCGGGATCCGCTGCCTCTCCGTCCGAAAAGAGCCGCGCAACAATCTTGCCATGTCCTTTGCCGGAACGTAGAGTGATTGTAGCGTCAATCAAGATTTGGCCTGCAGGCGAAGCATTCCACGGGTCGGAAGCCAGCAGACTGTAGCTGCCCTTTCTCGAATTGAAGGGCGAGACATGGAAGTCCTTGGGCCATTGCTGCTTGAAAACCGAGGCCTTGTTCAAGGCCTCTCCGTTGGCCGTGGATTCTGGCTCCTCCGTCCCATTGAGCGTATCGATATCGGATTTGCCAGGGGTGAGAAAGTACATGCGGCGTTCGTCAAAGGTGTTGTTGACTTCGAGAATCATGGCGGCCAGCGACATGTCCTCCGAGTACAGATACCAGAATGACACAGGATTGAAGTGGTAACCCAGGAATCTAGCAGCAGTAACCAGGTACGCATGGGGATACTTCGCAGGATCGGCGCCCTATATATATATGTATATATATCTTGTTAATGACTTATCTGAGTCAACGTACTGTTGTTTTGGGAGAAGCTCCTCACCTGAGAGACCAAGTAGGCGTTCAACTTCTCCCGCAAACCCAAATGCCCGTCACCACGGTATAGATAATCTGCAGGGTTGACATGATACCATCCTCTTCTGGACCACGAGTACCATGGCTGTTTCTTGGATGACGAAGACACCAGTCCTCCTGCAATTCCCTCCCAGCCCACGGGGATTCCCACAACCAGGTAGGAATAGTCAAAGGAATGCTTCTTGGGAAAGAGTCTGGCGTGCGTCGTCTTGCAGGGGAGCAACAGGACTTTGGTGTTGCCTGTCCACGCGGATGTCGTAACATTCGAAGCGCTCAGGATGGCTCGAAGCGAGACAATAAGTATACAGGCAGCTGCTGCATAGTGCAACATGTGGAGGCCATATTTGACGGTCCAGGCTCGCACAAGCTCGGGGTGGAATCTGGCGGCCAGCACGCCACCAAAGACGAATTGCTTCAAGACGGGCGACTCGAATCCGAGCATGTGCAGCACTCCCGCAGCCGTCGCGGCCGAGAACCAGCCGGGCACCCCGCCACTCATGTCCGGGATGAAGCAACAAGCAGACACACACACACAATCAACGCATGAACTTGGATTTGCTGCAAGGCTACTATGGTAGGAAGCGGGCGGCGGGCGAGGGTGGTTGCAAACTGAAAGTGAGCCAAGCAACTGGACACGAATACTACTGGAGCAAAAGCTGCAGCACGAGCACGAGCATCATTGAAGTCGAACGCCATCGCGGTATGGGCGCCGTATGGCGCTGGCTGCGACTTGCTGCGCGTGTCCCGAAACCGTACTACCGCAGCAGGTTAGCCCGGAAGGAGCCAAGCAGTCAAAAACCCCGCCACCCTGACTGTGACTCGTCTCCCCGAGTCACTCAGGTCAGTCTTCAGCAGTTATCAATTCCCAAGACCCCTGGGACGTTAACAGCAGGTGGCGTAGCAGTCACGCAAAATCTGTTAGCGCCTCGACTTCAGGGTCTTGCGCCGTATCTGCCCGGTTGACTCAGGCCGCCTACAGTGCAGTGATGATGTAGGGCTAGCTAGGCCCAGTGCTGGGCCACGGCACAAGGGGGCGCAATGCACTGTACCTCCATAGTAAGCAGCGATGGCAGCCCGCCCTTGCGCCTCTACCGCCGTCGATTGACTTCCATCTGGCATATTTTAACCTGACCCCCAGCATCGAGTCTTCCGAAAGGCTTTGCCATTGCCACACCGGCTTACTCTACTGCCAATACCACCACGACTACCACAACAAAAACAATAACAACCTCTCGACCCCGACGCACTCATCCACGATTTTCGGATCCTCGCCAAACAGCCACGCAAACTCTCAACACCCCCGACTCTCGCAAGCAATCGGGTGCTTTCTTTTTCCTAACGCCTACGTCAGCAATTCCGAACGTCATTTGACCCCTCCAGGTTCCACAATAACCTCTTCGTCACCAAATCATCAATACCGATTAGCATCACTCCAAAATGTCTGACTGGGAGCCTGCCGTCAAGATTGGAAGCAAGGTCCGCGGTGGCGCGACTCAAAAGGAGACTGTCGTGCGCGGAAAGGGTGCCCTCAACGCTGCTCAGCGCAGCGGTGCCATCATCGGCCAGGAGAAGAAGTTTGCTGTTGGCAATGCCGTAGGTGTCCTGTGCTCCGGTGGAATTGTCACTCAATCAACCATCCAGTCAGTTTACTAACGTGATATCTTCACTGGATCATAGGCCAAGGGTAACACAGAGGGTCAGCGTCAAAAGAAGCTCGACGACAACCCAGATATCATCAAGCCCAAGACTGTCGGCATCAAGGTCGGCAAGCTGATCCAGGAGAAGCGCAACGAGCTGGAGCCCAAGATGACCCGCGACCAACTGGCCAAGAAGTGTAACACAACATCCAACATTCTCGGCCAGTACGAGGCTGGCACAGCCCAGCCTGACCAGAAGATTCTGGACGCACTCGAGCGGGCCCTGAACGTCAAGCTGCGAGGTGCTGCCATCGGTGAGCCCAAGTTCAAGCCAAAGGGTGACAAGAAATAAGCACTTCATCTTTCATTCTACCTGCAAGCCAAGCTTCCTCATCGTCTGCCATGAGCAGAGCCAAGGGATAGAGTCAGTGGGTGGATGAGCTCATTGTGGGGAGGCTTATTTGATGGGATCGCTTGGATCTGGCGATGAGGAGTTGGTTGTCGTGATGGCAAGCCGAAACATACCTGCATAAACGCCTTGTCTATTTATGCCTCCCGTATATTGGAAACATTACTACAGCATTAGCTGGAAGAATCGGAAGCAGCAGAGGATTGGGAGGGTTGAATTGGTCAAAAGGATTTGACACTTGTCTATCTGCTCATTGACCTTTGGTCGAGAACAACGAGAGAGACGGAGCCCTCGTTTCATATTCTTTTTCCATGGAGTACCGTGACTTAGATTGGTCCATAGAGTCTGGTGGGAATAGAGTGTCGATCGATCACCATTTGTCCTTGTTTCAATGCCTGGTAGAGAGAATCCCGCCAAGCCTCTTGCCCGAAAAAGTGACACCATGTTCATCTATTAGTGGAAAGCATATGTATTCATTGACACTCAGGACCACCTCCGATGTCGGGCGACCTGCCAACAGTTAATTGTACCTAGCAGTATCAAAGTAAAGCCTCATTATGATGAGATAGAACTACATAAGCCTTCTTTCTTACTTCGAAGTCCTACCAAGGACCGTGACATTGCTTCTGCAGCATGCAATATAGACCTCGTCCTCGTAGCATATCTCTGCAAACATTATTTTAAGCCTGGCTAGATCGACACATGGTAGAATGACTGGCCATAAAGTTGATTGCACATATAAGCAGGGATGATTGGACGAATGTACAGCAATTTTATTCACAAGGCATCACTGTATAAACCTCCTTTTGAGTATATGCCACTCACTACCTTTGCTCAAACACCAGTGATTCAACGAGCGACATAATATAACCTGCACAAAAAGCCACCCATTCGCAAATAAGCAAATTTCCAATCAGCGTTTACCATATATAGCATCACGCCCCAATGCTCGCAATGCTAGTTCATGTTTCAACGACAGACTCCAGAAAACCAGCCGGTACCAAACTCCAAAATTGTGCAATGCTGCTTCGTAAACCATGACGATCTTCGCCTTTCAATTTATTCGTTCCCATCTCCTCATTGTCAAGATCATGTTCAAACGCATAGCATCCGAACTCTCTCAGTGACAGCATTCGAGCTCAGTGCTCGTCCAGTCGTTACGACAACATTCTCTTTGCCACCAATCTTGACAATCTTCAACCACTCTGGCGCAACCTCGGCAGCCAGCAGACGCACACAAGCAGCACCCTCCTCCTGCGATATGGGCAGGCGGAGCGAATCCTTGAGCTTCTGCAGCAGCATGATCATCGTAAAAGAGACTCTGCCACCCATGCCCGCTGCAGGCACTGACTTGGCAAGCATGGCAATCACAGCAGCGACGTCGTCAGCACGCTGTAAGGCAGCTTTGCGTTCCAGTTCCGCCGGTGTCGGTCCGGTAGCTGCCAACTGCGCGAGTTGCGCTTCCTTGAGCCGGAGGCGCTCCAAAAGGGATGGTTTCAAGCCTGACGGTGTTGTACCGTTGCTATTGGACGACATGGGACGACTGACCGTCGCAGACTTTGTAGCCTCTCTTTCCTCCTTTTTCGCTGCAATGCCTTGCTTGAGCTCTGCCATGGCCCTCTGACCGCGAGACAGAAGCGGCGAAGCCTTGCTAGCGCTGTCACAGCTTTGCACCGTTGCCTTGGGCAGACTGAGTATGAGCGCGCTGAGATCTTGCTCGGTAGTATTCCCAGAGATGCCTTTCCAGATCTTGCGTAGATTGCATTCAAAAACACCCAACAGGCGGTCCTCATCCAAAGGTCTCCCCTGGAAATCCTCTCGAAGCTCGATGCAGACCTTCTTGTTGCCGTAGTCGGCCAGGTAGAATGGGCTGGCGGAGGCAGATGTCTCCATGATGCCGACGCAGCGTCGTACATCAGCTAGCGAGATGCGTCGCTTACCCCAGGCGATGCTAACGGCCTGGGAAATCTGGCGCAGGTCGACGGGCGCGTTGGTGCCATTGTGTGCGTAGTGTAGAGTGAGTGTCTTGAGTAGAGATGCGTACAGCGTGATAACGTGGAGCAGTTCTTGAGGGAGGGCAGTAGTCTCTACTTTTTCTTCTTCTTCTGCCGGCTCGGGGGTGGTGGCATTGGACGATTCGGCGCATTGATTCGATGCAGTGTCATGCTCGGGCGAGAGCGACCTAGATGAGGGTGTACTTGTGCGCGTGCTGCTTGTCGCAGCCGAAGCAGCAACGAGCGGCGAAGCTCTGCGCACAGGCGAGTGGTCGATGCGCAAGCGCTTAAAGAGATTGCCCGCTTCTCTTGTGCGTGGGGAATCCTCGACAGAAGGCGAGATAGCTCGTTTCTGGGTGCGTTTGGAGCGAGGTGTGGCAGGCACTTCCTCGAAGACGGAAAGAGTGGTGGTCGGGGCAGACTCGGGGGCTTGCAGTCGCGCCTTCTTATTTTTGGACTGGTTGAAAGATGAGGTAATCACGGCGGTAGTTGTAGTTGCGGTGGTGATGCTACTCATTTCCTCTGGCTCGGGCGATGGGGCTGCCTTTCTCTTGAAACGGGGAGAGGAGGAAGAAGGAGCGTCCTTCTCGAAAGTCGCGATTGCAATTGCTTGCTTCGACACGCGGGCGAAACTGTTGATTGGGGCAGTTGCAGCATGCACAACTACCTGGCTCTTACGCGGACGGCCGCGAAGACGGGCGGTGACTCCTGCCATATCAAAAGGTCGTTGCACTCCTAATCGCACCTGCCGATGCAGATGGATGTACAGCGGGATTGGACAGAAAAGTATGCTGTCGAAAACCGTGATAGGCGCGATCCCAGACCCGGAGAAAGAACACCTTGTTACAGGTGAATTGGCAACTTCAAAAATACCCGTGTGTTGCGAGAGTTGGAGTGCAGAGGAAGGCACGCTCGTATCAAATGATCCGACGTTCCTGAGGATTGTTATTGGGAAAGTGGAAACCGCTGTTGCAGAGTTTAGCTTTCCTGTTCTGCTGCTATCGGAACTTTGACCACAGTGCTCGCGGCAAGTGGGCCCTCGGTCAACCGGTCTCCCCAGGCGCGTTGCAGCGCGTTGAATGCAAACGGTCGCTTCCCCGACGCGACCTAACGCGTAAATTGGCCAGGTAGGAACCTGGCTTTACTGGGTTGGCCCAGTCGGGCTCAAGTGCTGCTAGCACTATTCTTCCCGGCGCTTCGGCCCGCTAGCGACCACTGACCGGCCGACTGACCAGCTATGAATGGCCAAGTCCATGTGCATCTATGTACCTCTGCCAAAACCTTGTTATGTATTCAGCAGGAAGAGGTTGTTGCATTTACTTCAACATACACTATTCACTCTTGGAATTTCTCGCGAGTCAAACCATCCTGTTCGCACTTGACCTATTCTCTGAATGCATCATGGGAAGTGGCCGGGGTTCATGACTGATTTCCTAAGCTGCCAGCTAATCCGAGAGCCGGGTTTGAAACTTGAAGGAGTAAAAGACGAACGTAAAAGGGGAAAGCTTACTAGACCAACCAGAACTGAAGTCTTTTCCTTTTTGCGCTCCACATTTGGCGGGCTCATCGTCTTCCCATACTAGTGTTCTGATCGATCTCCTGTCGGTACCTAAAAGCAAACTGCCGCAAACCAAGTCATCAATAAACGTTCTGGGATAACAATACTATTGATTGGTCTCGTTGAGTGATGGGCGCACGTGTCAGGCCCAGATAGAATAAACCATATCTCCTGCTATTGGCATGTGTATCTAGCTTTCCGGACTATCCTGGAAGAAGGGGACTCCAGTCTCAAAGTCACAGGTCCCCCGCATAATGTTCTCGATTCATCCCTACCTGAACACTTCATCGACGATATAATCCATGCACTTCCTCACAACCACCGGCGACTCTGGTGACTGGCGAGACACTAGAGTCACCTGTTGATCTAGGACCCGGTACGGTCGCAAGGAGTGACTAATAGCAAATGGATGTATGAACATGGGAACCCTACTGACGGTTGCTCAGTCAAGCGACCTACTGAGCCCTCACTGACAGGTCATGACGGATACGCCATCCCGTTTGCCGAGCGTCCAGCGGCAACTCCGTGATCCTTTATCATAATGCGGGTATTATTGTGTGGTACATGTCTGTCTCCTTAATCCTCTGTTACCCATCTCAAGCCATGTTTCTTTGCTTGGTATAACAAGGCCATGATTAGCGAGGCCTCCTTCCAAGGCAACCTAGGAGATTTCAGGGCTTGATTAGAACGCATTGCACTCGACAACCAGGAGCGACAGACATGGGTAGAGAACATTGAGCACTCAGGAAAGAGGACGGGCCACGACCTTCGGCGCCAGCGCACGTCCGCAGATGTCTGTGACTTCGGTTTGGAAACCAGCTCATCTTAAGTAGTCTCCACAGAAATGATGAAGAACGAGGGGGGCGAAGTGTATGTTCTAGAAGGTTTGTAATGGCTTCTAGTGCTTCTTTTGTGTGGTCTACGTAGTCCATATACTCTCTAGCCGAGCAAGGAGACTTGGCCTCTGCCGTGTAGTAGAATGCTCACTTGCACTGTTGCTTTTGAAACAACCAAGGCATTTCAAAGACAAAAATCACAAGAAAAGGTGTCGCCATCATAAGCCTGGCCAATCCCTTAACTCCAACCAGCGTAATCATCCACGCACGTCTGACGCCATAGTCCACAACCACCTCTTCTTTATGAAAAGAGAAAACGGGCGAAATATTTTGAATTGAATGATTGGAAAAAAGGAAGTAAAACAGACAAAAAGCAACATGGTAGCAATGTACAATAGAAGAAACGCTTTTGTGTAGTCCTTTGATCCCCCCTTTTTGTGAAGTCCCTTGTGCGGTAGTCATCCCTATTCGCCATGCTGTAACCTTTGGTTCCCCAGTCAGACGCAAAACTCCATCGTAGGAAAAAGAAAAAAGGCAGAAAGAGAAAAGAAGAAAAAGACAGGAAAAGTATCCACCAGTCCCAAAGTCGTACTCCGTAAGCGTGCTTCGATTGTGCCACGTTTTCACGACCTTGTGCCTTGTGACGCACCAACACCTCATTGTTAAGGTGCAAAAGGAAGAATGATTTCGAATGTTTTGTAATGAGAAGGAAAGACAATGCTGCGTCTTGTAGGTGACCTGTCGACTTTTTGGTTGTTTTGATTTTGCATTTGGCTCGCTTAACGATGGCTGCTCGGCTTTTCGTGACGGAAGCTGACAGGGCTAGGTGGTGGAGGAGCAGGAATCAAGTAGTCGTAATCGTCCGCGGATATCTCGTGGATAGGAGTGGGCGAAGTTTGCGCACTCTGCAGAGACAGGGTTTCATTGAGGCTGGCAAAGTCCTGCGATGTGAGGATCTGCAGTTTGCCGCGCGCGGGTGAGATGGGAAGCGGCATTGCCAGCTGCGAAGACATCTTTTCGTTTTGTGTGTGTGTGTGTCTTGTTTCTTTATTTTGGGCTTGTCGCGTGCCGAAGACGAAGTGAACGCGTCCAAGCGGGTGAAGATGGAAATCTGGTGGCAAAGCTACGCCGTCTCAGCCTTGTGCAGGTGAAGTGGAGAGAACAAACGGTTGCAGATTGAACAGTGGTGTGGTGCTGAGTGGATGACAGCAAGATGTATGTCTTGATGCTGATGCGCAAAAAACGTTGTTGGATCAGGCAGCAGTCCACAGAAGGAATGGCATGAGGCGTTGGAAAAGATGTTGAGGAAACAATCAGGTTGTGAAATGACAAGACAGCACGAGGGAGGAAGGCACGATATTTAATATCAAGCCGCGCGTGTCAACAGAGCTACGGCTGGAATGGCAAACGTGCAAGCGTCAAAGACCGGGCATGCCTGGTTGCTGCGGTTGGGCGGGTCTCACTTGCTTCTGTTGCTCCTGATCTAGGTGCCCTAGGTACCCTCCTTCCAAAGTCAAAGGGCCCTGCCACCGTGCAGGCTCTGCCTTTGGCTTTGGACACACCAAGCAGCCCTGGCCTCCCCCCCTGGCCTGTCTAAGCCTGACTGCTTCCAGGTTTGGGTTATTTGGGGAACCCCAAAGCAGACAGACGACACGCGTGCAGGAGCCAGCGAGGCTAAATCCCCAAGTACACGTCGCCGCTCTTCTTTCGCTGCTCACTGCTCCTGGTGGCGCCGTGAGGAAGGCGGTTGGTTTCAGGTGTCGGATCGTGTTCGTGAAGCTTCTGTGGCAACGACTTTGCACAGCCAGAGAGGGCCTCTGCGAATCGATACAGCTTCATTTGTTGGCCCCAGGGCCCCGTCTCGTGTCCCTCGCCCCCCCTTGTTTTTTGTTGTCTCTCTGTTGTTGTTACTGAGGACACGCCCCAGCCTTCAGACAATCGGCATATACGGGGACACACTCGGAGGCATGGAATATGCATAGAACATTCCATTGGCGCGTGCCAAACGGACGCAGACGCGCCACTTGTTCTTGCGCACAATGACATGAGTCTAGGCTCCGCTTTACACATCGGCGTACAGTCATGGCAAAGAAAACATCAGCGTGTTTTGGTGGGCCAGCTGGTACAGAATAAGTACGGGAAAACCAGGACGAACGAAAATACGTTGAGCAAGAAGAAACGCATCCCGCCTTATCAAGCAGCCGTTTTGCGTGCAAGCATGCAACTATCTTCGTCAATGCCCCTTCACCACGACCGCCTTTTTTCGTTTCCCCTGACACTCCACAACCAGGGATCAAGGTACAGACAGGGCAGTGTGCCTGGGGGTTGTCGCTTCAGGGTGGCACTCCGCTTCCAGGGTTTGAGGGGATCACTACATCGTATGGGGTAGTGGCATGATGAGCCACACCCGAAAATATGGGGGATAGCTTGGTTTACTACTATGTATGTACAGCATATTGTATACTGTGTAATCGAGGGATGACTTGTCGATGGTGTCGGTGGCTCGATTGCTGCACTCACTACCTGCAAGTTTCTTTTCGTGATACATTGGGGGCGCCAAGTTGTCGGTGTAGGGTACAGAGAATGGGCCAGACCCCTTCTCCTTGCGGGCTGCACGCTGCCGCTCAGCCCGACATTGTAGTATGGCATGAATCAGACCAGGTCTTCTGGCGCTTCCTTGCTGGCCAAGTGTTTGGCTGTAGTAGCACAGAGAGCGCGCATGGGAGCGAGGTGGATGAGACGGAGCATGGACGGTGGCTGCTGTAGGTAAACACCAAGTCAGCAATTCTCAGCATGCGCTGATGGACGGTTACCCTACTCTGAGTCTAACCCCTGCCCCCAAAGCGATTTCTTGTTTTTTTTCTTCAGCGGATGCAATGGCATGGGATGGAGGGGCCTGTTGCGAAGGGGCCTCTTTGAAGGCTGATGCTCCCCATTTAGCCTGGGCGTTTCGATTTCACTGGATTTCTATTTTACCAACCATGGAGCCTAGAGATAACGTGCGCTTCGCTCTTCCTGTTGAATATCCTAATTCGGAACATGCTTCTTTTCTGCATGTAGTAGTAGGCGATGTTAGAATAACAAGGGGGGGCAGTCTGCAGAAGGAATCTGTTGCAGCTACGCTTTCAGGCCATCGTAGTTATGTACTGGAGTACCTGGGGCTGCAACTCCCCAGATTTTCTAGACCTGCCCCAGGGCGCTGGCAGGCTCGGTACGAGGTACGGGAGTACGAATATACATAGTACTTACCTAGTGTTTGCGTCTTTCCCCGGCTTTGTGGGGTAACTAACACGGGCTTTCGACCAAAAGCGAAAGTGGGCCCTGCCCATTCTGGAATCCAGAACAACCTGGTCAAACTTTTTGCTGTCGGATATTATCATTTTCTCTCGTTTGCAAAAGCCACGACTACATGTATAGTATGGCGGTTGCAACGAAGGCAACCCTTGATGGTAACCTCTTTCTTGCAAGACGAAGACGTTTTGTCGATGTGAATTGAAGCCCGCAACCTGCTTCTGCCATCTCAACTCGACTCGACTTGACTCGGCTGGGTCAGCACCAACCTCAGACTGCCGAAGGCCCGTCTGGACAGGCCATGTTCCACCCTACCACAAGCCATTATGTCTCGACCTGCCCGGGCAATGGGATCTGTTGACCGTTGTCCTCTTCTAGCCGGTCGAAGAGGCTAGCTGACAACAGCCCGGTCTCTGGTCCCGCAACCAACTCCCACGGCACGTCCTGCCCCTGTCCCCAGTTCCAATGGCCGCAAAGCATTCGGTATGCTGCTAATTTCGGTCATCATATTAGTTTCCACCCATTCTCATCACAGCAACAGGCTGCCAGCCCTGGAAGGAGGGAAAGTGCCCGGCGTCCCTAGTTCCTACTCGGCAGCTTGCGCATGGCAACCAGGGATCCTCCGAGTGACGATGTTGCAAGCACGACCGCCTTGGCAACCTGGACCGAGCATATAATGTGTCCCTTTTCGGCAATTCAATACTCCATTGCTGATGAGCGTGGGGGTCATGAGCCCATGGATGAGTGACAAAGCACACTGCCTCAATCTGACACCTCAGAAATCTCAGAGACATGAGTCTTATCCGCAGCCTTGCTCTAGACTTGAGTCTGTTTCGAAGTCTGGTATAAGGGTCCTTGCCACGGGATATTCCATCTCGATAGTCGTACGTATTGCCTAGAACGTTCTCTTCGACTTCGTCAGGAAGATGTGCACGAGCACCTCGACGAATTGTCTCCGCCCTGCTTTTGACTATCCTTGCTGGCTTAGGCTTTCCATAACCTATCGGTAATAACATATTGGCGTGGCCGCTTCGCACAAGAGAAATCTCGGAACCATCCAATTCTTGGATGGCGATGAGCCACCAATGGTTCAGGCAGGCTGCTCCACCACCAAATCAGAGAGTGAAGTTGCCATTTCTCATTACATCAAAAGAGATGGTCAAGCACACGATGACGCTGGGTTACTTGCTACTGTCAGATCCCAGTATATCATCCATGGTTTTGCCATAGCCACTTGTGCTACGGCAATCGGCATGCAATCCTTCCTACCCTCTTGGGTGTCGGCTTCCGATCTCCAGATTTGTCGTGATAAGCGATGTGCAAGTCTATTGTTCAAGTCTTGCCGGATCATTTGGTTGGCAGACCACCTCGATTACGCGTCAATTCTGGGCTATCCATTGATACACATGACACAACTGGCTCGTCCGACGAGCCAGGATGAACTGCTATACCACGCAGCCCGGTGCAGGAGGAATTGAGGGACAAAGATGTAACGGGCTGCTTCTTCAAACAACAATGCAAGCCACATCGAGCGCGAATCAACAACTGAGAAGTGATTCTGCAATCACATATCACTCACAACAGGGTCACCTGGTGTGCGCCATTCTTCATCGTTGTGTGCTGGAAAGGTCCTGGCACCGTCATGGCATTGTACCACATGGCTTGGCAGGAAGGTTATCCATGGATTTAAGACCGTGATATTCCCTCGTAGTCCTCGACACGGGGCATCAGTGTCGTAGACCAGGGCTCTTGGCAGGCATGGACTCAAGATCGATATCCGGGCGGAGGAACGCGGCGCCGGCCTGGTATTTAGGCTGAGGCAAGCCACCAATGCAGACCACGCTGCGTCTTGGTATGTTTTCCTCTTGGTATCAATATGTGATCCAAGTTTTGAGCCCAGGAGATTTTTTTTAGCCGGATGGCAATCTTACGATGTGGTTTGCGAAATACCATGGCGCGTCCTTTGCAGACACTTCACCACTATCAGAAGCGCCTAGTCTGGGTGAGTATCTCTTTCGTGGCTCTCTAGACGCCGTTTGTGCTTCATCAAGTGGCATTGGGCTTGCATCACATGATGTCCTACCTGACCACGAACCAAAAGAAAGCCAGGGGTTTACTTACAGATTGCAGATTGCGTTGCGGGAACCCAAAAATCGGTAAGCGCCGATAGCCGGCCTTTGACGAGCCTAAACACCCTCCTACTATGTACAATGCCGAAATCTCTTGTCCGATAGTGTCCGAATTGGAAGAAAAAAAAGCAAAAAAACTTCCACACCATGCCAGGCAAGCACAAACACTCGAGCTCACCTAGCGATATCCAATCCGGGCCGTCTAGTATGCCAGCTGTGAGTATTGCTTCCGATGAAAGACAGTTTCACAAGACGCCCAAGACAGAATGGCATGCCAAGCGTGCAGTGATGTCGGTGGTCGTCTAGCCAAGAAGCCCAGCCTGGCCACAAGGCGGAGGAGTGTCAATGGGAAATCGAGGTGGGGTGGTCTTCTAGAATGTCTTCTGCATGGCGAGCTTGCTTATCAGCGGGCTGCCCCATAAGGATATGAGGATGGAGGCCACCCCATCTTCTCACTGCATAGTAAAGGTTTATCAGCAGTAGAAGCCCCGACGTTACAACGGGCACGACTAGTGCATGGCAGCACATGAAAGGACCCCAGGACTGTACTATGTACATAGCATCTGATGAGTTAGGATTGGGGGCATGCGGCATGCCAAGCCTTGCAAAAGGCCCTTGGATGCACGAGGCAAACCACTCAGGCCCTCGACACATTCCATTCATCAAGATAAGCTACTAAAGTACGTACACATGCACACGCCAGCAGCTGCCACTTCGGGCGCAACGATATGCGACCCCAGAATTGGGCCATCATAGTATCTCTGGCAGCGACACAGGCAGACAGGGCAGAGACAAGAACAGGATCCCTGTTCGCGAAACGGATTTTTTTGATCGGTGGGGACCTCTTCGTATCTAGGCAGTATCTTAGTACTATACTAAATAGTACATAGTATGCACTATAGTATGGGTGGGCAGTAAGCGAATGGTCCACGGCCGACGAGGGTCCTACCTCGGTGCCACTCCTGGTTTGGGCTGCGCTTCCATTGATAAGAGCGATAGAAAAGTTATCAAGCCCAGGCCCTGTGGCTCGGTCGAGACCGTTTTGGCCCTGCCCTTAAGGCGAGGAACGACGCGCGTGTGGCAGTAGGCAGTCCTGATCGCCTGATTGACCAGAGAGTTGGGAGGCAAGAGAGTTCTGCTATCTTCTTTCTTTTCCGTGTCTGGGGCGTGTGCTGCAGTAGTTCTTCCTTCCCCCCTGCTAGGCAGGTGTCAGACTTGGACGTACTTTCCTGACGATATAAATCGGCTTTGGCGATTGCTGTACAGCGACCAGAGCCTCTTGATTGCTTTGCCCTTCGATTCGCTTCTGGGCCCCGCCGCCCAAACCCTCCTCCACTCTCTAGTTGACCGCTCGCCTACCTGCCGCCGCCGCCGCCGTCGTCGTCGACGCCGCCAACGCCAAGATGCAGGACGAGGAAAAGTACGCCGTTGAGCCCAAGATTGCCGCCTCGCCGTCTGGCTCCGGCTCTGATGAGGTCTCGTCGCCGCAAGGAGGGACTGAGGGATCCCAATCCCGCGGTGGCATTCTCGCGACACTGCGCGGCTGGGAGGCTGCTATGGACCGCAAGATTGGCGTCGAGACGCACGGAATCGAGCGGCGCCGCCCCGAGGACCGCGACCCCAACTATGCCAGCTTCTCGAACCAAGCTGTCATGTTCCTCATGTGGATGAGCGCCACAACCAACTTGAGTTGCTTCGCCACCGGTTTCTTGGGCTGGGAGCTGGGGCTGGATTTGTGGAGGAGCATTGTCATTATCATCTTTGCCTCGTTGATTGGCAGTGCCGTTACAGTACGATCCGCCGGCTCCTGTACCTTTCCATTTCTTTGCTTTGACATGCGTGAACTCCATACTAATCATTGCGACAACTTATCAGGGCTGGTGTGCGACCATGGGCCCCGAGACCGGCCTCCGCCAAGTTTCCATCTCGCGCTTCTCCATTGGCTGGTGGCCTGCCAAGGTCATTGCCGTTCTCAACGTGATTGAGCAAATTGGGTGGTCGTCCGTCGGCTGCATCACAAGTGGCCAGGCGCTTTCGGCCGTCTCGGACGGCAGGCTGGGCTCCGAGTTGGGTGTCATTATTGCCGCCGTCTGCGGCTTCTTCGTCTCCTTTGTCGGCCTCAAGGCCGTCTTCACGTACGAGAAGTTTGCCGGCTTGGTGATTGCCGTTATTTTTGTCATCATGTATGGCTACGCAGGCCACTTTGTGGACGTGGCAGCGCCGCCTACTGTCAGCGGCGCGACGCTTTCCGGCACGGCGCTGACGCTGTTTGCGGCGCTATATGGCTCCTCGGCGTCGTGGTGCTCGATTGTCAGTGATTACTATGTCGAATATCCCGTCAATACGAGCAAGGTCAAGATCTTTCTCTACACGACGTGCGGTATTGGTATGCTCGTCCCTTTCGCTCCCTTCAGCAACATAACACCGACAATGATGAGACCGTCACTAACTCCTTGAAAAGGGCTACCCACCTCCCTCGGTATGATTCTCGGCGCCCTCTGCGGCTCCGCCCTCAACAACAAGCTCGACTGGCTCGACGCGTGGGACACGGGCGTCGGCTTCTTTATCCAAAAGATGGTGCACCCAATCGGATTCGCCAAATTCCTCCTCGTCCTGCTCGCCTTTTCGGGCATCGCCATGACTGCCATCGCCTTGTACTCTGCCGGTCTCTCCGTCCAACAGTTCGCCCGTCCACTCTCCGTCATACCCCGCTTCGTCTGGACATGCGTCATGTTTGTGCTCATCATCCTCCTTGCCCTCGTCGGCCGCGACGAGCTCCTCACCTTTTTGCAAAATTTCTTGTCCCTGTTGGGCTACTGGAACACGAGCTTTTTTGTTATCCTCTTCGTCGAGCATTATATGTACCGTGGGGGTGCAAAGGGGTTCCAGGGATATGATCTTGAGGCGTGGAATGATCCCTCGCGGCTACCTGCTGGTTGGGCGGGTGGTTTTGCGTTTGCGGCGGGGATTGCGGGCTGTGTGGTGGGCATGAGCGAGACGTGGTATGTGGGCGCACTGGCGGCCATGATTGGAGAGGACGGTGGCGATATTGGTAACCAGCTTGCCTTTGTCTTTACGCTGGTGGTTTTTGTGCCGGCGAGGTATCTAGAGAAGAAGTACACGGGGCGGTAAACGGGATGTTCAGACCAAGACAAGCAAATGCGCATTGAAAGGGAAGAAGGAGGAATAAAATCAACAAGGCAACCACGGCGTGTGATACCCGGGGGAGGATCATTAATTTCAACCACAAGAGACCAGACGTGGCTCTGGCCTTTTTGGATCACCAGGGTCGGCTGAGACAAGAAGAGAGGGGGAGAGAGGAGTCGTGGGATCTATATATATAAATTTTATATCTATCCGTGACGGGACGTGCATGTACAGGGACGTTACGAGCCCAGGAAACGGATTTATAAGTATAATAATCAAACTTATGCAGAGATGCTAGACTTATGCGAATGAATGAGGAATACATATAAAAGGGGAGTTTATTTTCGGAAAATAGAATCAGAACTCGCATTTTATCCCAGTAATTTCAGCAATTCTTATCAAGAGCGTATAGGCGTAAAGGGACATATTAGAACAGCGCTGACAGGTTCAGATATATTATGTATATAAAGACCGAATATTATTCAACGTGACCGTCCTTAAACATAGAAGCACCCTCGGAAAACTCGGTATCTGTACTGTGTAACATCTTTTGCTGATATTTGAAACAAACGAACGACTCATTGTTATAACACAAGGGAGTAAACGGTTCTTGATCAGCAGAGAGTACCGCGTTGAAAAGAAGGAGAAAAAAAACGACAACAGCAAACACGTATACATGTCTTCTTGGGAAGTATATCTTTGGATGGTTTTAGATCTCTTGGTGTTATTGGGTGTTTTTTATTTATTTATTTATTTTTTTAAAAAAAATATGTATTTATATGGTTAGTTCTTATGTACGTACAATGTGATGTATCGAGATTCTGGGGGCTGTTCATCTTTGGATCGTCTTATGGCACAGGATAAAAGCACTGGTTGATACCACGATGTGTATATACGTCATATGTAGTGCACTTTTACAATCTGAATATGTCCCCTTGTTGTTGCGTAGATTTTGGTGCGAGGGACTATCAGAGAACATGCACTCCTGGCACTTGACGTGGGGTTGTTGGTCATCGCTCAAACAGAATTTCTTCGAGCTTATGTGTGCATTTGCTCAAGATCGACTGAGATGAACTTTATTCGTTCAGCAACCCGGTTTTCAAGGGAATGCTATGTAGCTAGTTACGGAGTTTACAAGCAAAAGCTTGAGCCAAAAGGAAAGTAGCATGGCGGAGAGGAGCCCACGAAAACCGGACGACATCCGAAATACAGGCCAACAGCATAAGGAAGAACGAAACCACCCCCTCCCCCCCCCAAAAAAACAAGCAAACAAAGAAATATAATTCTTGGGAAAGGCCTCAGACCGTTGTAGTCTATAATCTTTTAAACCATGTCATCGTCAAACCAATGAAGGTGAACTAGACTCCGTGGTAAAAGGTAAGATTTTGGTCTCATCATCGGCAGCATTGCAAGTTGTTGTTGGAAGGGAAACAAAAAGAGAATATTCCTGCGCATCTCGGACTGTACCTTCATGCGCGTATGGAATCCTTCTGCCTTACCATGTCGCCGCGGCGGTGTTGACGGCTTGAAGAGATGTAATATCCAGCATAGCTTCTGCATGAACACCGCAGAATCGGAACGGGTGTCCACTGCGTCTTCTCCTACGTACCGCACCGCATCACACCTCAGAGATGGCAACATCTCAGAATGCTCACTTGAGCCCATCGCAGGCCCAACAGCCCAGAAATGCAAGCTCGATGACTGCTGCGCCTTGGCCCGTGGCAGAACCAGCCAGCACAAAGAAACGTGCCAGCCAAGGTGCAAAGCCAGCATGTCTCTGCAAGCAAACGGGCATATCCAACAACATTGACACCCCCAGCGGACGATTGGCTGCGCTTCAACAGCTGATCGTCTCCGTCTACCTGCGGTCCGAAACGATAATGGATGTCTTTGCTCCCCAGCGTTGGCGCGATTGTGCTTCATCCAGGGTGAAAACAGACAGAGAGCCAAACGACATCGTAGACACACCAACACCGGCTCGCGCGCAAAACCAGATTCTGATCAGACCAACCAGGACACAAGTCCAGACGCATTAAGAAGCACTTGCACCCCAAAGTATGTGCGTAGCGTGCTGTGGTGTGAGAAACAAAACCCCACCAATGTCGAGGTTGACGCGTGGTGTTGAAGAGGAGAAGTTCAAGGCGGAGATTTTACTTGTGTGCAGAATCAGTTTGAACGCATTTTGGATGGATGGTCGTGTCGGGAAAAGTGGGACTGTCAAGACGCGTCGGGCTGAGGGTCAGGGTTCAGGGTTACTGTGCGTTATCCTGGAGCCAAGCATGGCAGTCAGTGCTTGCTGTACTATGTATCAACAGCGCATGAATCACAGCGCAACCACCCTAAAAGAACCACACTTTCGCTGGTTACCAGTATCGGCCGTGAATTCTACAAGCTCCAGGAGAAGCTACTCAAGATATCTGAAGATATTCCCACACTCAGATTCAGTGAATACTGCAGAACGCAACCACCCCAAATCCCCAACAGTCAAAAGTATACGTACTCATACTTGGATGCATTTGAACCCCGACAACTCCATGATATCATGCCTCGGCATCTTCCCACGCCATACAAACATGCCATTGGTTTCCAAAAGGGGTCACGAGCGGGGTGGATGTGATAACAACTACACCATGGTGTACATATGCTTTTGAAAGCAAGCGCAAAGAGAGAAGTTTGAAATTTCCGAAACTCGGCGTTTGTGGTTCATCGTTTTGAGGCACTAATCATCTTCTGCCGCACCTCCAAGCTGCGGTGCGGTAAAATTGAAGCATATCACACCATCTAGCGGCGCCACCTTGTCAAGCTATCGTCTGCCTTGGGATCCTGTCCCGCGACAACTCCTGTTTGTCACTTTCCCAGACCTCTAGGAGCTTTCATCACCTCGCGTTGACATCCGACCCTGTCACCTCCGTCGAACCGACAGACGAATGCCTTTTATCAGCGGTTGAAAATTCAGCCCACACAGACGCGTTCGCTTGCCTTAACGACCTTACCTGAACATCCATTCCCATTTACAGTGGTATCAGCGTGTCCAAAATGTCCTCACAACACCCCATCATTCTATATCAGTACAGTTTCTCCCCTTATGCCAAGAGAATCGCATGGTATCTCCAGCTACGCGGCATTCCATACAAGAAAACAGTAAGTAGCGGGCAGTTTCACCCAACCCACCAATCAAGCCAGGAAGGAATCAATGCACATTATAAAGAACGCCGCCGGATCAACCTCGATCATCCATGGTGATAAGTAGGTAGACTAACAAGACAAACCCATCCATCCACTAAATAAAAGGAACAACCAGCCTTACTACCCCGACCCGATATAAAATCCCTCGGAATCAACTACCGCCGTATCCCCATCCTGTCCATCGGCCGAGACGTCTACTTAGACACTCGCCTCATCCTTCAAAAGCTTGAGACCATTCCCGGTCCAGGACCCAAACTCGGCGCCCTGGCGGGCGAGCAACGCGCCATTGAGCGGCTCCTGGAAAGGGTCGTCGTGGAGAGCGGACCGTTTGCCTGGGCGGCGACACTGATCCTCTCCCACATGCCCGCGCTCCAAGATAAAGCCTGGGTCCGAGACCGCGAAGATCTTGTCGGCGGCGCCTTTGGCCCAGCACCGCCGTTGGCAAGAGCCGAGGCGCTCACAAACATGCGTGAAATATTTGACCTATTGGAGAGATCTTTCTTTGCAGACAGCCGGGACTGGATCTTGCAAACGGACACGCCGAGCCTGGCTGATATTGAGGCTGTATGGCCACTGCACTGGCTAAGGGGGGTGCCTGGAGCCGTTCCGGAGAACGTTATCTCCGAAAGGCAGTATCCTCGTGTGTTTGCCTGGATCGAGAGGTTCGACCAGGCCGTCATGGCTGCCACTTTGGGAATGGCCAAGATCCCTACCATAGCTGGTGGAGAAGCCGCTCAGATTATCGTCGATTCTCCCTTTTATGACAAGAAGGAATTTGTGGATCGCAGCGAGCCTGTTGTTAGCGTTCTGGGTCTCAAGCAGGGCGATTTGGTGACCGTGGCCCCGACAGACACTGGGAGGAAGCATAAGGACCATGGGATCCTGGTGGGTCTGGACAAGGAGGAAGTCGTATTCGAAACCAGAGCCGATCTAGAAGGCTCTCCGGTCATCAGAGTCCATGCACCTAGACATGGCTTCAAGGTCGCAAGAGGAGACAAGGCATCGAGTTCCTTATAGAGAGGCTGGGGAATCGAGAATGGTGTACTCGATCAGACGCGCTCCACCATGCAACCACTGGAGATTTGTCCGGTCAGGGAGGTCTGCCAACCTGCTAGGATGCAATTTTGGTGCCAACTTATCGGACCGCCAGGCGACGGCAAACATGGACATTTACAAAGGCTCTTGTCATAACTTACTCATTGATTGTTTGGTCTGTGTTGCGAACCGGTGGAAAGCTGCGGAGCGAGCCTCTGCTTCGACTTCATGTTTGCATGCCATCAGTTTCAGCGTGGGAAATGCGCTGCTGGCATGAATATTATGGTTGGCATGTGTTGCAGGTTTTGCGGAACCCCCCTTTCCCCTTCCTTACGCGCTCTATTAGACCGCTGTGCGATGCCTCGCTGTTGACGGTGTGTCGTGGTTCTTGCCGTCGCCCAGATTTTCGGAGGTCGTGCTTGACAGGCCGGGGATCCGAGTAGCCCACAATTTGCGCCCGGTTCTGACATGTCAGAACGGGATCTAAATTTCGCTGCATGCAACTTAGAAGCAGAGCCGCAATGTGGCTCTGACAATGACGTCGTGAACGTAATCAATTTCCCACGTGCCTTGGATTACCGGAAAACACGTCGCTCGCAACCCACAGTCCTCGGACAGCTTTGGCCGGTGAGAGTGGTCTTGGGCCAGCCCAATCGATATTTTTGGTTCAACTGTGTTGGCTATTTGGAGCAGGAGGATCTGCCGGTTAGTAACTGGTAGGCGGGGAGAGGGTGAGACTACCTGACAGCTTGTTTCTTTTGACCGCTGAACTAGAAGCAGAGGAGGAGGATGATACGAAACTTGGGGCTCTGTACCTATACGTAGCACAGTACCTCAGTACATAGTAGATACTCAATTGCTGCCGTTCGTGAAACAGCCACGCATCCTGCATTCCAGACGGAGCGAAGGCGCTGATTATGGGTGGACGAAGGCGGTTTTGCAGATGAGCATGGTCTAACGATAACACGCCTTCTATATACCGTTTGCTATCTTTGTTGTGAGCGTGACAGACAGAGGTGCGAATAGCTTCATTCTAGGCGAAGGCTGGGAGTGGACCAGTAGACCTAGCGCAAGTATGGATGGGCCATGCCATGCAGATCTGTGCCGCTGTCCCAGCTGGCTGCCAATGCCACTTCTCCCAGACTTGAACAGACGTGCCGGGAAGTTGGATAGGTTGGAAAGGAGTCGAGCGGCAGCGGTTGGTTAGCCCTTGCCATGGGCCAAGCAAGCAGGCAAGCAAGCTAGGGAGGAAGGAGGTGTGCCTTACTATTACCCCAGACTCGGGCTAAGCCGCAATGAGAAAGCCAGGCGGCGGGCAGCGTGCAGAGGGCATGCGATGCTTGCGTCATGGGCCAGGGATGTGTGCGCCTGCGGAAATGCGCCCCACTTGGTACAGTGCGAGATGAAAATAGCCCGCTGCTTCCGTGTCGGGCCCGTCCTCGCTGTTTGGAGACACGCATCTAGCTCTGGCAACTAAAGCTGTTAGAGATCGACGGCTAGTTGGGGAATCGAGGTGCATGAGCTGGGAAAATGCATAGTGGCAGCAATGAGTTCGTGATAGCCAGCACTAAGCATTTGGGTTGGTACGAGATCCGAGAAAAAACAAAATGACCGCTGTGCAGATGGACCAAAGCCAGCAGAAGCATCCATCTCGATCCCTGCCGGGAAGGTGCAAAGACCAGATGGCCTTAGCGTCTAACGCAATTTTACCGTCCAGCCAAAGTCCTGCATCTGATTGGCGGGGAGTGCAGGCTATGGTGGGGCTAATCCTCGAATCATTCGATGAGGAAAAGCATCGACCGGGCCAGTCGTTCCGGCTGTTGGCATCCCGCTGCTCAGTCTGTCTCGTCAAGAACTACATACATAGTACTACCTAGGCAACTGGGGTATGTGTACTATATATGTGCGTTGTTTGGGTGTGTGTCTGAACTTGCCGACTTGCTGATGAGTACGGGACAAGTTAAGTCGCCATGTACTGTACAAGCCGCCCTTTGCAGGTTCTGGACCAGATGATCAGCGCTTTATCATGTGTATCAACGGAGCAAAACGGCCAGCAAACAATCTCTCTTGTTGGCCGAGCCGACGTGGATGGGGTCAACAACGCGCAAGACCAGCCTCCTCAATGCAGAGAATCCTGTGTCTTAGCAATACATACAATCAAGCTGGGTGTCGTTCAAAGGCTGGTCAAACCGGAGGCACGAACACATCCTCGCGTTGTTGTTATGAGAGGAGCGCCACCAAACTATAGTAGTACTCCATAGCACATAGTAGTGTGCCAGCGTGCCAAGTCGTGCCTGCGTGCCTGCGTGCCTGCGTGAACGGTTGAAAAAACACGGCTCCACCCTCGGGCACAGTTAGCTCGGCCGTGTTGCTACTGTCTCCATGTCCATCAGTGCCTCCCTGCGCTGTAGGCTCAGATCCCTGTCGAATTGCCAAGTACATAGTACTTGAGTCTAGAAGCCCTTGGGGCGCCTTCTCCTGCAGCGATATGGTACGGCCAGTGCTGCAATCAGCGCCTTGAATGCGAAATCTCGGTTCGACCTCGGAGACGGTGAGTCGCCCTTCTCGGACAAAAAGACACAACAGCCCCCCAGAGGACTTGGTCGTTGGCACTGTGCTTTTCCCCCCCTTCCATATGCTTCTAGCAAAGAGTGGAATCCGATATGCGCAGCAAATCTGGGACTTAGACTGCGTTGTAGAGGTACAGGACAGCCACCTTGACAGCCTATGACGGATCATGATACAATTCATCGTTACATATGTCAATATCTCGATCAAGCTAGGCTGACTGGCTTTGTTTAATGCCAAAGTGCAGCAACTGCATCTTTGGCTTGGTGGGCAAACTCTAGGCAGAGAATGCTTCCGCTGTGAAATCCGTAACAGACTCCGCTTTGTAATGAGGATGAGAAAAACCAGACTTCTTATTTTTCTTTTGCCTCCCACCAAAGACAGGGATGACCGACTTTGAGTCCTTGTCACTGTACTTTGCCGTTGCCGTTGCCAGGCCTGGTCCCAGGGGTTGAGCGGCTTACCCAGCACAGCACGCAGATGTTCCAGGTGGTGTGTGGTGTGCTAGCGAACCTGGGCTAGGCTCTTGCCCAGCAGCTGTTAGTGGTTGCTCCCAGGCTTTGCCAGGCCAGCCGAACCACAGCGCCTGCAGCCAAAACTGTGGGTCCTAGCCCTCCCTGCCCTTTTATTCAACCCACTGCCCGCACCACGTCATCGCCCCAAAATCCGTGACGTCTTGTTTTTTCTCTTCCTCTCACCTCTCTCTTTCTCGTCAGCCCGCGCAACCACCCACTGCCTCGCCGACTCGATCCGCAAGTGAACTGACTGCGAGCCTGCAAACTACTCTTTGCCAATCCAATCAATCCAACTTCTCTTACTCGAGAAGCACAATCGTCGTCACTGTTCCTTGAAACCTTACTCGAGGCTGGGCCAGCGGGTTGTCTTGATAACACAACGCTGTTTTCGCCCAGAACTCGGCTTTTTGCCAATCGCTTTTGTGCCACCGCTTTTGGTCTCGCTTGGGAGGCTAAGGTGACCTCATGAGGACATTTTAAACTTTACTCCCAGCGCGTCAACCCACACACCCGTTCCTCAACGTCAACGCCAAAACCCGCCTATTTCGTCATCGCTCTTGGGTGCACTCGCCTTTTTCCTTCGCCCTCACTCGCACCCTCTCTCCTCTCCACGATGGCTCGCGACAGCAATTCCCAGTCGCCCAAAACAATCAACGCCGCGGCACCTCGACCAGGTTAGTCATGCCACTCACCTTCTGCCCATCAAACATCCAGTAACGCCTCCACCTTTGACTGCATTTGTTATCATCACTATCGTCAGCGAGATTCACCATAATCCCCGACAGCCTGATATTGCATCGAACCCCTCATTTCACCCCTGCTCCCATTTCTGCGTGTCAACTCCTAGCTGCCTGCCCAAGTTTCCACGCGTTGTCATGAACATCATTATTCTATACTGCGAATAGAACAACACCACCAACGCTCAATCTGTTTGTGTTATTGCAGATGCCCCCGATGCCAAGGAGCAGCCTGAAATCATTGCAAAGACAGAGCCTCCCATCGATGCCGCCAAACCTCTCGCGCCTCCACCACGACCTGCTCAAGCCAAGGACACTCCGTCTGACTACTTTACCCTCCCGAATGCTGCATCGTTGAACCAAGAGCCAAACCCCTTCGAACGCTCCTTTGGTGGCAGCGGCGACCCAACCCTGGGTGCCAACGTCGCACCAGAGACCCCCGGCGGCACCAAGCTGCCACCTGTTGCAGCTATTACATCGCCGTCGTCTTTGCTTCCTGGCACGGGCACTACGCCCTTCAACTGGGGCGGTGGTTCGCTGCGAACCGGTCCCTTGAGCCCAGCCATGTTGTCGGCCCCGCAGGCCGATTACTTTAGCGACCAGTTCGGCCGTGGCGGCTTCCCAACGCCCAATGAGTCGTCGCTGCGAACTGGTCTTACCCCTGGCGGTAGTGGATCCATGTTCCCTGCCGGCATAACAACCCCCAATACTGCTGCTCTGTTCAACCTGGGTGGTGTCACGCCCGGTACCGTGGACTTCCACCGCACTGCTATGCGAGCTGCTGCTGAGCAGCGGGAGCAGGCAGCCCAACAACAACTGCCTGCGACATCGCAGCCCCAGGAATTGAATGGAGGATCCGGCGTTAAACCTGAAATCAAGTCTGCAGCTTTTGACAACCATGACAGCGATGCTGCCAATGGGTTGTTCATGTTAGCTCAAGGTAACCGGAATGGCGTGCAGCAACAGTCTCAATATCCCTTGCCGCCTCAACCAACAAATCACGGTCATCCCGCTCCTGCCCCAGCTGTGCAGCACCCTGATGCCCACCTTAACGGGAACTCGCACCGGGGCAGTGTGTCTATGCGTGGCGTGAGCGAGGCTGCTAGTGACAACTCGGCAGGTAGCGAGCAGGCACGGCCCAACACACGGGGCAAGGCTAAGCGCGCTTCCGGCGCGGGTATCGCGACCACTAACGGTAGACGTAAAGCTGAAGACGCGCCAATAATGAAGGCACCAGCCAGCAAGAAGGTTAAGACGGGCAGTATTGCCTCGTCAAATGGATCCGAGGAGCCTGGCGATGAGGACGGTCACGATGAAGCTGGCGGCGACAAGCCAAAGCACAAGATGACCGAAGAAGAAAAGCGTAAAAACTTCTTGGAGCGTAACAGGTACGTGCTATTCAAGATTTCTCGAACGTCCTTTTGTGTGCGCATTTAATCCACAATACATCTCAAATACTAACTTGATCGTTAGGGTCGCCGCTCTTAAATGTCGGCAAAGAAAGAAGCAGTGGCTGGCCAACCTTCAAAACAAGGTTGATGTGTACCAACAGGAGAATGACCAGCTCTCCCAGCAGATCACGTCACTCCGTGAAGAGGTTGTCAACCTCAAGACATTGCTCTTAGCGCACAAGGACTGCCCGGTCACGCAGTCTCAGGGAAGCATGCAGCCACCCTACATGGGCGGTATAGATGCCTACAACGCCCAACTTAACCCCTATGGCATGGGGGCACCTATTCCAGGCCACCAGATGATCCCTGCTCAGGGAAATGACCGGCGGTACTCTTAGGATGGTCCATCTGGTAATTTCTATGGTCACGATAACGCTACGGTTGATCCAGCAAGGCTTGCGGCCCGGGAACATCCTTCTGTACCGTGGACTGAGCAAGCCCACGAGTCGAAAACAACCCTATCATCTCCAGGAACCAAAGATGGCCTCTGACGCCATAAGAGGTCATCCCACCTAGTTGATATGGCCACTGCTTTGACGGCTGCGCACATTGTGGCCCGATTCTATGTTTTTTTATCTGTTTGCTTCCATTTTTCGTTCATTTCAAATTGTACAGATATCGGGGGGTGGCATTAGGCTGGGGCGTGGAAAACATGGAGTCCGCTTGATGTCTGAGAGCACATATATGGCAAAAAACGGTGGCGTTTTGGGGGACTCTGGTTTGTGATTAAGATTGTTTATTACGGCGGCGTCTTTTATCCTGGAGTCTGGAGATAATTTCTGGTGGGCAATGCGAGGATTTGTTTGGAAGGCTGGCATATATTATGACCCTTAATCCAGGTGGCGCAGCTCAAGTATACTCGGCGTCACGGACAGAGGGACAGCCAATAATCCATTTAGGATTCTGTTTTCGAGTGCATTGGCATGAGCGGCGGCTGAGGGAAACGGGTATGCTTGTCCCCAAGGACTACTGTTTTGATAGTATCATATTGATAATGCAATCGACTGTGTTGTAAAAAATATTCTGTCGGAAAACGAGTACCCGTGTTGATGCAATGTGATATCAGCGCTTGCTGAATTTCGAAGTGGTGAGATTCATCCATATTGTTTTTTTCTTCTTCCCTGACCATTCATTGTTACTCCAAGGAGACCCATCTCGCATCCACACAAAGACAACTGACAAGCGGGGGTACAGCGCCGGCCTGATTGGGATTAGCGCTCTTGTCGCAGTAAACAACCTTGGGTGGGGGCCCGTTCGGGCGCGGCAAGCAAGACCAACAAGCAAGCATCAAACCAGCCAGCAACCACCATCCAACTCGTCGTGACGACAGCTCATATTAGTATCGATTTGTGTCAACAGCGCGTCTGCAACCTACTTTTGCTACCAGTCGACCAATCTCGAGCCGCTTTCCGTCGCCGTTGCCGCCCGGGCTCGATTGATGCGAGCAACTTGACGCGTCTCTTTCTCGGGGCCAGGTCAGTCTGGCAGTCAGTCCGTCCCACTAGGCCGGTGGTTGCAGCGCGAAGGGCGGGGGGTGGCCGCTTCTTAGCTTCCAACTCTCCTTGCACTGCGATCAATCAACCTCGGCGTCACCGCCCATCTACCACGAAGTTCGCGCGCGCTTTTTCACTCACTGACGTCGCTTCGCTGTCAAGCAGCGACCGAAACATCCTTCTTCCAACAACTGTATTCGCCATCAGAAGAAGGGTGGAAGTGATAACGGCTGGATCCTGCAATTGCGCGCACGCGCCGTTGATCACAAGATAGCCAAACACCCAGCTAATGACCCTCCTCAACCCTCAATGACGACCATTGTGCAGGTCCGCCGACCTTTTCAAGCATTGAGCATGACCAACCATTCTGAATCGCGTCGGAAACCGAAGCGCAATGCAGGTACGTGTCTTATCGGCGAAGCCACGAACTCCGAACGGCCAGGAAGCGGTCGCAAAGATGCGATATGGAGATTGGAGATGCAGAATTGGCGGTGGTGAAAGATTAGGAAAAAATACCAACAAGGACAAGACATGGATTTCAAGAGAGCTAATGTTTTTTCAAACGCGCCTCGGCGTGTGTTTTGTGTACATTCAGCGTCGGCAACATACGATGAGCAAGATGGAGACTTTTTGTTTACACGTGGCTCCAAGAGACTAAAGACGAGCAAGGAAAGGACTGCGACAACAACCACAACCGTTGCCAAACAACCACAAGAACTACAAGAGCCTGCAGAAGCTGTCGCTGCTGGCGCGATATCACCAGAACGACCGCTGCCCGTGAGAAGGGGAAGAGGACGGCCTAGCAACACGAAAAAACGCGCGCCTTCGCCTTTACAGCTGCAGAGAGGGAATGATGACAACAACCCACCGGCGGCATCGCGACGGCCACAGCAGCGCAGGAAACTGGATTTAACGTCGTCGCCTGGGCATGATGAAGCGCAAGTCGCGCCTAAAAGACGGACTGCGCGAGAGACGAGGAGTTCTGTCGGAGCAGCTGCGGACGAGCGCCATGATAGGGAGACCACACGGCCTAGTGCTGCTGCAAGACGGACGAATGGGGTCAAGACGACAACCGATGGTGGCACAAAAAGGACTACTGCTGCAAAGACAAGTCGCAAGAAGCAGCAGAAGCAGCAACCGGGTAGCGACGATAATGGTGGCGGCGAACAAGGTGTGCAAGCCACGCCCAAGAATCTCGACGAGGCCTTGACGAAGGACCCTAACGCGACTAAGATCGCCCTTCCTTTCTCCGATACCCCAATCAACAACCGAAATAAAGAATTCCGTAAGAAAGGAGGCGCAGGTGGCGGCGGGGGCCGGAGAAGCAGCATGAGCATGCGCGGACGACGAGCCAGCTCGTTGATTGAGAGCGGACAGAGCGCCATTCCCCATCGCGAGGTCGACCCGTCCGAGTTCTTCAAGCATATTGAGGCAGAAGGGCTGAGCGAGCCACGCAGGATGAAGCAGCTGCTCACATGGTGCGGCGAAAGGGCGCTTAGTGAGAAGCCCAAGCATGGAAGCACTGGAGCCAATGCTGTCTTGGGAGGTGAGCTTTCTTGGACAGAATGAATCTGAATAAGAGGTTCGATTGTCGGATCCAGGAAGGAAATTGCGCTAACATGCGATATACAACTAGCTCGTGCGATTGAGGACCAGCTGCTCAAAGACTTTGGAGCCAAATCTGAATTCTCAGACTGGTTCAGTCGGGACGATGAACCTTCTGATACTGCCAAGGCGAAGAGGCCAATAGTCATCAAGCCGAATCCCATCAACGTGGATCACGAGCAGAGAATTACTGCGCTGGAAGCCAGGATAAAACAGTTCGTTCGCCACTTTCTTTTTCTTTTTTTTTTTTTTTTTTTTTTTTTTTTTAAAAAAATTTTTTTATCTGCGACCCTGTGTCTGGATCTTGAGTTTTTATACTGACATGACATTTCCTATCCAGATTAAAAGAAACACGCAAGTCATGGCGGGCGCTCCAAAAGCCCTTACCACAAGCATCTCCTCTTTACCCATCCGACGCAGGCGCAAAAGCAGCACATATACCCGAATCCCAATTTCTCGACACTAACGAGGTGGAAATGCTGGAATCGCTCATTATCAGTGCCGACAATAATCAGAATGCCAACGCCTTTTCGCAACTCCGATCAACGACTGCGTCGCGGCTGCGCGGTGTGCAGAACAACATGGAGTTTAAGGTGGATAGTCTGGCGGACAGCATACACAAGATGGATCTTAGGGTGTTGACGGCGAGTAGACAGGCGGATCGGGTGCTTGCGTTGGCCGCGGACAGGTTAAGAGAACGGGAGGAAGGGGAGAGGAGAATGGCAGGGACGAAGGAGATGCCCGTCATTGAGGTGCTGAGGAGTTTGGGGAGGATCTTGCCTGAGAATGGGGGGTGATTGCAAGTCAAGTCAAGGAATGCGGTGTTTAGAGGAGGGTGGAAGTGAAGGAGTAGTAGGCAGAGGGGAATGCAAATAAACAAGGGAAATGGAAGCAGGTGATGAGGACGGGAAAGTCGTTCTCTTGAGCGAGTTGATTTAGGTCGGAGCAAAGTCCTATCCAATCGCCCATTCGTCACAAAAAGCAAGACTTTCGTTTCATACATTTGTTGGAGACGCATTTGACAGGTCGGTATATTTACTTTTCTCTATGGGTGTCAGTCCTTTTTTCCCCCCGGCTATTCTGATCAATGATGTGAAGAGCGTAAAGAGCAGGAAGTACCATATACAGCTTCAAAAGGCGCAGAGGTTGAAAGTAAGGCTGAGTCACGTATCAGTTCACTTTAGAATAGTTACGGGGCGGGAAAGACTGTATCATGACAGGAATTCAAGAAAGGATATGGGGAGAGACGCGTGAAGGTAAAGATGAGCGGGTCTGGGGGAAAAGCATGTGTGGTATATTGCTTGTAGGGTTAAATTCAAGGACAAAACTAAGTTTACTAGATTATTCATTAGTTCATACTGTTCAACAAGAAATACCTACAGTACTTCTATGGGACATCTCAATCTTGCACGGTTTTCGTACGTGTGTTGTGATTATGGGTTTGAATGAGTCGTATAGACGACATGAGGCTCTGATTCAGAGAAAGGCCAAGGATGAGATGGAAAGGGTGTTGATACCATAGGTAATTACAGCGGACATTTGGTATGACGATCGAACAATTGCGAGCACATTGTGGTGTTCAACGTTAAGCCACATGCGAGTATGGTCTGACGAATATTACAGAATGTTTTAGTATAACACTGGCGGCAGCTTGTAATGTTAATATAATTGCCCTTATCATATGATATAGTAGTTGCTATTGTTTCTGGACAATGTTTGTAACGGGACTGGAACAGAAATATATGTATATGTACATTTCTTTGGGTCATCCAATGATGAGCTTGTTGTATATGTAGTCCTTAGATATGAAGGACACGATAGGCACAGCCAAATAATACCAACCTCGAAGATTCATCGAATATCTCGTTTGCTGCTTCCACGTACAACGTTCTTGTAGGGTTTCCCCGCCCAATCCAAGAACCACGTTCCTCTCTCGACTCATTGACTTTCCCAACTTTCTAACCTTTGCCCTTTTGACTCCCTTACTTCCTCGCTCCCAAAGCAGGCATGAATGCCATTCCCTCGGCCGTTTCCCTCTCCCTCCCATTCCCCAACACGCCCGCCGCACTTCTCTCCTTGACGTGTGCCCGTATCATTCCCAGAATTTCACTCTTCTTCCACCGCGCAGGGACAGGGCGATACGCAGGCTTGAAGGTCCCCACAGTCTGTGCCCATTCGCCCTTTGCAGGCGCCACAGGGCCGCTCTTCTTGGCCACGTCCCCTTCTTGTACACCACCGTTGTTGGTGGTGGTAGTAGTAGTAGTAGCACCACCATCAGCCACCTCTGGCACGCCCTGTCCTTGCGTTCCCAGATACGGCTCTGAGTTTTGGAATCCCGCGGCGGGGGTGTTTGCTGTGGTGGAGGGTTGCTCTTCGCTCTGTGTCGCCCAGTAGTATATATCCCAGTCGTTTTCGTCGAGGAGCAGATCGTATTCGCTCATTTGCGCGGGCGTCATGGTGGGCAGGTGCTGCGCGGCAAAGGTGGAGAGCAGGAGGTCTGATTCGAGGGTGCCACGTTTGCGGGATTGATCTGTATTGTATAATTTTGTCCCCCATTAGCCAAACAAACAACGAGACCTTAACATTGTGGCGAAAGCTGTGAAGGCACCGGTGGGGGGGTTGGAATGGATCTGGAATGTGAGCACATACAAGTCAATCGTGCCCGCATCGTGGTAGCATCCTCGCCTGTTCGCCGCAAGGGCTCAATGCGGAACTTGGCGCCTTCAAGCTCGCCTACGCCTAGCTCGCCCTTGACGACGGGGTCATAGGGCCCGCTGTTGCTGCTCTGCCAGCGTGCTGGTGTAGTTGTGGAGGAGCTGGTGCCGGCGAGCAAGATGCGCCGGGTGATGGGCCGAGCAGCACGTTGTACGAGGGGGTTCATGTTTGGTACTGCTGTTTTTGCGCTGTGCTTATTTGTTGTTTGATGGGTGGTGTTGCTTGCGATGGAGTTGGGAAATGGGGGCAAGTAATGAAATGAACAGGCGCTGCTGCAACAAGGTAGGTACCGGACTGCCGGAGAAGAAGAATTTCTGACCCTCGAACGAAGGGTCCCGATTCCGCGTCATAGACTGCCGAGGTCCCGGCTGTGCGTGGCGGGCCGGAGCTTTTTGGGTTGGTCCCCAAGTTCCCCTGGAATCGGCATCGGCCGGCCAAGGAAGGATCCGGAGCTAGACCCAACGACCGCCTGGGCAGTGACTTTTTGTTCATACTACGGTACAATTACTGTCTCCTTGTCCAGATTGGGCAATTCTGCTGCTCTCTGCGTGTTGTGATGTTGCGCTTTTGCGAACACTGTTGCGAGCTGTCGCAAGAATAATCTTTTACGCTGCTACTTCGCTCTGGCCTCTTTGTCAATATCTTCTTTGAGAGATGCTTCTATGCAAAAGTTGATATGCCATTTTGTTCGTTGCGTTTCTTCATTCAGTGCTTCCTTTGCGGACAGAAAGTGTACATATATTGTTTGAGAGTCTTCTCAGCCCTATTTTCCCCAGTCTCCCGTCTCAATACGAGAGACAGCCACGCATTTTCGAGCCCTGGTCAGTTTCAGGATACTGTGGTGCCGTACTTTCTCGTCTTGATATCCTCATAGCGAGTTATATGGTTTAAATAAGATGCTTCGACCTAAGACGTGGAAGAACATTGTCAGTATTGCGAACTCGTCGACAAACTCCACTCCTAGACCAGCAAAACTCACCTAAAGTACGCTCTCAGGTACAGAACCTGCCACACCCACAGAGCAAGGAGCAAGAAGGTGGTCGCAAAGCCAAACCACTTGACGCGGTTGTTTGTGCTCTCGTTGGTGTCGCGCAGCTTTTGCTCGCGCGATCGCAGGTAGTCCATTTCGCTGACAATCTCCGTTACCATCTCCTCCATGCGTCGCAGGTCAGCTTCGACGGGCTTGAGCTTCTCAGTAGCCTGGATTGCGGACCAGTCCTTAGCGTCGGCGCCAATGTCGACATCCAGCTCAATGTGGCGGGTCGGGTCGTTGACTCTCTGGGCTGTTTCATGGAGAGAGGTGTGGTTAGTTTGAGTGTTTGAGTAGCTCGAGTAAGCGAGAGGAAAGGAGGGTTGCAACGTACATCCTGTCAAGAGATTCTCGAAGCAGACATCAAATGCTGCGTCGGCGTGTGATGTGAAGACTGTCCTTTGCTCGCCAACAACGTCCTGTGGCTTTCCGTACTCATTGCCAACCGCATCGCGGATCTAGAACAGCCACATTGTCAATGCTTTTTGTCCCACTATACGCAACGCCCGCCTCCTTTATTCTTGCTGCCGTGGCCAGCTCCAAAATGGCGCCCATCCGGTCTCATGTACTCACGTGCATATTCACGCGCATGCCATCGCCCTTTGTTCCGCCAACCGTAGCTGTCACGACGACGAGCGTGTCCTTGGCCACAAAGTTGCGCACACATCTCTCCTTCTTGCTGTCGTGTGATTGCGAGGTGGCCTGCAGGTCGAACTTGAGCGCCTGCGCACAGGCGACAAACAGCACCAGACTGCAGACATACCGCAGTAGGAATTGCGGCAGAGCCATGGTGGCGTGAAATCAAGAGGAGGCGACGGGTTGGAGGATTGTCTAGCTCTCTTCTTGTTCGTAGGCTCGTCGAAGAGAGCGCGGGAGAGAGAAGGGGAGATCTGAGCGGCGGCGGTTTCGTGGTGTACTGATGTAAACTGTTGCTGCTGCTGGGCTGCGGCGCGGGAAACACTTCGCAGCACCTTTGCGAAACCGAAGGTGTCCTTAGCTGGCAAGAACCAGGGGCAGGGGTATAAGGTTGCCGCTTCTGGGATCGATACTGTGCTGGGCAGCTGGGGTAGCTTCAAAGCAATGGGCAGGAAATCCTTACATAATACATGGTATACTATGTATGAGGGGAGATGAATGCTGAGTCATCTGACCAGCGCGTTTGCTGCAAGCCATACCCTGGCAACTTGCAAGGGTCGTTAGCCTTGCTCGTTTTCCAGCCTTGTCGCGTTTGCGGCAAGAGGTCGCCGCCATTCACTTGCCTCCACCACGACAACATACGCCTACACCATCGCTCGCCAAATCACCACCCACCTCAACACGACACGGGCGGCTATAATCCTACTCCTCTGTATCAGAATATTCTCGAGTACAGCAGCCAGGATGCCCAAGTGTAAGCATCTTCCCCCGCCCTGCAGCTTCAATCTCCCATGCCGCATCGCACACACCAAGACTAACCTTGCTCATTAATCTAGTCTTTTGCGACTATTGCGATGTCTACCTCACGCACGACTCCATGAGTGTGCGCAAGGCCCATAACAGCGGCCGTAACCACCTGCGCAACGTCATCGACTACTATCAGCAAATCGGCCACGAAAAGGCCCAGTCCGTTATTGACTCCATCACCTCCTCCTACGCCGCAGAGGGTCAGGCCCACAACAACCCCATGCTGCCGCACAACCAGCCCGGCGCTCTCGGAGGAATGGGTGGTCTTGGCGGCCCCGGTGGCTTTGGCGCCGCGGCCGGTGCTCCTGGTGGCGCATTCCCCGGAGCGCCCCTCGGTGCCCCTCCGGGTGGTGTATCGTTCCCTGCTCCTGGCGGGTTGCCGCCGTTTCCCTTTCCTGGAGGTGTCCCGCCGCCTGGATTCCCAGCGTTGCCTGGTGCAGGCGGCGCTGCAGGTCCTGGTGGTGCGTCTGGTGGATTTCCTGCTATTCGTAAGTTGTCGCCAACTCCTTCATACATGCCAGACAAAAAGGCCTTCATCAATTCGTCGTGCTAATCGACGTTCTTTCAATCCTCACAGCTCCTCCCCGACCAGGCTCCAACTTCTCCCTTCCTCCCTTCCCACCACCGGTAAACGCCGCGACGCCAACAGGTGGTAGCGCAGCCGGTCCAGGTGGTTCAACAAACACACCCCCGCTGTCCATTCCACCACCAGGCAGCGCTGGTGGTCTTCCCTTCCCACCTCCTCCAGGAGCTCCAGGTGGCCTGCCCTTCCCTCCGCCAGGTCCGGGCGGTGTGCCTCCGCCGAACTTCCAATTCCCGCCTCCTGGTGGCTTCCCCGGCATGCCACCGCCTCCTTTCAACCCAAGCGGGCCCCCTGGTGGTGGCAGTGATAGAAGATGATGTTCTTGGTCTAGGAGAAGGAAAGACGAGTGACGGAAAGAAAATAAATTGCTATATCGAGAACAGAAAAGACAGAAGGGAGAAATACTGCCCGACACGCATATATAGCATTGGGCCTCTCATCTTTTGGTCAAAAGAATCTGGCGCCAATCATAGGCTGGGTGAGGACGGCACTCCATTGACACGGTTACGGCGTACGGCGTTACAAAATTCAAAGAAAAAAAAATGGAAATATACCACAGCAATAGGCGTGAGAGCAAAGGAAACGTCGAGTTTCGCTTGACAGACTTAAGGCACAGTGCTAGCCAGTTTCAGCGCAGCGCCATGAGCGCTTGACCAAGATGCAATGAATGGCTTCTCGAAGTGACCCCGTCATCGAGCTTTGGCATAGCTAGTTCCAAGATAGGAGCACTCGCCTTTTCTCGGTTTCTTTTTGCTTTTCCGTCGCAGTGTTTGACTCAGTACTGAAAGCATAGTTTGATCATTCATAATCTAGGATCCGACGTCGTCTATACTCTGACGGGAGCAGCCAAAGGTCTTGCTTACATTCGAGGTCAAATCCACTGACAAGGTGCCAAACGGCCAAGCAATAGCGTTACAAGCCAGCCTCAGCAAATGCAAATCAATGATAATCTTCTCTATAATATACACATACAAAAAAAAGAAGGAAACCTCTCTGGACCAATATCGACAATTTTCCTCTGTCTCTTTGCGCATACCACAAGAGCGTTTCGAAAAAGCCTAGTCATGACCCTAGTGTTCTGGAAAGGAGGTAGAGGAAAACAGAGAAAGGGAAGGAGAAGGATGAATAAAGAAGGACAAGGATATCATGGGAACATCTCCAAGCCCGTAACGGAAAACTTGATAGAAGCCAAAGCGTTGAAAGCTCGCAGGAACTTTTGATATCTCCCTACAGTCCATTTGAAGAAATTCACATAACAAGGATAACAAGAAAACCCGATAAAGAAATCACAACAGAAACGTTCAAGTCATATACACGATCCCCAGCTCCATCATGTCGCTATCCCGTCATGGAAATCATTCATCATCCAAGGCATTGATCGGCGTGTCATCTTGTTGGAAAAAAGGACAGAAGGATCGTTCCCGTCAAAACATTGTGCCACACTCGTCGTCTTGCTGCTTCGTTTCGTGCGTTGACTGACAATATATAAACAAAAAGACCACCCATAACATGCCGTAAATATCATCGAAAGAAATTGTAAGAGTCGTTCAGTAACCATTCGTGGAGCGTAGTTGTGTCGAAAGCCTAAATTATCCAGTCGGCATTTGTCCTCTTCTCAGATCCTCGTTCCTAATCCTCGTCAAAATTTCGTGATGTGCTCAGACATGATAATATGTCGAGCCCTCCATTCTATGCGAGCGATTGTAAGCATCTCGCAGCCCGTCGCGGCGAATGACCTCGTCCACACCGTCGCGCACGTCTTGTGGACCGCTGATCTTTGAGCGGAGCTCATTGCTCCGCTTCTCGCGTCTCTTTTCACTGAGTCGTCTGGAGACGCCATTTAAACTCTGCGTCAAGGACCAGGTGCGCTTCAAGCCGTTGCGCTGCGACTCATCATCACTGTCTCGACCTTTGCGAGAACCTCTACTCAGGCTGTACGACCGGGGGAAAATGGGTGTACGTTTCATTTCGGGATTAGTATCAGCGCGACGCCTCTGTCTGCGCAGCGAGTCTCGACTCCCTTGATGCTTCAGTCCCCGAACATCTCCGTTGGCCCGTCCTTTCCTCAGTCGGCGTTGGTCAGCGTCGTAGTCGTCGTGCTCATGACCGTCCTGGCTTTGAATTGGCATGATAGCAAACGTACGTTTGATGCGCTGGCTCAGACTTCGTTTTGGAGGACACGGACGGTTGTCAATCACGGGATACTTGATGAGTTCGTCTCCGCCATCGTCGAAGCCATGTAGTGCACCATCACCATCACTATCAAGGTAGTGGTAAGGCTGCCACTCGGGGTGGAGTCGGGATGAATCCACGGGTTGCTCCCCCAGAATCGTCTCTTCATCCACACCTTGTCTGTAAGTCTCACCGCTTTCACCTCGGGTGTTCTTGCCCAAAGATAAGCGGCGAATCAACGCACCAGGTCGCGACTCGCTGTCTGAGCGACCATAAGAGTTCCGTCTGTTGCCAAGAGCTCGTCGCACAATTGCCATGCCGCGGGAAGGCTTTTCCCTCGTCTCTTCATAAAAGTTACCCAACAGCCTAGGTTTCTCCTCTGCCGGCGTCAATCCTGAAGGCGTTGCAGGAATGAACTGGAGCACAGGCGGCTGAGGAGGCGCGCGGGGGTTCCTTAGCGGAGAGTCAACATGATCTGTTGACTCAGAGGCTTGTGCATCTGATGGAGTCGTCGGTTGTTCAGTATTAGTAGTGCCATCGGCCTCGGTGGTTATAATGGTCGGCCGGGAGGGTTTCTGCATGTGTTGGCTGCTGTAGTCTCCATTCGAACTATCTGAACTCCCTGGCGGCCGATGATTGACAACCAGGACAGAACGATTTTGATGGGCGACGATACTAACCGCCGTAGCCTGTGAAATTTCTGCCGCAGTCGCAGATGTTTCCACAGACATTTGGGAGAAGGGTGTGGCTAGAGTTGACCAGACAGGGCTGCTCAAGAACGTATCCGCCGTCTGTCGTCGATCCTCTCTGTCTACCTCGTTGCTTCTGCGAATCGATTGGTCGGGGGGCAGCGCAAAATACTTGGGTGACGAGACAGGACGCAATGCCACTACCGGCGCTGAGTGTTCTGTTTGTTCCAGCAGTAGCTTCTCTATTGCGGGCTGCGGTGCTGAGCTTTCCTGGTTTGTGACATCTGCATTGTTTGCTGCGTCGAGTGCCCGCAAGCTCTCAGCTGTCAGTGACCTTGCCCGAGATCCACTACGCGATCGTTCTCGAGATCCATCCCGACTCGTCGACGCTGACAATGACGATGTCCGCCTGACCACGGAAGGTGAATAATCCATGGTGCGCTGGTCGTCGAGTGTCGTGTCATCCGATTCCGATGAGCGCCGACTTCTCTCAATCGGCTTGTCAAGGTAGGCTGATGGCTTATGTTGTATTGCGGCCTGTGGAGGTGTGACAGACTTGGCGCTTTGGCCGGGCTTGGACTTTGGGCTATCAGGCGACCGCAGTGACCGATCCTGGCTGTTGGAACGATCCGAAGATTGGCGGTCAGGAACAATGATTATTGGTATGACTCCATTTCTGCGCACTTCTCGCCGGGCCTTGCGACTGGAGATGGAAGTGGTAGTCGAACCTGACGCATAACTTTCACGAGGCGCGTCTCTCTTTTGAGCAAGTGGTTGACGACGTGCACCATTCTCTGGCGGGCTTGCTGGAGAGCTCGAGGGCGGTGATCGCCAGACCGAGTCTCGCAAAGCATCCACGCGCCTCACGTGGCGCAATGTCCTCTGGCGACGCGGGACCGATGCTTCTACCAGAATTGCCTCTACTACAGTAGATGCGCCTGACCTCGACGACATGCCTGACAATCTCCGGGCATCCGCGCTGGGACTTGATTCTTGACTTCTGGCTTGGGGGCCCGCAGAGCTCCTAGAAGACTCGTTGCCGTCGTACGTCAAGACACGACCCCGCAGCGGCAAGGCACGTGAAGACTTCGCAATATTCCTGGGTATAATGGCAGTGTCCTCGCGATCTCCATGCCTCTTCGTAGCGCTTTTCGTCTTCTCTCGTCTCTTCCTGACGGTCACATTCCTCGAAGGGGTTTCATCCCATTCCTGTTCAATACCGCCGCAGGGTCGCCAGTCTCCATCAAAGCTAGTGAAGACACTTTTGGCTTTTGGCGTAGAGTCGTTTTGTCCATGCAAGGAGGTTTGACTACAGTCCGGGGAGGAGTCGAGTGGTTGCGACTTCTTACTGTAGCCACTATCTCTGCGAACTGTGAGCTGAGAAGAACTTCGCGTTGACAGTGCAGCAGGGCGCAGAGGAGATTGGCAGTCTTCGTTGTCAGACAGCTCCGGGCTCTCGGGCGCGGTTCTGAAGGACTCGGTTCGTGAGTCTGTCGTACTTTTGGATGGTATCCTATCATAGATCGTAGGGCGCAAAGGCAACGGCCGACTGACCCTTGCCTGGTGCGGAGGAGTTACTTCGGGCGTTGGTGGGCTTCGCTGATTTGGAGGCGTAGTGGGGCTGTTGATTTTTTGGGATACAACGTCCTCGACGCTCCGAGTGGGCGTTTGCAAGGGGCTGGGGTTCGAGAGGCTTGTGGTCTGGCTAACGGATGACGTCCGAGAATGAGCCGGGGGAGTGGGTGGCAGGTCACCACCGCTGATGCTGCGCCGATGGTGCCTCAGTGTATGGCTAGCAACGTGTCAGCCCAAGCCAAGGAAGAGAAGTAGAGTCAACGAGCTGGAGCTAATACGTACCTTGTCGAGCCTGAGCTGGACCTCCTCGAGTCTGGCGTACCAGACACTGAGACCCCGTTTATGCTGCCATTGCGAGGCCGAGGCAGTGTTTTATGTCTCTTGACAGCGAGCGGACTACTGTCAAGGGGAGTTGTGCTGTACAACCCGTCGGGGGGTACAATGTATTGAACGTCGGGAACTGCCATGGTATTATCAAGCGGCGGAGGCCTGGCCGCGCCAGCCGTCATAATCTGGCAGAACGGGATGTAGGCGCGTCCAAGCTTGCTGTGACTGGATCGCTTGTTGTTTTAGATGGCAAAGCGGATGGCGGTGGTTGGATCTGGTATGTACATGTTGAAGAAAGGCGCGGCAGCCAAAGAGTGGTTGAAACCCAAGCGGTATGCAGGTCCACGCAAGAAAAGCAAGATGACAAGACGTGTAAGTCAGTCTGTTGTTCTGGAATATCCAGCGGCGTGCGAATGATGTGGCCGACAGCAAAGACTAGGCAACACAGCCAGGCAGCCAGGGACAGTCAGTCAACCGCTCAACTGACCGTTGCGGTGGGAGTGACACTCTCAATAGGCTTCGAAGCGCCTTGAGCGACGAGAAATGTGGTGACGCAGCGAGCCTTGGGCGCAGCTGGTAGGACGAGGGCGCAGAAAAAGGCGAAACGAACCCGTCTTCGTTCAAGACAAAGTCGCCAATCACGACTTTGGCCAGCAGCGTTGGAGGAGCAGGCCAATAGAGACTAGAGGGCTGGAGAAGTGCGCATGGCTGCCTGCTGGCCAGAAAAGGGTAGAACAGCACAGCCAGCCAGCAGCGGGCGTGGAAAGAACTGTACGTAAGGCGAGGCTGGCGGCACTTTGTGTGAGCAATGGACGGGAAATGCAAGCGAGTGGGGGAAGGCTCAGTTGCGTCAACAGTAACCTACGGCAAGTCGACTCGATGGCTACCAGAAGTATGCAGAGAGCGGGGGCCAAGGGCACAGGGCCAGGGCAGACCAGACCAGCCAAGTCAAGCAGTCGAGACAAGACGAGACCAAACCAAACCAGACCAGACTAGACAAGACGAGCGACGCGTGCCCACGCAGGTGGTTGGGGCGGCGGGGGCGCAGGGCCAAAAACGTGCGTGCAATGGGCAGCAGGATTAGGCCGATTGGAGGAGGAGGAAGCGGACTTGGAGGCACGACAAGGAGCAAAGGATGCGCGGGTCCATGTCGGCCTGGCGCGACGCGGACGCAAGTGAAGCGCAGGAATGCAAGCAAAGAGGCCGGCTGACAACGAAGAACAGAATCAGGAGGAAGTGCAATACCCCACGTTCTCCCAGACGAGTGTCAAGCTCAGGTCACGCTGCTGCTGAAGGTGGTGGTGGTGGCGGTTGTGGTGGTGGCTCTTGCCTTGTTGTGAAGTATGGATGGTACTATGTACTGTGCACAGTATGTATGGTATGTGTTTATAGTGAGCTTACAGGGCCACATCCCACTGGAAACATTTGGAGCGACCCGCTGAACAGGGCCTGGGGAGGCTGGGGGGCCCTGCAGGGTTGCTGCGAATGACGATCAATGACACCAACCAAAGCCATGATGCTATACTACGCAGATTCTGTATACATAGATAGCACTTAGATTGCTATGTATAGATTGTACCGTCCTCAAAATATAGGAAGCAGCGTTGGGATGCACAAACCAACGCCTTTGACACGCTACAAAAGGCTCACAGCCGCTACTATGTATAATGCGCAGCTGCTTGCTTAGAGGTACAGTGGACGAAATATCGGGACCGTCAGGCCTCTCGGACCCCTCTACAGGCCCAGGGCCCAGCGGGGGCTCAGGCCTAGATACTCTACCAGTTCTACTATGTACATAGGCATTCTAGAACCCGGCGATCGAAGGGAGCTTGGGCCACTGTACTTTGTAGTCTCCCCAATGTTTTTTTGCCCAGGGCGCTTGCTCGCGCAGATCTTGCAGCAGTCAGGTGTCGCTGGCGCGCATGCAGCGTGCTCTGCTCCCTCCACTCTTTTTGACTTTTGCGGCCATCAGCTGGTGTCTTTTGGCGACTGGTGGGCCAAAGCCATCCTCTCCCTCTACATAGTATACGATAATACCATGTACAGCGCCTCTCAACCAGCCAGCTCGCGTCAACAGGGAGCCGAAAGATGCAAAGCAACTGCCGACTGTCCAGTCTGAAACGATTCTTTGCCCTCGCCCAGCCCCAATGCGGACGCTCGATGCAACCAGAGGACCGCCCACAGCTTGGCCCAGTTGTGCAGACAAATCAGCAGCCAGGAGCCAACTTCTGCACGCTCGAAACCTGCATATGCAGCTCGCTGGCCCTCGGCGAATGACACTCGTCGCCCGCCGCGCTGACGACCGGGCCCAGCCTCGGCGACAAGGGCCCCAGAGATTGCTTGCAGTGGTGCAAAGCACAGCCCACTGGATCTGGCGACGTCAACAGCATCGATGCGGAACTGTGCACACTGTGAGGCGCCTGCTGTCTCGTGTACCATTGCTATTACTGCCTCAACAAAACCTTAGCATGTCCCTAGCTGGCGGGCTGAAGGCGCTGACGTAGTTAATGCTTAGGGATGAGAGCGTATTGCGGTTGCCACTGCCATGTATCGTCGACGATAATCTGCCCTTCTTCAACGGCTACCATGTGCCAGCATTCAGCCGTCGGCGACCTTGTCACCTCTCGAGACACTCGGCTCAACAATCACGACCTACCATGTGTCGGACAGAAACACTTTGTCGTCCTTCTCCGAATGGGGACTATCATGACCGAGCTCGGTTAGTGCCGCGCTGGGCCCGTCCCAATTCGGTTCCACAGCTTTGGGTCCTCCTCGGAGACCCTGTGGCACGACCACGACCTCCCTTGCTTGGGCGCCTGTGCTTCGGCGAACTGCAAACATTTCGGTTTCTGTTTGACTTGCAGTGTGTCCACGAGGTACATGGTACAGATTGTCTCCTCTCGACGTGACGAGACCCTGGGACTCTCGAGCATGATGACGATGCCCATACAGGACTGCTCCACAAGGCTAGCCCCGCAACAATATTCTTCCCAAACGTCATCTGGTAGTTTCCTTGTGAGTTGCTTCGTTGTACACACGTGTGCTGTCTTGTCGGCAGAACGGTGATGTGACAGCTCAATCAACATGTTGGGCCATATCTGGGTTTCCACAAGAACTGAAAGGTACTATGTATGGGAGGTGACGTTTTCTGCTATCGAGCCGTTGTGGGATTTCCCCCTTCGCCTTAGACACATGTTTTGGCGATTCTCCAACGTTTCCCATTTTTCTCAACCGAATCTGTGTCAGTGATCTGTCACTTGAGGGCCCCAATGTGCAAGCAAGCGGGCCCGGCACTTGTGTCCATCCACGACGCTCTGACACAGGAGAGGCTCAGAAGAGATCGACTCCGGGATCAGCGTACTGGTGGAAACGACAGACGACGGAACTTGCGAATGCGCAACATGTTATGGCTTCGTACGCGGTTCTCAATCTTGCTAGTCTCAGTTCTTGTGGCCGTAGAGTTGCTGTCCTGATCACGGGCGGAATCTGAAAGGTTTCGGCTGCCTCGGGAGCATCCAGTGTCTTTCGAGCCGCCACCGTTTCGGATCCTAAAAAATTGATATGCCACGGCTTCATTCGTGGTGCGAGCAAGTCTGTCACTGACTGTTTCAAACCTCTCCGGTCGGCCAAGCCCGGAAATATACCCGGAGGCATCGGATTCCGCTGTCCGACCTCACCCATACGGTTCAGCCTCCTCCCATATTGAGCGTAGCACTGCAGAAATCCACTCTTCAGCGAATGACCAGAGGCTTCCTCGCACTTTATGGTCCATGTGCAAGTGTATTTGCGCCCCATGACAACACGAGAGCAAATCTGCGGTAGACGGGGAACAACGACGATATGATATCGGGATCCGAACACCCCTGCATTATGTCATGTCTTCTCTGTCGTCGGGCGACCCACGAGTCTCGGTAGCAATCACCATCGAGGCCTTTCTGCTCGTGAACACAATATCAAGTGAGCCGTTCCAGATTCCCATGACGAACTGGAAAACCTGAGTGATTGTTGGCAAGTTTACCTGCCACCGTGCCAAGCATCAACAGACGCAGAAATACGACGCTTGTCCTGACGTCTCAGCCAAGTAGTGCTTGATCGAAGCAGGTCCTTGCAGACGCATGTGCAGTCGGTTTCAACTCTTTCGAGATGGCGGTGGAAATCTTGAAGACTCTTTTGGGTGGAGGGAAACCTCAGCGGCCGGCAAGCGTGCCTACGGATGAGGTCCTCCCCATGTATGACTTTGACTCTCGCCCACAGGTTCGCGACATCATCATCGGATGGACCATGAGATTTGACGAGATACTGGGTGCGGACAAATTGCACGCCGCTCTCAGCCGACTGCTCGAAATAGGAGACTGGAAAAAGCTGGGGGGCCGCCTACGAGAAAATGTCAGTATGAACAACCTCGGGACTGACAAGAAGATATTTACATGTTTCAATAGTAGCTGACAATAGAGGATTGGCAATTCATAAGGACAACGGTCAGCTCGAGATCCATGTTCCCGTCGAGTTCACAGGACAGCGACCTGCAGTCCGCTTTTCGCACCAGACACTACACATGGCCATCGCAGAGCACCCCTTGGCGGCCCGCTTACCAAGACCTACCGCTCAAGGATCTATACAAGGAGGTGCTGACCAGTTCGAGCCCTTCGCTGCGCCCCCTGATGCGCCGAGGTGCTTGCAAGACTTCTTGACCCGCGATGTAGCGCAACTGGGCTTGCACGTGGTCTCCTTTGCCGACGCCACGCTCGTTTCCCTAACATTCCCGCACACAATGTGCGATCTGCTCGGCTTGCAAGCCATTGTCGACAATTGGGTCAGGGTGTTGGCGGGCCGAGAGGACGAGGTAGTCCCTCTCCTCGGCGTCCATGAAGACCCCATCGCTGAAGTCGGCAGAGGGCCCTTGCACAAGTACGAGGAGCCCTGGCTTCTCAAGGACCGCATCCTGGCTGGCTTTGGCTGGCTTCGCTTTGTCTTGACTATGATTTGGGACGCCATCTGGCTCGGCCAGTCCGAACAGCACATGATCTACCTGCCGCGGACTGCGCTTCAGCGTCTCCGCGCATCCGCCATGGCCGACCTCGCAGCCATCCCATCCGACAATAGCATCCACGACTGGCACCCGCAAAACGTCTTCCTCACCGACAACGACATCCTCACAGCGTGGATGACGCGCATGGCAGCACACAGTCTGCCCCCCAACTCAACCCGCAGCATCACCTTTCTCCAATTCTTTGAGCTCCGCGGCCGCCTGCCCTCCATCTTCCACCCGCCGCAGAGGGCCGTCTACGTTGGCAACTATATCTTTGCATGCTGGGCACATCTCACGGCGCGGGCTGCCCAGCAGGCTCCGCTGGGTGCCATTGCAGGTCGCTACCGTGCATTCCTTGCTGCGCAGACGACAGAGGGCCAGGTGCGGGGGCTCTTGCGCGTGTTCCGCGAGCGGACGGCTGCTGGGAAACGGATTGGGGCCATGAAGCCGGATAGCATGGTGGTGACGTGCTCGAACTGGAGCAAAGCCAAGTTCTTTGCCGCTGTCGACTTTGAGCCGGCTGTGATTCGGTCTGGGGGTGGTGGGGGAGAGTCGCCGCAACAGCGGCAGCAGTCGGCGGGATTTGGGCAAGGCAGGCCGGTATACTACCATGGACTGAACTTGAGGCCGCTGGGATCGGGCAAGTCGAAGCAGGTTGGAGCGGCTACGGGGATCAATATTTTGGGAAAGGATGCGGGTGGGAACTATTGGATCATGGCCATGTTACCGCCTGCGTCGTGGCCGCGGATACGGGAGGAACTTGCAGTTGCTTCTGGTGGTGGTGGTGATATGGACTAGGAGTGGAAAGAGTATCCATGTCTTGATTAAGTTGGGTTACATTTTGTTATAATGTGTATTCGAATGGTTGGAAGTCCCCCCCCCCCCATTTCCTTTCTTGAATTACCATCGTGGTAGCAATTCTGTCTAGTCTACCAGGGACAGTTATATAAGTATCTTTCGAGCGTCGTGAATATGATAAGCAGAATGTTACCGTATGGCTGTCCTTGAAACTCATTCATTAGCCATCAGATCCTGGAGTATATGTATATTTTATATACGTGTATGTATAAATAAATCCCTGTGATTTATTCAACATTCTCCATCTCTGTCTAGATCTACCTCTACACAACTACAGAAACTTGCCACAGTACTGGAATACCAACACAGCAGTATCGTGCGGCGCCACCCTCACCGTCGCATTGTTCGTAAACTCGCCCAGGCAATCCCCCGTCCACGCATCGCGGATATGATAGGTCCCATTCGCCTCTAAATACGGCACCTCTCCAAAATCCACCGTCATATCCCTGCCTTGCCCTTCTTCTTCTTCCTCATCTCCTCCTCCTCCTTCCCGGCCACCACCACCACCATCATCATCCTCTGTATTCAACAACAGCACAAAGGTCCCCTGCTGACTCTCCCCAGCCCAGTACTGCGCCGGAAACGTCTCATTCCACGTCCAATCCGGGAAACGGCCCCATTTATACGGCTGTGCGGGGCGGCCGTGCACCGGGTCCTGGTTGAAGGCGACCAGATATTCGTTTGTGAGGAGCGACAAGTACTGCGGCGGGAGGGCGGTCAGGTCGGCGCTGAGGATGAGCGGGGACTTCATGGCGGCCCAGAGGGCAAAGTGGGAGCGGGACTCGGCGAAGGTGAGGGTGCCGTAGGGGTTGCCGACCTCGAGCATGTCGGCGTCGGCGTGGCCCCAGAAGTCGACGTGGTGGAGTTTGAAGGAGGCGATGTTGATGATGGAGGTGATGTAGGACCAGCGGGCTGTGGTCGTGGCTTCGGTTAGTATTGTGTTATACAAGGTTGACTTGCTGGGTTCTTGTAGGATTGTCAAGGGGGGGAATTAAAGAAAAAAAAAAAGGAGTAAAGAATATAAAGAGAAGGAGAAGGAGGAAATAACAACCAACGTTCAATATCAGTAGTAACCCTCCACGAATTCCCCGTCTGATTCCCCCACTCATCCACCCCTTCATATCCCCACACACAGACACTATACTGAATCGTCCGGTTCTGCGCCTCGAGAGCATCGCGCATGACTCTGTACCGTTCTGCGGACCGTGAGGCTGTGTAATTGTAACCCTGAGGGCAGTACTCTATGTCTTGCGACGACTCGGGAGGGGGAGGAGGAGAAGTCATCGAAAGCGGCTCGCACGATCCATTGTGATAAGATTGTGAGAGGCGTGGCGAGCCAATGCTTGCTGTGCAGGCTTGACAGTCGTCTGTCCAGGTGGCAGGGACGTTGCAATTGTCGTATTTGAGGTCTTTGTTTTTTGTTGTTGGCGAGTTTTGTCAGTCGATGACAAGCAGAAGAACAAAAACAGTCCACATTCTCAGTTCGTGTACAACCAAAAGAGATGGACGGCCGTTTGTTCTCGTGACACCACCGGGGCTGAACAGATGAAATCAACACACACAAGTAACTCACAATCAATGCCCCAGGCCGCCCATGTAGCTGCATCGATACTCTCATAGCCGATGCTCGCAGGATAGCCCGCGCACGTCTCGGTGCCGGCGCTGCTGTAGATGCCAATCTTGAACCCCATGGCGTGGATCTCCTCGGCCAGGCCGGCGATGCCGTTTGGAAACTTGTCGGTGTCGGGCCGGAGTTGGTGGGTGTCGGGGTCGCGCCCGTCGATGACGGACCAGCAGTCGTCGAGGTTGACGTAGTTGTAGCCGAGATCCTGCAGGAATTGTGGAGGAAAACAAAGCAAATCAATAATTGGGAAACAGTGGATCGACTTCACATGGGGTTCCCATCATCGGCGTACGAGTTTGACGGATGTCTGGAGACAAGAGGGATGTTCAAGCTTATCATCGTACATACCAAAAGTCCATGGTCGATCATGGCTTGGGCCTGACTGAGGAACAGCGTGGCGTTTATATCGCATTGATATGTATTCCACGAGTTCCACCCCATTGCTGGCAGCCGGCCTGTGCCATCTTTCCAGACGAGAGCAGACGCCAGGGACACAAGGAAAGGGAGCGAGGTAAAGAGTGAAGACTTCATCTGCAGAGTCATGTATGTAGAATTGCCCACGAGGATTATTTGATAACTGTCATGATTATGGCTAGGAATGCAACTTTCGCGCGGCCTTTGAAAAATATTCTTCTTCTTGATTTTTACTCGGTGGTCAAGTCACCAGGATTATGCGGGCAACAAAGTGTGTCTTCTCATCTTGTGATTGGCACGCTTGAGCTGAGTTCTTTGAAGCTGTCAGCACTTTTGTGGTGTATTGATTCCCGTTTTGGGTAAAGCACAGCGCGGTAGATCTCAGCCCTGCAAGATCAAGATTGGGACAATACCTTTGGCACTGGAATGGTGCAAGTATTTGAATCCGTGTGGTTCCTAGGATGTCAGTGTAATGCTTCCATTCGAGTTGCGATCGTTGCGCGAATATTCCCATCTAACGTATATAAGCAAGTGTCTTGGCTTGAACTGTAGAGGGAAGACTAGTTTCCAATCCGATCCAAAGTTTGCATCAAGGTTAATCTTGCTTGGGCATATTGAAGAATCAAGAAAGGGAGCACTTCATCTTGCTGCTACATACTTGCGTTAGAAGCACTCGTCGGTGAATCGATGGTGTGCAAAAAAGGATCAAGGTATTATTCTTTTGGCGCCAACAATCTACTATAGACCATGTGCCTTCTTGAGATAACAGATGTCATACTATATTTATTCACTGAACGTGTCTGAATATTCATAATTGTATATGTCGAGACTGTATACAAAGTGGTTCAGCGTGCATCTGTTCATGGTCACATAGCTCCAGACTTGTCCGCATTCCGAGATCAACTATAAGGAGATATCGCACATGAAATATTGGAAAGCCTTCGTTTGTAATGCTCGATTCGTTTGGCGGGACCGTCAACTTGAACCACCGACTGCGCATACAGGTTCGCGCCATCTGGTCTTCTGGTCATGCGCCTGCGGGAGATGTATAAGGGCGACAAGCAGGATGCAAGGAACAAGCCCAGCATGCCATCAGGCTGTCCAGTCAGATCGTTACATGGCTCGCGATTCTCTCATTGTTCTACCTATAGACTCACTCTCGGCGATGCAACATGTTCATATGATGAAGCAAGACACTGCTCTTTGGAAGAGTCGCACCCTGAAGACTGATGCGCGCAGAAACCAGCACATTCAATGCTTAGTACTTCTAAGAGCTTCACAAATATGACATAACCTATATAATTAGTCTACGATCAATCTCGACCCAAGAGCTAATGAATGACCGTGCGGCGGTATCTACCATGGCAGTTGGTAATGGCATACTTTACTCGCATGATCAGTGGCCAACATGACAGAAGATGATTTCAGAAAAAAAAGAAGAAAAAAGAAGAAAAAAAAACCAGACCATTGTGTAGACAGTTTTCCCGTGTGGGCCAGCAACAACCGTTGACCGAAAGCGTTACCAGGAACAATGAGACATGTACAGGCCGTGTGACCGACCTCGGCCAACTCAACGGGGGAGAGAGTACGAGGCGGCAGAGGTGCTTCCTATATATGGAAGTATTTCCCTAGGAAATGACTAGCTAGCGAGTTCTGATGTAGTGGGTGTTGTTGACTGCTGGGTGACTTGAGAGCATGTGCAAGGCAAAGCCGGATCGGACCGGCTCTGATTGCCCTTGGCTGAGCATTTGAATGGAGGGCAGCTGGCCTTTTTTTTTTTTCTTTTTTTCTTGACCGAATGTTCCTGTGATAAGAATGGTGTTGACCTTGGTTTATTTCCCTGCCGTCTTGGCTTGGCTACTTGCGTGTTTCTGCTTCCGCGGCCAACTGCCCCAGAGCAATCTGTGACTAACCGCTTTTGGAAGGCATGATTGTTTGCTCGGCGTTGAGAAGCACAAGCTCCTCGCTTGCGTGTGTGGCTGCACCACCCATTCTCAACCGTATGCAAAGCGGCGACGATACTGACCCGAGAAATGGAGATTCGATTCCACCGCCTTGAATGGATATCATAAGCTTGTGCGACCTGGGAGCTGAAGGACATCAGGTACACCTCGGCTTGGAATGGTGGCAATGCGCCTTGCCTATTTGGGCCACTTACACGGAGCAAGTACCTAAGTACTGTGCATGCTTCCATAGAAAGGAAAACCACACGCGACCCGACTGAAGGGCAGCCCCTACTGCGAAAGTTCTGTCAACACAGGCCAGTCGTACTAGATGTGGTCTTCCGGTCCATGTTTGCACCATTGTTAGAACCGCATTTCGTGCAGTGCGAGCATCGACCAAGAGCGGTTCGGCTGTTCTATTGTGTGATGATTGATACGAGCTTGGCCGAAACACGGGCTTTGTCCACCCTTTTCGACGAGTGCCTTTGTCCTCGATGCGCTAAGCCCATCCACGACCGAGAGCAAGCACTGACTGACTGACTAACTGACTGGTTGGCTGACTCGTCGCCTGGAAAATGCCCCTTTGGGAGCCGGTGGCCGCATCCGCACCGCGCAGGCTATTCTTAGTAGTCCTGAGGTGCTTGGCGACGGCGGGCTATTGGTTGCCCTCTCTCTGAGACAAACGTGTACCACCAAGCCGGTTGCCAGTCTGCTTACATAGCACTTTGTACACATCATACTATGTACTATGTAGCAGCAAGGCGGGCGCGACGGAACTCCCTTTTGATTGGTTAGTGCCCTGGAGCGGCAGACAACCTGCTGTGGGGAAGACGACGCGACAAGCAACGCGCCTTCCTCTCGATGTGGGCGAGTGGACTGTGCTGCTGGTGCATCCTCTCGATCAGCCGGGCCGAATTCTGCCTGCCCCGGTGGATGGGCAGCCAAAGACGTCACCCTACTCTACTCTTCGAAAAGGCAGGCTTTGGGATGACCCAAGATTGCTTCAAGAAACGCGCCTCATGATGGACGTGTGGCATAGCAACGTTGATATCAGCACATGACGCCACAGCTAATGCTTTCTTTTCGCAGTCATGCCACCAGATCAGATAATAACGACAGGATGCTCAACCGACCGCTTCGCAACCACTGCAACGTCCCTGATGATCCTGGCCTTCGTCGAATGAGCGGGTTTCCCAAACAACCTCCTCCCCTTGAGGATGGCCTCGCCAAGAACCAACCACCTGGACACGCTCTGCCAGTGTTCCAGCATCTTCCCCCGGCCGGAACGGGCAGTGGTGGATCTGGCCGGCTTGACTAGAAGAGTAGCCCGTGTGTGTGTTCCTGGCAGAGGGCTGACTGGGCCCAGTCTGGCCCGCCAGAAAGAGAGAGCAGCCCTCTCTATCCGGACACACACGCTTTCATCGCTGCTGCGTGTGCCGCGCAGCGAACCTCCCGGCCAGGGCTGTCTTACACATTGCCTTTGTGCTCGTGCGTATCCACCCATGGGATCCTGCAAACGGAGGACGAAGGGGGCCTGCGATGGCTGCGATGGCTGCGAGCCATGCTCAAGAATTTTCTATAAAGAGGCAAACGAATGGCCAGACGAAGCAGTCAACCGAATCATCATCAGCATCCGCATCCTCCTCACTCCCGCATCTCTCAGCATTCCAACAGCCTTCGTTTGCAGAAAAAAAGAAAGTGAATCCACACTCGTTCAACCACCGCTTCCTTGCAGCAAGAATCCCTTTTGCCCAGCATGAAGTCCACCCTGCTCGTTGCCGCGCTGACTGGCTTGACCACGGCTGCCAACCTGCCTATTGCCAACATCCGCCGAGTCGTCAACGAAACCACCACCACCCCCAAGTCCTCGGCCACGAGCGGGGCTGCGGGCGGTTTTGACGACGCTTCCCGGCCCGCCTGGCCCGCCTGGCCCCCCAAGGCGTCGTCCACGACCACGGCCACAACCACGACCAGAACCACGGCCACGAGCAAGCCCGCTGTGGAATGGGACTCGTGGCCGGAGCCCACAGGTATATCTTGCATCGCTGGCGGGGGGTCAGAGCAATTGCGACAAGAACACACACCTTGCTGACACACCGTCCTCGTCTAGTCACCAAGACGGCCACCCAGGTTGTGGACTTCTTCATCACCGTTTGCGCCGCCCCAACCATCATCACCTACTCGAGTGTCCACTACACCGCTACCAGGTCTGGCGTAAGTTCTCCCCGTCATACGAAGCACGGGTCGATGACACGGAGCTGACATTTGTCTTGCAGCAAACCATCACCATTACAAACTGCCCTTGCACCATCACCACCTCATACACAGCCTCGGTCACGCGACCACCAGCGCTGCCATCCTGGTCCTCTTCCTCCTCCTCTTCCTCCAGCCGCTCCTCGTCTTCCTCCTCGTCCTCGTCGAGCAGCTCGCGGTCTACGTCAACCTCTACCTCCTCGAGCTCCCGATCCACGTCGTCCAGCTCGTCTAGCTCGTCCAGCTCGTCCACCTCCTCGAGCTCCCGATCCACGTCGTCCAGCTCGTCCAGCTCGTCCACCTCCTCGAGCTCCGTGTCGACGTCATCCAGCTCGTCCACCTCTGTGTCCACATCCTCCACATCTTCTAGCTCCGTGCCCACCCCTTCTACGTCTTCTAGCTCTGTGTCCGTCGCCCCCGTGGTGACTTCCTCGGCCTCGCCTGTTGTCACTTCGTCGGTTGCCCCTGTTGTTGTCTCATCAGCCGCGGCCGTCTCGAACTCGGTTATTTCCATCACGACTGTCTACGTCAGCTCCGCTACCGTGTCTGGCACAGTTGTCCCAGTGACCGTTTCCTCGGTCCAAGCCATCACTGCCGTGGCTCCCGTGACCTACAGCACCGTCCAGACCATCGGCGGCTCCGTGGTGACCGTCCAGTCCGTCTCCCAGCCTGCCGCCTCGCCCTTGACCGTCACCCAGCCTGGTGGCGTGGTGACCGTCATCTCCGCTGCTGCTGTCCCAGCCCCGGCCCCCTCTCAGGGCGGTAGTGCTGCTCCGGCTCCGGCTCCAGCTGCTTCTTCAGGTGCTGCCGCCGCCCCGGCTCCTGCCCCCTCGCAGAGCGGTGCCGCTGCAGCCCCGGCCCCTGCCCCTGCTGCCACGAGCAGTTCGAGCCCCCAGGGAAGCCCAGCCCAGCCAACCTTTGCCCAGGCTGGTGCTTCTGCCAACCAGGCCGGTGCTGCTCTTGGTCTCATTGGTGCCATCTTTGCCGCTCTGCTGTAAGCGGATGTTGTTTTGGTCTCCACGATCCTGAGCTTGCAGTGCCCAAAATGATTGGGGGGGGGGGGTGGAGCTTGTTAACTGTGGTCAGCTCTCGGTAATTAATTGGTTTTCTGTCGAAGACAGGCGGGATGAGAACCTAACAAGTCGGGGGATGCATAAGATGGATACTGGATGTCTAGCAACAGAAAATTATTCGAGGAAAAAGTGTTAGGTGTAATGCGGAGGATCTTTTCTATTTATTGACAGTATTTACTACTACTACTAGCGGGCAAAGAGTGATTGGCAAGGCGGATGACTACACTACTACCTAGGTACGAATAGGTGAAAATCAACAAGCGAAGCATTTTCTTTTGATATTTGCAACGTTTTGTCTAGCTATTTGTGATATCTTGTCTGAATTCCTTGTTTCATGACAAGGGACACTCTTCTTCATTTTCTCTGGACTTTCCTGATAGTGCACAACTAACAAGTACAAACTTTCAACCGCTCACTCGATTTACTTGCAACACTCCTCAAGAACTATTCCCCAAGCTCTCTTTCTTTCTTTTTCTTTTTCTAAAAGAAAAAACCTTTTTATTTCTCTTGTACCTATATTGAGTGTCTCACTCCACTCTTGATCAATCTGTGTCACGAACCCAGTGCAACTCTCGCTAAGTAAATGCACATGTCCGAACCAAGACAATACGCCATAAGAGTTATCCCCAGACAGACAGACAGCCAGCGGCAACCACATCACATGGTAGCTGAATAAGAATACAAGGAAAAGAAACCGTGAAAAAAAAAAGGAAAAAAAAAAAGGGATAGCACAGGAATGAGTGCAGTTTATCTGTCAAAGTACAGTATGCAGACGCAGACTAGTAGGTTTACATTGCGTTCTCGGGTGTGTGCGTGTGTGCGTGCGTGCGTGCGTCTTTGTGTGTGCTTCAATTCTTATACGGGGATAAATCTTGCAAAGCTACCGAGATAGCCAGCGCCGCTGGACTCCGTTTCACGGAAACCAAAACCAAAACAAAAGAAAATAAATAAAATAAAGAAGATACTCTGCAGAGCGCCGCCATACGGCAAAAAGACGCTAGAACAAACTTTTTTCCTTTCCTTTTTTTGAGAACGAGGAGATTTCCCAGGCTGGAACTCCCTTGCTGAAAGTGCACAGATCCAGTGATGATGGGGGAGGGATTCATGATACCTACATACATACCTACATGAATACTTTGTATATATATATATATATATATATATATATATATATATATATATATATTCACAGGCTATAGAAACCATTGTGTTGGATTATCTATACTATGTACACTTGGAATTCGACGTCCCCCACGTTCCACATGACCGATTTGAAACAAAAACTTATTGCAAAAAGAAACATAGAAAAAAAAAGAAAAAGAAAGAAAGAATACCGACAGGAAAAAGCCCACCCAGTCAGTCAGTCAGTCAGTCAGTCAGTCAGTCAGTCAGTCTCCCCCCCCCCTCTCCTCGTTACAAACCGCAGACAAGACCTACCTGCACAAAACCCCCCAAAGCACCAAAGACCGCAGGACCGTGTACCAAGGAGAGCCCGCGATTTTTACAAAAGTATACACCGCTTGCCCCCCTACGTTTGATCCAGATAAACCAACTCTGTAAGTGTGTGGACGTGTGTAATATGACTTGGGTCAAAACACATCGAAAAAGACATTCTCGGATAACCTGCTGCATCATGTAAAGAAGAAGAGTAAGCCGATGCGTGGATAGGTACCTCATGAGATGGATGACCGTGATATATATACACACACACACACACTGTGACACTGCTTTAGGTCAACCGCATCTATTTCTTTCCTCTTTTTTTTTTTTCTTCTTTTTTTTCTCTTCTTTTCTTTCTAGGACAGGACCCCTAATCAGGTACTATCTAGACGAGCCTTTGCTACCCTTTCACTTTGTCCATTTCCCGCCTTTGGCTAAATATCTCCCCTTCCTTTACCGAATATATCTATATCGCATCCAAGGTAAACTCGTACTTGCTTACCACACCTCACCTGTGCTAATGAGCGAGAGGGAAAAAAAAAAAGGAAAGAAAAAAAAGAACAGACAACCAAATCAATGTACGTACTGAACTGCCCGCTGAGGGAACTAGAACCATTCTTATATTCTTAATTAATTTACTCAAGAAGGAACTTTCCCCTCTACTATCAAATAAACCCGCAGGCCTTCGACAAAAAAGCCGGAAGGGGACCAAAAGTCAAAAAAAAAATAATAATAATAAAAAAGTCTCCCAGCCAAAGCCAAGCCAAGCCAACAGCGCGCCGATCCGCACCATGTCCGGGAGAGACGGAAAAAAGTTGATTCCCCGCTGGTGCTCCTGCCGTCCTGCAAGCGGCAGCAGTTTTTTTTCTTTTCCCTTTCCCTCTGAGCAATGAGCGCCATGAAACAGAAAGAGAGAGAGAGAGGAAAAAAAAAAGATACCATGAAGCGAGGGCACAACGAACAAAATAAGCGAACGGGCAGCTCATGGTATAAAGCTTGGAAATCCTCAAAACACCCTCGAACAAGGCAATTAAATCAATCCTTGACCTCCAAGAAGAAGATACTTACAGACCTTCCCCCCCCCCCTTTTCCCCCTCAAGTTACCAAACAGACCTCAGGAGTGCATTTGCTTGGAAAGTTCTACAAGTGGTATATATATACATACATACATGTAAAGATATCAGTAGCCTTGATCCCACATCACACACAACATTTTTCCTTACCGCCCGCTAAGTTAGACGCGCCGCTCACTGCTATTTTTGTTAAGTTGTTTTAAAGTATATCAAATCACATCATGTCTGTCAACTCATATCATGTCTGAGGCTATATATGATGAATTATACCACTTTTAAGTACGTTTGAATCGGGCATCCTAGCTGTGCACTGTGCAATGAATAGAAAATGTAGTCATTATATCGTCTCCATGTTAAATGACAACACCACACGGATGCCAAATTGGCTGTCCCCCAAGTCTAATGCTAAATATATATATATATGCATCTGCGCAAGAAATGACCCCGAGAAGTGGAAAGATCGTGGCAACGAAACCAGCGAAATACATCCATGACCAACGAACGCCCTGACAGAAATAGAGAACAAAGATCGGGACGCCAACTCCCCCCCCCCCCCAACCCCTAACCGGCCAAAGACCAGCACCATCGCTAGCAATATATATAGTCCGAGATCATCATAGTAAGGGGATGTTAAAACAACAACAACAAGAAGAAGAAAGTAGAAAACTCAACACAAAAAAAGGAAGGCAAAAAAAAAAGGGGGTGAGAAAATAAGGAAATAAACCAACAAAAATCAAAAACACCAACCCGCCTCCTCACCACCGCCACCGCCACCCAAAGCCATCCCTTCCTCCTCCCTATACCACTCAGCAAACATCCGCAGCCTCCTCCCTCTCTCCTTGGCCAACCTCCTCCCGACACCCGTCTTCATCATCCCGCCCACCTTGACCAACCGGCCCTCAACCTGGGCCATGCCTTCCTCCAAACTCGTACTGTCGGTGCGCGCGCCGCCAAAGGTAAAGCACCGCGCCACGCCAACCGCGCCCATCGAGTCCAGCCGATCCGCGTCTTGCACGACCGCCAGCTCGGGGTAGCGCGCGAGCAGCTGTGCGGTGTGCTCGGGCGGGTTGGCGACCTCGGCAGAGTAGCTGACCCCGTTGACAATGGCTTGCACCCGTTGCGCGGTGTCTTCGGAGGCGCCGAGTTGGTGGCGGAGGAGGTGGTAGACCATGGTGGCGGAGGACGCTGCTGGGGCTGCCTCGGAATCGGAATCAGAACCATGGCCTTGCTGCGCTGCTGGGTGCAGATCTAGGTACTTGTGGTCGCCGACATCGTGCAGTAACGCGGCGAGGGTCATGATGGTAGGGTTGATGGAGGCGCGGAGGGGGCAATCGGCGGGCAGATGGGTGTAAATGTAGTTTGTGAGCCCCACGACACGCTGAATGTGTTCGAAATTGTGCGAGGCGTCGTTGCGGGACATGAAGTCTTGGACGAATTGCACGACAGCCAGGAGGAGAGGGTCGTCGGCTGAAGGGAGGAGGGTTACGGCCATGATGTATGTATGTGTTGGATTTGGAATTCGGGTGCCCGTTGTTTCTTTTGGGAGGGTGGAGGTTTGGTTTTTTTTTGGTTCGAAGAGTGTGGTGAATGGCGTGGAGAGGGAATTAACAACGTCTTTGCAATGGATGCACTTTGCGATTCGATGGTTTCTTCTCTGAATCCTATATTTCTTTACTGTTCGGTTCGCCTTACTGCTCGGCGATATGGATATGGCCAAGTTGCTGAGCGGTGATGTCAGGGGGCGATGTGTACAATGTGGATTTTCTCCCTTTGCCCTGCAAGAGTTCCTTGCAACAGAGTAATCCAATGATTTCCGGAAAACAGGCACCGACTCTCCAAACTCGCCAGAAAGCATTCACAAACTACGGCAATCTGGTGTCAAAGGGGGCTGCAGCCGCATCTTATAGACAGCCCTTAGCCCACGCCCAGACAGATAGTAGCACGTATCCGAGGCCATCGTGTATCAGACCCACCTCGTACGGACCTGCTCTGCGAGGGCAGATAAGATGCCGCGGAACCAAGCCCCCTTGGAACTTGGGCCGGGGAATGGGCTGGGCGGCGTCGGCGTCGGCGGTGAAGCGTGACCATAGGCCAGCTTTGGACGACCGAACCCAGAGAGGCGAGGGGTTCTTGGTCCAACAGCAGCACGGTTCGCCCTTGTGTTTTAATTTGTATCCGATAAGGACAGCATCGAGTCGGTACAACCGACGCCAGTACCGATATGGTGACAGTGACAAGACGATTCGCACATGGCTAAAGTGGATCACGGTCTCACCAGATCTCGCAGGTCGACAAAGAACGGAAAAAGGAGGCGGTGCTATGGCTTGCTGCTGGGCTTGCGGCTGGGCTTGCGGCTGGGCTTGCTGCTGGGCTTGGCTTGAGCCGTCTGTTGCTTACCGTGTTCTGGGCCTGCCCGGGCCTCCGAAGAGCCGCCCTGAAACCCCATCATGACGGCTGAACTGGCCGTACATGTGGACGGTCCGACAGGAACACTGGAAACCTTAAAAATCAAAGTCCTTCTTGCATAGAACTCAACGTGCCTGGGAGCGTGCTCTCAAAGACCAGAGACAATGACCTGTCCAAGGCCTGGATGAGACAGACATGGGGGAAAAAATAAAAAAGAAACAGCGATGCTTGTGAAGCAGACGAGGAGGAAAGGAACCATGCTCCCTTGGATCTGGCTTGGCTTGTGAGACTGCCGCACCACCTTCGTCATCCTGTGTTGCACTTCGACGGCAGATGGCGCTCAACAACAAGGTCGAACCAAGAAACAAGAGCAAAGACCCGGAGTGGCTTGCTCACTGCGTGTTTGGCCTTGCAATCATCGTTTCCACAGACTGAGACCCAGACGGTGCAAAAGACTCGAGACAAAATAATAACTTCCGAGTGTGGGGGAATGGGCAAAAGCAGTACCTCGGGTTATGCCAAGTCGCAAGCGGCCTTCTTGGACCCCGCGGCCACTTGTCAACGTTCCCGGACCAACGTAGCAATCAGTTGTTGCACTTTGTGCGAGAGGAGACGGGCGTTGTGGTTTCGCGCCGGGGGAGGCGAGATGGTTTCTGATCAAGATATGCAGAGCAGGCGGCTGTCGATCCAGGCGCACCGAAGCTTGGGATGTGCAATGGTAGAACACCCAGGGCCATCACCACAACTCCTCGCCGCGTGACACAGTTGACTCCCTTATGCATACCCGCCGAAGCTGATGGGACAATATGCATGCACCAGTAGAGCACACAACAAACCTTCAGAGTTCGAGAGGTTGACAAGATGGTGTGCCGACCAGAGAAGGCGTTGCTGAGAAGGCAGTTCAAGAAAACCGCCTTGGCAGTGCTCTCTCAAGAAAAGTGCCCAAACGGGTTGCGGTGATCTGTCAATCCTCCAGATTCCGCGTCTGGTTAGACAGGCATCCTGGCGCCTAGAGACAGTCACGAGCCGGATTGTTGCGTGTACTATGTAGCCATTGCGGGGCAAGACACGCGCAGAAGACAATCTACAAGCCCGCTGCATGTTCCTACATCATGTCAGATCCACCGGTCGCCCCCAATTGGCGCCCATAAAGGACACCTGCTTGTTTGTGCAGGTCTGTCGGTCCGGGATGGTGGTGATGTCTCCATATTGCATACTATGTACAGTATGTGGTTGAGAAATGATCGCGTAGCGCGGATCAGGTAAATATCTGTGTGCGAAGTCATCCTGTCCGTGACAAACGGAATGCAGCCCATGATTCTTTGACACTGGCCTTGCAGGCGCCCGCCATTTTTGGAGGGCGGCCAAACGTCTTGGGAAGATGCGTATGCGGACCTTTCACGACCAGATTATGAGCATAAAGACAATTGAGGCTTCCCGATTAGTACGTACCGTGCAAACAGTGAACATGACGTGCAGCGGTGATATGACAAGATGCGCGGTGCAAGCCAGTTCTCCCTTCTGGATGCAATGGCGCGCACAAGGCTCCCAGGGCTTCGTGATCTAGAAGCAGCTCTCTGGTGGGGCCTCTTGTGTTTTGTGCGCGTGTTCTATTTTTGCAACCTCCCCGAAGAAACGGCGAACCACTGGGTCTTGGTGTATCCATCTTGTTGACGTGGACTTGGCCACTCTTGAGTTATTCAGTTCCAGTGGACACCGAGTCAACATCCTTTCCCTTTTGATGCTATCAGGCGAGTGTCAACGATACAGATCGTCATCGGCTGGTCATTTGAATTCGCCACGCCATGTACTACTCTGTATGTAAAGCAAGATCTTCGTCCTTAATTGAGCAATTCTCGGTTCGCAGGTGTCCGGAGTGTTCCGCATGCGCTTGGGATTCAAACCCATAGGAAGGAGGGTTCGGCAGACACACCCTGACACCCACCCGGACTGTATGCGTGCATACATGCATGCAAGCAGCAGGCAGCATAGAGGGGCCGGTGAGCTGCATGGAACTATACATGCGAGGGCCGATGCAATGTGATCTCGGGTCCTGGACCTGGACCTGGACCTGGACCTGGCCCTGAGGACCCTGCAAGTATTCTGCCTCGTGGAAAGCCAAAAGTCAGGGACGAAGCAAGAATATCTTTCGGCTAGATTACCACTCTTCAGTCAGTCTCTGGTCCAAAAAGAGAAGATGTCCCTGGTGCTCAGAGTCAATGATAGCCTACCGCAGCACCTTTCGTGGTTTGTGCGACGCAGACACACAAGAGTAGAGCAAGGCAACTGCGTGTGACGGCTGTTGGTCTCTGAGAAGGCAGAGAGAAAGGGAGGGTCGGACTAGCAGGGCCGATGGGAAGAAATGGGCTCGTCCCGTGATGGGCTTGCAGCTGTGGTGGCACATCGACTGCGGTGCTGACGAGCCATGCAACGCCGCGCCGTCCTCGGTAGCACAAAGTCCGTGTCAATCGGGCTATTGATCGATCGTACAGCCATTTGCCAGCTTGCACGAAATGAGCGATTGTATGATTCTCCTGGAGACCCGCATACCGCCACTGCAATCCTCAAGAGTGCCAGCCGTGTCTCTGCGCAAAGGAGGGCGAGTCGGGGCCGTGATTGGGCCGACAGCTGTAGACGCCGGAGACCAAGACTGACACCAGTGATGTGCGAGGCCGTGTGGGCGAGGTTGGCGAGGTCCGACTGCTGGCCGTCGAATCAGAGACGGTCTAGGTGAGTGCCGGTTGTGTGCTGCGGAATGGTGTCAAGAGCAAAAGCGGAGAATGTTCCCTGGGCCTTGTGAAAGCCTGCTGCTATGTGATGGGGAAGGCGTGGTTCTGGCAGGCGGGGCCAGGCCTATCCTAGCAGGTCAGGCGAGGCCTACATAGTACTACTACTACCGACCAAAAGGCTGCGTGCTGGGCGCCGTGATTGGCCCTTGGCGGCAGGGATCTAGACGCTGGGCGGGGATGACAGCACTTTGACTCTGGCCATTTACAGGGCGCGCTGAGCAGTGACAGCCGCTAGCCGCCCAGACGTGCAGTAGTGCCGTCCGCGACCGCACAGTGACACTGGCTGCCTTTTGGGCGCGAGCCTGCCATTCGCCAGCCTCCTCTCCCGTCGCCCATCTTGTCCCATGCTGTCCACTGCGATGCTCGCCCAATGCGAGCTGCAGCACCAAGACACAGCAGCACCCCTCTTTCCGGCATTGTGATATTGATTTGCAACTTTCTGGCCTCTCCACCGCTCCGCCCATCCACTGTGGCCTGCTTGCTTCCCTATTGGGCCGGGGCTGTCAATGGGCTGGCAGCCAAAGCCATGTGCCCATCAACTCTTACTCTGTCTTCTCCTCATCTCATGCATGCAACCAACGTTGCACATCACATATTGCAAATTCGCGACTCTGCAGGTACGAGCACCAAGCAGGCCCGGTACGTACCTCGTTCTGTCATGGTTTCCTTGCTTTTTTTTTTCCTCCCCGTTTCTCGCCACTGCCGAATGTGGCATCTCGTCCTCATGCGCCTGTCGCATCGCCAGGCCGAGATATGTGGCCTCGCTTATAATATGCGCTGCCCTCCCACCTCTCTTTCTCCCGTCTCTTCTCTCCTTTCCTTCTTTAGCAAGCTTTCAATCTTCTCAAACTAGTCGTTTGTTTTTTGTCGTTTTCCTCTTTTTGTTTCTTTTCCCCCAAAGTCGTAGAGCTGTGCTCTATTGATGAATTAATTCAAAATAATAACCCCCAAAATCCAAATACCAAAAAATCAACACCAACACACCCATCAGTTGCCGGTCAACTAACCACCAAACCACCGAATTCTTAATACCCAAATCTTGACGATTGCGACAAACACTGCTAATACTCCAAACACAACTTCTGGTTTGCCTTGCTCGAAACGACGACCATTCTTCAGCCTCCTTCTCTTTTCGTCTCTTCAGACTTGCCGAATTCGGAAATTCTTGCATCCCCTGCAGCATCATTTTTATACTACCATCTTAGTAATCAAACACACCTCGTTTTTCTCACAATGTCGGCTACCCAACTATCCTTCTCCCTCCGTGTTTCCTCTGGCGTCAAGACCGTCCACCTGCTCGGCTCTTGGGACAACTACGTCGGCCAGCTCCCTCTTGCCAAGGACAAGACCTCTTCCAAGGGCACGTGGCGCGGAACGTTCCGCTTCCAGGGGTCGACGCTTGAGCCTGGCCAACGCTACTGGTACTACTACATCATTGACGGCTACCACGTGTCCCACAACCCCAGCGAGGCCTCGACCAAGGAGCCTACCACTGGCCGCGAGCTGAACATCCTGGACGTGCCCAAGTCCAAGTCTTCGTCGTCCCACCACACGTCCACCAAGCACTCCAGCAGCAGCTCATCTTCGCGCCACCACTCGTCTTCGTCCTCGTCCTCGTCCTCGTCCTCGCGCCACTCGTCATCCCACTCGTCCAGCAAGGACAAGTCTTCGTCGTCCTCGTCGCGCCACTCGCGGTCCTCGCTGACCGTCGACATCCCCAAGGGCCGCCCCCTGTCCATTTCGCAGATCAAGGCCCCCAAGCCCATGTCCCCGCACGCGACCAAGCACATTCTCAACGCAGACTACTCTGACGACTCGATTGACGAGCTTGCCGAGCGCTTTGGCTCTGCCGGTCTGGATGACGACTACGCCGAGTACATTACCACCGACTTTGGTGACATGTCTGGCTCGCCCGTCAGCTCCAGCGGCTCGTCCCTCTCGTACCGCTCCGACAGCTCCAGCCCCAACTCGAGCATGTCTGGCTACAGCACGCCCAACTCGGACTGCTCCAGCTGCACGTGCGAGCGCTATGGCATCACCCGCAAGGGCGAGCGTGTCCGCCTGGACTGTGGTGGTTCCCGCTGCGGCTATGGCGACAGCTCTAGCGACTGTTCGAGCAGTGATGGCGAGTACGAGAGCACCACCCGCCGCAATGGCATTGTTGTGCGTCACTAAGTGGATGGACTGAACCGACTTTGTCTTTTTCTTGCCTTGGGGAAGGTTTGTGAGGATCAAGGACCTCACCCTTCACTTGCAACCCTGACAAGAATGGCCTGGGAAACATACTACCATCACAACCACATACATACATACATACATACACAGGTCACGCGAGGGAGATCGCATGACGTGGCCGTTTCATTCATTTCCGAGCACCTCTTGAGACGACATCATTCTCCTGCTTTATGCGGTTGTCAGAAAAGCTGTCGTCGGGGTTCTCTTCTTCAGTGTACTGAGAGAGAAAAAAAGAAAAGTGTACTTTGTTTGCTATACCACGTGTACGAGCAGCCGGCACAAGTGTGCTCTAGTCGGTTGTGAAGGCCTTGGACCCTCTTGACGCTGGAAACGAATGTTGCAGACTGGTTCTTCACCGTTTCGTTCTCTAGTGTCTTGCCAGTGCTAGGCCTTTGCCCGTCTATGTGAGCTCTTCGGTTTTTGACTTGTGCGAATACGTGCATATCCAACACCCACTTTTTGGGTTGATGCTGCAGCCCCTTCACGCGGTCTGGAATTGTACTTCTGTGAAAAGAGTATAACCACCAATCCCGCGTGTTGCCAAAATTTCTAATTTTGTTTGTTCTGGGATGATCTCGGCACATTATTTCGGACAAATCGTCCTCGGAGTACCTCCACTTGCTTAGCTGGTCTGTGATTTAGTTGAGTGAGGAGGATGGACCTGCTCTGTGGCACAATGCAATGTACGGCACTCGTGAAAAATTCCGAGCCAGCCATGAATAGGAACGGTGGAAGGTGAACTTTTGGGGAGAAAGATCAGAAAGAGACCCCAGGCCTACTTTGATCAGTTTGATGTTGGAACGAAGGATTGGTTGATGGGTAGCTGACTCTTGAATCTATTCGTTGACCATGACTCTGCTGTCGCATTGGTGAGATATACTGTGGATTATGTGGGTGAGAATCTCGAGAGTAGATGAGCGCATCAAAGACCCAAAAGATGGTCTGTAGTTGACTATGGTACTATAGTACAGGCTATTCCTTGTCACTGCCTGCTGGAGCACTCGGTTAGGTGCAATGATGCACCGAGAGGCCCCGCTGTATGTGACAGCGGATAGCGGGGCATTGGCTCCCGCAACGGAGTGCTGCGCGGACGGGAAGGAGCAAGCTATACATGGTAGCTGCAAGTACGTACGGATACAGTAGCCACGATGACTGGAGGCTTGAGCCCCGCATCGTGAGAGTAGACGTCCCTCATCTAATAGCCGTAGCAGCATTGCGCGTTTTTTTTTTTTTTTTTTTTTTGGGACGTTCATCATTGTTCAACTCTGTAGCTTGATTCTTTCGGTTCATTCCATCAAACGAAGGAGTAATTCGTCTCCCATTGCAATTTCTCCTCGCCCACCCCACCTCCAACCCCACTCTACGTCTGACAGCTTCGCTCCTCCTCTCCTCGAACCGACCTCGACCTGGACCTCGACTTTCTCTCCTTCTGATCCAAAACCGAAAGCGAACCCGGCAACGAACCACTCACCATGTCCGCCCCGATCGTACCTATCCTCGACTCCCATATTCACCTATACCCAGCCTCGGAACTGTCCTCCCTCGCCTGGAATACACCGGGCCACCCCCTCTGGGCCCAGCACTCCCTCGCCGAATACCGCCGCGCCACCTCATCCTCCTCCGACATCCTCTCGGGCTTCATCTTTCTCGAGACAGACCGTCGCAACGATAGCAGACACAACGCCGACTCTCCGTCCAATTCACACACCTCGGACGGAAACGACTGGACGGGCCCCTTAGCAGAGGTCTCCTTCCTCTCCCGTGTAGCCAGCGGCCGCCCACGCCCAAATGAAGGCCACGACGAGCCAAGCGACAAAGATCTCTGCCTGGGAATCATCCCATGGGCGCCCGTCCACCGAGGGCCCGACGTTTTGTCGAAATACATTGACACGGTTCGCGAAACGTGCACGCGAGATGGAGACGAGCACGTATGGGGCAAGATAAAGGGCTTTCGGTACCTATTGCAGGACAAACCCGACGGTACAATGCTGCGCAAAGAATTTGTCGACGGTTTGAGATTGCTGGGCAAGCGAGGGTTGGTGTTTGATGTGGGTGTTGATTTGCACCGGCGGGGGATGAAGCAGTTGGAGGAGGTGGTCGAGTTGGTGGACAGGGTGCACGAGGGCGTTGAGAAAGTGGAGGAGAAGACGACTTTCATATTGAGTATGTGGCCTTGTGCATATTTCCGCTCTGCAACAACTGCCTTTCTTCCGGGGTGTCGTTCATGGTGTGGCTGAGTTACAAGGCTTGCAACTAACCTGCGCGCGACAGACCACCTCTGCAAACCAGACCTCACCAATCTCGACACCTCTGACCCTTCCTTTGCCGCCTGGCGTCAAGCAATGTTTACCCTCTCCAAAGCCAACAACGTCTACATGTCAGTATTTCCATTCCCCAATCCGCTACTTTTTTACCCATTTCTCTTCCTTTCCTTTCCTTGCCTTTCTCGATTATAGCCCACTTCCTTCTATCCTGCTAACATACAAATCACCCGGTCTTGTCCAGGAAACTCTCGGGCGCCTTCTCCGAATTGTCTCCCGATTCTGCTCGCACCGCCTCCCCCGACGACATCTTCCTCGCCATCTCCCCGTGGCTGGCCGTCGTCGTCGCTGCGTTTGGACCTGCACGGATCATGTTTGGGAGTGATTGGCCTGTCTGTACCGTACCGGTGGAGCATGGTGATGCTTTCCCTTCTGCGGGAGAGGAAGAAGAAAGACAAGAAGATACCCAAAAGGAAGGCGGAGCAGCAGCAGCAAACAAGAGTCAAGAAGGAGATTTAAACGCCTGGGATAAATGGCGCCAGGTTGTCGAACGGCTGTGCTTTATGAGTAGTTTTTCAGAAGAAGAGACCAAAATGGTGTTTTGGGGCACGGCAAAGAGGGCGTATAGGATTTGAAGTGAGTTGATGGCATGCTTCTCTGATTTAGTGGTACATATATGTCGATGGTATATTTGGTTTCGAGAGGATGGATATGTTAGTCATGCTGTTGCAATACGGTTGGTATCGACAATAAGTATGACATTTGTTTTGGTCCAATCCTTGCGCTGCTGCTATTATTATTATTATAGTGTGTTGCATCATTTCACTCATTCTTGAAGTGTCGAGAAACAAAAGAAGGAAAAAACAAGAAGTATATAACAAGAAGAGTAGGATACTAAACACATGATGATGAAGGAATATTAGTCTGGTTTATTCTCTAGTAATATATCATGCTCGGCCGAAAACGGTTCCTAGACCAGATAGTGAGTGAATCTTTCATCCCAACCATCCATCATTCCATCCATCCCACCCCCATACATGCATACAATGCATGCATGCATGCCCATGATACCTCCATGACAAAATAAAGTCAAGATTATCCCTTGTTTCCCCTTGCCTCCCCTCCCCCTCCATCCCAAAAAAAAAAAAAAAAAAAAAAAAAAAGAAAAAAAGCCCCCCCCACAAAGAAAATCCTGGAATATTACGATCATCACACGAAAACCAAGCTACATAACGCCAGTCAACACCACTCGCACCCTCTTGAAATCACTTCATCTGCAACACTTGCACATTCCTCCACTCAGGTTGAAACCATCAAGTAGATATGGAGACTGCTCAGAGACTGGGAAACAATGCTCAAGATGCTTAATAGAGAGCTCTTCTACTACTTGAAGTCATGGAAAACTCTAAACTTGGGGGTGAACGCACCAACATCTCGATTTTACATCTCAACACTCATGCTGTCGAGGTTGGAGAATGCTTCAGAATCATCATTACTGTAATAGTGCCCTGCTGTTCTAGCCGATACTTATTTACACTCCGAGTGTGAGTATATATATATATAATTGACATGTGTATATCAAAAGGTCTAGTTTCCATTCCTCCTTCTTGTCTAGAAACGCCTTGCAGGTAGTGGTAGCACTAGGAGTGCGAGGTATTGACTCAAACAAACACACAAAAACCAACAGTATTATCGTGAATACAAATCCCAGAAAATCCACCCATGGCCAAACCTGCTCCCGCTTGTAAAGATGTCAAGAATCACGAACCGCCCCAGTTCACGGGGCTCACATTTGTAATTAATCCTCCTCTGGCAAAACTGAATGTCTATGCGTAAGAACATGCGGAGGGTGATGGTGACTCTCCTTATTCCAATCAGGAGAAGTATTGTTGACTACAGTCGAGTCAGATCCAAACGACGGCGGCCGTTCATCCTCGAACCTGATGGAGCGCACAGTGTTGCTCCTGCTCCGACCGCCGCCACTTGCACCCACAGCGCCATTAGTCGTCGACTTGACCGTGCCGGACCTGCTGACCTGGCCACTGTGTGAGCGACCTGTATTCGACCGGCTGACTTGACTGCTGGAACCACGCTGCGAATCGGATCGGCCGACCGCACTCTGCGGCTCCTGTATTGGTGCGTCGCTCATTGACTGAAGCGTACCGCTGCGGCTACGCCCACCCGCCGCAGGTTGCTCAAACGAAAAGGCAGTGTGGTTTCGATTGTGGCCCTTGTTGAGCCCTTCACCACCAGTAACCATGGACATGTCGCGCTTGTGTGTGGCCTGTGACCTGGCAGATCGTTGTGACATGGCTCTGTGCATGCTCGAATGTCTCATAGGCTTCCTGCCCGTCTTCAAATCCCGTCTGCTCGTGCAGCAGCAGCCCATTCCTGCGTGTAAAATAAACGCGATCAAGGCGAATCCAGTGCCCAACCACATGAAAACGAACATCTTGATTCCCACGCTGGCGTGGATGTTGAGGGATGACTGCGCGGTGGCGGCATATTTAAAGACGAAGCTAATGACAGAGGCGATAACGGATCCGGCGAAAATGACGACAAAGGTAAGGCCGGAGATGATGGACATGGGCAGAGAGATCCAGCGGGAGAAGATGGCGACCGGGGAGAGGATAGCGAGGCAAAACGCGAGAATGGTGCCGGCGAGGAAGAAGGCGAACATGAGGTGCGAGCAGAGTTTGAGAATGTCGAGAATCTGCGTAAGCTCTGTAGGCAAGGCAATAGTAGCGCCGGACAGAAGCTCATTCAGGATGATGGATACTATATCGAACCAGTAATAAGCCTTGGGCTTTGAGCAATAGGTGATTCCCCTGCGAGACTCTTGTTAGCTCAAGATATGACTTGCGGTGTGCATGGGTGGAGCGCGCAAGACTCGATCTACTCACTCATCGTCGTAGCCTTCGCAATAGTTCCACAGTCCGGGCTGGTAAAAGTCATGGAGGCCCAGACCACGGGCTATCGAGTTGATGAGCTCTGCGTTTGCGACCGATGTGGGGATGATATCAGCCAGGGACAACTTGAAAAAGTAAATATCGCCCAAGACTTTGGAGCCTTTCTGTGTGTTTCCCAGCTCGACCTAGCAGATTGAATCAGTATCGTGCTCACCTACGGAATCGACATGGTGCAGGCTGGCGCAATAAGCACAAGGAAACGTACCAAGAGCAGGAAGATGAACGACAATAGATAGAAAAATGAGGCGAGGAGAGAAAAGATGCGTCGGGATCGTGTATTCCTGCTGAGGTCGAGCTTGTACCAATAGCTTGGAGGTTGGCTGAAAACGGAGTCGTCCTCGGATTCAGCAGAAGGGCTCTTCACATGGCGCCGCCGAAGGCTCTTGAGCCTGTCTGGCAAGCCCATGGCGCTGATGAGAAGGGTTAGCCGGGACCTGGATGCTGTTGAGCAAAAGGACAAGAGGACTTACAGTTGCTCGGTGTGTGACAACCTGGATGGACGGAGGACAGAAAGGGAAGAAGCGCTATCGACTATCGTACAGCCAAGTATACAAAACAGAATACACTCTGATGACGGGTCCGGCAAATGCTGCAATGCCAACAAAAGCGATCAGTGTGTAAGGGGACAGCGGGCAGGCCTGGGTGCAGAGGAGTCGCCCAAAAAGAGGAAGATGGGCCAAGGCGCCGATGAAGACGTGGGAAAGAAAAGGTGAAATGTAGAAAAGAAGGTTGGTGTCAACGGTGGTGGTGTACGTGCGTGCGTGTCGATGCTGGTTGACGTCGAGAGCCGCGATGGTTGAAGAGAATAGTACGCTGGGGGCCGCGTTTGGCTTTGTCGGGTGGCGGGCAGAACAGGCGGTGCGCAGGCGTACAGGCGGATAGGGTTCCAAATATTTGCGGGTAGGGTCCTCTGGGTCCTACAGGGCGGTAAAAGAAGGCGCTGGGCAGTCGGGTACCGTGTACCGTGTACCAGAGGTACCTGCTGCGACTGAAGCGTGGACAGCACAGCACAGCAGGCTCTTTCCCAGAACGGGCATGTGCAAGTCCAACGAGTGGTCGAGAAGCGTCGGTCAGTATTTAGCGCGCTGTGTCGTCAGAGTGGTCGAGCGGGCACGTTTTTGGCAGGCCAGGCATGTGCCTCCGACCAGTTCTGGTCGCTTCCTGACCTCGAAGGGAGAGGAAAGGAAAACAACGAAAGAAGAGGGAAAGGAGGGGCTGCTAGTTGCGATGGGGCTACCGCTCTCCACGCCGACGGCATCGATTGACAGGATGTGCGCCCCACGGAACAGACGGCGTGCAAGAGTACTTCTAGTATAGTGCTTCTACATGGCAGCGACAAGCAAAAAGAGGGCGGTGGACAGGTGGACAAGGGGGAAAAGAGGCAGTGCGGAGGGACTGGACATGGCAGCAGAACAGCCAGCAATCGATATTATCAGAGGACAAACAGTCGAGAAACGGCGAGCCACGGCGCCCCTTGAATCATCTTGGCAAGCCGATCCCTACCCATGGCTCCACTGCTTGTTCTGGATTGCTGGCCAGCGGTTGATAGTCTGGATCTTCTTGCTTTACAGGATACTTAGCGGGCATTTACTTGGTGAGCGCTCCTCTAGTCTGCTGCACTAAACAGGTGTCCTGTTGCCCAGCCATACATTGATGACGAGAATGAGCGAAGCACCGCCGAGATTGACAATGACGATGATGATGATGATGATGATGATGCTGTCCGTTAACGATGGTCATTATTATCGTAGTGGTGGTGGCTGGCCGTAAGTAGAATTGCTCGTATTACAGACCTGATATCGAGTGGGTTCCTCCCGTTACGGGCAGTTCATCAACCAAGCAACCCCCCCAGGCGCTCGACCCACTGTAAACTGAAAAAGGCACACCCTGATGAACACTATACAGGCTGTACCATGTGCTTACAGCGCATCGCACCCACTGCCACCACCACCAGCCAGCAGTCACGCAGCGGAGGCGCATGGCCATGGCGGGTGGTTTCTCCTCCAAGCCCCCTGGCGCAAATCAATCAGCCGGACCCTGCAGGAGGTTTGTATCATTTGGGTAGGCGAGATGAGCCTGACACTGGGCACAAAACGCCCGGTACCGTAATGGCAGTTTCAGCAACCCCCAAGCGGCTCAGGCTGTGGAGCCCGCCTTGTTGCAGCATGGCTGCCGGATGACACTGCCGTTGCGCTGATGTGGTGTTTGTTGCAGAGACGACTTGATTGTGTCATCCGTCCCAAGATTGGGAAGCAAACAACCTACTTCTGCAGCGCACCAAGCCAACAGCCAGGTTTGTGAGAAGACGATGCGGCACCACCCACGCCACCGCTTGCGCGTCCAGCTGTCGTGCACTGCTGATGTACTGTGTACTGTGTGGCAGATCGAGTCGTGGTGTCGTGGGTCAGCCGCAAGGCTTGCAGATGGGTTGGCCGCATGCGCACGTACTGGAAAAGCATCATCTGTCTGTACCATTTAACTGGTCGGGTCAGCAAAAACAAGGCTCTGACGCCCTGGCGCCGGCACCCAATAACCGTCAAGGCAGGGCCAATCGTTGATCCTGCCTGGTCAAGAGAGTACACAGTACATGTCATTTAGTGGTGAATCCCAGATACTGCGGGTACCTGGGTACGTGGTCGTTATACCTTGGGCACAAGCATAATATTTGCGGGCGCCAACCTAATGAGAAAACCTTGTCAACCAAGGCTTGGCCACGGGAGAGAAAAAAATGAGAAACAAAGTTGCAAAAAGTCATGAGCGCCAAAAGAAATATCAACAAAAAATTCTGTAATAGCGATAATGTGGACGCAGAACTGGCGTGACGTCAGCCTCGCCATGCCGCACTGAAGAAGCAGTACCATGCGAAGCAGTGCGTGGCGCGCGTCACCGCTAGAACTAGAACCGCCCAAGAGCATGCCGGCGTCCCGTGCCGCAGTCTCGTGTCTTTGTATTTTCCTTTTCCCCTTTGTTCATCAGGTACCATTGATTATACATAGTATTACATAGTACTATTCACTCGAAAGTATAAGTACTGTACATAGATATGTGCGGCATTCATAGTACAAGTCAGGAATATACTGGTCCAGCAAGCGAAAACGATGAGACAGTGTCTATGTACTCTTTTGGTGAATAACATTTGGGCAGACCGCCAGCAAATTACTGTATGAGCACGGATGTGTGCTGCGCCTCCCGGTACATCTATGGCCAGCGTGTGCTGTACCGCCCTGTAAGTACCTAGGTAGTCAGTCTGGTAGTCTCTAGCAAAGTAACAGAGGATGTACTGTGTAGCCCCTGGCGGAAGAAAAAGCCTAGCGCGGTTGCATAACCTCTGCTTGGTGCATACATCGTATCCACACGCTCAGGCGGTGGGGCCGATCGACTTTGGAGAGTGAACCCCAGCTAGCAGCTCTCCAGGCCACCGGGTGGGCCTAATCACGCTGCACTTGGCCCAGCAAGGAAACGAAAAATCCCCAGTACCTGGTACCGTGCACTATATACGGTCCCTCATATTTCTAGATAGAAGAAGGCGCGGCCCAGACGAGGCCGATACAGGCCACTACTATGTACATAGTATTGTGCTATGGAAAAGAAGGCACGATTCTCTCGTTTTCTCCTCTGTACATGCTAATAAGAGAAGGACCTACTACCTACCCTAGGTATAGTACCGCCCCAGGCCAACACAGGCCCTGCCAGCGAGTGGGGCGACCCAGGCCAACATTGAAACATCATCATCGGGCTTGTGGTTTCCTGGCTCATAACTATCTTCGCGCCCACTCCACCACCAAACAAACCCTCTGCCCAGCGACAGCCCAAGCACACCGGCGGGTCGCTTAGACACAAGAGAGAGAGATCCAGCCAGCCAGCCATACAATACCCTCTCCAGCCAGCACAACCACCTACCTGTGCAAACCTCAGCCTTTACCACATCGCAGACTATGGCGCCTCTGCGGCTTTGGGGGCTGGCGCTCCTGGGCCTGGGAGCTGTTGCGCACGCTGCCAAAGATACCGACACGGCCACCACCTCCTCAGAATCCTCTTCCGAAACCTCAAAGACCTCCTCATCCAGCAGCTCCTCCGAATCCTCGACCACTTCAGATGTCGTGGTTCTCACGGGCACCCACACGTCGAGCGCGGAAGCGCCGCCCACATCCACCACGGTATCGACCACGCTCACTCTCGCTGGCACAACCTCGATCGGCGAGACGGGCCTCCCAACCGTCACCGACAATGTCACCGAGTCGGCCTCGATCAGCGTGGCCACCTTGACACTGCTCTCGGGCACCATTGCCATCACCACCACAAGCACAACCACTCTGGGCGGCGGCAACTTCTCCGTCCCCGTCACATCGACCTCGGCCGCGCCCACGGCCACAAACACGCAGCCTTGCAACAACTATGTCGAGCTGTGCGAGCGCAAATACAGCAACATTACCCAGGTCGGCTGCCACAACTCTCCGTTTGTGCAAAAGGGCAGCGCTGCCGCCAACCAGGCTCTGGAAGTCACCGACCAGCTCAACGACGGCGTACGCTTCCTGCAGGGTCAAATGCACTGGCCCGACAACGGCACGGAGCCGCACTTTTGCCACACAACTTGCGACCTGCTTGACGCAGGCCCCATTACCGACTGGCTGACCAAGGTCAAGGACTGGGTGGCTGCCAACCGGTTCGAGGTCGTCACCATCCTGCTCGAAAACGGCAACTACTCGAATCCTTCGCTCTACGTGCCCTACATTGAATCGACTGGCATCTTGGATTATGTCTACACGCCGCCCTACCAGCCCATGAATGTGAGCACGTGGCCTACGCTGGCCGAGATGATTATTTACAATACTCGTGTCGTCATTTTTCTCGACTACGAGGCTAACCAGACGGCCTACCCCTGGTGGATTGACGAGTTCAGCAACATGTGGGAGACGCCCTTCGACCCGACCAACAACTCTTTCCCATGCACCATTCAACGCCCCGCGGGCCTGAGTGTCGAGGATGGAAAGAACATCCTTTATCTTGCCAACCACAACCTCAATGTCGACGTGTCCCTGCTCGGAACCTCGCTCCTTGTCCCAGATGTGTCGTCGCTCAACACGACAAACAACGTCACAGGCGTTGGCAGTCTGGGTGAGGCAGCAAATACATGTATTGCCACGTTTGACCGTCCCCCAACCGTCCTCAACGTCGACTACTACAACTATGGCGGTTCCTATGACTCTGGTGCCGTTTTCAAGGTCGCAGCCGCCATGAACAATGTCACCTACACCGGCACCTGCTGTGGCACAGCATCCACCAGTGATGCTTCCCCAACGACCAAGGGTCCTTCGGCGCTGTTTTGGTACGAGGGACAGCGAAATGACAGGCGGAGTGCTGCCATGTTTTTGACGTTATTAAGCCTCTGGTTGCTATTGGTCTGGTAGCGCCTGGGCCAGACGAGAGATATCGATACGGGAGAGTATTGTGACTTGATGCCCAGAAGGAACCTTTGGTGGATTTCCAGCACACCTTTTGGTCGCAATCGTCCCACGCATGGAATTAAGCACAAGATAGTATTTGGAGAGGGCGTTCATCTGCTTCCACGACGTCACGCATATGTTTTTCTTTTGGTGTTTGTAGTATGGTCATTGCAAGGCGTTATGGTTATGTGCTAACATAAACAATACATATGGGTCGTGGGTCTATCCGAGAGAGAAAAGAAGAACTGAGTTCGGATTAGAACACTACTAGACTGCGCATATTACTTGATTCGCGCAGAGCGAGAAGATTAGAGTATAGAAGAAATGATAAAAGAACAAGTCCGAATAATTCAAAACGGCGTGTGTAACTTGAAAATGATTGGGATGGGACCTGAGAAATGAACAACCGTATCAAGTCTTGTTTTCCATGACTGGAATGGATAGCTGTCCATAAGAGTACAGGTTCGAGTTGCCTTGTTCCTGGCTTGATCAAAAGGCGAAATGAATTTTCACGTTCCTTGTTCAATGTTCATTGAAAGAAGCGAAATAACTTTTCTCTTTTTTTTCTTATCACAATAGGTTATGTTGTGACCAATACGAGCAGATAAGACTCACGAGAATCGCGGGCTGGAGTTGGCACGGATGAGATGGACACAATGTTCCGGGCCGGCCTGCCACTCACGAACCAACCGAGCGATGAAGTGGACGGGGCTGTTGACGATGGAGTGGCAGGGTGAGTGATTTTCAAAATGGTGGTTAGTATGATATGAGCATACCCGTGTATTTCTTCTTTCTTCTTTATGTATATCAGCTACTCTTTCGCCTTTCTCATCGTGATAAAAGAACCAGATACACATGTACTTGTATGCGTACCGCGTTTTTCAGTACTCGGATAATCCTTCCCACTCGTTGTAGACGGATAAATAAAAAAGAATCGCGTGATTGATAGATGTATTCATGTGTGATGTATATATCCCAAATTCTAGAAACGGCCACGGATATGTCGTCTCGGGGATTGTTATTTCTTTCGTCTCAAAGACTTTTGACATTTAATCTTCTTCCTCTTCAGACATGGGCTTAAGTTGAAAACGTTCCCCATTTATTCATGCATTCATTCATAAAACCCCATGTCCCTTCGTATTGGTCATTTCCATTTCCAATCAATCTTTTCGTAGGCATTTTTCAACCCATCCTTCTTGTTTGCTGCGTTGCTCGGTCGCTCGCACCGGAAAAGAATTTACCTCCCCCGTACAGTCCCAGCCCACCCGGCACTGATAGCCCGCAAAGCACGCTCCCTCTCTGGGCGTCGAAACAGAATAGCACCAGCAGGCGCTGTGATTTGCGTCTCGGGGTACTCGTCCGTAAGAGTGTCCCTGGTGGGGATGACTGCCCTGTCTACTACTGCTGCTGCTGGTGCGGTGCCTGGCTGCTGCTTTCTACCCAGTAACCCACCGACATTCACAGTGGCCCCAGCAGCAGCAGCAGAAGAAGAAGCAATCTCCAGACCATGGGCGAACCTCCCCTCATCAGCAAGCCTCCAACTCTCCACATCAGGCGCGAGCATCACGAGCCGACAGCAGTCCTGCTCGTATTCCACGAGCCAGAGTGCCTTTTGCGGCCGGGTAATATCCATGAGCACAAATCCCGCCGTGGCTTGCGGCTCCTGGGTGTAGTCCTCCGCAACGTGCAGCGAACCCAGCGGGAGGACGTAACGTGGCAATGCATGCCGCTCCTCCGAGAACCCTTTTCCTTTTCCTCCTCCTCCTGGTGGTGGTGGTGCTGATGGATGGTTGTTTCCCGGCCAAAGCGAAGCAGGGAGGATGAGCTCGCGGACCAAGCCATGGTAGAAGGCCTTGTCCTGCGTGTCTCGCGACCCCACAGCGCACGACTGCCCCATGAGACGGTAGATTTCGCCGACGGTCCGCTGCGCCGCGGCGGTGCGCTCGTCCCACGGGCCCCAGAACCGCTCTGCGTTGTGGGCGAGGCGGTCGACGTCGCGCTGCAGCGCACCGAGCGTCGTGTAGAAGTCGACGTGGTGGTGCAGCCGCCGCGCGATGGCGGCCAGGTCGACGGGCGCCTTGGTGCGGCGCTGGAACGCGGGCCACTCTGCGGGCCACATGGCCGCAAAGGACGCCCAGAAGAGCCCGCCGTAGGGTGTGCGCGAGACGGTTTTGAGGATTTGGGCCATTTCGAAGATTTGGTAGGGTGTGAGGCGATGCTGCGTCGTGTTGTTGTTATTGTTATTGTTATCATCATCATCATCATCATAGTCATTATTGGTGACTGCCGCCATCGTCGCGTCACACAAGCTAGCAAAGCTGAGGTCCTCGCGACGTGCATACGCATGGGTCAAGATCCGGACAGAGTAGACTGGGCCCGTCCCAGCGAGCGTTGCCAGGTGCACGAGGCCCTGGGGCGGTCTGACGTGGAGCTTGCTGAGCGCGGGCACAAAGGCATTGTCGAGGAGTTGCCTGAGGGTCGGCTGGCTGGCGAGGTCGAGCTCTCGGAGCTGGGTGAGCAGGCCGCGGCGGGCCTTGTTGAGACGGGCCGAAGAAGGCGTGGGGCACGGATTGTGGCTCGCTTCGTGTGCTTGCTGCTGCTGCTGCTGCTGCTGCTGCTGCTGCTGCTGTGGTGGTGCGCTCGCTGGTCTCTGGGGTGGTGGTGTCGAGGGCGGGCGTCTGTCTTGGGACAAGTCCTGGTGCAGTCGGGGCTCCTCCTGCGCGACGTCCTGTTCCTGCGTCACAGCGGCCTGGCATCTGCTGCTGTTGGCACGGATGGAGTAGTCTGGAGGGACATCCAGCCACGAGACGCGTTGGTCGTTGTGTTCAAGACGAGCGAGTCGGCTGTGTGTCCTGCCACGACGCAACGGGCGGACAATGAGCGTCTCGCCCAGGCCACCCGCCCCGCCCTCATCTGGAACCAGCTCAAGCTGCAGAGGATTCTGGGGGATCGATTCGAGCAGGCTGTTCAACAGCTTGAGAGGCGAGTACAGGTATCCGTCGTGGCCACGGAGACGAATCTCTTGATCGTCCATGCCATTGCCACCGACCTTGTGGTCCGCCGCCCACACCCAGTCGTTGAGCGGGCACTCGCGGGGCAGGATCCTTTCTACGTACGCCAGCGAGACAAGGACCTCGCCGCCTTCTCTTTCGGTGATGATGGGCCGCGGTTGTTGGAGCGGCTGGTCGAAGGCGGCCATCTCGAGTGCGCAGCCCCAGCCAATGCAATGCGATGCAATGCAACAACACTGGGAGCACGCGGGTCAACGGTTTCGATATCGAGGAAGGAGGGGGCTCTTTCGATGCGATCCTGAGGGCCACAGGCCGTGAGAGTATGCCAAGAGCAGTTTCCTCTCACAGCTATGTCTTCATTCCTGGTGGCCGATATATGGTTTGAGGTGTTTCTGACGTAGTAGAGGCAGGAAAGGAGAGCGAGAAGGGGCAGTAGAAAAGGGTGGAAACAAAAGTCTCAGAGAAGCCAGCCAGGACAATGGGCACAACAACAATAGCTTGGCTGTGCTGTCTTGACGACGATGACGATGATGATGGCGATGACGAGGAAAGAAGGCTGTTGGTGCAGACATGTTCAGCCTTGTGCCGTATATGGGTCCAAGTTGTATTTGAGCCTGGGCTGGCGGCGAGTCTTTTGCCTCGCAGCCTTGATCATTCCATTCCTATCCCCATCTCATGTGCCCAAATGGAATACCCTTTGCAGCTGGAGACATGAACATGCTCTTCTTAGCCCAGTCGGCCCCCCCAAGATTGGCGTTTGGAAATGCATGCAATGCACTGCCAGCTCCGCTTGTGATCACGAGCCCTGACAACCAACGTCAAAGAGCTGAAACAAGCCAGTTGGTTCAAACCCTGCAGCACAAAACAAGGTTGAATGAGCGCTTAAGTGCTGCTCATCTGACAAAGAGATGGATAAACAAGTTCTGGATAGATTTGTACCTCGACAGCACTGCAAGTGACTTGGCGGGCCTGCATTGAGGTCGACCAGGTCCAAGGGATGAATGAAGTTGGAGATAGTTTTACCTAGGCAACCTCCATATCTTTGCTTGATGCATGTTGGGTCGATAACGCTCCGCACACCTTGCTTTGGCACCTTGGCTGATGGCCAACTGGGGCCCGCCGTTCTGCTACCACCCTCGCCTACCATACCAACAGACCATTTCTCACCCACTTACTCTACTAGGCAATATTCAAACACTATACGCAGGCCGACCTCACAACACAGCTAATCTCAAGAGGCATACGGACTACAGAGTCATTGCTTTCCAAAGCCACAAGACGCAAACAAAATTCAATTAGCTATTTCAAGCCGAACATCAACCCAGACTGTACCAAAGCATGTGTGCAATGGCATAGGGCAGATAGATTTGCACCCGCACAGATAAGCAAACCTCACCAAGGGCAGAAGCGCCCTTCTGTAAAAGCCGTACAGCGTCACTTTGCTGCATGCTGGCCTCTTTCCGGTGGACTCCATAGTATCAATGCTTGACCTTCCATCCTAGCGCCCGCAAGTCCGCTTGTGTTTAGAATATCATCTTTTTCTTTTTGTTTGGGGCATGGGGCAAAGGTTTTCCGGTCCTGAGAATGCTCTGCTTGCCGATCGAATATGCTCGACACATGCAGGGAACAGATATTTCATCGACCTCCTGCCTTTGTTCCATTTGTGCAGTATGCAGCTTTCTTTCTCGCCGCCCTTCTGCAAAAATATCCCCCAGGTTCCAGAATGCCCTGACGCCGTTCCGTGTGCTCCTATAACGTGTCTTGACAAGACGAAGAAAAAAGTGTTTTGGATGCAACAAGTTCAAAAGTAAGAGGGTAAATGATGGTCCGCAAAGTCTAACAAAAAATTGGCCAAGAAAAAAGGTAATGGTGACGGATCGGTTCAGAGCGACGGGCCAAGTCGATACGTGTCTGTCTAGTGGGGTGGCATAGTCTTGCCGTGGTATATTGGTTGTCGGAGAACACACAAAGAAAAAAAAAACATTTGTAACAATAGAAAGAACAAAACACCAGACCCTTTAAGTTCCATTTCGTCGTGATTGGCGACTCCGACACGGGCACGAATTCGCGTCACGCCGCCGTGCTTGTGTGGGGACTTCGTCAATGTTCGTAACCTGCACCGCGCTGCCAAGGACTATAGTCATGCGTCAGTCATCTGCTTGTCGCTCCGTCCCTTCACACAAGAGCAAATGGGCTTACCTTGACGTGTTTTGCGTCCTAGGGGCACCTGCCGGGCTGGCATTGTTTTGCCCCCGGTAGGCTGACAGGTTGGATGACGATCCGTATGGGCTTGGCTGCATTGATGAACCTCCAGTACCCTGTGGGCGCACGTATTGTGCTCCGTTGTAAGGTGTGTACTGCCCCGATTGGGCGGGACTGGCACTGCGGTTGTCGCTAGGGAAGAGCGGCATGGCAGGATCCACGGGCGAGCGAGGGGCGTCGCGGTAAGCGGACTGGCCCAACGGCGAGTTGACTTGCTGAGGCACCTGCATGTGGGACGGATCGGTGCGCCGCTTCATCGAATCGGACGTGATGGACTCGGCGTCGTCGTCCATATCGAAACCCTTGTTGTAACCATTCTTGTCACCTCGAGCAGTGGCAGCCAAGGCATCCAATTCGGTAGTCGTGTTAAGCTGCGTCTGCGATTTCATGAACGAGGCACGGTCGTCGGCCATGAATTGATATCTGGCATCAGGGTTCTTGCGAATCAGAACAATGACTGTAGTGACAATAAGCATGAGAAGCAGCACCAGGGCAAAGACAGCATTTGCAAGCCAGAGGACAACGCCAACGACACCAGTAACAATGGCCGGCTGGTTGAAGACGTCCGAGAAGATGAGCAGGAAAATCGAGTTCAAGAAGTTGATGGCGCAAATCGCAATGTTGAACGAGTTGGTGCTCTTGTCCATCCACGGTCGCAGAACGCTGGCTCCAATGAGCGCTGCAGCCTCCAAGACTATAAAAGCCACTGCCTGGACGGTCGATGCAGACTGGGTAAAGGCAATGAACATGCCCTTCAACAGGACATAGCTGAGTGTCGGCACAATAAAGTAGTAGGCTGAGGCGCGGAACTGCACGTAGAGGAAGCCCCACTTGTTGAGAGCCTGGGGATCAGAGAACAGGATGTAGGCGGGGTTCCTGTGCATCACGACGGAGCGGCGAGCAATCCGAATGACCTTGGAAGCGGCCCACGAGAGCGTAGCTAGCATGCCAAAGAAGAAGAAGATGGCGAGCACGACCTCGGCCGCCGAGTCCTTTTGGGTAAGTTCCCACAAGCACAGAATGGTCATCTGGGGAAAGCCAATCAGGGTCAGGCGGAACAGGATGCCCTTGAGGACAGTGAACCAGCCGTTGCGGAATTCCAGAAACTTGTCGCTCTTCATCAATCTGTTCTTGACGGCAAGCTCACAAACGCCCTTGAAGGCTGCAACTCCTGCAATAGTAAAGACGACAAAAACACAGAAAAAGGTGAGACCGGTCATGAAGAGGTTCGTGGACTCGATGCCTGCCTTGTAGGCCACACGCTGGATACCGAAGACGACGTAGCTGCCGCTTGCGTTCTTGATGTTGCCCCGCTTTGCAATATTGGCGACCCCGTCCACGCTCCGGGGCATCATGGCAATGGCCCGCTTGGAAAGGCCGACACCTGTCTCGACCAGAGATCGCTTCAGCTTGCGCTTCTCCACCTGCACCGACACAGTCGTCAAAGAGTCAAACAGGTCCGAGGGTGTTCCTCCGGTGGCGCGTTGGTACCAGGTGAAAATGGTCTGCATGAAGCCGACGCGGATGATGCCCATGCTCCACTGGAAATCTTGGGTCCAAGCCATCACAATAGGCGGCAACTCGATACTGGTCATTCCAAGCATAGCCTGGCCCTGGAAGTAGCCAAAGAGAGACAAGGCATTGGCAGCAACGTGCGAGGCAGCGTTGGAATGACCGAGTCCAGAGATGACAGCCGACGAGGCCAGAGCAAGACCAGCAACAATAGCAGTGGCCCACTTGACCCCCAGCAGGTTGACCGTCTTTCCATTGGAGATGTCGGCCTCAACACAAGCCACACTTTCGCCGTTCGATGTGTAGTTCATGTACATCTTGACCTTGGCGTCGAGATCGGGGAAGGTGTAGGCAATGCCAGGAATTTCACTGGCGGCACTGGCGCTGACGTCCAGGTTGAAGGTAAGTGACATCTTTCCAGCAGTCCTACGCAAAGCAGACAAAAAAAATAGCACACAGGTTAGTATGTTACCGCTCCTAATCAAGACGTTGATTGCCAAGGAAGCATAGCTCGTGAGAGCCAAAAAGCAGAGGAAGGGGGACAAAAAAAAAGACATACATTGGACAGAGACCTGCGAGGTTGATTTCGCAAGGGTCGACCGTCTGACGAAGGATCTCGTATCCGTATGCAGTAATGGAAGCATCAAACACGACATTGCCCTGGATCGATGAGGTTGCCGATAATTCGATGGTAGCACTATTATTGGCGGGGGTGTAGACGACATCGAACAGACTGGCTGTGAAACCAGAGTCTGCCTGGCAAGAGTTGAGGGAGCTCGAGGTGAGCATCTGCTCAGCCCCCGCGGGACGGCATATAGCCGTAAGGGCGGAGAGCACCAGGACCGAAGTCCTCGACGAGAACCACATGATGGCGGGTGAGGCAGGTTATAATGTTGTCGTGAGATTTTGGTTGCAACAGGCCCGCGAACGTGATACCCAACAAGTCTTCAGGGCGGGCTGCTGTCGCTGTCGTTCCAAGGGGCAGAGACGGCGCTTGTGCGGTGTTGGTGTTGACAGAAGGAGAAAAATAAGGCGGACGGAACCCCTTGCAATTATTTCGACATTAGCCAGAGAGAGGTGGTGGGTTGTGTGTAACGGCAACCAGGACCATGTGGCGGTCGACAGGTCAATTAGCCGGCAAACAGAGAATCCGAATGGACGGACTGTATCGTAATTACTTGTCGGAGAATACACGAGAGATTTGGTGAGAAGGTAGTAGGCCGCAATCAAGAGCCCTAATGGTTTGCTGCGGGTGCGACAGACACACAACACATAGAGAAACAGAGGTACCCGGAGGGAAAGAGGGACGAGAAAGAAAGGGCCGAGGGCTCAAAGCAGGATCGCCTGCTATATCGTTGTGGACGTGCGTCGCGCGGCTCAAGAAACCAGGGAGAGTTGTAGCGAAGGACAATCGGACTGCGCGCGTGGGTGTTGGCGAGACCGTGGAAATCAATTCAACAGAGTCAAGGAGGCTTTCCTGGCAGGAGAAAGGATCGAGCGAAGGAATAAGAAGAAGACGACACCAAAAGGAAAGAAAGGAAAGAAAAGGGCGACAAGTGTGTCGTCTCGGTCGTTGTGCTAGGGTCGTTGGTGGTAGTCGGCGGCGGCGGGGTTCGCGATTCGAGTGACGAGGAGTAGTCGTGAGGTTCGGCAACAAGGACCAGAACGGCGAAGGGAGGCAGAAGGGGGCGCGACGAAATCAGAGCAAAGAGAGAGCGGAAAGGAAGCCCATGCGGTTGAGCGGGTGTAAGTGCGAATGGATGGTGGTAAGATTCGAGGTGGAGCAGCTGGGCAGAGGGCGAAGGAAGGGGGAAAAGGGAACGGGCCCCATTAATCAAAGGGGGCCCTTGTTCCCAAGAACCCTAGGGCCATTGGCCCGTTGGCGCAAATTGCAGCGGCAACCCAGCGACTTGACAGCCTGAGAAGAGGGCTGGGCCAGCGCTGGACCAGGGTGTGGCAGGTACTGCCGGGTAGCGACAGTTAGGCCAGGGGTCCGACTTGGCAGCGGGGTACTTGAGTGACACACCTGCGGAAGGTGTGCATCAGAGGTACCAAGCGCTGGGCTGGCTGGTGCGACACCGGCGAGAGCACTAACAGAGCTACAACAACGCTTCTTGGCCCACCGTCCGTGTCGCCCTGCTGCAGGTACCAGATGAGCCAAGAGCCCAAGGAGACCCCGCAGCGGCCAGAGCTCCTGGAACCATCCCACTGCAGCGGTAGTTACAGCACTACATAGTAAGATAGTGCACTGTTGCACTATTTGCGCTGTTGCTGCCGCTGTCACGAGGCTGCCCTAAACACGAGTACGACCGCATATGTGCTGTACTTACTGTGTACCCAGACTTTCAAGACATGTCGACGAAGATACGGCGCAAACTCAACCACCACGTTTTCCTTCTTTTGCAATTCCACGCCAGCCACCTGATGCCATGCTGGGTGCGCGAGTGGGTAGCCGATGCTCCAGTGGTCTGCAGTAGGACCAGCCGAGATGACGTCTGCTCCCCGTTCTGCTGCGTCCAAAGTGCCAGAAGTGCCAGAAGTGTGCTTTTCTGCCAATGCCGCGACTCGCAATGCAACAGGTGGCAGGTGCGCAGGCATTCCACAAGATGGCGCGTTAGCTTTCCCTTCCTCACCCACGGATATGGGCGTGCCGTTTTAGCCTGCCAAACCTGCCACGCCCGGCTGCCGTGTACCACAGTATGTAGAAGGTGCCTGGGGGCGTCGTCATCGCCCCTGGCCCGATCGCTCTCGCCTGGACCCAGCCAACGCGGCCACTGACCCTTTTTTCTTTCTTTTTATATCCTAGTAATCAGAAAACAAAGTCTCTTGAGCTATCCTCACAATCACGACCACGACCACGACCACGACCACGATTGCGACCACGACCACGACTACGCCCTGGCGACAATATCGCTCCTGCACACATGTGCCGCCCCGACTTTTGACACGTGCTTTGTGCGAAGACGCTGCACGCGTCGCTGCGCCTGAAGCACTGTGCGTCTTGAGCCCCTGGCTCCTCGTCATCACCGCCCTCGCCGCCCTCGCCGTCCCGTCTTCTGTGTCTTCTCATCTTCTTGTTGTTTAATTTGCCTCTTTGTTTCTGTCTCTGCTTCCTGCGAGGTGTCTCTGAAGGAGCGGTCGTCTCATACCCGCCTTGTCTCGTTGCACTGCCACGCTCCACTCGAAATTGGGCCGAGATCAGGACGGCGCGTCACCTGTCTGGAGCGCAAAGCGAGAGACGGACGCCGAAACAGCCAGGCTGCGGAGTACAGAAACACGCTATGCCAGATCTACGTGGTAGTGGATCGACGCTCGGCTCTTGGCTGCAGAATGCTACACTGACTGACTAACTGACTGACTGACTAACTGACTGACTGACTGACTGACTGACTGACTGACTGACTGACTGACTGACTGACTGACTGACTGACTGACTGACTGTGACTGACTGGTCCGACTGGCTCGTCTGGAGGAAAGCCAGACACAATGAACGGAAGCTAGCACAGAGATCGACACACTTGCGACCAAGTGCCTTTTTTTTTTCTGCAAACGTTCTAATCATAGTAACGCTTGACGCCAGGCGTATGCTGTTGCATAGGACTGCTGGCTCATGCAAAATCTCGGCACAGTACAAAGCGTCCCTTGCACGCACGCTTTGCGACTCAAAGACGCTTTGCGATACTTTCGCCTGCTTCGCTTCTTTATACAGGCCTGCGCAGTCGAGCTAAAACAGAGCCCCCAAGGTGCTCTAGACTACTATCGTGCAGCCTCTGGTCTTGTTCGTTCGTATGTAGCCAGATGCTGGCCCTCCGCAGCGTGTACTACATAGTAAGTATTTGTACAAAGACATCGTATTCAGACGGCGGCATACTACTATGTATGTCGCAAGCATCGCTGAAGGACTTCTATTTCTAGATTCTTTGACCAGGGCGGGGCAGTGGAGTGCCTCCGAGCATTTGTCCGCTCTGCTGAAGCACGCCAAATCTTCAGCAGAAACCGCAGAGCGGCCTTGCCTAGAGCAACAAACGTCGCATCTCTGCAACCAAGTCATCCCAAGAGTCGATGCTGGCGTCAACGGCTGATTCTTTTGGGTGGGAGAGGTTGGCAGCCACCTGCAACTGCGTCTGGCGTCCGCGTTGCCTGACCCCTATTGCGGCTATAGCGGGCCGTCGCATTCCTAGCATACACAAGTAGTACATAGTACTGCTTCAGACCCCTGACGAGGAATGCAAATTATCTGCCTTGTCTGGCCGGCCGGCACCCAGCACTCAGTGCCTCCATTGTGGGGAGCGTCAAATCCAGATCGGAATTTCAGAATGGCGCCCAGATGAAGGATGCATCCGGCTAACAAGCTGCAACTGCGCGGCACAATCATATATATATCTTCTGCCTGCAACTCCCGCGCAACGAAGCCCTTGTCCATCGCGTCCAAACTGCAAAGCGGTGCTGTGCGACGCCCTTTCTCATTACTACCAAGATATGCTTTTTGTCACTACTGGTGTGGTAAGAGTGTCTATGCTCGGTGCAAAGGTTCACCAAGCACTATGTTCTTGACATATTCGCACCCGTGGTATGTGATACTTTGCGATCCAGTAGTGAGCGTTGCGCGTATACAATGCAATCTCGTGTTCCAAAAGCAGTGGCATTACTGACAAGATTGCTCAAGCAATAGCCTTTCAGGCTATGCCAAGGAGATTGCCAAATCCTTCTTCGCAAAGCCAGGCTCGTATCTGCCACTATTCATTGTGCTGTACCTTTATTAGTAGAGGAAGGGTTAAAAAAAAAAAACTCAAGACAGGGCACTCAATGTTTCAACAACCGCTGCATCATCCACCTCGCATGAACTTGAATCTCTTGATGGCCCCAGCGCCGAGTATCAGGCGTAGCAAGAGTCATTTTTGGGTAATGCTATAATACAAAAAACACAACAAGGACTTTTACATACTTACCACCATGTTTGAACTCGAGCGCCTATCCTGGCATATCCATGAGGGAACAAAAAAAAAGAAGAAAAAACTGTTACGCGCAGGGCAGGGCGAAGCATGAACGATAATCACGCCTTTTTTGTAGAGGGTGGGGGGGAAATGACGATACTTGTGTATGTGATTTGCGCGCCTTTGGTTCCCTACGAGTCTCATTTGCCGCGATGGCGTCTACTGATATGCTACCTCGATTGGGTGTCGTTTCCTCGCGCCTTTATGCCTTTGGCCTTCTTAACTCTTGGCGGCCGAGTGTATGCTATGCTGATACGCTGGTACGCAAAGAGGGCAGTCGGGGCACAAGGAACGAGCGCCTACACACTACTACAAGTACTGTAAAAAAAAGATCGACGGCCCTGTAAAGGACCGAAAAACCGCCCAAGCCCCCCCGCCTCCATACCTAGGAATGCGAGAACCCACCCCCACAAGGGGGGCCGATCATTATCTCCATGTCATCGACCAGCCATTTGCGATGGCTTTGGTTTCATTTTTCATTTTCATTTTAAGGTTTTGGAAGCAGAAAGTGTGTGTTTTGATGATGGGAGAGGACAATAAAGTAGCAATGTGGCAGTGCAAAACGACACTAATCAGCGCTTGCAAGCCTCAATCTCCCAGGAATGTTAATAATGCGCCCATGTGTATGTATGGCTTGGCTTGGGGAGGAAGAAGAAGAAGGGGGGGGGGGCTTGTGAGCAGAGCGAGGCTGGACGAGCACTTTTGAAGGATGTTTTTTTTTTTTTTTTTTTTTTTTTTTTTTTTTTTTTTTTTTTTTTTTTTTTTTTTTTTTTTTTGTTCGTAACAGTACACGATGGAGGACCTGGCCGTTGCTATGTATCACAGGTTTGTCCCATGTTTGTCCAAAAACCTCGTGGTCCTTTGGTATGGTATAGTGCCTTGGGTGTATCATTTAAATACGATACTATGAAACTCTACGGCCTGTGGTGCCCAGGTCACCAGTCTGTGCATCAGGTGAATCATGTCGAGAGCATTCCAGCTCTGTTTTACTCGCCCGCGAGTGCCGTTGAGAATGGCGAAAAGTTCCCGAGTTCGTTTCCTGTAACTCAATGGCTTGAAAGAATCACATGTCTGCTTTGCTTTGCTTTGCTTTGCGCATTGCATTGCACTTGAACCGAGTGTTAATCACGGTTTCTTTTTGTCTTTTTCTCTCTCTTTTTTCTCTTCAAGTAACCACCGATGTCGACCTGGTTGGTATAGGGTTTATGAAATCTTGTTGTCAGGGGATTCAATAGAATCTCCTTGGCTGGCTGGCTTGCTTCACTCACATTACTTTGCTGTTGATGCTCTCACGTTCCGGAGGGCCTCTTCTTATCCTTCCTTTTCCCTTTTTCCTTTCCCCTTTTTCTTTTTCTTTTTCTTCCCTCTCTGAGGTTTCGGGTCCTAAATTCTTGGGCTCAATCCTATCCGGCTTCTTCAATCAACCCCCAAAGCTACACACCCAATTAAACAAGTTCCCAAGGAAACAAAATCGCTGAACTCGTGCTTCACGGTCGTGCTCGCCCTTGCCCCTTCAAGAGTGAGTGAGCCAGGGAAATCCGAAAGGGAGCAAAGGTACCAACCAATCCACCCCACGATACACACGAGACAGGAGTTATTATAGACCCCTCCATTATATTGAATGCAAGCCTTGGCTCCCTTTTTTTTTTTTTTTTTTTTTTTAAAACCCCCCCCCCCCCCAAAAAAAACCCTGTAATATATATATATATATATAATCCGCTCTTCCCTATGGCGGACAGTCACGGCTGAAAAAAAGAGAAAACAAAAGGCCAAGGAGATGAGTGTCAAAGTGGCAGCCAAAGTTCAGACTGACTTTTCCTCATCTATCGGTACATGTATCTCTGCCAAGTCTTTCAACAAGAAGAGCATACAAAACTTGTATGCACTGATGCCACCGGTGCTTGCTCCGTGATTGTTTGCCGTGGTCTACTTTGTATCCGACAACGGTATTTCAATCTCCCCATGCTTGGGACAAGACAAGTCGCTAATACTTTTCTTTTTGGTTTATTCAGAAATAATTATATAATTATTTACCACAACTATCTGGACAGCTGTAGAGTTGACTCCTGACCCTGTAGATATGTACAAAAATGCCCAATTCGAATCAGCCCAGCTATACACACACATATCTTGCCATCATAAACCACACATCACAACCCAGAATGAACGCCCAGAATGTTATACAGGCCATCGATAGTATACAACCCCCCCCCCCAAAAAGGACATTCTACACCCACTCCTCAAAGTCCTCTTGCCACGGATTATTACTCCTCGTGATATCCACCCCGTGCCGATACGTCGCGCTCAGCTCCTCCTGATCCACACCACAGTGCATCCGCCCATCGCGGCCCTCGAACCAGCCCAGGCCATACTGGCGGTTGATATCCGTCAGGTGCTGCCGCATAGCCGCATGCGAGTACTTTTCCGTGCCCACAAAGTCATAGAGCATCTTGCTCTGGTGGATAAAGGCCAGCACGCTCGCAATGGTATTGGGCTGCCGCGGGACAAAGGCCACGCGCCCGCGCTTCATGTACACGACGACGGCCACCACGCACATGTAGACGAGAATGCACAACGACGAGACGAGCGAGAGCCAGTAGGTGTGCTCGGTTTCCTCGCCCGTGTCGATGCTGTCTTGGTCGGTACTGTGCGCTGTCGCGGCGAGAACGAAGGCGCGGCCTTCAACCGTCGCCAGCGACGAGACTTGGACCGTGAGTAACTCGGTCAGGACGGTGCCGATGCCTACGGCTGCGACGAGCCAGCGTCGGTCGACGAGGGCCTGACCCGCCACCCACCCAAACGGCAGGGCGGTGTAGTCGAGGGTGAGGGTCTTGGGCGGCGCATGGCGCTTGTAGAGGATGAAGAAGGGCTCCATGAGGCGTGTTGTTGTGTCCAGGGCTCCCCAGCCAAGCTTGACGCAGACTGCTAGAGCTGTGAGGACGCCCGGGTATAAATCGATAAAGTCGCTGAGCTCGCAAATGGGGAAGAAGACGGTAAAGAGGCCGATGCCTACAATGTACGGGATAAACCCCAGGGGCCGAAACATGAGTGGAAGCGGATTGGACGTGGTGGATTGGTATTTACTCTTCTTTTCGGATGCATCAGGAGACGCAGCTGAACTAAAGCGGCTCGTTAGCCTAGCCAGGTCGGAGCTGGGCTCGGCCGAACTCTTGTCAAAAGACGTGTCATCCATTGGCGCAAGTGAAGAATTGCGCAGGATGTAGCGGTTGTTTTTGAGCCGCGCATGAATGACCTCGTGGGTCGCGACATCGGTCGCCTTGAAGTCCATGAGAATGTGCGAGACGTTGGCCATGGCTGCGAGGCCCGCGATACCCTTTACATCGGCGAGCAGGCCAGACCGACGCATTTCAAGCAGGTAGAAGAGCACGCAGCCGAGGAACGCAATGACAGTAAGTACCGCTTCCGTCAGGCGCGACCAGATGGGATGGATGGAAATGAATTTCATATCCAACGGGTGGGCTTCACGCGCCTCACGGCCGGGACTGAGGACGACCGAGAATGAGATGAGCGTGGGCACAGCGGAGACGGCGAGAATAGTCGCCAAAGACACAACAAAGACGGCATGGTGCCGGTGCCGAAGTGCGTAGTACGGGTGTAAGAAGCCGAAGCTTGTGGTGTAGTCGACATTGAGTGTTCCGGCAGCCCTGGCTCCGTCTTCCTTGGACAATTGGTGGTAGGCTTCCAGCCGCTTGACCTCAAACTCGGTCGTTTGCCACAGCACGCCGTATATGACGGCCACTAGAGTGGGGAGGTACTTGACTGAGAAATAGTCAATTCCCTTGATTTCTTGAGGCTTCACAAACTGGATGAGGCTGCCATGCTGCTCCGAACGCTGGTACACGGCCTCAACAGACCCTGCCAGCACGAAGGACAACACAATGAGTAGCAGCAGGTATGGCCATTGCATCGAAAAGGGTTTCCAGTTGGGCACTGGGTAGAACGTCTCGAGCTTCTGCGCTGGTCTGACGCTGAGTGTGGTGTTCCGCTTGGACATATCCCTCATCTCATTGGAATCATCTGGCATGGCGTCTCCGGCTACGAAGCCGAGGTCAATCTGCGATTCTCTGTGTGAGAGCGACTTTGACGGGTCGTCCGTGTCTGCAAGATCGGGCTCCTCAACAATAACCTGTACAGCTTGGCCGGTCCTGTTGGCCTCATTCTGCGCTAAAGCCTTGCGCGTTGTAGATCTGTTCAGAGACAGCTTTCTTCGAGCAAAAGAAAAGCTTCTTGGCGGTGGGCGATGTGGTAATGAGGCAGATGATGATGTCAAGTCTGCCTCCCTGATCTGTATGCTGGGAGCCTCGAATCCTGCGCCCAATCCTCCGCTCAAGTGGCCAGCCTGCTCTTGCTCCTGCCATTCCCTCACTCTTGGGTCGTCTTGAAGAGTATGCGCTTCTGCTTCAACAGCCATTCGCTGGGTGATCGTGTTCATCAGCGGCCCCTCGCGACCAAGCTCTGCCCCGTCTATGGCAGCTGCAGCGGGAAGCAGTGCAATGTCTTGGCTCTCTCTGTCTTCTGGTATAGCTCTGGGTGTCGGACTCGCACTACCACGAAGAGATGTAAGACGCCCTCCCAAAACACCGCGTATGCTGCTCATGTGCCGTCGCCCACCCTGGGCAGCACCTGCCTCCATCCCAACCTGTTCGTATGCGCCGCTCTTGGCGACAGAAAATGAGCGAGTCCATGATATAGAACCTGTGGACCCAGTTCCGAGATCGCCGCCCGAAGAAGGAATATCCTGTGACATTCCAAGCCTCTCCCGAGGCGACGTCCCACTGCGAGGGCTGCCTACATCGTTGTTATCGCTATAAGATCCAAAGCCGAGGTTGCTGAGATCCCGAAACGACTCGATGCGTGAGCTAAATTCGTTGCTGTATGCTGCATCTGCCGAACTCGATCGCTGGGGCTCGTCCGAAAGCCGCGCTGTATGGTCGTCGGTCGGTCGCATGGTATACTAGTTGTACATAGCTTGGCTGAAGCTTTTAATTTGCTGATTAGCCAAAATCAAAGCGAGGGACGCCAGTAGGTGAGAGGAAGAAGCAGATATTCGATAGCCGTTGGAAGGCTGCGCAAGGTCCGCGCAAGAGAACACATAGTGTGCCACCAGACCAGAGCAGGGAAAACGAAATTGCACAGAGAGCAAAGATATTACCTTTGTACTAAGAGTGCATTAGAAAAGGCGTCGCCTGATAAGGCTCCATGCATCCTGTTGGGCCCCCAGCCCTGCCACCACCCAAGGAAACCATCCGCTGCGGCTGAGAAGGGTGTGTCTGCGGCGCTAGGACGGGAAGGACAAGACGGATTTGGACGTGCGCAAAAGTGAGAAGAAAGGAAACGAGGCACGGAAACACCAAGACAACTAGATCCAACATTATGCTTTACCAAGCACACGGTGTTGCGTCACAGTATAGCGGGAGGGGCCCTTTCTTCCCCGACAGCGCACCCGGCCCGGCTGGCCATGCTTGACGTTGAGCCTTGGGTGTGGTGAACATGGACGGGGACACGCAAAAGCGATGCCTCCCTCGCACGAGGCTGCCAATTGCTCCCCAGACGAACCCCATCTGCAATGTAACCACACGAGCACCCGTACCACCACGAGGCCCAACGACACTCGAGGTGGGTAAGCTGCGCACCGGGAACGAGGCCGCCCCTGGCCAGCTGTTGGAGAGCCATCAGAGGGGCGGATGGCCAATGGCACCGGCACTTAAGCCACTCAGACCAGGGCTTCGACGGCTTGGCGAATTGGTAGCGGCGCATATTGCTGGCGTCGAGGGCGTGGGATGGATTGGTATGGCACCGGCAACAGCCGCAGCCAAGCTCGGAATCCTTCGAGCCCACAGCGCGGATGCAGGGCTGGACAGTCTGGGACTGGCGATGGAATATCTGTATGGAGCATGGATCGCATGCGATGGTCGCTTGATGTAGAGATCTGGAGAAAGTGGCTGTTCCCTATGTGGTGAGTATTGTTGTCGTCGTTTCTGCGGTGAAGGAAGAGAAGACGAAATGTTGCAGCAGGCAAGCATTTTCAGGGCCTTCGTGCTGTTGTGTTGCACCTACAGCAGCCCACAGCACTGAATACCGGTAATTTCTCACTGCTTTGGGGCCTGGATCCACTACCTGCCGAGTTTGCCAGTTGACGCTAGCGGCATTAAGCTTCCTGGGACGGTCTTTCGCCAAAATCATGTCCGTCTTCTCGTCCATGAAAGCAACAATGCTGCCATATGCAAGCAATATCACCATTGCCCCAGGCAGGCTCGCTGAGAGAAGACCATGTGCCTGTAGACCCTCCACGCCCACTGTGTGATAATCGGCAAGCCGCGTGATGGCCAGGATCTGACTCGATTGCCCACCGGCGCTCGTGCGTCTGCGACAGCCTCAACTGGCCTGACCAAGAAAACGCGCTTCTTCAAGCCTGTCCTGCCGACAGCCCGCTGCCTATCATATCGGCTCCCATCTCGGCCACCGCATACACCACCGCTTGCGTGTTTCCTCGTGGTACAAGGGGCACTACGCTCGCATCGCAGAACCCGCAAGTTGCGACACCCGTACACGCGCAGCTTTGGATCGACCACGCCGCCGAGCTCGCCAGCCATCATGGCACACGAGCCCGTCCAGTGGCTGGCCAGGCTCGCCGTCTGCGCTACATGCTTCAAGTTCTGTGCGAGGTTCGCAAACCTGCCACTGTTGCGCTGCTTGAGATGACTGGCCAGCGGCTCAGCCCGACCCAGCCGCTGCTCGACAAAGCGCAGGCCACGCGACAGCGGATGTGACAGCATGATCATGACGGTGTACCCGCTGCCGGGACGCTGGACAGTGGCGTCTTCTGCCGGATCGGGAATGTAAGCGTCTGTAGCCATGTACATGATGGAGGCCAGCGGGACAGTTGAGGTCACTTTGCCCATTGCTTTGCTAATGGCAGACCAATCCCAGCCCTCATTGCCCAAGCGCGACCAGGCTTCGACGTGCGCCTTTGCTGGTGGACAGAAGATCATGAGGTTGGTGGCACTGGAGCCCCCGAGAGCTTTGCCGGTAGCACACGCCAAGACGCGGTTGTTGAGAGCGGCCTGATGGTTGATGTAAGATGAGATATTTCCAGATTTGGCTACAGCAGGAGATGTAGGCAGGCCTGCTATTTACCTGAGGTGTGCTACACAGTTTCCATTCGATCTCCGAGCGGAACAAGACCGGCCACATGCCTGGCGTCGTCACGCGAGGATCCTCGTGCACATCTGCACCTGCCTCGAGGACGGCAATGCTCACATTGGGGTTTTCGGACAGGCGGTTCGCGAGTGTGAGGCCCGCTGTGCCTCCGCCGACGATGATGACATCGTAGCATTCTGCGGCATCCATCTTGTTTGGGAGGGACGGCCAATGTCGACTTTGCAACAATGCGGCAAACCACAGTCGGTATCTGGGTTCAAGCGACAGACAGTGATGATATATTATACCGCGGGAAGGAAGAAGAAAAAGAAAAAAAGGAAAGTGAAGGAATGAAAAGCATAGGGAGCATGGCTATATGGACGGGCAAGATTGCTCTGAACTCAGTATATCATTGACCGATACTGAATAGCCCCTCAGCCCGTTAGAGGGGTGAGATATTAGGCTCGCGGCTCGACTCCTCAGTCCTATAGTAGCCAACACAAGGGTTGGTGATGGAATATCAGACTGCCAAGATGCATCGCAAGACGAGAAGGTGCCAGATGTCTGCTTCAAGTGCCTGGCAACGGTGACTGGAAAGGTAGCACAGAGGCATATGGGAGACTCCAACTCCGGGCACAGACCCGCCCAAGACTGGACTGCTGAAAACTTTCCTCTCCTCCTCTACCCTCCCCTTGTTTCCCTGGAGGGGAGGGGGTTGTTCAAAACCTGCCAATTGACATGCCTTGTTTCTCACTTGACGAGGCCATAAGTACTGGACGAACCCATGCTATGAGGGTATGAGCTGCACCAGGTTTGGAATCAGGGGTACTTTTATGGAAAGGTGCATGTAGATGATGACGGTGGCGCTTTTCCATCATGCAGCTTTCCAATCTTAACTCCCTCTCCCCTTTTGTCTCTAGCCATATCGGAGCATATGTTGCCTAGGTATGTATGTATGCATGAAGAAAAGCCTTTTACCATTTTCATTGGAGTCCGAATCCACTTGCTGCGCTCCTCGTATTATGGGAGAGCACGAACACAAAACAATCCTGTGGCACGACATGGTTTGCAAAGAAACGCACATACTGACTTGCACACACCGGACGCAGCAACACAGCACACAGCACACCGAACACAAAACACAGAACGCACGTATTCGTGCAGATATGCTGTGCCCCCATCCACACCTCCCAGGAACCGCTGCTGCCGCCGCCGCCGCCCCTGAACTAGTCGCCAGCCAACAGCGCATGAAACCTGTTCGAGAGGTGAGATTCTCTCGTGTCACATAGTCTGTGGTCTTCTTTTTCGATTTCTTCCTCACCCAGAGCAGTGTGGGAAGCCGTATGCTTTTGCCAAAGCAATGCACATCATCAGAGACATGATGTGCGTGACTGATGAACACCGTTGAGTTGTTAAACATGTGGGGAAAAAAGGGGAAAGAAAAGAGAAAAGAAAGAAGGAGGTGTAAAATATGAATATAGGAGCCGTGTATATACCTGTTAACGAAAAAATAAAATAAAAAAAGGTCGAACGTGGGTAGTCTGCCTGGTTGTACCAACCAGCACATGGGTTATTTTCAAGTGCTACGAAAAGAAAGAACGGTGTTGCTCTTCTCGGGATCTCTGCTTTGTCGGGCATCTAATCTGCACGAGAAAGAAAATACTGGACTCGAATGGGTTAGAGGGGGGACTCGTACGGGAATCTTTGATGTCTCGGTGCTGGTGGTCAGAAACGATAGGACGAGAGTCCATGGAGAGAATTTCTTTAATGCCCCATTTCGGAATTGTCCAAGTTCAGCTTGTCATTTTCTCGTTTGCATTCTGGCATTCTTTCAATTGGTGTGGGTGCGAGTTCATTGTGGCTATATTTGATTGTTTCATTGTTGCTTGACAATAATGCTGAAGAAGCAATGTTTGTTTGATTGTCGCATGCAGTTGGGTCTTCAAGAACTCGGTCTATATCCAGGATTTCAAATTTGAAAAGATCACATTCGGCATTATGGAAAGGGGTATCAGGGTTATCTTTCTTTGAAGAACAAGAAAAAGAAAGAAGATAGACCTGCAGGCTGCATTCATATACTTCTCCGCGCATGACAGAGAATGCAAATGCACGACGACTTTTTGCATACAGACGATCTATTTCAGCATCGTTGCAGTTGTAGTTCAACAGCATAATGCTGCAACCTGTGTGATTGTGTCCAGTGGCCCCTTTTCCTTTATTTTCCCTGACTTGTGTGTGTGTGTGTGTGTGTGTGTGTGTGTGCTGGTGTATTCCTCGTTGCTATATACGAGGTTGCTTCTTGGTGATTGTGCATTGGTTGACTGCTCCTCGTCGTCCTCCTCTCGTCTCAGACGACACTCGACTGTGCTAACTGCCCTCTCCTCCATTTCATATGGTTGTTCTCCCTTTTGCTAGCACCATTGTTGAAATCTATCGTGCTCAGACATACCTTGCCACTCTTCCTCTTCCTCTTCCTCTCTTTTTTATATTTTGTTTTTCTTTCTCTTTCTTCAAGATCTTTAGCCACAACCACGATACATTTCCACCCACCACCGCCAATTCCACACACTTCAAAACTCCCACATTACAGTTTCAAAACACCAAACTTCCCCTCAACAAACAAACAAACAAACAAACAAACAAACAAACAAACAAACAAACAAACAAACAAAACAGAATGAGCTCCATCATCTTCTCCAACGAAGAAGCGCGCTTCCTCCGCCTGGTCCTCCGGCTCGTCGACAGGCCCGTGCCCGACCTCGACGCCGACCAAGCCAGCACGCTCCTCGAAAGCCTCATCGCCGCGGGCCTCGATCGCCACGCACGGCCGGGCGCGAGTGACAGAGGAAGCTCGGGAGCGGAGGAGGCGATCCGCGTGTTGGTGATTGGGGAGAGAAAGGCTGGGAAGGAGGGGCTTTTGAGCAAGGTATGTATGTATAAATATATATATATATATATATATATATATATATATATTTGTATTTACACCTAACTACTCATCTTTAACCACCCCTTTGCCTGCTCTTTTTGTTCATTCCTCCACACACGTGACTTTGGTTATTTCAAAATTGACTCAATACACTTGTTTTTCTTTTCTTCTTCTTTCTTTTTCTATATTTTGACGTGTTGACGCGAAGAATCAGCTCTCTTCACCTCCCTCCTCCTCCTCCTCCTCCTCTCCCCCAGGATCATCATTCTCACACCTCCAACCAAACCCCCACGGATCCCTCCACGGCTGCCGCCAAACAATGACGATCCCCACGCGCCACCACACCATCGAGGTCTACGAGCTCTCGCCAGACTGTCTCCAAGTTCAGCCGGTGCAGGCCTCCTCCACTGAGCAAGACACCAACGTCACCTCGCTCTTTGCTACAGAGCATGAACAGCACCAGCACCAGCAAGTGACCACCGTCTCCGAAACGGAAGCAGAACACCTCGCACAGGCGCTCGCCATCACGGAAGCGGCGATCCTCGTCTACGACACGGGCGATGAGGCTTCGTTGGGGTATTTGCGTTCTCTTGCTGGGTTGCTGGATCGGGCGGTGGAGTTGCACCAGCACCAGCACCGACAGCAGATTCCAACAAGTCAGCAGCATCAGCATCAGCTGAGGAAGAAAACAAAGGAGAAAAAGACAAGCCCATCAGACAGCAAGCCAGCCCCAAGCAACGAACCCAGGAATTCAGGCACTGCAAGACGCAGCGCATGGCCTTCACTGAAGCGCGTCTCGTCCGCGGAGACCAAGGCCGAAGAGACCAACAGCAGCAAGGAGGAGAGGCCTGCTCTGCCTGTCTCGCCTTTGCCGCCGCTGACTCCCTCGTCACCAGACCAAGGCCTAGATCAAGACCAAATCCGCAGGTCCGCACAAGAAGAAGAAGAACAGAAATACCACTTCCTCCTCCTCGGCGTCAAACCAGACGGCCCGCCGGTCGACCCCGAGCGCAGCCACAACCAGCAGAACCGCACGACCACCACCCCTCACAGCCGTGGATACCAGCGGACTTCAACATGGTCTGCGCCCAGTGTGGAGTTCCTCGAGATTGCGTCCTCCTCGCGGTCAGAGTGGAACATGGCGCTGGACATCCTGGGGGATAAGGTGCTGGGCAGCCGTCGTAGCCGTGGTGCTCGTAGTTGTCGTTACCGGCGGGACTGTCAGGATGGAAATGGCCAGAGTGGTGTCATGGTGGAGGAGGATACGAACACAGTTTCGGCACAGGATGGTGGAACTAAAGGGCTAAGCCAAGACCAAGGCCACCAACACCAGAACCAGGGGCAGGGAGCAAAGAAGCATCCGCAAACCCAGAGCAAAATGCAAAGACACGAGGCAGGAAAAGGTACGTTTTACCCACTCGTACATTTCACCCGACCCCCTACCCATCCTTTCATTCCGTATACTGACACGTGGTCCTTTTACCACTGTCACAGACCACACCCAGACCCAACCAGCCTTCGAATCCCTCGAATCAATGGCCTTGACTCTCTTCTCTGCTCCTTCATCAAAGCTCAGTAACACATCCAGACACCTGCGATTCAACCCCCATCATCACCACCACCACCACCACCACCACCAGCAGCAGAATAAGAGCACCCTCGCGCGGAGCAGCAGGTGGGGGCTGCTGAGATCAGTCTTGTCAGTGGGTAGTGTTCTCAGAGCGGACGTGAAGCGGAAGACGGCACAGCGACAGCTTGCTGCTGGGGAAAGGAAATGAGGTAATCACTGATTGATTAGTGGATGGGTGGGTTTGGGATAGTGGTTAGCCTTGGAGCAATGGACGACGAATGGGACCGTGTCACAGATAATACCCATCTCACAGTCGACACACGGGCAGATCGAGATGAAGAAAGCACGAAGAAAGAAGCAAAGAATGTATGAAAGAAAAACGGAGGGAAAAGAGACAAACGCTCACTACATGAACATGACTCACGAGACCACCCATCTGCACAAGGCTGACACTGCCTTCGCGCAACAGCATGACTAAGGAGACACCACCAGCTTCTACAAATACGTATCACTAGCAGACATAGTGTGCCCAATCATATCGCATCTCCACAGCTAAGACTTACAAGGCTACCAAATCCATTTCCAGTCATCCCATTGGACAAATAGCTATCTCCAACTGCAAGGCTGAGTTGACTGTCTGTACCCAAAGTAGCGAATCACTAGTCACGCCGTCGAGAAATCATTTCGCTATGCCGAAATACGCTTCGTTTTTTATGGTATTTTATTGTTTCCAACTATCGATTCCTAACACACACTTCCCCCTTCGGAAGGAAAGGGAAAGAAGATAAAACGGAACAAAAAGAAAAACTAAACAGAGCAAATCCTTGGTATCTTGTCAATATCACGTTCGCCACCCCAGACCAAAATCACTTCTGGTACTTGCAACACGTATTGGTCCCCAATGTTCGCCAAAACCCCCCGTTGCTCGTTTCTACAAATCCATCGCTAGGCTGTATAATGCTTTGGGCTCGATATCCCCAATTACCCGTGCATTCCCATTCCGTTGCAATCCCGTGGGTAGACTCCTCCCGTAAGTGACCATCGTCTCAAGTGATACAGTTTTTTTTTATTACCAACACACCCCCCCCCCTCTCTCTCTCCCTCTCCTTTCACTCTTTTTCAAGACCATCGAAAAAAAGAGGAAAGAATCAAGAGAATCAGCAGAAAGGAAAAAAAGTTAAGGAAATCGCCACCCCCCCCCCCAACCAAAAGAAAACCTTCCGCAGGGCCTAAAATCATGTGTATTGCACTTGATTGGAAAGAAGCCCTCAAGGGACGAAAAAGGCATGCAGTATCAGCTCAGGCGAACGCCCACCCTTGGCGATAGTAGCACAGTTTAAACAACAAGTTGGTCCCAAAAGCAAATCGCTATTTCATACTCCAATTGGTACCAGCTCAAAACACAATGTCCCCGATACTACGACATTCCTCAACCCCTTCAGTCCATCAAAAAGCGGACGACAAGAAACAAGGCTGGCCGGACGCTCCGTCAGTTCACCGGTTCCAATACCCCATCCTGGTCTTCCCAGATTTCCTTGGGGTCCATTCCAACGGCATGGGCAATGGAGTCGATTCTGTTTTTCAGCCTTGTTGATGATTCCCGCCTTTCCTTCTCACGTCGCGCCTTTGTCTTGCTCGATCCGCTGGGTGCGACACCCCCCATGATCAGGTCCTTGTCTTGCGGCGTATAGTTGATAAAGTTATCAGAAGAATTTTCCGCTTTAACAGGGGTGTCATCGCTTTCCTCTGGGCTCGCGTGATCTGACTCGACGAAGCCAAGATCAGCTGCGGAAAGGCCCGAAAGGCTCCGTTTCTTCTGGGCTCCCAGTGTACAGGCTCCAGTAACGCTCTTGCGCTTTCGCACAGCCGCTTGCCTGTGAATATTGTTGGGCACAGACACGATGTCTGTGGTGGACTTGCGGTGTGGAATCACGCCATGAGGACCATCATGCAATCCCAAGAGATTGGTGGGAACACCAGAGACCAACGTCGGGCTGGCAATCGATGGTGCGCCTGCCACCTGTGACGCCATTGCGACTGGTGCAGTCAGCTGGCGCATCATCTTGCGAGGAGAGCCGCTGGACTGGTATCGAGCCCCAGTAGAGGGCGCAGTAGGCTTGCGTCGACGACTCGAAGGTGTGTGGCCTTGGTCTGCGTCGTGACAGGATGAATGCCGAACCATCATCGGTGCACCTGCGGGCGCACGCACAGGCGTCTGGTCAGCACTCGGGAAGGGGTATGCTGAGCCTTCCCGGGAGAGATTGCCATTTGGATATGACTGGGATGGATCAAAGACGATGTCGGTGTTGTTAGAAACCTGGGGTGACGGCATGGAGATTCCAAGGCCGGCACCGCCACCGCCTTGAAGGTTCTGGTGAGCTAGATCCATGCCAGCGAGATTGTGCACCAGCAGGCTGTTCATGTAATTATCAGGATGGCCGTGCAGCTGGCCATTGTGGCGCAACGGCAAACTCGATTGCCACGATCCTGAATGATCCTCACCAGGATTGTGGTTGGGGTTACCATGGTTGAGGAATGTCAGATCTGGTGTCGAGCACTGCCAAGTATCCATTGCGCTCAGTCCAGGCGGGAGCATGACTGCAGAATTGCTCATGCCAACAGGTGGGACGACTGCCAAGGGCTGAGGGCCTTCCATGTTGTGACAGACTACTGACACGCTCTGTGAGCCTGACTTCGTCTGAGAGCTCGAGGTACTCATTGGATGGGAGCCAGGCATGCCAAGAGAAGAAGAGGCGCTCATAGGCTGAGAGCCGGGCAGCTCCTCTCCGACTTGTGTTCCCTCTGGGAGAGCAAAAGCTAACGTGCTAGGATTTTGCATGCTGCGGGAGTGAGCATCAGCCATCAAATGCGAGTTCGCCATTTCCTGAGAAGATGCCAAGGCGTGACAGGCGGGACTGTCTGGCTGAAAGTTGAAGGCTTGTAGACTGGTGCTGGGTGAGGGGGTAGCCAATGGCTGCTGGTACTGCTTCAGCCAGGCATCACTGATTTGCGGTGAAAGCAGATCATTCTCGGAGGTGTTTGCTGGCAGCCCTGCTGGCAGGCTTGCGTTGAAGTTGATGCTGGCGGCATTCAAGCGCGAGGCTGCGTGGAACATGTTGCTCTGCGTATTGTTCTTGTCCTCGTTGGCATCATAGAATGGATTGTGATCACCAAAGATTGCAGCCGAAGAGATGATGTATGAGTTGCTATTATTATTAGTAGTGTTGTTGTTGTTGTTGTTGTTGTTGTTGTTGTTGTGATTGTGATTGTGGTTGTGGGCGGGATTGTGGTTGTGCTCCTGGTAGGCATTGGCCGGGTGCTGGTGGACATGGGGGCTGCGGTGCCTGCTGCGCGTGGCCCCTGCCATGTGCGGCGGAAGGGCCGTGTCATGGGCAAAGACGCCCAAGTGCTGAATGGCTTCCGGAGCATCCATTGTACGTCGTTGAGGAGACGAGCCTGACGAAGGTAAGGAGCGATCGCGCGAGGAGGAAGCCGCCGCCTTGGCTTGGGCTTGGGCTTGCCGGGGGCCGACCCGCGTGCGAGAGCCTGCAACTGCACGACGGATGGATGAGCAGAGTGACACAATCGTGCGTTGCGAGGTTGACTTGAAGGCGCGAGCGTTACTGCTCCCTTTACCAAGATTGCAAAGATCGATACTGTCTGAAGATGGCGAGCATAGGCCGACACCAGCTGGTGTTGGCGAGCAGCTTTCGACCTTGATGGCAGATGAATGGCAGGACGAGCGGGTCTTGGCCTGGGGCGAGCGCTCCTTTTTAAGAGGCGAGCGGGATGATGTTGGGACGCTACTGTCACTCCACGCGTCAAGGGCTGGGTGAGAAAGGCGCCCCTCCAGTCTAAGGAGCTCGTGATCTGTAATGGAGGCCCCTGTAGTGTGGTTAGTCTTGACCATGCCGTGCCGCCCAACAAGGAGTCGCCGTCTTTGTTCAACTGTCTTAACATCGAGCGGGCCCAGGATATCATGATTTGAGCTGTCTCGTTGTGCTGGCCCAGTGGCAGTACGGAATCGAGCTCGCGTGGGGCTTTCTACCGCGCTTCCTTCTTCCACGCAGAGTTGTTCCTGGACAAGACGCTGTTGTTGTTGGTGCTGCTGGTGCTGGTGCTGGTGCTGGTGCTGGTGCTGGTGCTGGTGCTGGTGCTGGTGCTGGTGCTGGTGCTGGTGCTGGTGCTGGTGCTGGTGCTGGTGCTGGTGCTGGTGCTGCTGGTGCTGTCTCTGGCCACGGTGTTGCTGCGCTGCGGAGTCCCTGGACCCTGGCTTGGCTGGCGAGCGTGACAAGCTACTTCTCGAGCGAGCCACGTCAATATCCTCATCCGGCGAACACATGTCACTGGTCGCCTTGCTCCGCTCCGTCTCGGAGCCAGATACCGGAGCTTCAAGGTAGGCAACCCCTGTCTCCCGCTCTGCAGGGTCATGGATCGAAGAATCAGGAGTTAGCTTCGAGGTGCCTTGGAGCGGCAAGAAACCAGGGTGCCCCAATCTGCGCTGCTCTTCTTGCCGGTCTGGATCGTCTGTATCCATGAGCACATACTCGTCGAAGAAGTCGTCCGAGGATCGCGAGTGCTGTTGGTGCTGTTGGTGCCGTTGCTGTTGCAGACGCTCGTCCGAAGAGGCCATGGCTTCCGTCTGCAGGGCGGGCTCGGGTGAAAGAGGCAGTCTGAAGAAATCGTCCTTGTCGATTGTGTAGTCCATGGCGCAGGAAAGAGGCATGTTGTGAGTCTGGATCCTTGTTCTGTTGGGCCCCTCGGCCGGTACGAGTTGAGGCGGCGTGACACCTAGTTTTCAGGAGAAAAGAAAGTGATAGCCTTCTTACTGGCCACCACTTGAGGATGGTATGGACCCGAGCTCTAGAATCGAGCAATGCCTTGCCCTACCCTTCGATTGGTCCTCGCTTGTTCTGGACCCGGGTGATGATGCTCAAACAGAGAAATACGAGGGACGATGCAGAGCTTGGAGAAAAAAAGAGAGACGCCCCGGAAAGGAACAACTTCAGACAGAAGAAAAGCAGAGAAGAGCTTCACAGGGTCAATATAGGGTGATTTAAGGGGGAAAGAGGACCACTTGCAAATATCCATAGCAACAATAGATATGCAAGCCTGGTGTCGCGGTAAAGACAGCCAGAAGGCCTGTCCCCCAATCTCCGGGCGGGTACTATGTAGGCATGGCAACGGTTGGAATGTTCCTTTTGACTCTGCGTTCTCTTGCCCTTCGATTACTGGCAAGCATATTGTGGAGAACCCTGCGAGTATCACCAGGACCTCGAGGACGCAAGACTGCCATCCGCGCCTTCTAACCACTAGGTCCATATTTGAGCAGCCGCAGGCTTGCGTACTTCTTTCTCAGCTAGGCCATGGGGTTTGGATGAGACTCAAGCTGCCCAGGCGACAAAGAGAGGCCAAGGCCTTCCCGCCCAAGGGTGCGGGGCATGGCATCAAGGTCTTTGTGGATTGTCGATGGCCTTTGAGACCATTCTCCAGACCCAGGCTACATGGAACCAGCTGCAGGATGCGAAGCCCTGTTGGTACTATGTACATAATACTACAGACCGTATTTTGTAAGGGTCAGCGCGGAGAGTTGCGCCAACGGGGGCTAGCGGTACTTGTGTTTGAAAGGACCAACTGTAGGAAGGCTGAGGAATGGATCAAGGAGCTACCTAGGTACTTCAACGAGGTATCAGTTCAGAGAGCCTTAGGTTACCAAGGGGAGCACTGAAACATTACCAATAAAAGCGGCACGATACTGGGTGGAGTCGACCAGCATATAGAGACTAGGCATGGTTGAAGCTTCTGTTTTCCGCTCTGCTTCACTGTTGTTTCGATTGCTCTTGAGTGATGACACGCTCAGCAACGACGACAAGGAAAGTAGCATGTCGTGGATAGGGACTGTGATCATCATCTGGTGGCCTCAAATGATGGCGCGTTGTATCGACAGGTATTCAATTTCAAGTTAGTCGACAATAGCAAAAATCTTGTCCCCAGCAGCCAATGGTCAGCCACCTTGCATCAACATGCAAGATTCTTCTGTTAGTCTTCGACCCCGAATAAAGTGGCCAGGAAACAAAGCAAAAGGCCTTGTCCGCAACAAAGGCATGGTCGTAAAATGCAGGACAATGCCGCCCAAAGTCCCTTGCTATGTGCGCCAAGCATGAAAACCCCATGTTACCATATTCCGACCCAAGAGCCGAACCATATCAAAGATGGTTCAAAAAGCCCTCCCAATATCAAATGCAAGTGCTGTGTCCTCCTCCACCGGCGGATCGAGGACGTATGCCTGAGCCAAGGAGTCTGAATACAAAGATGAGGGGCTTTGACGAGCTTCAATACTGCTGGCGACTCAGGCCCAGCGCAAATTATGAGAGGGCGGCAAGACCGTCTCGACAACATTCGCATGTGATCCAAAAATAACAAAAAGCGGGGTATACATATCCGTGACTCCATGCGCTGTGCCGCGATATACCCAGGCAAAGTCAAACGCAGAGACTAAAACAAAAAAAGAGAGAAGAATAATTATGTGGACGTCGACTTGGCTGCAGCAGCAGAGATGGCCGAGTTGCTCTGTTTGTCACGTAGCTTGGTGCGCTTGCGCATTCTCGGCCTACTTCTCACCAAGTTTTGACAGCGCGCAGCAGCTTCAGCGGACGAGCGGTAGCGTGGAAGGCGGTCACTTAGTGCAATGAGTCCTTCTGTAGCATGATGGGTCACTAAAGGCCTCCCAGTCGACGACTCCGCCTCTTCCACTTTGAAGTCCAGCTCCTCGTCGACAGTCAAAGTAGGCGAATCGATTTGCATCCTTCCAAAATCGTGTAGGACAGATATAGGCGGCCTTGACATTGGAAGCGGGCGAAATTCGACCGGCTGGCCAGGCTCAAACGATGCGTTGTCGGCATGGCTTTGCACTCTTCGCAAGCCTTGGGTGTTGCTAGTGATGGCGCTTGGGAATCTCGACGAAGCCTGTCGTCGTAGGCGCCTGTTATGGTTTGCTATGGCAGTTCGCAGAATAAGCGACTCTTCATCTCCGATAGGCTTGGCTGCTATTTCGGTGTCGGCCACTGACAGGGAGGGGCCAGCAGATGATGCGGCCCTGTAAGGCGGTGGAGACGCCTCCTTGTATGCAGGGCCAGTGTCCGTTGTCGAGGCACTTGGTTGTCCCCAAGACTGTGTCGAAGGCACGGCCACGGTCACAGCCACAGTTGACGCGCTAGAGCTATGCAGACCGGCGCCATCAGGCCTGGACCGTAAGTGCTGTTTGCTGAGGGCAAAAGCGATGGCATCGACGTTGGCGGAACCATGAGGGGGTGACGTCATTGTTGGTTGATTTGGCCAGTCCATTGCGGCTGTATGTGTCCCATCAAGGAGTTGTTTTTGTTGTTGCAAAGGCCATGATGAGACGGGTGCCGTGGACACGTTTACTGCTGGGAACCTGTTGGGTTCTACCTGGATGCCTTCGTCCTCTTCTAACAGCGCATCTCCTCCAGGATGGGCATCCATGAACCGGTCCCAGTCAGACATGTCGGCCCGCTTGACCAACGAGTGAGCGAGCTCACTTCCGACATGCAGAGAGCTGCCACCACAGCCTGCCCAAGCTGGGAAGAACACTCAAGTGGATGGCAACCAGGGCAGACGGCAAGAGAGCCAAGTGGTGAGGCAAAACTGGCAGCCAATGGCGTGGCTCGCGCGCCTTCAATTCCTGCCTAGGCTCTGGGGCTAGTAGAGCCGCGCTTGTCGCAGGAGATGACGCCGACGATGTCACCGAGAGTAACGGAGAGCTTCTTCAATGGACGACGCTGTTGCAAGCCTGCGTCGGTGGGTCGTGCTGAAGATGAGACGGCAGAAACTCAGGAACGGGATGGGTAGCGCGCCACGGGAAACGAGGGATGGCTGCGTTGGCTGCGGGCGCGCCAGTCAAGATCAATCCAAGCCAAGGATGGTGAGCAGATCGAGTGCTGATGGTGGGCGGGCGGTTGTGTGCTAACCGTTGATGAAGCACGTGGTAGTTGCAGGCGACAATCTGCAAGATTGCATCGTCGTCTTTCGGGGGACGAGTTGCAATCAGCCGCTCAGCTCTGCCTTGAGAGGCCTGGCAGGCAGCCAGGCAATTAGGCGATTAAGCGAGACCGCTTAGTCAGACAGACCAGACAGGTGGACAGGAATCTGCCTGTGACAGGGAGAGCGGAGACTTTCTCCCCGACAGGGTTCGGCGTGGTCTCCCAATCCTAGCTCGTCTGCTTACCTAAGTGGGCGTTCTCCCTACGTCTGCTGGCGGAGCCGAGGTTACCGGGGTTCCTTTGCTACCAACCATTTGAAAGGGGCGGCCTAGAGGCTCAGGGGCTCCAGAAAAAGTGTCACTTCCATCCTGACCTGGAAGATCTGGCTGCCCGGCTTAGCAGGGCGGTCCTAGTTCGCGGCAGACCGTGCGAAGCGATTGACTGCAAAGCTTATTTCCAGCTCTTGGCCCCATCAATACCTGCTCAGAGACCGTTGTAGCATCGATTACTGCGGGCGAGTATCTCGCACGGTGCGGCCAGCAATCTATTGATGAGCAAAACTGCATTCCAGTCGATGTTGTGCCGTTCTGGGGCGCTGCTGGCTGCCACTCTGCCTTCGCAGTGAGACAGCTAGACAAAGAGCAGCCGCGCATGTTTCCTCCTTTTCCACACCTACGGAACTGGGGACCGCTCCCTCGCTCTCCTCCGACCGACGAGGCTAATCATGATGCAACACCTGATGGTGGCTTCCTCCTGCACAAGCACCACTGGCTTGTGCAACGCATCAAGCTCCATCTCGCATGTGATGTGCCTGAGCTGAACCAGATAACCTTCTCGGTAGTTCGTCTTGGCGATGCAGGTACGTTATGCGAAGTTTGTGCAACCAGGCCTCGTGTTTGGCCAAGACCTGCAAATGTTGGTGAGTGCCAAGTGCCACTTCTAGACACACGCCCGTCCCGCCAAAGGAACTTTTTCCCAGTACTATGCTAGCTGTACTTACTATATGATGCCCAGGCAGCTAGGTAAAGTCTCTAGTATTATCACAAACCTTGGTGCTGGAAAATGCTGATCAACGAGCCGCCACACCTGAGGAAAATCGTGCCACACTTTTTGTCTGGGGCGCAACGGCTGTTGCTACTATGTTCCGTCTTCTGGACCAGGGCCTGGCCTGGCCTCATGTCGCTGGCCTTTCTTTTCCTTTTTCCCCCTAGGGCCCTGGTGCTTAGTTTGCTATGTCTTGGAGGCACCGAAAATAACCCCGTATCTGCTTAACGTATATGCTAGCTTCCTCTATCCCCGTTACAGCCTGGCCTAGCTTTCTAATTCCTTTCGCAGGTTTAGCCAGTCTACTGTATGCTGATATAAGCAGTGTAGATTCTCGTTTAATCCCAGCATTTCTCTGGCTTGTCGTTGCAGGAAGACGGCAGTCCAGGCAATGCCTGGCGCCTTGCCGCTCACTGAGTAGAGTTGTGTGTGTGAGTCATTGCAGGCATCCTCTATCCAATCCAAACTCATCGCATCCCAATTCGCATCCCAAGGAATGCCACGGCTTGACGGCCCCCAAGCAAAATGTTAAATCTCGAAAGCTCTAGGAAGGCCCCCCACCCGCCTTGCGTTTCGCCATTGGGCGCCCCACGGGGAAAGGCCCTGCAGCGGCGGTTGGAGGTTGCGCAAGGCTAACCAGAAGCGGCTCCCGAAATCTCGCAAAAAAACAAAAGAGATGCAAGAGGACATAGTCTTGCTGGTATCGGGTCACTAGGTATCTTCTTTCCCCGCTTTCCACTACAAATTCCATGTTCAATAGGGCAAGTAATTTGCTCCTTTGTGCCATCCGAGTGTCTTGCTACAACACCAGGCCGTTGAATTTGTGTGTGTAGCTGTACCAACGAGCATCATATCCCTCTCTACTCGGGTACGAACGATCCAGATGCCTCACTAAACTTCCAAAGGGCACCGGTTTTGTCAATGGGCTGATGCTATATGCATAGTATACTTATGGAGCTGTCACACTAGCGGGTCGTTGCCCTTCTCCAGGCAGGCGATCAAAGGCCTTAACTAGTTCTTGAAATCTCCCGAGAGCTACAGCCGAGTGGAGTCATAACGAAGAACCGACATCCCAGATTCTGCATCCCGGAGACTTCGTGATTGAAAGCTGCGCCTGGTTGCACTTCATCAACGCAATGTTGGGCCCAGAGGTCAGCCGCGAACGAGAATAGTGACGCTATGAGGCGCAGTATTTGGGGAGTCTTCCAACGCTCCTACATCTTTGAGGGACCACGATGCCCCTTGTAAGCTTGGGGGGCCATGGTTCTTTTGTCAGATGGGGCCAAGCACGTTGAACAGTCCGCAGAAGAGAAGAATCATAGTTGCATGGTGCCATGTTTTCACGTCCTACGTAATCTTGATAAGTCGGTTATGTGAAGACTTATGATGGGGGGAAATGGCTACCACACCTCGAGGCGACATTTCTAACGCAATGGGGTCAAAGCGGTGTCTCAGTTGCCCGAAAAGAAACCCCAGAGTTTGTCTTTCGCATCTTTGCTCCTTGGCACAGCATTGGAGAAGTGTGCTGAGCAAAGAGGCGAGACAAATGATGCAGAACTTGGGTCTTCTGTCAACTTATTCCCGTATGCACGGGTTTCCTTTCGCGTCATTTCTTCGCGGGTGGGCGTGCCGTGGTCGCAACGGGGCGACCATCATGTCCCCTTCTGGGCCGATAGTAGAGAGTATTCTCCACCAGGGACGCAATGATTTGCTCATGAAAGATACGTCTGAATGTGTTCATGGCAGTTGGCAAGCCTGGGACTATATGTACCTTGTAGACTTTTCACTCATATGTCTCGCTTACCAACGAGCAAGTGGCGATCGATCGTCTTGCCCACATCAAGTGGCTCACGAAGAAAGAGAAAAGCGATTCCAGCGTGGCGCTTGTAAGTTTCGGATGGCAGCTCGACAAGCCAATTCGCGTCAACCTGAGGTAAACATGAGCCCATTTTGAATCGTGGCACATCATGGCCACAATGAGTCGGCAACTCTCGAGTCTTGTCCAGACTCTGACATTGCGTGTCGACTTGTTGTTACCTTCGTCCGTTGGACAGTTGGTCGCAGTGGTAGTCTAGCAGTAAGCCAACTGGATCTTCAACAGCAGTGGAAAAGTACGGGGGAAAAGAAGGTGAAACACCAAGCTCTCCGCTGGAGATACAACATACTGACCTCGAACATGCCCATGCTTGGCGAGCCTCGCGCGTGTGGCGGGTTTGGGGCGTTTATCTGCCGTGCTCTCCACCCACTGTCCCACGTCTCGCTTTCCTTTCAGCGCCCAAGCGCCTTTGTTCACTGTCTGGTTAGAGAAACTCACCCACCCTGCCACTCCACAGACAAAAGACCAAAAAGCAAGCAGAGTCGGCGGCAAATCTTATCGGGAAGCCGACGAGCTGCGGGAATCCACTCTGGTTGTCTTCTGTTCGGCGACCACTCCCTCCCATAGTTTTTTCATCTCCCCATTTCACAACGGTCGGAACGCCACAAAAAGGCTTGGCAAGCGCTTTGGTGCGCATTTTTCTTTCAGCCGCACACCGCAGGTTGCGCTATTCGGATAAGATGGCACATGTGTAGCCGGCTATCGCGGCACGGGGCTACTGGGAGGACAAGGACCTGTGCTTTCAATCAGCAACAGGATTGGATAATGGCGGAGTGTAACGTAGATCTCCTCAACGTGGGGGTCTCTGATCGTTTCAGCCTTCTTTCGTCGCAAGTGCGGCAGCAGCTGACTCGTGGTGTGAGTGACGGGTACGTGTGGCGATGAAGCAGCCGCTCGATCACCTCTTTTTTTTTTGCCTGTGGCTTCTCGAGACATGTCCCTTTGTTGTGGCGTGGAGAGGGTAGAGCCCGGGCAGAGCCGTTACTTACCAGAGGACATAGTAGGGTTGAGGCTTCGAGTCATTCAGTGATTCCTGGGCTGATGGTTTGCAGATGTACCCTGCCAGCCTACAAAGAGAGGAAGGAAGGCTACGAGGTCCCGTTGGCCAGCTGCATGTCTGTTCTGTGGGACCATCTGCAAGGCTGTTAGTTGCCCATTTGGGATTGTGATGTGGGTCTTGAAAGGTTGGTACGCAGCACTATGTACACCGTATATTCGTAGGGCTGTCGTGCTGCTCGTACAACACTCAGCCCCATCTGTCCGGAGGAACTCTGCTTGCAAATGACTGTGAAGACATGGTAGTGTCAGCTGGTCAAGATTCGCGCTTCTTTTTATGTTTTTTATTCGAGTTTCCAATATGTAGATAGCGTTGGACCAACAACGTCTCACTCATATAACTGTGCTTTCGGCTCGTTGTTTGCACAAGCAGAACGGATGAAACGTCGTTCATCACACAGCCTGGACCAGAAATATAACTGGTAGTTAGAAAGGCGTGGCAAATGAAATGAAATCATAATACAATTAAAAAGACGAATCCTGGCTTGGTATCAAAATGAAATCAGCCTTATGATACATTCCAGTGTTCACTGGGTACTGCACGAGGCACGTCAAGTGCGGGTATGTTGTAAAGTTCCATTCCAGTACAAGCTGTTTCTCTCAAACAAACATAGTATGCAATTAGTTGCAGATCCATGGACTCCCCCCAGTGAGACTATTTGCAATTTCTACATAGTCTTGCGTATCTGACATCCTGGTTCTCTGGGCTGTCGAGGCCTGCCTCGAATCCTTAGCAGGGTCAACAATCTGCGACCATATCCTCAACCGTAGCTATTTGAGACCATAACCATGGCTTGAGCTTTAGAAGATGGTATATAATAATCGTACCGAGTTATAGACCATGTGCAAGCGATTTGGCGAAAGTATTGCAGAGTGTTTACAATAAGCCACCACACTGTAATGCGAGCTGTAACGGGTGAACAGGAACTCATGAGGACGGGGCAGCCACATTTGGTCGACGAGTGAATTGAGACCAGACACTTGCCACAAACTATACCATATTAATCTCGGCGTTCTTTCAAGATTCACATATTTAGATTGGTGGAATGTGACCGAAACTTCTTTCCTACTGCTGTCGAGGTGAGCATTCGCCGATTTTGCAGATCATAAGTCCAGCAAGGTCGACTTCCCAAATCCACACATTTCATCCATCGCATTCTTGTTTTCCACAAAAAGGTGAGAATGGCAGTAACGGCAATACCTCACCTTGAACCACCACAAAGCTGGTGAATGTGACCAAAGGATGTTGTATATCTTGTACGCGGTGCGGGGCCATACCAGGCTGAACAAAAACGCCAGACGCACCAAGACCTGATTTGAGTAATTCAATGGATTATTATTGGTCATAGTATCCACAGAGTGAGAATGTACGCAGGATCTGAAGCCTCCAGGTTGTAAAGTGAACCTTGCTTGGCCCAGCATCTTATCTGGTGTCAGGGAGGTATTACGTTCTAAAGGTCCGCTAACCAGTACCATAGACCACAAAAGGTCTCAAGGGATTGGAAAAGGACATTGAATATTCTCAGAACTCTTCTATGCATGGCGAAGGTTTTCAAGCTCTACATCATCAAGGGAGCCCCTCGCTTGCCCACCAGCCCTGCTCATTTAACCTTATTATATGCGACAGATTGCAACTGCTTGACCTCCTGGATTATATTATGAGCCACCAACCCATGTAGATATGCAATTCAAGCCCAGAGCAAGCTGACCTCTTGTTCTATTAGAACCGGCCGTGACCTCATGTAGATTCCAACGGTTGCTGATAAGAGCAACTCGGCAGGTCTGTGATATTCCCGCACCATCAGATGTTGACATCTGTAACGAAATAGAAACTACACATTAAAAAACTCAGCAAACATGTGGTCCATATAGAAGAGAAAGATACGACTGGACCTTATTAGGAGTCTTTCTTTTTTGTTGTGCGTGCTTCAAACGGGCAAGAGGTTGCCGGGGAGGAGGCTGCTTACTAATAAACCCAGTGCCTTCGGCTGCAGGTGCTGGGTGGACTTTAGGGCCGGCCCGCAGAGGGCCCCTCTGGAGCCCATCCACAGAAGAGGGCCCTGCAAAAGCCTTGATTCACAGTACGTTGGCCCCTGCAGAGCAGGCACTCCAGTGCTGTCTGTGAGATCCTGTTAGCGTGATGGCAGCTCCACGTTTTGGCGGGGTACGTATCTTATCGTCAACGATTTTTGATAGGTATGGCTTCGTCGCGTCTTCTTGGGCCCGACAAGACCGCAATCCACATTTACACACCCACCCCCGGCCTTGCAACTTCTGCCGTCGCTCTGATGCCACGCCTAGCTCGCCATGGCTTCGTCGGCAAGCTGGTTCACCCTACGGCGCATTGAGCTGATTCATGCGCGCTCGCTGCTCCTCCGCGTCTGGCCACCTCCGATCACGCTGTCGGAGCGTCGAGCCGTGCTGCAGGCTGTCCAACGCTATGGCGACATTGAAGTCTTTAAGAGACTGCCGGTAAGCTCGAGCCTGGCTCTTCGTCTCAAGTTCTGCGGGAAGGAAGGCAGTGATTGACCGTAATTGGTAAACCATACAGGAAGCAAACACCTTCGTCTGTGCCCCTTCCACGATTCAAGTCGCCAACGACCTCATCGAGCGGAGCCCTCTGGTCTTTAAACACATCTCGAATCCTCTTCACTCGGTCCTAGAACAACCCACCGATGACTCGAAGCCCTTTGATATAGCCGCGCCACTCGAGGTCCACATGGTGGATCAGAATGCTCAAGACGATGAGCGCCGTCCTCCCCAAGCCTTTGGCTCAGACCCCATCCGGACCTTCAAGGTGCACATCAACCCCGGCCAAGACTACTATCCACACAAGCGAGTGGTCGAGCGGAACCCTCTCCACGGTCCTTGGCCCGAGACGTCCAAAGAGGACCAGGACTTTGTCTATTTTGCCTTGTCAGAAGCGATTCCTGCACACATGGCCAAGGAGGGGTTGTGCGACTGGACGACAGGCGGGCAGCTGAATGAAGATGTGAAGCATATGCGATACCTGGATCCAGCCTCGCAGGAGTGGCATATCCAGCAACGCAAGCTGCGCAAACAAAGAAATCGTGCTGTACTCATGGGCTCCGGCGAGGACGAGCTTGTGTTCTGGTCGACTGCAGACCCGCAAGAGAGGCAACGAGAAGCCGAACAGGCGCGACTGCAAGAAGCCCTCACTCGGCCCAATCACCTGGGATATCGAAAGCCAAAAAGTGCTGTTGCGCACAAAGCACCGGGTGTCGAGCTACACGATACCGAGAGCATGGGGCAGATGGAGAGCAAGAATTGCGACCCGGAGCTAGCCATGGGCGCGAGCAACTTTGCCCGTGGATTGCAACGCCAACAGCGAAGTCCTGACAAGGCTCGCCATCCCTCACCCAGGCGAGCTGCGCCGGATAGCGGTGCTCTGCGTCTGCATTACTGGGCACGGGATGTTATTCCATCTACAGGAACGGTCATGAGGTCGATTTTACACAAGGACGTTGACGACAAGCCTTATCAGGTGGAAGATTTCAGGAGAATGGCCAAAGAGAATTTACAGCCCTATGCGGAAAGGTCACTTCTGCGTGGTCAACCTAACAACATGGCTCCGGAGCCATCAGGCTCTTAGCCGCCGTGTCCGTATCCGCTGCTGAATCTTGGACGGATACAGGGTCGCAAGGGGGACTCAATGCTGCAACTACGTGATTAGCGCGTGGGAACCACATTGCAAACCTGCTGCCATCAAGTTTGGGCCAAGGAGGTCTGAAGGGATGATGACTAGACATCAAGCTAACAAGCTCAGCAGACGTGCTCTCAAGCACACAGCAGCGTCTCAGACGGGGGTCTCAACCAAGACCATTCGTGCAAGAACACTGGGCATCAGTCTGACGCGACAGCCGGCAGGCAGCAGGCCAGTCAGATTGTTTCGAGACCGTTCTACTCTGCGGAACCACAATTGTTGCAGCCACGGGGTCTCAATATTTTCCGAGGGCAGATTCGAGAAAGCCCTGTGGAGCACTGGCTCAAAAACACCATGGGCGAATGCACGCACTGACGAGCGCCAGAAAAGCACCGTTACGCTGCTGCCACTTCTTTGCTGCCATTGTCCCCGCACCGGCGCTGTCCATGGTAGCCGGTGCGGCTCAAAACGGTGCATGATTGCCAGTTGGTGTGCAGTGGTTGTGCCATCATGGTTCAATAATCTGCAAATCAAGGCACATTCGCTTGGTGGTGCGCGCCGAACCAACCAGAATTGGACCCCTGGAAAGTCAGTGCCGAAGCATTACGTCATGCAGCACAACGCCATTCGCCCGGGGCCCAAAACAGGACCTGGGACGAGGGCCATTGGGCAGTGAAGGGGACCGCTTAGCGGTACAACGTCACTACCAGGCCCCAAGCCAAGTCCAAGCCTCCTTGAAAGCGCAATTTGGATGCGTGCAACCTTTACTACTACTATGTATCCAAGACTGATGGCTTGGGCTGGGGCTGGGGCTGGGGCTGGGGCTGGCCTGACTTGACCTGACCCTGACTTGGGCTTGACTTTGTGCCTGGGGGAAAATGGGTTGGCAGGCCATGATATCAGGGCCTTATGACGTCGAGGCTGCCATGACCCTGACTACGGACGGGCCGCCCTGACCCTTGACGCGGATGATCACCAGCCTTGTCGTTGATGTATATCAGGCGCACGCTTCCCACGTTTCTTGTGGAATGCTCCCCTGAATTTTGTTGTATTTCATAATTGCATCAGATAATCTACTCGTCGACTATTCCACCAACGCCAACTCCACTAGCCCGCAGGCACATCGCTTCCTTGGACCCCTCCGCTCCATTCGTGTCTCGACCCGCAACAGCATCCACCCACAATGGCGGCCACTGGCTTTTTCCACCACATTGGAACATTCTTCCTCTTGGCGGCGACGGTGCTGCTCATCATCACGACCATCTCAGCACCAGTGGTCAACGATCTGGGCCTGCTCAAGGTCAAGCTCAGCAATGCCACAAGCACACACCATTCGGAAGTATCGTTTGGCACCTTTGGCTACTGTGTGCTCAACACAGCGTGAGTGCTATACTGGTCTTGCTTCTCTTGGTCGGTCTGAGTGGATGAACAGTTGTGCTAACAAACGCAACAAAGAAATGGCAACGATGCCTGCACCCACTCCCACGTGGGCTACAACCCAGCCAACGTCATGTCCAACATTGAGAACACCTCCTTTTCCGACGGCACGGCCGAGAGCCTCAAGATCCTGACCCGTGTCATGATCCTGCACCCCATCGCGACCGGCATTTCTTTCATTGCCTTCTTGTTCGCTTTGGGCGCTGGCTTTGTCGGCTCCTTCCTCGCAGCCATTGTTGCCGTGCTCGCGTTCCTGGTGACCATTGTGGCCATGATCATCGACTTTGTCCTTTTCGGCGTCATCAAGCACCACATCAACGACCGCAGCGATGACAACTCGGGCTCGCACGCCCGCTTCAGCGTTGCCATCTGGACCATCCTCGCCGCAGCCATCTGCCTGTTGATTGGTGCCGTCATTGTCTTCTTTACCTGCTGCTCTGCGCGTCTTCACAAGAAGCGGGCCCGCAACAGCACCGCTGTCAAGAACGACTACGGCACTCCGGCCACCACCCGCCGTCGCCGGTGGTTCTAAGCGGTGGTGATGGATGTCAGCAAACCGACCGCGTGAGGAAATCAGTTTCTTTCCGTGGACCCCTCTGCTGCTCAGCAGCGATGGTGAATTCTGTGATTGTTTTCTTTTGTTATTATTGGATGAGGAGAGGATGGGTCTGTTGCAAGCGCTGGGGAATTCACATCTCTATAAAAAGACGGGCGTTTTGTGGGTGAGGGATTGCACGAACCCAAGTAATGATATATACCGAGATACCACCTACACATTGTACTATCTGTACTTTTACTTACACGACAAGACGACCCCAGCTGTTTCTGGATTTCAATCCATTACGGCTGGATAATTCAAACACTCTTCGCATACGCTTGATTCTCTGCCTACTGTCCGACCTGTTGTTACTGGATGCTGAGAATTTGAACTGCAGGTTCAACTGGCATCTTTGTCTACATGAATCGAACAAGATGCCGGCAGATGGGCACTATTGTAACGACATTCAGGTTTCAGACGATGCGTTTCGTTCGCACCATGAATGCGTAAGCCTCGGGCTGCGCTCAAGTCTACTTTCCATAAGCGGATTCTCACGTGTGATGGTTTTGTTCTGTTTTTTTTTTTTTTTTTTCTAATTCAGTTCGACGTGCTCCCGGTTTACTATGCAGGTGCTCACTGCTCGTGGTGGGCGGGGGCGGCCGGTGGCTCCACGTCACACGCCCCCTTGTCCGGCAAGCGGAAACGCTCGATAGTAGGAAAACCTCGTCCAGCCCAACACATTGTTGTCCTTGGTTCCTGTGTCCTTCACGCGTCTTGCCATTGCTCTTTCGCTGCCCCTTTGACAATATTTCTGAGCATATCGACTGTCGTCGACTGTCGCTGCAATATAATTTGAATGAGGTCCATGGCTCTCGCCGTCAGCTGACGCATCCTCGTTGAGTCACTTCAACTTTGACCTCGCCGAGCCTGGCGACGACTTTACGCCGCGCTTGAACATCCTGTATCTCGAATCAGCACGCATATCAAACACCCAAGATGGGTCTCCGCGACCTGCGCCGTCTAGCACGGTACAACCTCGCCACCCTTCTCTCCTCCCCGCTCTCGGAAATCTCAGGCTCCCTGGGCGACCTCGGCACGCTCCTCCCGCTGATGCTCACCCTCGCCCTCCAGCACTCCGTCTCCCTGCCGAGCACGCTCTTCTTCTCCGGCCTGTTCAACATCCTCACCGGCCTCGTCTTTGGCATCCCGCTCCCCGTGCAGCCCATGAAAGCCATCGCCGCCGCCGCCATCGCCTCGCACGCCTCGCAGCAGGTGACCGTGGCGGCTGGTGCGCTGGTGGGCGGCGTGGTGGGCGTGCTGAGCGTCACGGGCTTGCTGGGCTGGCTGGCGAGACGCGTCATCCCCGTGCCTGTCGTCAAGGGGATCCAGTTCGGCGCGGGCTTGCAGCTTGTGGTGGCGGGCGGCGGCAAGATGTTGTTGGGGTTGGAGTGGGTGGATCGCGGTGGCAAGTGGTGGGATAACCGGCTGTGGGCGCTGGCGGCGTTTGTGGGCTTGTTGTGTACGCCTGGGACGACGAGCAGAGGAGGAGGTGGTGGTGGCAAGGGAATCAAGGGGAAAAGAGAAAGAGGGAGGACGCGGGCGACGAGGACCATCTTGTTTCCATATGCGCTGGTTGTGTTCGCGCTGGGCTTGCTGCTTGCTGGGCTGAGCACGTTCACCACCCTCCCAGGGAGGAATGCCAACCAGGCTGTGCATACCTGGGGCCAGACGGCAGCAGCAGCAGCAGCAGCAGCAGCACAGGATGCGTTTGTGGTCATGGGCCGTGAGCAAGACGGCTCTCGTCCCCACGTGGGCACCAACGCCTCGGATGGAGGAAGCAACGGGCTCTTCCAGCTCTGGCGTCCGCGCTTTGCCGTCCCTGCGTTTGGGGACGGTTCGGCGTGGGCGATGGCTGTTGGTCAGTTGCCGCTTACGACGCTTAACAGCGTTATTGCGGCTGCGGCGCTTGCGAGTGAGTTGATGGCTGCGAGCGAGTTCCCTTCTGGAGCTGCTGGTGGTGGTGATGGTGCCTCTTCTTCTAGCTCTACCACAGGCACAGCCACGGCGGATTCTGGTAGAGGCACCAACACCGGCACCGACACGGGCATCCGCACACCCTCCGTCACGGAACTTGGTCTCAGTGTCGCGCTCATGAACCTGGTCGGGTGTTGGTTTGGGGCGATGCCCGTCTGCCACGGTGCGGGCGGGCTGGCGGCGCAGTATCGGTTTGGCGCGCGGAGCGGGGCGAGTATCGTGGTTCTGGGCGCGTTGAAGCTTTTCCTGGGCTTGTTTCTAGCTGGCGGAGGAGGTAAAGGAGATGAAGGCGGAGGAGGAGGAGGAGGAGAAGGAACGACATTGTTGGGATTCTTGGACAGGTTTCCCAAGGCGTTTCTGGGTATCATGGTTATTGCGGCGGGGCTGGAACTTGCGAAGGTGGGGCAGAGTTTGAATCATGGGGCGGCGGATTTGTGGGAGGGGAGTGTTGGTGGTGGTGCTCGTACTGGTGCAGTGGAGCAGGAGGAGGAGGAGGAGGAGGGAGAGGAAGAGGGGGAAAGAGTTGGGCTCAAGCAGCGGAAGCAGCGTGTTTTGTCAGAGGACGAGAGGATGGAGCGCTGGACGATCATGTTGATGACGGCGGCGGGGATCCTCGCGTTCAAGAATGATGCCGTCGGGTTCCTGGCTGGTATGGCAACGTCGGGCTCGTATGCACTGGGCAAGGCGGTCGAGCGGTGGCGTGAGCGTCGCTGTGACGGTGTTGAGGAGGATGGAGGAGAGGATGGAGAAGAAGACGTGCAGCGCGCAGAGGGCGAGCCTTTGCTGGGAAGGACTGCTTGAGTGTGGGTGATTCTAGATAGCATTATTCGGCAGGGCAATTAGCACGATACTCCCAACGCGATCCTCGTGACCTGAAGAATCATGATGGATAAAGTATGAAAAACCACAATTTGTACATTCATTGCTTCTTTACTTGAACATGGTATCTTGAATCGTCAAAGCCAACAAAAGAAACAACACCGCCGCCTTCGCACGAATTCCATCGCTAGAAACGTCCCTCCCCAATGCGTCTAGAATAAATAATACATATAGTCTACATAGAATTTCACCGGCCTTTGTCTCTCGACTGCATCAAACAACACTCCCCGGCGCAAACGGCGGCTCCTTACCAGCCTTGACCAAATCAACCCAGTTCTTGCGCGACGCTTCCCGGAAGTGCTCCCTCTTCAGTTTACCCAGCAAGAGATAGTTAATCACGGCAAACATGGCTATCGACACGAGCAAAAAGCCACCTTCAAACCCAATGGTGACGTACGAGCTCAGACTCCACCACATGCCGTGCTGGACCCTGAGGCTCACAAGACACGCAATCAAGCCAGCCGTGGAGTTCAGAATCAGCGGCAGGTAGATGCGGTTCAGCAACCAGATGTAGTTGTGGCGCCAGCACAGCGCGAGGTAGAGCACGCCGAGTGCGCCCAGGCCGAAAAGACCGAAACACGCGCCCAGCAGCGCCTTGGAGGGCACGTCGTGGTAGAAATTGACCAATGGTTCGGGCTGTGCTGAGCCAGAGCCAGAGCTGGAGCTGGAACCACTGCTGTCGTCGCCCCATGCTGCAGCGGGCGGACTGCAAAAGTTGGCGGGGGCCAAGACAAACGCTACGAGCATCATCCACGAAAACACATTCGAGAGGATGTTGTGGGAGCGTGGAATCCGCTCTACGCTCAGGACCATGTTGATATAGCGGGTGGAGAAGCTGCCGTTGCGCTGGTGGGTGGGATAGAAGGGGGTGGGAGGAGGCCGTTGTGGCGATCTTGGCGGCGGTGGGGGTGCAGCGGTCCGCGGCGAAACTGGCTGCGACACGACGCGCTCGGCCGCCGGAGGGCTGGCCATGGACCGGTCTTTGGGCGGCGGAGCCGGGCTCTCGGCACGCTCCTCGCTGAGGGTTGTCGTGCTGCTTCCAGCGCTATCGCGGTTGCTGCATCGGGAGCTAGGGGGCCGGGCAACTGCAACTGGAATAGGAGCTTCACGTGGCTGGGTGTAGGTGGCACTAAAGAATGGGTTGATGCTTTTTCTGTGGCTGTCGAGATCCAGTGGCTGGCGCGGTAATGGCCACTGCGGTGTGGGCGGCGAATGGGAGCCGGTGGACGGGCGCCAGATTGGGGCGGCTTGTGCGACCTTCTGCCGGGCAGGAAACAGCCAGCTCGATCGTGCCTCTCTGCTCCTCCTCTTGGACTTTGGTGTGGACGCTGGAAAGCCGGAAAACTGAAGCAAGGGCTGCTGCGAGGGACTGGCATCTTTTGGCGTCACGGGAATGGGAGCTTGAGAACCTGACTGTCGGTTCATGGCTGCGGTTGTGTCCGTGGTTGGGTGAGAGCGCTGAATGCGGTTGGCTGTCGATCTTGTTGATGTCTTTTGTTCGCGATTTCTCCTTTTTACGTCTTCTGGCGACAGTCTCTTTGTGTGTCTATCCAACAAGCACAAGGAACCTGCCAGGAAGAAAAGAAGGGGGAAAAAAGAGCGAAGACAAGAGAGAGCAGCGAGTCAACTCCAAAGGGCGACAGACGGCTTGCCAAAGGGATGGGATCACGCTATTATACCATGAAGCCTGCAGGAACACGAGCAGGGCGCAAAACAAGGTGATAAGATGGGAGCAAGGGTGAAGACGATCCTCTGGGTGACGCTGAGGTAAGAATCGACCTCCCGTTGAAAGATGACGGATATCTTTAGCACGTGGCTTTGGGCGAGATGTCGATCTAGCGGAATGAGCAGATCCTTCGACACAGTAATTCACGTTGAGAAACCCAGTGGTGGGTGAGCGTGGCGTGACACAAGGAGTTGACCTTCTCTTTTACAAAAGGCAAAAGGGGGCAAGATATTTCGAGTCCATCGCCAACAAAACACAGAACAAGTCGAGTGGGGGCTGCAGTTCAAACCGGTCTCGAGCATGTTCTATTGGACAAGCCTGTCCCATTTGGTAGCATAGCATCCATCACTGGGGTCCTGGTCCTCTGAGAACATCACGAGCTGTGTTGCTGCTGGTAGCTGAATGCAATGCGAGGCATATCTGAGGCCCACTGCAAGCGGAGCAGGAAGAAGCTTGTGAGTGCTTGATGACTGGCAGAGCCTAGGACAGCCGGCGTCCAAAAGGTCAAGCAGCAGAGTACGCCGATATCCGGGTGGCCGCGCAGGCTGGCCTGCTAGGCAAGGTAGAGGTGGCATTGCGGGGTGGAGGACGACGTATAAATAGAGTACGTAGTAGTAGTGAGAGGCATGCAGGAGTGTGGCCGGCGCAATCCTTTGCGGATGGCTGGATGCCCACAGTGGGTCGCTGGCGAGGGCCGGATGAGACGAGACGGGTTAGTCAGGGACCGTGTCGGCTGGATTCTCTGAATAGAAATACATAAACAGCCCAGCCCAGCCCGAGCCCCAGGGCCAGCACTCAGGACTGCGCGCTGCCTGACCTTTGATGCCACGAGGCTGGACCGAGTGATGGTAGCTGCAGAATGCCACTGAGTTGCGTTGTCTGTGCTGTCAACGGTCACCGGTCACGACAACCGGCCAGCGTCGCTCGCGATTTGGCTCATTGGCCCCAAAACCCAGCGTGTCGGGTTCGACGTGCGAACCAGAAAGCCGCTCCACGCCGTGCATTGGCCGGGACAGGGTAATGTTGCACTGGCGATTTTTTCCTAGGGCTCAGCCTCAACGTCGTCTGGGTCACACTGTGATGTCTGGCCGGCCGCGTGTATTCTCAGCAGCCAATTGCGCACTGCTTTGTCTCATGGTGGCAGCTGTTTATAGAAGCGCTCGCGCTCGCGTTTGCGCGCCTCAAGGCGTTGACATGACGGCGGTTTACCTGTTCCTTGAGTAGTAGCTGAGTTGCCAGCTTTGCGATCAAAGCGTTGGCGACATCAATAGCAGATGGCCAAGATGAAGCTCGAAACATCAACCAGTGTCACCATGGCGGGGCATTGTGCCGCTGTAGATGGTCAATGAATGGTATAGTAGAGATGTATGAGCCAGACTGATAAATCCATCCTTGGGTAAAGTGATCTCGTTGCTTGGGCGGGTGGCTGGGTGGCTGACCGGTGCATCAAATAGAGAAATATGTTAGAGCAGGAAAAGAAATGGTGATGGCTTCAAGCTGAGATCGTCCATGCTAGATACCTCGGTACATTGCACGTACCTACTTCATAGTCCGCAGTACCTAGGTACATAGTACCATAGTAGTACACAGTAATCCGGTGGTGGTCCCCAGCATCGCCCCGCTTTTAAGACATACCACCAATCACAATTTGAGTTGGAACTTTTTGGTGGGGCAAGCGCTGGCTTGCCGCGGAAAGTTGAGAAAGTCTCCTAAATGCTACTAGCACTCTCGATATCGATAGCGACTTCATCTTTTGGGCCTGCCAAGTGCCTTTGCCTTGCCTGCCACTCCGTCCCACCGCTCTGCCCGCCTTGCCCATCTCTGCTCCTCTCGACTTTCCTCACCACCACCACCAACCTCCACCCGATTTTGGTGCACCGTTTGTCTGGACCGCGATTGTTCTGATCCACTCCGCCTCCTCGACAGACAGACGCCTTATCCACCCACCATCGTCCCATATGGCCTGCAATGCCTTCGCCCGAAGATCGAGAAGGCCCCAGCGGCCAGCCCGGTGCCAGTATGGCTGACCCTCCTCCTGTTCCTCCTCCTCCTTCCCCCGCTGCGACATCACCACCCTCGCCGCCCTCGGCCGCCCCGGCCGCCTCGGCTCCTCCCACCCAACTTTCTGCCCCAACGACGACCACTCCACAAGTCCCTTCTGAAGCGGAACCTGCGCCTGAGGCTGTTGTGGATGCACCCTCTGCCGCCGACACTGCTTCTGCGCCTGTCGATGCGCCCAAACCTGAGCCTGCCATCCCCGCTGCTACAACAGTCCAAGATACCCTCCAAGAGCCACAGGAGAAGTCTGTCGACAGTCTACCACATATTTCTACCGCTTCTCAGATCAGGAACGAGGACACTGCCGCCCCCCAGCTTGTCCCAGTAACAGCAACAGAGCCATCCGCAGCGCCGACTGCTCCAGATGAGACTGCGCCAGATGCTGCTGCTGCAGCAGCAGCAATGGCAAGCAACGCTACGCTGGCAGACCTTGGCGCAGTGGCAGCTGCAAATGGGTCCTTGTCGTGGAACGATCCCTCATTGTGGACCAAGCCAGACGGCACCAATCCTGTTGCCAACTCAGAGTACTACGACGCCCTCGCACGACCCGACGCTGTGCCATTGTATCCCGATCTCCTTGCTCCATCGACCCAGAGCTTCTTGCCCATGTCCATAACAGACATGTCTCCTATGGCAAACTATGCCTTCGCCGATGTTGGTGCGGGTGCCGTTCAGGGCTTTCCATTTCCAGCCGATCAAGAAGAAGACGACGACGACGAGGAAGAAGAATATGAGCATCCTCCTAACGTATACGGCAAGCTCGAGTTTCCCGACAGCACAACCTGGATCACCACCAAAACCATCTTGATTGGTAGAGACCAAAAGATCTTTTTACAAGCAAGAAAAGAGCGTGCCTACAGGCTCAAGGTGGAAGAGCACTTGGCCAGGGGTTTGCCTGCTCCTGACCCCCCTCGGGCGACTGGTCCCTCGTCGCGAGGCAGACATCATCCCAAATCTTTTGCCAGTGAGGAAGGAGGTGCACTGGGTCCCGAGTCTGATGGAGACGACGATCCACGCCCATTCAAGAGGCGTCGCACTGCTGCCGGAGAGCGCGCTGTGCAACAAACCCTGAAACCACCAGCGCGAGGCGGTGGCTCCAACATCATCAGCAGCCGGCAGTATCTCGACTACGCACCTGGTCCTGGCGATGTTGGCAACCTCAACAGCCAAGATGAGATTGCCGAGGTCAGGATCCACGGCGAGGGTCCCGACATGTGGGCCAGCACCAAGGGTATTTCCAGATCCCATCTCAAAATCACCTATGACCCCAAGGAGCGAGTCTGGAAGGGCATGGTGCTAGGACGCAACGGCGTCTTTTGCCGCTCCATCCATCACAAAGAGGGCGACGTCTTTACTCTTTACTCTGGCGATGAGCTGCAAATCCAGTACATCACCATGCAGTTCTATCTGACAGGGGTTGAAGACGGCAAGACTGGCGCTGAGGTCGAGTCGGCACCCGTGAGCAGGACGTATTCCGAGAACGGAAAGGAAATGAGTTTCGACTTTCAGAGCTCCCGCGGTGATGAAATGCACGATACAGACGACTCGTCTGAGCAGGGAGAGGATGAGGAGGCTGCAAATGCCGAGGCCGTTCAATCAGACGATTCCGACGATTCCGACGAGGCCATGGAAGATGCGCCTACTCCAGAAAGGGCTGCCACCGGCGAAGCCTCAAATATTGACGACGGAGATGATATCCGGGAAACGGTTGAATCTGACCCCATTGACGGTAGCCTCAAGCCCGAGTTCAGTCCTGATGAGGCCGACAGACTCGCATCACTCCCGCTTCCGCCCAAGAAGCGCGGACCGGGCAGACCCCCCAAGAATGGCATCATGTCAAAGAGAGAAGAGCGGCTGCTCAAAAAACAAGCCCAGGAAGAAGCCAAACGCAACATGCCACCGCAAGAACCAGGTGACCAGCCGCAGAAGCGCAAAGTTGGCCGGCCGAGGAAACATCCATTGCCCGAAGGGGCAGACGGGCTCGCCGAGAAGCGCAAGTACAAGCCGCGGAAGCCCAAGGGTGAAGATGGCGACGATGAGCTGGACGGTGATAAGCCTGCCAAGGAGAAGTCGATGAAGCACAAGACGCCTCCGCTCGAGCTCAGACGCGAAGACTTCACCGAGGAGCAGCTGCAGAAGCCGACCAAGAACTACCAGCTGCTGATTGACGAGATTATGACTGCTGCGCCACCCAAGGGTTACAGCCTCAAACAAGTCTACAAGCGCATCCAGGAGAGGTGGCCTTACTTTTACTTTTGCGTGGATACAAAAGGCTGGGAAAGCAGCGTGCGACACAATCTTCTCGGCAGCGAATGCTTCAAGAAAATCGAAGGCAACTGGCATCGCGTGCCAGGAGTTCCACTCGAGTCGGGCAAGAAGCGCAAGCCCAGCGATTCGATTGCCGAACCGCGACCAGCAGGCATGTACAATGGCTACAGCCACCCGTACCAGCCTCCCACGCATGGCCAGCACCACGTCCACCACCATACACCAGCCCACAATCCCGGCCTCACGCCGAACTTGCCACCACGATATCCTCCGAACGGGCAGGCCTACCAGATCCACCAAGGTCCTCCACCGAATGCTGTTCAGCCCGGCATGGCAGTCGTCAATCCACAAGGCCCTCCACGTCCCGGATATCCCCCGCAACACCAAGCGCCCGGCGCAGCGCCTCCACAACAGCCAAATGGGTACGCGGCAGCGGGCGTGCCCCCGCGACCTCAACACGCAGGAGTTGCAGCGCCTCCTTATGCCTCGGCGTACGGCAACAGGCCGCCGCCACCACCACAACAGACGCATCTGGCGCACCAAGGCCCTGCTGTCGGACCAGGCGCTGCCAACCGCCCGCCTGTCACTAGGCCTGGGCCTGGACCTCCACTGAGACCTCAACACAACGCGCCGGCGCCCCAACATATGAATGCCATGCCCAATGCGCCCAGGCCTGCTGCCCCTCCTGCCCATCCTCACCACCATCAACAACAGCTACAACAACAACCACCCCCCCCTCCTGCGCAGAACAATGTGCCTGCAGCGCCTTTGGGACCTGTTATCGAGCCTCTACTCAAGTTCTTTATCAGGGAATTCCGTGCAGAAGTCATCAAGCAGTTGCATGCCAAGGAGGGCAAGCGATCAGAGGCGGTTGCCATGTCTGTCATCAACCGGGGCTTGGGCTTGACGGACCGCAGTCTGGTGCCTGATCTTGAACCGTACGAAAAGCTTATCCTCAACGTTTTCCGTCAACACAAGCAGATTTATCCCAAGCGTCGCGCCGAGGAAGCGGCCAAAGCTGCCGCTGCCGCTGCCGCTGCCGTTAATCAGGCCAAGTCGGGCGTCAATGGGCCTGCCCAGACGAATCCTCAAGCGGGTGGTGTCGTTGGACCTGCTGCAGCCCCAGCCGCCTCCATGCATGCGCACCCGCCTCGGCCAGCAGTTGCAACTTCTGTGGGCACTGGAGGTCCTGTCACCAAATATCAAGCTGCCACTGCCACCCCAGTGTCCCTTCCACGCACTGCGGGAGGCACCAACGTGGCGGCGAGCTCGAGTCCAGCTCCGATCGGATCTCTGCCCCACAAGCCGGTCGATCAGAAACCATTGCCAACTACTCCGTTGTCAACTGCTCCAGTGGCTACTACTACTGGCACTGCTACCCCAGTTTCAGCTCCTTCACAAGTTCCTCCCGAGAACAAAGTACACTTGCCTCCAAAAGTTGCACTCGAAGCAAGTGGTAACCATGGACTTGGTGCGTCGGCGACCTCTGTTGCTTCAATTTCCACGTCGAAGCCTGCTGGCCCTGCAGCACAGTCCCAGCCAGCTGCAGCTCCTTTGACCAATAGCAACTCGACTATTTGTACAAAGGAGACTGAAAATGCTGCTGGCCCCAAATCAGTCGCTGCCAGTCCAAAGTCTAGTGCTGTTCCTCCTGATAGCAGTCTGAAACCACATGCAGCTCTTGCTGTGCCAGCTCCCTCTTCGGCTGCACATACCACTGCTACCACTGCTCTTCCAGCACCCAGCACCACGCCGACCATTGCCACAGCAGGTTCAAATACAGCTGCGTCGCCAAAGCCAGTAGCCCCATCACAAAATGCATCCGGCAGCTCTCAGCCAGCTTCATCTGCTCCCCGGCCAGCAGAGGCTATGAATCCTGCTTTGCCAGCCACAAACGCAGCCCCTGCGCCTTCAATGCCCGCCACCAAGCCCTCGACGATGCCGGCTGCATCCATGCCAAGCCCGGGACCTGTTATTGCAAAGTCTGGCCCTATATCGTCAGTGTCAAGTACAGCAACAGGAACCGGTTCAAAGCCCGCTTCTTCCACCCCTCAACTTGCAGCGTCAGCAACGAACCCAGTGTCCACGGCTCAAAATGCCGCCGTCTCTTCGTCAGCGGCAACTGGCCAGACAAGCGGCACGAACGCATCAGTGCCTCCGCGGGCGGCAAGTACTGCTGCTCCCTGGGCCGGATCTTCTTCTGCTCCAAGCATCAATACCACCGGTGCAGCAGCAGCACCAGCGGCCCCAAGGTCTTTAGCCCCAACCAGTGTCTCGTCCACAAACCCTCAGGCAGCGAGAGCAAAGTCTGCTACGCCAGGCACTCCAGCTGCTTCCGATACCGCCAAGGAGATTGAGCTGCTTGACCCAAAACTGGTGAATGTGATTCTGAGTTTCAAAAAGTCGATTCTGCCCACGCTTGCGGAGAAGCTTGACCCACTCCTGGGCGAGTCGTTGATTATGAGCGCAGTGGATCGGGTGTTGGGCTTTACGGACGACACATTTGTGCAGTCTAAATCGGAGCAACAAAAGCAACATTTTGCCGAAGCTGAGAAGGCGCTGATGAAGCACCTCGAGACACGATTCGGCGAGTATGTCCGGAACCGATCGGCTCAGCGGTAGAGCACGAGGAGCAGGAAAAGGGTCTGTTTCTAGGACAGGTACTGCGGTTGAAGCAGGAGCAGAATGGCGCTACTTGGCATTATCCTACAGGGTTTCTACAATGGTTATCGTGTGCGATCGATTCACAATATACATAGCTCGCTCTGTTTCTGAGGGGGATATGTATTCATGTTTTGGCCACTGCTGCTAAGGACTGGAACACTCGTTACGCGAAAGGCCGGCAGGACTAGGTTGTCGAGGGCCATTATGCGAAGGTCCTGTGGCCAAGTCGCCTTGGCGGGAGAAAATAAATGTATGTGACTACAGGTTGCTGCCGCCTTGTGAAGTCGGATCACGACATGATGTTCTCGTTCTGGTGAAAGGCTCAAAGAGCCTGTATTGGATGCCATTGCAATCACAATAGGGTGCGCGCATTCTAAGCTGGGCCAACAACCCAGCACCCAATGCATGGCTTAGATTGTGGGAGAATTCTCATCGATCCTGATGCCCATTTGCGACTTTGCCATTCCATAACTCTTGGCGACCATCTCGCTTCCATAAACCCTCATCTCTTTCTCATAAGCGGCCGTAACCCCCTCCTGGAAGCCACCAGCCGCAACAATCAATCTGCCCAACAGGGCCGAATCGCGCACCGCCGTATTGGCGCCCAGCCCGCCCGCCGGCGTCATGGAATGCACGGCGTCGCCAATCACCGTCACGCGGGGGTCATTCTCCCACTCTGGCACCCCGCCGCCGCCTTCCAAGCCCGCATTGGAGCACGTGATTTTCCAAAACGCCGCCTCGTGTTCGTCCATTTGGTCGATGAGGGGTCGGACGCGCGGGTGCCAGTGGGACGTGAGCCGCTTGGCGATTTGGGCGGCGGGGGACCCCACGACGGAGTCGTTGTTGTCGGGCGCGGCGATGAGGCCCTGGCGGCCGACCATGGTCCAGCCAAAGGAGAGGGCGGGGTTGTGCATGTCGCGGGAGCGGACGTTGGTGATGATGGAGAGGGCTGGATAAGGAGGAGAAGAAGATGATGATGATGAAGAAGAAGAAGGGCCACCGCCATTATCCAAAATCCGAAAGACGCCCTCGCCGAGTCCTGCAAAGGCCCCCGTGGGCGCCTGTCCGTGGATGCCCCTCGCGCCCGTGTCGTAGACTTTGAGCCGGCCCTTGGACAGCTGTTTGGCGACGAGAGAGTGGATCCCTTCGCCGCCGATGAGCATGCTTCCTTCGATGGAGGAGGAGCCGTCTGCGAAGAGGGCGCGGACGCCTGTTGTTGTTGTTGTTGTTGTTTTTGTTGTTGTGGGCTCGGCATCGGCATCGGCATCGGCAGAGTGGACGAGTTGGTAGCCTGTTACCTGGCGGTTCCATTCAATATCGTCTTCGAGACCTTGGAGGAAGAGGCGGCGCATGTCGCCGCGGGCGATGCCGATGATTTTACCGTTACGGCTGTGGAGGGTTTCGCGGATTCCATCTGCTTTGCTTGCTGGTGGGTTGGGCGTGGCGGTGGCGGTGGAGGAGGATGAGGAGGGGGAGGATGCATCACCACCACTTTGCGGCCCAGGAGAAGGCTTCTGCGGCGCGCCCTGCTCGCTCTTCATCTCCTCGCCCGTCAACGCATCAATGACCGCAAACCCGGCGCCCCCAGTCTGTCCGCAGGCGTCCCAAAAGTCCTGCCACGCGGTCGGCGGGGAGATGCCGGGACTGGTCAGCACGGACTCGATGGCGTCGAGGCCCTCGTCCGAGAGCCGCAAGCGGTAGCCCTGTCCGCGAAAGGAAACGCTTGCGTCGCGCTCAAAGATGCGGATGGGGATGTTGGCGGCGCGGAGGGCGCGGGCGAGGAGGAGGGAGGAAAGGCCGGCGCCTGAGATGAGGACTGGCTTCATGGTGGTGGTGGTGGTGGTTTGCATGGCTTTTTTTATTTATTTTTTTTTGTTCTTCTTTTTTCCCTTTATTTCTGCCTTTCTCTTGATCTAGAGGTTGTTGGGTTGTTTCTGGGTTGGGTTCTTCAATGGATGGGTGGGTGAAGTTGGTGGGTAAGTATATAATTACTAAACCGGCTAGTGGTTTTGGTTGTACAGGGTACCAAGTACTTATAGTGGCTGGATGCGGAATGCAGGCTTGCTAAGCTCCTGCGGCGCCTGAGTAATCCAAAATACACATCCAAGTAAGCGGCAGAGGTTTGCGCTGAAGCCTTTGATATCACGAGATCAAGAACTTGGTTGGTTTCGATGTATTTATTGTATCAGTATGATATCAGTCAGCATCACACTCCTTTCTGGACGAGTAAAACTCTGGAATACACACCCTATGCCGGCGCCTCAGCGCGACGCATCCCCGTCTGAAGCACGCTGTCTGCATTCAAGTCTGGCAGCTCGAAATACGTCGAGCTGCTCAAGTCGCCTCGATGCATCCGGGCACGGGCAGGCTGCTGCGGCGGCGCCATCCCCAGTCCACTTGCAGTCTTCTGAGCACGACGGTGCTGGGCGGCCCTGCTGGCCTGCCTCCTCTTCCAGCGCCATGCAAACCCCATGCCCCAGGCCAGCGCCAGAGTCCCCGCGATGCTTCCTGCCACGGCTGCAGCCAGCGTGGGCGTGCTGAACCTGGCTGCTGCTGCTGCTGCGGCGGCCCCTTGGTCACTGCCAGAAGCACCAGACGGTGCCACTCCAGCAGCAGCAGTAGCAGCAGCGGCAGACGTCGTCGAGGGTCCGCCGCCCCCATGGTCCGCCGCCCGATCGGAGCTTTGCCAGTTGATTTGGACCATCGGCGCCCAGGCTGTCATGGCGTCCACGGTGCCGACCGTGGTCCAAGACGACGAGTGGGCTGTGTCTGTGATGGTTTCGGTCAAGACCTGCGGATAGGCAGCGACTGCAGAAGCCATACTGTCCGACGCGTCGCACGAGCCCGTGGTGAGTGCCGTGGATCGGGCTGTCAAGGCGCAGGACTGACCCGAGGTTAGGGAATTGAAGCAGGTAAATCCACTAGAGGGAGCAGCGAGAAGAAAATGAATTAGAGCCAACTTCCATCGTCGTCATCGTCGTCGTTGGGAAAAAGAGGAGGAACCAGCCCAAAGACCTCTCTCTCCCCCATCTCTCTCTCTCTTCTTTCTTCCAAGGGAATATCCGAGAGAAACCAAGAAGAAAAAAAGAAAAAAGGAACGACAGCTCCCACACGAACCTTGGACAACAGCCCACCGCCGTCTCTCCCGCCACAAGAGTAAATTGCAAAGGCCACTGCGCCGGCCCGCTGGCAGTTGCCGAGCACGCCGTTGTATATCCCGCCGGGCACACCAGCCCAGGCGAATAGAAGCCCCACCCCCGAAAGGGCCAAGCAGGAGGGTCCGCGCCGGCTGTTGTTTGCGGCCAGCATTCTGTTGCATCCTTGACCCCGTTGACGATGGTGCTCACGCACGTCTGGCCCATCCATCCCGCCGCCGAGCCAGAATGAGGGTTGGCTGCGATGTAGAAACACGATGCGGGCGGGGTGAAGGTTGCGGTTAGAGGGCCCAGGATTGTGCGTGCTTGATTAACGTAAGTGCCCATCGGCACGACAGGCGTCGTTTGGCTTGTCTTTCTCTCTCTCTTCTCTCTCTCTTCTTCGATCTTTTCTTTATCAACAAAAGACCTTTACAGCCGTGGACAAAAGTGGTGGCGAGTAATGAAACGAACCGTGGGGAAAAAGAAGAAAAAGAAAACACCAAAAGGACTTTTAGGTATTGCAGGTATTTTGATTACCTGGAGGCAAGGTATTTATTCAAGCCACTGCCCACTTACGCCCTCGCATCATCCCCTTGTCTTTCTGGCGCCCCCAAAACTTGCGCGCGGTGCACCGATGGAACAGGAGGGGTGGTGCACTTACAGCCTCAGCGCCCCCGTGATGAAGGCTTCAGTGCTTCATTTCGGCCATCTGCAGCGTGGCGACCGTTCAAAGTCAGACTCATGATTGGGGCCCATACGTCTCATGGATATGGGCGTGTTGGCTAGACCATGTGATACCCATCCTGCGAGGGAAGACGAAGAAGAAAACAGCAGGAATTTGGTGGAGAATCATATCGGTATAACAAGATCAGACGGGGAGTTCGTCCACGCTTGGGTTGAACTTGTCATATAAATAGCCAAATCAAAGCCCCCAATCAAGTTCCACTTCGCACATATAACACGTCGAACCACCCATTACATTGCAGTTTGGGGTCACTGGGCTGACGGATACTTAGCACGCGGGCGGCTCAAGGTCAAATGGGGGCCAAATGGTGCTGTTGCTGCAGACCATGTTTGCCCCGTCTTCCCTTTTTTTTCTTTTCTCTCTTCTTCTCCTCTCCTATGAACCGTGGTGAAAAACTTCACGATGACGGTTATACACGCAAAGCAGAGCTCCTGAAGGGTCCCAGGCCGTGGTACTATGTGCGTGCTGTCCTGCCTCATATATGAACAGAAGCTGGTGTAGGAAGAGAAAACAGCGGCCAAGGTCAAGCACAGAGCTAATGGGACATGGAGATCGGGAAAACAGCTGCGGCGGCCGCCAGGTAGAATCTAATGGCGGTGGTGCTGTCCAATGAAATATCGCCTCTATTATAAACTCTTCTTACTATGTACAATAACAATTGATGTGGAGCAAAGTGGAGTTACGTATCGTTCTTTACACCGAAAGAGCAAAAGGCTCGAGGCCAGCCAGGCGAACCACTTATACAGCGCCGTCATCACGTCGGCTTGCGGCCAACAGCTTGGGGGCCCTGGCTCAGCAAGGCTTATTTGTGATTAGGTTCTGACGTGACATGTCTGTAGTCCGATCCGTAATGGCTAGAGTGGTAAGGCTGCGTGAGCTTATAAGCGAGTCGAGACCATCGTAGTACACAATTTAACATGAACAGGTAGATGCTCTATATTTCTTTTTCCCATTTTGGGTTATGAGCGTGTAGCTTGGCAGGCGGCTCAGTTTGCTGACCTCCACCGAGATGTTTTATTGCATTACCCTTTGGTCATGACGGGGTCATGGAATCCTGTTGGCATAAGCAGGCTGGAACACAATTACCCGCTTCTTCGACCTCGGAGCCTACTTGGTGTTGCACGTGGGCAGCATTCTCCCGTGTTGGGCAACGACCGAGTTGTGGACAGGCTTGGATGTGGGAATACCGCTTGAACATGTGAATCGCCAGCTTGAGAATGTACGAAATGCGTGTGCAAATGTAGCAGCAAGTGGGTTCTGGCGCTGCGTGTGAACAGAGTCAGTAGATTGATGAGAGCGATAACAGCCGTGCAATGCGTTCTTTGAGCCATGCAAGAGCCCAATCACACTGTATACAGCCCATGTATGGTTGGAAATACCGTCACGCATTGATCTCTCTTTTAATTTATAAATTATGCATGCTTGTGTATTTGTCAGACAAGACACCCCCGATCCAATCTTTTACCCGCAGCATCGACTATGTAGGAGTTAAAAAGACGCATCGGCGATAAGCCTCACCCGACTCCAAGCTTCCAGAAGCAGGGCGGGTATCACGGTTGCTTCCCGGCGATTACAGCGGCGGGAACCCACACGGCAAGATACTCGCTAAGCACGATACCCAAGGGATCATGCCCGGAGTTTTGGAGCAATGCTAACTCCAGAGGTCAAAGGGGGCAAGAGAGAGAAAAAAAAAAGGGGAAACATCCTAGCTGCTTTACCATGTATACGTGGGGACTGGCGAGCCATCATCCCAAGTCCACTCAACAACTCGCCGCTCCAATGCCACTCAACGTCATCGAGACGGCGGCGCAAGTTCTAATTTGAATTTTTTTCCCTCCCCCTTCCCTCTTGCTTCCCGCCCCGTGGGGCCACGGGCGCACGGCGCCATGGTTTCCAAGGTTCGGGGACTGGAGCTCTTCTGGAGTTTCGATGGAGCCTTGCTTGGACTTAAGGGGTTCCACAATGTCGTCGATCGAGGCTCCATGATGATCTGTACGGATATATAAGTCCTCCAGATCGATGTTCACCAGTCTGTCCGTCTGTTCTGAGAGATCTCTTCACTCTTTTGAGCCACGCTTCTTCCGCCTGATACCCACAGAACACGACGCTTTCCTCTCCTCATTCTCGCCTTTTACCTGCCTCCACATTCCACATTCCACAATGGCTGCTCCCATCAAGTTTGAGGGATGGCTGGGCAAGGACGCCGAGTCCATCAAGGGCAAGATGGAATGGGGCGCCTACGAGCCCAAGAAGTGGACCGAGGACGATGTCGACATTGAGATTTCCCACTGCGGTGTCTGCGGCTCCGACCTGCACACGCTCAAGAGCGGCTGGGGACCTACGCCATACCGTATGTAGATGCCCTTGGTTGCTGTTCTTGTTTTGACTTTTTGCCTTTTTGTTGTTTCTGTTGTTCTTCTTCTTGTTCTTCTTGTTCTTCTTGTTCTTCTTGTTCTTCTCGTTCTTCTTCTTCTTCTTTCTCCCTCTCTCTTTTCCTTACATCTTCTCTTTCTTGAAAAAAGGAAATCGCTAACAGAACCACGCCATCATCCCAGCCTGCGTCGTCGGCCACGAAATCATCGGCAAGGCTGTTCGCGTTGGCGCAAACGTCAAGCACGTCCAGGTCGGCGACCGTGTCGGCGTCGGCGCCCAGGCGCGCTCGTGCCTGCAGCCCGACTGCGCCGAGTGCTCCGTGCACAAGGAGCCCTACTGCGCGCGCGGGCTCGTCAACACGTACGGCAGCGTGTATCCCGGCGACGAGGGCAAGTCGTACGGCGGCTACGCCGACTACAACCGCACCAACGGGCACTTTGTGGTGCCGATCCCCGCGGGCCTGGCGAGCGAGGACGCGGCGCCCATGATGTGCGGCGGCGCCACCGTCTACTCGCCGCTCAAGATGAACGGCTGCGGGCCGGGCAAGACGGTCGGCGTCGTGGGCGTCGGCGGGCTGGGCCACTTTGCCGTGCTGTTTGCCAAGGCGCTGGGCGCGGACCGCGTCGTGGGCATCAGCCGCAAGGGCGACAAGCGCGCGGATGCGCTCGCGCTGGGCTGCGACGAGTACATTGCGACGGCCGAGGACGAGGGCTGGGAGCAGAAGCACTTCCGCACGCTCGACCTCGTCATCTGCACCGTCTCGAGCGCCAAGATGCCGCTGACGGGCTACCTGCGCCTCATCAAGACGCACGGCACCTTTATCCAGGTCGGCGCGCCCGACAGCGGCGAGATGCCGCCCATCAACGCCTTCACCCTGATTGGCAGCGGAGTCAAGGTGGGCGGCTCGGCGATTGGCAGCCCGGCCTACGAGATCCCCGAGATGCTGCAGCTGGCGGCCGACAAGAAGATCAAGCCGTGGGTGCAGACGGTGGACCTCAAGGACGCCAACCAGGTCGTGCAGGACATGGAGGCTGGCAAGGCCCGGTACCGCTATGTCCTGGTGAATGGCAACTATGGCAAGCACTGAGGATAGGCTGGAGGTGATACGGGCTGAGAGACAAGGTAGAAAGCGATAATGATAATACTCATGATTTGAACGAAGGAAAGGGCTGACCAGTGTTGACGGCTGACATGAGGTGAACAACATGGGGAAATGATCCGTGCAAAGGAAAAGAGGGCTGCTTTTGGCTCATGAAAAGAGATGCAAGAAGCCATCAAGGTCCTCGAAGCAGCCATGAGTGACACTTGTCTCGATGACATGCAGATCTTCCGCCATCCAAGAGAAAAGCAGTTCAAAGGGCGGAACGGTTCGGTGCCTCTAGTGCTATGGATAAACCACTCGGGCACCTTACGGCCCGACTCGGTAGAGAAGCTCACATCTTGAGGTGGACTCGAAAGTATCACAACGATGAGTATATAAGCCAAAGTGGGATCGACTCCATGAAACACAAGCTGGGATAAATTCAACGTGCAAAGACACCTTGCGCGGCGTTGAGAATACTGGGATACGTTAGCATCCATGTAGTTATTGAGAACAGAAAGCGCTATAGAAATGAATTTTCATGGGCAGAGCTGAAATATGGGAGGCATGAATGGCTTCTCAGGCGCATGTCTTGTCGCAATCTCACTCACTCACTCACTCACCCACTCACCCACTCACCCACTCACTCACTCACTCACTCACTCACTCACTCACTCACTCACTCACTCACTCACTCACTCACTCACTCACTCACTCACTCACTCACTCACTCACTCACTCACTCACTCACTCACTCACTTACTCACTCACTCATTCACTCACTCACTCACCCACTCACTTACTCACTCACTCACTCACTCACTCACTTACTCACTCACTCATTCACTCACTTCTTCATTTCTATATACATAGGGTACAAATCCACATATATATACAGCCAAGCCACGCTGCACAAACAACCTCAGTCAACAGTGGTGCCATCCACGTAGATTGAGCATCCATTCATTCATCTAGAAGAATGCCACCATGTTGGAACATTCCAACAAAGATTATAACGTGCAAGGTGTAAAAAGGTTGGCGGATTGTCTCTTATTTCAATTACCATATCATGTTCATATCACTTTCTTTGACCAAGCATTCTGATTCATACGACGGGGTAGGCCTATAAAGTTGCCCGTGTTGTGCTCTAGTTTAGAACCAAAGCCTTTATTGAGACTATTTGTCTTTGCAGCACTAAAAACTCACCGCCCGTACTTTTGACTATTGATCTAGCCTTCCCCTGGATCTTCACTGTGTCATTTCTTCTTTATTGTTGGTTTATCAGACAATTGCCAACTGTCAATCAACTCGCAGGCTCACGACGTCTGAGGCCCATTTCAATATATCATCAGAGAAACAAGAAGAAGAAGAAGAAGAAGAGGGAGAAGAAGAACAACAAGAAGAAGAGAAAACCAAAACAACCGACAATGACGACAAGTACTCGTCTGTACCTAAGCAAAGTCGCAAACCCCTGCACGAGGGTCCGCGGAGCCCCTAGTCCGCATTTCCGTCTTCGTACTTGTTCACTGCCACTGCCAGATAGAATATATAAGTGGCCTGACTGACTGACCGACTGACTGACTGACTGACTGACCGACTGACTGACTGACTGACTGACTGATTCACTGACTCACCGACCAATCGACGCACGCACGCACGCAGCAGAAAACAACAACAGCCTCACTACATCACTCCCAGCAAATCCCCCCCCCCCCCAAAAAAAAAGCCATGGCACCCTCCGATCTGCGCGCTCTAGCAGAGACAGACGCCCGCCATCCCATCCCCCGCGAGCAGCTCCACGCCGCGCTCCAAACCGCGCCCTTTGTCCCCGTCCCCGGGACCTTCAACACGCGCGACCTCGGGCTGCTGGGCTCTGCCTCGTTGCGCCGCAGTGGCAGTGGCAGTGACCATGTCTCGTCGTCGTCGTCATCGTCTACCACTACCACCACCAAGAAGGGCCTCATCCGTCCTGGTTTTCTCTACCGCACGGGGGGGCTAACCCACCTCGGCGCCAGCCCGCAGGGCCAAGCCATGCTGCGCGACACGCTGGGCGTGCGCCGCATCTTTGACCTGCGCTCGCGCGACGAGCACGAGCAGGGCCCCGACCCTGTGATTGACGGGGTGGAGGGCGTGTGGGAGGTGAAGAAGGCAGCAGGCGGCGGCGGCGCGGAGAATGGCAACGGTGGTGCGTTGTCGGGTGGTGAGGAGGAAACAGCAGCAGCAGCAGGGACGACGCTCGAACAGGCTGCTACGGTGAACCTGGCGCTGTTTGTCGACGGGCAGGGGGAGAAGGGGTATGTGGCTATGTACCTGGAGGTCTTGGAGATGTATCGGGGGATTTTTGCCGAGGTGTTGAGGAGTGTGAGGGACAGGCCTGCGGAGCCGATCTTGTTTCATTGCACGGGTGAGTGATGGGGTTTTTCTTTTTGTTTTTGCTTTCTTCTTTGGTCGATGATTGTGGTTACGAGGGATACGAATCCTCGTTGGCTTCACGAACTGCGAAGGGGGAGAAGAGGTTTGTCAAGTGCTCTTGCTCCAAGCCTGAGTGACGACTCTCAATACCCTCACACGCGCTATACAGAGCATACTCGCTAACCACTAAACCCTTTTTTCTCCATTTCCCCCCCCCTAATCCAGCCGGAAGAGACCGCACAGGTGTCCTCGCAGGGCTCCTCGAGACCCTCGCAGGCGTCGACCCGTACCTCATCCAAACAGACTACCTCCTCTCGCGCATCGGGTACGAGCCCGCGCGCGAACAGCTGCTCGCCTTTGCCATCCGGGGCGCGGGCATCCCCGTCGACGAGACGGCGGAGACGGCGGCGACGCTGGCGCAGTTCTACGCGGTCCCGGGGTTCGTCAACATGGCGTCGCTGCGGCCTGCGTGCTGGGACGCGTTTGTGGGTGCCGTCGGCGACAAGTATGGTGGGTTCGAGGGATATGTGAAGGGGGCGCTGGGGTTCTCGGAGGAGGATGTGGCGCTGATCAAGAGGAATTTGGTGGAGGCGCCTTAAAAGGGGGTGTGTGTGTGGGTGTGTTTCCATTGAGTTGATTATTCCGGGTGTCGGCTGGTGTAGAGGAGGAGGAGAAGGGCTGTGCTTAGACAAGAGGAGAGGATTAGATGCTTGTAGATTTTATTAATATATCTGGATCTTCCTTTGCTGTTGAGTGTATATAATCTCAGTTGATCTGGCATCGTTTCAGTTTGAGTTATATGGGGCATGTCTCTGTGAAGTTATCGTAATTTCTTTTTTTTCTTTCTCTTTCTCTTTCTCTTCTTTTCTTGATACGCGTGTAGTATATCTGTCATGATACCAGGCATTACTTGGATATCTCTATATGATCGAAAACCCCATACTCTCTTCTCATCATGTTCAAATATTGTCCAAGAACTCCTGAAGTTTGGTCTTGCCCGTCTGTGTAGATGCGAATGGTGGCGTTAGCATAACCTCTCCCGATTCATCCTCATATAAAAAAAAAAGGCCGGGCAAAGGGAAAGGAATATTAAAAAGAAGGGAAAAAGATACTCACATCAACCGGGATATCAGCCGAACATCCCGTCTCAAAGTCCATCTCCTCGTAGCGCACAAATCTCGTCTTCTTGGCAAATTTGTAGCCGAAAAAGAGGATAAAAAAGACGGGGATGGGCAGGTATGTTGTTACGAAGGAGGCGGCGTCAAAGGTGCCCACTACATGGTACATGAAACGCCAATCAGTACTTCGACGAGGACGGGAGCTTGGGTGGACGAGTACCCGGGCATATTGTGCTCTGACAGGGAAAAAGGGGAAAGAAGAAGAAAAAAGAAGGGGTGGGAAAGGGGGAACTTACAAAAGGCAGTGAAACCTCCAAAAACAAGCACGATGAAGCATACAAACAAACCATCTGGAGCGAGAAAAAGTATTGGTCAGTCTTCCTTGAGAGGCCTCTTTCTCGTGATATTTAGGGGTGGATGCCCGCAGAGAGAACTCACAGAAACTGAGGTATGGCTGCAAAGGAGCGACATATGCGAGCGTGCTCTTCCTGTCGATACCTCTCGCCTTGAGGCCGTAGTGCCACCGGACGCTGATGATGAGGATACACGTCCACGAAATGATTCCGCAGATGGACGTTAGGTCGGCGACTAGAGATTTTGCATCGCAATTTCCGTGGTTAGCAAGCCCCTTTTCCTTGACTCCCCCCCCCCCCCAACCACAGGGCAGTTGCTCTGCTATATCGCCAAGGTGGGAAGACAAGATCCAAGACACTGGACACGATCGACTTACAATATCCAAAGACGGTTCCCGCGCTCGAGTTCTGGCTCGCAGCCATAAACGACAGCAAGGCAAACGCGGCGCCCACCGACACGGCCATGTACGGCAGCCCCTTGTTGGACGTCTTTGCAAAGATGCGCGGCGCCTGGCCGCGGACAGCCAGGCCGTGGAGCGCCCGCGTCGAGATGAACAAGTCGGCACAGGCTGCCGACCACGCGCTCGTCAGCAGCGCCGCGTTGATGATGGAGGGCAGGATGGGGATGCCGGCGTTCTTGATGGCAATCACAAAGGGGCTCTTGGCCGCGGTGGAGCCCAGGTTGAGCGACGGGTCCGTCGGCGAGACCAGCAGGCCGATGATGAAGGCCGAGCAGAGGTAGAAGACGACGAGGCGGAACCAGACGCTCTTGATGGCCTTGGGCACGGCGCGGCGCGGGTTGGCCGTCTCGGCGGCGGCGATGGCGGTGACTTCGGAGCCGATAAAGGCAAAGGCCGCGTTGATGAGCACGCTCAGGAAGCCGAGGAAGCGGCCCTTGGGCCCGGGGATGCCGAGATACTGCACGAAGCCGCCCGTCTCGTCCCAGTACTTGAAGCCGATGGCCTGGTGGTTGGGCCCGCCGCCGGCGCTGATGATGATGCCCAGCAGGATGAGCCCGATGACGGTGACGACTTTGACGGAGGCGAACCAGAACTCCATCTCGCCGTAGACCCGGTTGCTGCTGAAGTTGATGGCGTAGACGACGAGCAGCATGAGGCCGACCCACATGGCGTTGTTGCAGATGCCCGCGGTGCTGGTGCCGCACGAGTCGCCCGTCCAGTAGCTGATGAGCACGACGGCGGCCGAGATCTCGGCGGGCAGCACGATGATGTTGAAGAACCAGTAGACCCAGCCCATGGCGAAGCCGAGCTCGGGGCTGACGTAGCGCACGGCGAGCGTCAGCTGCCCACCCGGCACGGGGAACTGCGAGATCATCTCACCTAGCGCGACCATGACGGCGAAGAGGAGCGAGGCCATGATCAGGTAGCCCAGGAGCAGGCCTGCGGGCCCGCCGTTCTCGAGGTTGCTCGCGGTGCCGAGGAAGAGACCGGTTCCGATGACACCACCAATGGCAATCATTTGTCTGTTGTTGTTGGTTTGTCAGTACTCGGTGCATCTTCTTCCAGTGTCCATTCCTCGATAGGGATGAAATAGGCGGCGGGTCTCAGAAGGAGGCGGAGGAGGCGGAGGAGGAGGCTGTGATTGTGTTTGCTTCACAAGGGACTTACAGATGCCGTGGCTTGAGTCCTCGTTGCAGTTCTTCGCCATCGCGCACATCGCCTTGCCGTTCGCTCTCTGACGAGATTCGCCCTCCCTCTGTCTCGGACACGTTCTTTTCCATCCTGTTGGGGCGACCAGAGCGGCGGTCGGTTCCTGGGGCCGGTGCAGTTCGGAGGAGAACAATCCGGCGCGTCACTCGGATAACCAAAGAAAGAAGAAAAAAACAGGCAACCAGGAGCCAGGAAACTGGTCAACAAGGCAGAACGGCTCGAGGCTTGCCTCCAATGAGAGAGGGGATGAGCGCAAGCAGCGTATATAATGCCCTCTTGTACACGATACGACAGCCAACAAGTGCCTACCTGCGCCGAGGTGGTACTGCCGACTACCACCACCACCACCACCACCCAGGTTTCTGCTGGTTGCTGGACCGCTTATCTCGTTGCGTCTGGCGGATGGGTGGATACGCGTGTGCCACTGGCTGACCTGCGGCGAATTCTGGCTGTTGGAGACAAGTGGTTGCTGATAAGGACAACATTCCCAGGTACATAGTAGTCCATATTATCGGGCGGATGCTGGATTAGATTGTTCGTCGGATGCTCCACGATTCAGGCACGTTCCGCGTCGGGGCTTGTAGAAGTCCAAAGCAGTTGTTTCTTATCGACGGCGGTGCAATCACGAAGCAGCCGTCTGTCTGAAGATTTGGAAAGGCCGAGCGAGATATTCGCTCGTCTAGTCTTTTCCCCACAAGAGATTTGTGACCACACAACAAACGATGCTCTGCCTCTCCACGTCTGTTGGAAGCACCTGGCTTGAGTCCCGCAAAGGGCAGGCCATGATTCCCCATGAGGTATTCCGTGTGTCTGATAGACAGCAGCGTATCATCGGCAGTGACTGTGGAAAAAGTTGCCCCACGCCCACCCCCACAGACGAATAAGGGCCCAGCATGGTTCACCGACCACTATCTGGTCGTTTCTCTGGAATCGAGGCGCAAGCCACGTGGTCCATCCTGCTCTGTGGCGAGAAGTTCGTGCTTCCGGAGGACTAGCTTGGCAGTCGAGTATTCTGGGGTCTTTATGGACGTTGTTGTTGCCTCTTGCTGTACATCAAATCGGTTGATGGTTGGCTTTGCAACGCTACACGGTAATCTCCAAGCCCACCACTGTACCAAGTCAGTAACAGGGCTGGCTGCTTGGACATGAAAGCTGAGCGGATTGACTCGTGCTGGTGACTGTCTTCTTCACATGAATCTGCAGTGAGAGGCGTTTTCGAGTGTCATACCTGACTGTCATGTTCGAATTGCACGTCACGTATTGCCCGAGGGAACAAACATTGGTTGAGATAAAGTTATCTGATGGCGAAACTTTATCACCGAGTAAGCCAACGGGCCACGACTTTTCGCTCGTCAGGAGCCATGTCACACTGCTATAATATGGACTGCTTGTTTGCAGCCTTGCCATTATTGGTCTTTGAAACATCAAGGCTGTAGGCTGTTTCCTGCATCGTGTTCCAGGGCAGAGTTACCCGATGTATCGTCGTTTTGTCCGCTAGAGGACTCACGATTGGTCGCAGTATATCCTTGCTGAAGGCTCCTCCGACGATTACACAGTCCTTCTATCTATTTAGTGACTGGCCATCATGGACCACTCTTTGAATGAGGATTGGCGACCATTACCAGTCGATTCTGGTATGCCTGCCATCGGAGGCTTCCATTGCAAAGCCGTTGGACAAGGAAATCAGACCTACAACGGGTCGACGCCTGCGTTTTGTACGACTCGGCATTGGTTCTACGAGTGATAAGTATGGTTACTTGTTTGCGGGCACTGGCATCGCTGAAATCATCACGCAAGCCAAACATAAGAGTAACCCGAACACAAGCAGCTGCATGGTCCCAAGCAAGCCTGCTAATATCATATCCTTTGCATTGCTCGCCATTCTCGTCCTCTTACGTTCTGTTACTATAGATAGTACTTCTAACATTCCAGTGTAGAGGGCGTCCCACCAAAACAATATCGAGCCTTGGTATTACTCCAGCAGCATAGCAAACCTGCCAGGCTAAGCAATGCGCCCAGACAAGACCGTGCTGAAAAAAAAAACAATCTAAGCCCTGAGACAAAAACGCATGTCGTGCGCCATCTGTGGTCGGTGGCACTCATCCATGAGGTCACGCTGGCAATAACCCATGGGAAGCTGTGTCTTTCTTTGCTGGTTCTCTCTTCTCTTCGACATGTCCAAAAGCCAGACAACAAACCGAGCGAGTGCGCAAACGCTGCAGCGACTGTCCCTTGAACCATGACATGTCCATGGACTATGGTCGGGGGCCTTGCGCCTCTCCTCGTTGCAACTGCTGCTCTTCTCTTTGCCGCATCTGGCTGGCCCGCTCTCGCAACCACTTACTTGGCGTGGACAAGACGGGCAGCACAAGGACGAAACGACGACGACGACATACCGACAATAGACGGGCATGCGCTCTACTACAACAACACCAGCTGGCCCCAGTACGAGCCGCGGTTCAACCTGCGGCTCGCCCACCGCTACGGCCCCGTGGTGCGCGTCCGGCTCCAGCACCGCAACCGCCTTCTCCGGCTGCTGCGCTGGGCCAACGCCCACATCTACCACTACCTGTACCCTGAATGGCACGCCGACGACGGCGGCGGCAGCAGCAGCGCCGGCACCGTGCTGATCAACTCGTTGGCGCAGAACCAAGCGCCGCTCAAGAAGCTGCTTGCCGCTTGTGCCTCGCGGGCCCCGTCTCTTGCAGCGGGCAAGTATCTCAGCCGCGGGAGGCGAATCGTGCTGCAGCCGTATGGCGCCGACTGGCTGCGCCACCGCCGCGCCTTTTCGATGCTCTTGACGGGGGAGAGGGTCAAGGCGCGGTGGGCGCAAGCGGTGCGGTTTGAGGCGTTGGTCATGGCTGAGCGTATTGCTTTGTCTTGTTCTTGTTCTTCTTCTTCTTCTTTTTCTCCTCTTTCTTCCTCCGCCTCTGCAGACGAGTCAAGGAGGGCGTCATTTCCCATCGTCGACGAAATCTCCCGCTTCACAGCCTCCAGTGTGCTCCAAATCGCCTACGCTCTCCGTGCCACGACACCCGCGGACCCCGTGCTGCAGGAACTGGAAACAGTCGCGCAGAATATCGGCGCCGCTTTCACGCCGGGACGCTACTGGGTCGCTGACTTCCCGCTGATTGATCTTGTCCCTGCATTCTGCGCACCGTGGAAGAGGAGGCTGAACGCGCACCATGCGGCGGAGAATGGCCTCTTTAGCAGGCTGCTGCAGAGCGTCGAGGACAGGCTGCGTCTTGCTGCCGCTGCTGCTGCTGCTGGTGGTGGCGGCAGTGGTGCCAGTGGTGCCAGTGACGACAAGGTTGGAGGCAATCATCACGGCCAACGTGGTCGGCGTGCGGTCATTGCTGTCGAGGACTGCGCAGCCGCCGCTTTGCTCGCATCCTGTTGTTTCGCAAAGAACCGGCCGCAGGACCCAGCAGGGAGCGACCACGAGCAGCCACTGCCATGGGAACAGCAAGAGGTTGCGTATCTCGCCGCGGGGCTCTTCGAGGCTGGCACCGAGACGACGGCCATGACGATCCATACCTTTCTGCTCGCGGCTGCGTGCTATCCTGGCATGACGCGCAGAGCGCAGGCGGAGATTGACACGGTCCTCTTGGAGAAGAAGAAGAAGAAGCAGCAGCAGCAGCAGCAGCAGCAGCAAGCTTCTTCTTCTTCTTCTCCTTCTACCTTCTCTGAGAATGCTGCCCCTACCTTTGAAGACCTCGAACAAATGCCGTATTTGGCTGCCATTGTCCGGGAAACCCTGCGCCTCACGCCCACGGGGAGCTCTGGGGTGGGACACACGCCTACGGCGGGCCGATCTTTGTCTTGTGAGCTGGCGGGGAGTGATGAGAAGGAGGGCAAGGGCGTGCCTCGGCAGAGATTCAGCGTTGCGCCAGGGGCCACGGTCCTAGCCAACATATACGGCCTCCATCACGATGCAGCGGCCTTCCCCGACCCGTGGCGCTTCCACCCAGACAGATGGCTCGAGCGTGGATTGTCGAACGGACACAGAAAGCCGAAGCCTGGCTGGCAACCCAACACGTCCCTGGACCACGCGTGCGCCAACTTTGCGCCCTTTGGCTTTGGCAGGCGCATCTGCCCGGGCGGCGCACTGGCGTCCTCCTCGCTCTCGATGGCCATCTGCCTGCTCCTCTGGTGCTTCGAGGTCCACCTGACGGACGCGGCGCCGGCCGTGTGCGCCGCGATGCTGGCGCAGTACCAGGACGAGTGCCGCGCGTGGCTGCAGCGCTTCCCGGCCGCGGGGGGGCGCCGCCGCGATGTGCTGGCCGGGGACAGCCTGTGGCACGAGGACTTTGACGACGCAAAGGACCGTGCTGGCAAGGTGCTGATCGATGCCCATGTCACGTTCAAGCTGTCGCGCGCTGGGCTGAGCCAGTGCCTGAGGGTAGAGCCGCGGCTGGGCGGCTGTTCTATAGCGGCTGTGCGCGAGACGTTGGAGGAGCTTCAGAGGCGAGTGTGAGAGGTGAAAGTATGAAAGTATGAAAATATGAAAGTAAAGCTCTTGTAGGACACGCTTGGGTTCTGCTGATGGAACGATGTTGTCAAGTTACGCTCACTTGTCCGCCAGTATCATGGCTCTCTTGCAGTCGTATTTCACGGTGCTTTCGGGCTACTACGCAGTATAAGAGAAGCCTGAATAATATAGAGTGGCATTCTATTAATATCCATGGGGATTCCGTGTCGTCAGGTCTGGATTTCCTTGGCGAGTGCGGAATTCCGCGTCCGTTGCCGTATTTCTAATATCACAGTATACTGAACCTTGGATTTGTTCCATTCCAAGAAAAGAAAACATAAAAACGTGGTTTTGGAACATCTTTGTCCCCATTAAAACAATCTGTCAGTTGGGTCATCATTGCACACAAAAAACAGCACTGTTGTTACATCCGCAGCGGTGAACCAAATTTTGGCGAAAATCCATGGCGAAAATCCATGACGTCGTCGTCGGTCGGATTTCAGCCCCACGGCCTTTTTGTTTTTAATTCCAGCATGATATCCTAGATATGTCATCACGCACCGGAAATGACGCTCTCTATCCGTCACCCTTACAGTGTACTGGGGGGAAAAGCCGTAACTCTCACAGGAGGAAAAAGAAAGCTTGCAATAGGTGGGTGGGTGGTTTGTTGAAAGAAGATATGCGGGAAGATTTGGCTTTTTGGGACGGCAGGATTCTGGGGATCCAGAAGTTACCATGTAAGTGTGTGTGTGTGTGTGTGTGTGTGTGTGTGTGTGGTCAAAGAGGAAACCTTTTTCTTTGTGATCTGATCGAGTGAGTGTCTGAATGCTACGCTGGCGTTGGGGCGGGTCATCAATTCCGACTGATCGTGATCGTGAAACACACACACATGTATAAATATAACAGGAACAGGAGCCTGTGACGCTCGAGGGGGCTTGCTAAACTCTCCTTTCCCCCTTCTCTTTGATCCCCATTTACCCTGCCCAGTATATTCGCACCCTTAACCTTTTTCTCCTAATTTGTGTCAACCCCTTTCCTCCTCCTCATCATGACTTCTCAGGCAGCCTACAAGGTAGAGCAGCTCGTGGGCCACAGGGGCGAGGCCATCACCAAGCAAGATGTCTCCAACTACGCGCAGGCCGGCAGCGGGGACGCCAGCCAGACGATGAAGGCGCTGGTGTGGAAGGGCAAGGGCAAGGTCGAGGTGGTCGAGACGGCGAAGCCCAAGATCCTCGAGCCGCAGGATGTCATCATCCGCGTGACGGGCAGCACGCTGTGCGGCAGCGACCTGCACCTGCTGCACGGGACCGTCATCCAGCTGCAGGCGGGCGACATTCTCGGGCACGAGTTCTGCGGCGTGGTGGAGGAGGTGGGCGACAAGGTCGAGAAGGTGAAGAAGGGGCGCCGTTATGTCGCGTCGTTCCAGATTGCGTGTGGTGAGGTGCGTGGTGTGCTCTCTTTTTTTTCCTTCTTCAGTTGTTGCACCATTCTTGTATTTATATTTATTTATATTCATTTTCTTCTTCTTCAGTTGTTGCACTATTCTTGTATTTATATTCGTATTCTTCTTCTTTCTTCGTCTTTTTCTTCTTCTTCTTCTTCTTCTTCTCTTTCTTCTCTTTCTTCTCTTTCTTCTCTTTCTTCTTCTTCTTCTTTTTCCTTCTCTTTCTTCTCTTTTCTTTCATCTTCTGGCCCCTTTCTTGAATGATTCTCGAGGATTCTAATACGCATCCCCCCAATAACAGTGTTTCTACTGCAAAAACAAGCTCTCGTCGCAGTGCGAGCGCACAAACGCAAACACCACCGAGCACGCCATGTACGGCGGCCAGACGGCGGGCTTCTTTGGCTACTCGCACTTCACGGGCGGCTTCGCGGGCGGGCAGGCCGAGTACGTGCGCGTGCCGCTCGCGGACGTCAACCTGCTGGCGATCCCCGACGACGTGCCGGACGAGAAGGCGCTGTACCTGTCGGACGTGCTGTGCACCTCGTACAACTGCGTGCAGGACACGGCCGTGTACGCGGGCGACGCGGTGGCCGTCTTTGGCGCCGGGCCCGTGGGCCAGATGGCGGGCGTGTTTGCGCTCCAGCAGGGCGCGCGCAAGGTCGTCTTTGTCGACACGGCGACGCGGCTGGCGCTGCTGCAGAGCAGGTGGCCGGCGGGCGACCTGGACAAGCTGGAGCTGGTCGACTTCACCAAGCTGAGCTTTGGCGCCACGACCAAGCCGACGGTGGTGAGCAGGCTCAAGGAGCTGTGCGGCGGGCGCGGCCCCGACGTGGCGCTCGAGTGTGCCGCGGGCGAGTATCCCAAGAGCTGGATGCACTGGCTGGAGATGGCGGTGGGCGCCGAGACGGACACGAGCGAGATTGTGAATGAGATGATCGAGTCGGTGCGCAGTTTTGGGCGCTGTGGCATCACGGGTGTTTATGTGGGCTATGTGAGTTGTTGTTTTTCCCCTTCTCTTTTGTTTTCTCACCGGTCTATCCACCAAATCGGCTGACCTTTTCTAGACCAACCACTTCAACATCGGCGCCCTGATGGAGCGTGGCGTCCGTCTCATCGGCAACGGCCAGGCGCCCGTCCACAAGTACTGGGAGGAGCTCCTCGAGCAGATCCAGACGGGCAAGCTGGACCCGTTGCAGATGGTGTCGCACCGCATCCGGCTCGACGATCTCGACAAGGTCTACTACAAGTTCGACAAGCACGAGGACGGCCTGCAAAAGATCTTCATCCAGACCAAGCACTCTTTCCCGCCGTGCAAGGGCTCGCCCGAACTGACGACGTATTCGTAAGGGCCCAGGGGGGCATTGCAAAAGGTGAAAAAAGCAGAGTCTGGTGAAAAGGACTGGCAGGACTGGCAGGTTGAAAAGCATTGAATTTGTTTGTGAAGCAGTAGGCGTGGCTCAGGAATCCTAGTCGTCAAGCTATAATGTACAGAGAATGTTTTAATATAGCACATGGTGAAAGTAGAGAGAAAAGCAAATACCAAAAAATGAAAAAGAAAAAGACTTCGAGATCCATCACCTCTGGCTTATACTCCGGAATCCCACTGCGCATAAGCATCGCCGTCGTTCTCGTACGCATTCCAACGCGCACACGTCGCGTTCAGCTTGTCCTCGTCAACCAGGGCGAGCATCTCGGCTTCGCGTTCGATGATCTGCATGGCGAAGCCCTCGGAAGTGTGCCACGCAATGTGGCAGTGCAGAAGCCAGACCTGTGGACAAGTCAGACCAGCGCGTTAGTTTCAAATCACCTTAAACCAGAGTCCAGGAAACAGTCAATCAAAAAAGGCCTTACACCAGGGTTATCCGTTACAAAGGCAATGACCAGATGTGAGAGTGGCATTCAACCCTAACCCGAAAGCTATTATATCAGCCTGACAATGGGCTTTATATAAGCAGAATAATAGCTTCGGCAATACTTAAATATTCGAATAATAGCTCTTTTTTACAGCTAGATATATAGAATATATATACTCTTTTAACCTCTCTTTTATTTCGCCTATTTTAGCTAATAACTAAGCTTTATATATACCTTATTTTCTTAGTTATAAGCCCGGATACGAGCTAAACGGTTAGAATCTCCTTTTCCTAAGTAAACGTATAAGCTTACTAGTTAAAATTACTTTTATTTAATATCTTTAATCCCTAATAATAGTATAAATCGATTATCTAAGCTATAAAGACCTACTTTTCTTATAATAGCTTTAAAGGATTTTAAATATTAAGTAAAATATACGGATTCTATTACCTTTCCGATATAATATACTATACTTAGGGCTTATTATTAGTAAAAAGGTATCTAATCCGATATAAACCCTAAAGACCCTAATATATAAATAACTAGTTTAAATATACCTATATAAGTATAATCGGATAAAATACTATATAAAGGTTTTCTTAACGATTATAAGAAAACTTACGATAATTTAAATAAAGGATTTATACCTCCGATATAGGAATAATACTAGCGATTTTATAATAAATAGATCCGAAACTATTAAATCGATCTATCGGCCGAGAAAGAGAAGAAAATAGCTATCGAAAAAATCGCTATTTAAATTAATAAGATAGTCCTAGACTCTCTACTTTAGCCTATTCGTATAAACCTTACTAAGATTAAAGGTTAATAGATATTTAAGGACCTTATAAAGAAACTAAAAGAGGAACTATTACCTTTAGATATTATTATATAAAACTTCGTTTATTAAAAATATCTTATAATTCTCGAGAAAGCTAGATATCCGACTTTAGCCTTTAAATAGCTAAATAAGTATATATAAGCGTATATTTAAGCTAAAGTAAATAACCTCCTTAAGGCTATAGGAATATATACTATAAAGCTATTCCTTATAATTATTTAATATCGCCTAGCTCTAGATTAGGTAATTCGAATATTATAGGATTATATTATAAACTAGGTAATTAATAAGGATATCCTATCTATTAAATACTATTTTAAAGCTTATTTTACCCTTTTTTTAATTAACTTAATATTTAGTAAAGGGTTAAAGATAAGTATTAATATATTTAATATATTAATCTATATTAATTCGGTATAAAATAGTAATTCCGGTAAATCCTTTACTAATAAGAAGTATTTAGATTATAAATATCTATATAAAACTCTATTTTATTACTATAGTTAATAATTATAAACTTATTAATAGCTTAGATAGGTATATAATAGGATAAAACCGGATAATATAAAAGCTATACTAAATAAGAAAGAGATCTATTATATATAATAGAAGTTAGGATTAAGGTAATATAAATACCTTATTAGTAAACTTATTACGAAAAAGTAGCTACCTAATAGTTAAAACCTATTAGATTTTCCTAATTTAGGTAGTTTAGGCTAATTAGGGTAAATAAATAGTAATAATAAAGATAATAAGTATATAGAAGGATACCTCGAAGGATAAACGGGGCTTAGAATACTTATATACTCTATTTCTTTATATCTTTTCCTTTAGTTATATTATATTTTATATATATATTTATATAAAGTATAATATATATAATCTCTTTATCTTAGTTATTATAATCCTATTTAGCCTAGATTATAATAATAATTAACTTAAACCTACTCTTTTAGAATTAGTTTAATAAAGCCTTTTCTATAATTAAGGAAAGCTATTATAACCTCTTATAAAGTACCGTTTTAAATAATTATAGAGCTATATACCTTATTAATAGTATCTTACTTCTAAAGGATAGGTTATTTATCCCTAAAGATAATAATATAATTATTAATATAAATAATACCTTATTCCTAGTTAAGGGATATAATATACGAATTATTAAATAATATTTTAATAATAAAATATATAACCTTATTCTTAAAAAGGTATATTTAGTAAAAGGTTTTTATATAAATATTATCTCTAAAGCGTTATTAGCTAAAAAGGGAATTTAATATTATAGTTTTAATTATATATTACGTTTAAGCGATTTAAGCGATAATAAAGTTCTAATAACCTTAAAAAGGTATTTTAACTTAGCCTTTTTTAAATATATTCTATATTACTCCTCCTATCTATTATTACCCTCTTTTATTCCGTTTAATAAAGCCGGTATATTATATCTACTTATTTCGAACTTATTATTTCGTTTATCTTTTAATCTACTTAAAAACCGAGAGGATTCGGAGTATTTATAATATTTATATTTAAGCTATTTAAGTATATAAGTATTATAAAAGCTAGTTTAATAAGCTTATAGAGTTAAAATAAATAGTATATAAAGATTAAATTACGAATATTATACGAAAATATTCCTAACTCGGGTTATATACCGAAGACTATTTAAGAATATTAGCTTTAAGCCCTTTTAAAGGGTTTATTAGGATATATTTATATTTTACCCGGGTATAGAAGAGGCTAGGTATATAATAGTATTTAAGGATAAGTTCTTAGGTAAATTCTTTATCTTTATAGTTATAGATAAGATAGGATTAATAATCTTTAGCTTAATTTATAACTTTATTACTTAAGTATATTAATAGTTTTAGCTTAATATATATAAAATCCGCTAAAACGGTAAAGCCGCTATTCTATATATAAATTATAATATAGCTTATATATAATAGTATTAGGAGGTAGGAATCGAGCTTAAAATAACCCCTTTATATATAAAAGAGCTTAATAATATAGCCGAGAAAATAGGGCGCGAATTAATTAAGAAATAATTAATAATACTATTATCTATAAACCTATTATCTTATTTATAGCCTAAAGCGATAAAAATAATAGCCTATTTATATAATATTAGCTTAGCGGTAATAAAATATTAGTAATCCCTAAATAATCTATTTAAGGGATAATTCTATTAGAATATACCGATAATACTATTAGAAAAGGACTTTCGCTTTAACTAGAGCTATATTTATACCTATAGCTATTATACCTATATACTTAGAATAAAGAGAGAAATAAGAAACTTTAAGAAAAAGATAAAAATAGCGGAATATATATATATTAGATATCTTATAAGCTATATCGTTTTAAATATCTTTAGAATATAAATACCCTTTATAAATATAATATATATAATAAGGAATATTTAGTTTAATAAGATAATCTTCTATAACCCGTTAAAAGAGAGGCTTAGATAGCCCCTTCCTAACTATAAGTTCGAGAAAATATTATTATAGGAAACGAGATTAGAGGAGATTTTAGATATTTTATATATTTAAGTAGATATAGGAGAATATTATACCTTCCCGTCTTAAATAACCGATTTAAACCTATATATAATATATACTAACGTTAATCCGCCCTTAGAATTAGGGGGTAAATAGCTTTATATAGATAGTTTAAAAGGTATTCCGGATTAAATTATAAAGGATATATTTATACCTAAATTAAATATAGAGAACTTATAATTCTCTAATCGCTATTAAAGCTTAAATAACTATATTTAGTTATAATAAAGTAATACCTTTATACGTATATAAACTTAAATAAACCCTATTAATAATAATACTAGAGAAGATAAAAACCTTACTAACTTTATAGCTAAAGAAGATAAATAATCTATAGATATAAACCCTATTAATAATATATAACTCGCTAAGGTAAATAAATTACCCCTTAAAATCGAGAAATTACTAAAGCGTTAATTATTAATATATAATAAGGATTACTAATCTAAGCCTTAATTATAATAACTATTACTTATAAACGGCTAAGATAATCTAATTAATTAAAGATATTTAATTACTAGAACCGAGGAGGATATATAATAGGATATTCCGCCCTTTTTATAGAGATCTAATAGATAGAGAGTATTAATATAAAGGGTATTTAAATAAACGCTTATTTATAGGTATAAAAGAAAGAACTCCGAGCTATTTAAGCTATTTATCCGAAGGCTATTTACCTTTATAAGCGTATTTTACCCGTTTAAGCGATAATAAGCTTATCTAGCTATTATATTAGTAAATATATAGCCGGAACTAAATATAAGATATATTATATTATATATTATATTTATAATAGCGGTTAATACTAATAATACGCTTAGTTAGATATAGGATAAAATTACTAAGTTTATATTATATCCCTAGTATATTAATAACCTACCTAAAGAATTATTAAACTAAATATAAGCTTAGAAGTTACCTTTCCGTAATTAATAATTTAAAGCTATAAAAAAGGAGATATATTAATTAACGATTATATATATATAGGAGAAAGTCGATAGGGCGAAGGTATATAATAAGCTATTACCGTTTAAATAGGTATTTCGCTATAAAACGGATAATAATAATATCCTATCCTTATTTAAAGTATAGATTTATATAAGAGGAGATCTATAGGATATTAATATCTTCGATACCTATATTATAATACTTATAATATACGCTTTTCGTATACTTATAGCTATTATAGCTTAAAAGGACTTAAAGGTAGATTAAATAAATATAACCGGAGTATTCCTTAATACTAATAGAAAAGGATAAGAGGAAGTATATATTAAACTATTAAACGGATTTAAAATTATCGATAAAATTATTAAATTAAAGAAAATACTTTATAATTTATACGATTCGCCCTTTATATAATATAAAAACCTTTATAATACCTTTAGAGAATTTAAGCTTAAGCCGTTATTTAAAGAACTATATATATTTAAAAGTAGAGATAATAAGATTATTCTATTATTCTATATAAATAATATCTTAATATTTTATCTATAATCGGCTAAGGTAGAAATAATAAGGATTAAAAAGGGTATTATTAAAGTATATAATATCGTTAACTAAAGATTAGCCGAATAGTTCCTAGGTATCCGAATAATATATAACTAAAGTAAAATAACTATTCGCCTTCTTTATAATACTTATATCGAAAAGGTAGCTAAAAAGTTCGGTTTAATAGATATACTATTATTTCTACCCTATTTATTAATCTCGCCCTTTATTAAGCTTAAAAAAAATATAAGTAAGGCTATAAAGGAAGAAGTAAAGTTATATTAAGAGAAGATCGGTTCTATCCTTTATATAGCTATTATATTATACTTAGATATAATATTCGTATACTTATTTTTTTCTTATTTCCTTATAAACCTAAATTAAGTATATTATAAAGCTATTAATTAGGTAATTAAATACCTTTATAAAACTAGATTCTTAAGTATTTAGTATAATAATATAGCTCCTAAAGTATAAATATTATATATATCGGGAGATTTATCCTTTATAGATAATATAAAGGACCGAAAGTCTATATTTAGATATATATTTATATTATTCGGGGGTATAATCGCTTAGAAATTAGGTAAATAGTTTATAATCGTTATATTTATTATAAAGGCGGAGCTTAATACCTTATCTTTAATAGTAAAGGAAATAATAGCGTTTAAACGCTTATTTTAAAATATCTTTATAAACCTTAGGGAAATATAGAATATCTATTATAATAATTAATAGATAATACGGTTAATAATAGCTAAATATAAGAAAATTAGTATAAAGCTTAGGTATATTAATATTAGTTAATTATAGCTTAAATATAAGTATTAAAAAAGTATATTTAAAGTTATATATTTATTTATAAAATAGATATTAACCGACGGTTTAACTAAACCGCTAAATCGAGCCTAATTTAAATATTTTAAAGCTCTCTTAAATCTTTAAGATTTAATTATAATTATTTAAATATAAAGTAATTATAATATTATAATAAAATAATAAAAGGATATACTAAAAAACCCTTTTTTATTAATATAAATATTTAAACTTTATACTTTAAACCTTTAGCTTAAGGAGAATTTTATTAAGGACCTTTATTATTTCTAAAATAGCTTTATTATAAATAATTCTCTATTCTTATTAAATAGAAGCTTTCTTATATAAATCGTAATCGTTTAAATTAACCTATAAAGAAATATTCTCCTCCCTTAAATAAATCCTTTCTCCTTATAAATTAATATTCTCCTCTTATAAAGCGGTAATTTTATCTATAAATCGGGTTCTCTTTTATTTAAAACCGGCTATCCTAGTTTATAAACTTACCCTTTCCTCCTTTAAAGAAAGATATATAACCTTATAATCCTTAATACTATATATAAGCTTATTTTTCCGCTTATTTAACTATTATCTAGCCCTTTTACTTATATTAAATAACTCCCTAATCTAACGGAGATTATTATAAAAATAGTTAATAGCCCCTTTTAGCTTAGTATAATTAATAATAGAAATTATATTATCGGGTAAATTATTTAAATTATTAAATTATCCCCCTTCCTATAGTTTAAGGGTAGCTTTTTATACCTAAGAAGTATAATTAGCCTTTATTTCGGTACCGGATATCGCCTTTTTATTATTAAGATTAAGGTTTCCTTTAACGCTTTAAATAATATATTTAAAACGGAAGATTCGGTTTATAAAGGGCTTAAGGATAAAGGAGATAAATATATAGGTATAATTCTATTTATAATAACGGTTATAATTAGGAGTATTAGGGGTAAAGATATATTTATTATTATTATTATTATTATTATAGCTTTTAATATAAATAATATAAGGAGTTAAGTATTTAATTTAGCCCTCTTTAATAATAATAATTATATATTTATAAATAATCTTAAGGTAACGAAAAGGGGTAATAATAATAGATAAAATAATATTATTAATATTATTATTATTATCGTTATTATTAACTAAAGGTTAAGGTTAAGCCTAAAAAAGGGGTTTCCGAAGGCGAGAATTAATAGGTTTAAAACTATTAATAACCTATAATTTAATTCTCTTAGTAGGGGTATAAGGAGATTATCTAAATACCTATTTCCGGGGAGAATTAGCGCGGGGAATAATATTATTATTAGTAAAGGTATAAATATTATCTATAACTTTAAGATTAATCGGCCGATTTATATAAGATAAGCCTAAATAAGAAGATTTACTAAGGGACCGATTAGTATAAAACGGATAAAAAGGGTTATTATCGCCGGTATTAGAATTAATATTAATAATAGTAATATTAATTAACTAAGCTAAATCGTTAGGTTAACCTATTACTCTATCGTCCTCTTTTATTATATTAATAAACTCCTATAAAGGGTAGATTCCGTTTATTAGATTATTAAATTCGGAGCTAGGTATTCTTTCGACCTTATTAGGTACGGAAATAGTCTTATAACTAAGAATATTATTAAAGGATAAAAAAGGGCGAATCGGGATATTAGGATTATTATTTATAGAATAATCTATACTTATATCGCTAGATTTATAGGTTAAAGCGTTAATTAATATATAATTAGGTATATTAAATAATAATTATACTTAATTTATAATTCGTAAGTTTAAGTTAATCTAAAGGAGAAAGAGAAGAAATCTTAAATTAGTAAAATATAACGAATATATATTAAAGTATATACTAAGCTGCTATTAATATAATTAGCGATATCCTTATTAGTTAGGGGGTATATAAGAGTAGTATTTAACCCTAACCCGAAAGCTATTATATTAGCCTAATAATAGGCTTTATATAAGCAGAATAATAGCTTCGGTAATACTTAAATATTCGAATAATAGCTCTTTTTTACAGCTAGATATATAGAATATATATACTCTTTTAACCTCTCTTTTGTTTCGCCTGTTTCAGCTGATGACTAAGCTTTGTGCACACCTTATTTTCTTACCAGATACCCATCGCCAGCAACCATGGCCACATCGCGCCGCGGCGCGTTCGCCAACCTCAGGGCCGGCTTCACCGTCTCGTAGCTGCCCCAGCACGTTGTCGACATTGGTCGACTTGCTGCAGTTGAGCTGGGGGATGGCGCGCATCCAGAAGCTGCCGCCGCCCTGGTCCGCCGTGACGACGACGTCGTAGCGCTCGCCCGCGCCGACGCTGATGTCGGTCGTGGTGTACGGGTGGATCGCCACAAAGTCGGCCGCAATGACCTCCAGGGCGTGGGTCGATCATGAAGCGGAAGTGGTTCGAGGCGGCGGCGTTGACGAGGCGCAGGCGGTACCTGGCGCCGGCGGCAAAGGCCGTGGTGAAGCGGGCGCCCACCTCGGTGCCCGAGTCGTTGTAGACGTTGGTGCCGTTGATGAGCGAGGTCGGCATGACGACGGCCGTGTCGCTAAAGGTCGCCGCCAGCACCACCTGGTCCGCCGTGTTGTGCGACCAGTCGGTGAGGAAGAGGCTGCCCAGGTCGTGGTCGTAGTCTGCGGTGGCGGGCCCGTTGACGATGATGCCGCCAAAGACACCGTCCCAGGCCTGGATGTAGAAGTGAGACTGCCATCTCGAGTGTCAGTTCTCTGACTATCTGTGGCGGACGCGTCGATGGTCCTCAAAAGAATCCGCGAGGGAGAGCAAACCTACATGCCACCACGAACTTCCATACTGCGTCGCTTTCCAGGTGTACGTGTACGAATCCCCAGGCGCAACAGGACACTGGGCCAGGCTCGGCACGCCGTCGTTCTGCGTGTTGTTCAGCTGACGCACGCCGTGGAAGTGGATGCCCGTGCCGTTGTTTTGCTATACGCGGTCAGCGGTGTGGGAGTCTCCTGGGTGGTGGCGGTGGCGGTGAACACGGCCTCTGGCGCCTTACCATGGAGTTGGTGACGTGAACAACTGCATCTTCTCGTCAGCAAAACCAAGACGCAGTCGTGACGGGCTTTGCTCTAGAAACGCACCAACTGTGTCGCCCCAGTCGGCAATAATGGTCGGACCGGGCACGGAGCCATTCACCGTCAGGACCACGCGCTCGATGCCATCCGGCGCAGCCGTCCCGTTGACAATGTCGAACCAGTACTCGCGGACCACGCCCGTGTCTGGCACGGCATCCACGTCGTAGTAGTCGGTCGACAGGCTGTAGTCTCCCCAGCAGGATCTGTCCGAGGCGCTGTTGACGCACCGCTTCTCGAGCCCGCCCGCAGCAGCAGCTGGCTGGACGGACGAGGAGGGTGGGCCAGGCGCAGCAGCCACCAGCGCCAAGGCACAGAGGCCCAGAAGAAAGAATACAAACATTGTGGTGTCAACAAAGACCGTTGGACCAGAAAGAGTGTGTATGCAGAACGAACGCGCTGGCGAGTCCCGTGTGGCGGCTCCTTGGACGACGCTCACGGGGCGTGTGGACTAGCACCTGTCGATATATATTCCCCACGACGAATCACGATACGCATCGCGTCGATTATGTACAGGCAGTTCGTCGGCTAGTTATCTGTCTGTCTGTCTGTCTGTCTGTCTGTCTGTCTGTCTGTCTGTCTGTCTGTCTGTCTGTCTGTCTGTCTGTCTGTCTGTGCCAGCATAGCATCATCTCGAGCCACCGCACCGGCAGCTTTCGGTGCCAGTCGCTCTCGCCCGAGCCTGTCTCGGATCGTGAGAGGATTTCCGAGGCCAACGCCCTCCATGCTGTGCCTCTGTAGGAATTGTCCGACTCCGACGCGCAGCTCGCTACGGCGTACATATTGTACGCACGCACACCGGCGGCGCTGCTTTCACTAGTGCTTCACTCTGCACAATGCGCGGCCCAAGGCAGATCTGCAGGGCCCACTGATGACTACAGTAGATCGTACTCGGCTCTTCAGGCCGGTCAGCAAGGTCAAGAAAACGTCCACGGATACACGGGCGTTGTAGAGTTACACCGCTGGGACTGGCCCGAAAGAAGAATCACCCACCGCCTATACATACTTCTAAGCGTATTCCGAGGCCTCGAGTCAGTGAGTGGCAAGACCAAGTCTTCTGTTTGCCTATGGGCTTCCTTGATGCTATCCTGCACAAGAAGATCTTGCCATTGCTCATGTAGCGTGGCAAACGAGTTGAATACTATGGTATCATGTTATGAACACACAAGAAAGAAAAACACGGACCAACACAGGCTTTGTTTGGCCACTAAAAAGCCTAGATAGTATTCTCTTTTCACCCATGTACACAGTAGACCGCCATCGAGAATCCTGCGGCACCGTTGCATGGTTACATGGCGCCATGGGCCCCCTTCTGTACGCATCTTCGTGGAGCGCGTCTATTGATATGCAATGCCACCATATCACCCCGCGCCCTGCAATGTGTTTTTTCTTTCTTTCATTCTTTCTTTCTTCATCCTTTGTTAATCACAACTGGTGGCCCTGTAGAGGAGGGAACCAAGCCGCCGTATCCCGCACAAACGCCGAGGTGCGTCAAACGATCCATCAGACTGGATAAGGGCAAATGCGACAGCCCAGCTTGGCGGTCGATATGCGTGGTTGCCATGTATCTGGCTAGTATGATGGTAGACAGCATGCTATGTAGTCGTGGCTGTTTACTCAGAGCGCCAGATATGATTGTCGACGAGATGGCGAGGATGGATGGATGCTGGCATCTCTTGGGTCAAGCACGGGGGAACAGTGGAATATTCTCTGTGCGGCAGCTGGAGCCCAGATACGCTCCAGTCTAAAATGCTTGTTTTCCCTCATTTCATCACGAATTCCACGACGGGGGATTGGCTCACTACTGTGTGCATAGTGCTCTTCCGGCCGAGGTCGCCATGGCATTTGCGGAGTGGGCTTGCCAGACCCAGATCGGCGGTCAATGGGTGCTTTCTTTTGCCGAGCTCGTCGTCATGCTCTGAACTCGACATGCTGCTATGTGTACATGGTGCCGCTCGCCATAGGCTTTCCTTATTATCAAAGGCACAGCGATGTTTGCTGGAATCCGTAACATACGCACTTTATCACGAGTGAAGATGTTTTTGACCATACCTCGCACCGCCACGCGTTAAGAGTGCAGTATGCCTGCCTTGCTTTCCTTCTTACCTGCTTTCGTCTTCTCGCAGCATGATGTCCGCAGTCTTTCCCCACGAAGCGAAGCGGCGGTGGGACCTTTTCGGCCTGGGGGGGGGGGGTGGCTTCGGGCCCTCTCGAGGGCTCCGCTACCGTACATGACTGTCAGTCACAGTGGAAGAGGATTCCAGCTGTTCATGTGACCGTTGACAAAAGTCTCTGACGCGTGGTCTGCTGTGAGAATACTCGAGCATTACCCATGATCCTGTTGGCTCTATTCTTGTCCTTTCTTTCCTTTCGGGTTAAAGGGCGGGGGGGATTCTTTGTTTCTTCGGGTCCATGTTGAGTAGAGTAGGCCCAAGACGGGTCCTTTTGCATTTCAAGTCCGTGTAGCTTTGCATCGTTTCCCTATTGCGCCCACCTGGCGACTGCTACTATGTATGTATCTCCAACAACCTGTGTCCCTTGTGTTGCGAAGAGGAGCCAGTACACAGTATCTATAACAGAGTCCCTTTAATGTACTATGTAAGCCTCCGCACCGGATGGACCAGCACAAACGCACAGCGAATGCGACTGTAGCCATTACTACTACATAGTATGCATAAAGAGTACTACTATCACGCTGCGGCGGTGGGTTTATGTGGAGGCCCCCAATTCCCCTTCCAGATGGTCGTGCATGGTCAAGTGCATCATCCCCCAGCCGTGCGTGGAAAAATGGCTCTACATGCTTGATTCGACTGCAAAAGGACGGCACATAGTAACGTACGTCCCCATGGATATGCGTTCCCGATGACTTCTCTTGCGTGGCGGGCTAAAGAGGCGCCGAGTGCATGCCCGGGGGCTTCTTAGGCGGAAACTGAGCGCCCTGCCGAACAGAGATCCAGGATTCTGGTGCAAATGGGGCACAAGATGAATATTGTGGGTTTGTTGTTGTTGATGAGAGAGGAGTACGGACATGAGTGGTCTGCAGTCAGTGAAGAAAAAGCCACGGCAATCACCCTCTCTTTGAGGGCTGCAAATGTGTTCTTCGGTCTGTGGGTGCTTACTTTTACTGATGGTCTTTTTTTCTTCCCCGGCTTGTTTTTTTTGGGGGCTATTTTTTTTCCTTGGTCACACAAAAGGTATGTAGGTTTTGGTGATCAGAGTATGATTTATAGAGGGAGAAGGAGAAGTACGAGAGAGGAAAGGCTCCCCATCTTCTAGCCTGGTCCAACATGGACAACTCTTCACGATCTGTCAACATGTATCAATCATTCTGGCCTGTGGTCCATTCATTCCGTTCTCATGCCATAAATCCGCCTACCATTCTGAGCAATTCTTGCCTCGGGAACCTTAACTTGGGATCTTCTTCAGAGTAAAGTACAACCCGGACCGGTACGTACAGGAATATCACCCGGCGGAAAGATTCTATAACCCCAAAGAGACAGACACAGCTTGACAGATTAGGCACTGCAGTCAGCAAGGATACGATACGCCAACGGGTTGTACACGATCGTGAAACAGCTGTCAGATTGCTGCAAGATCGTGGCATATGCAGGCACACTCGCTTCGTCTTTTTTTTTTTTTTCGCCTACCTGGCCAGTCCCTAGAATGGGTATAGCTGCGGTTCCAAAGAGTGCTACCCAGATTTGGCTTTAACATCTGCATGAAACAATCACGAGGTGCTGTGAAGAGATCCTAGATCCGTGCCACATACAACGCCAGCACCTCGTCAACCAACAGGCTTGGCTTGCCATAGTGTTTTCTTGGGGTATTATCATCGGTGGCACAACCCGAGATCCAGCTCTGGCCATGTGTTATCTGAATTCATGCTGATACTGGACTTGTAGTGCCTGAAAAAGGGGACGCTTACGGCGGGGGTTTGAGTTTGCCAGCCGAATTCGCAGGCTTAACGCCAGAGCCTTGCTATTTGCAGTGCGGAAGGATTGATGAGTGAAGCTAAAATGGCATCAGTTATGTATGTATTGAGATAAAAGCATGTGGTCGACTGGTGTTGTCCTGTTGGCACAGCAGAATATCTTTAGGTGGATGTTGAGAATCTGCGCCAGGCCATTCACCATATAGCAGAATGAAACTTACTAGCCGTAACCAAAACACCAAAGGGCCATATCCATTTCCGAGAATACATACATCTGATGAGTTAGGACATAGATAATGACAATCAAATACCTTGATCTGGAGTCTAGGAACGAACAAATCCAGATTACCTCCAAGACATCGCGAATCTGTTTGGCTTAACGTCACAACCGCTTCGCTGGTTTACTGGCGTGGTGACTAAGAAGCTCTTCACATTTAAATTCCACCAATCCCCCAAAGAGCCGTTCCTGAAGAGACGATATGAAAGCTTAGTTGGGATGTTGCACACATTCGTTCATGAGTCAACCACCCCCCCCCCCCTCTTTTCGAGAATACGACAGCGAGGAAGGAAATGACATTATACGACACATCATATAAAGTACAGAAACGACAAACATGTCACAAAACTAAAGTAAGGACAACAACACATTGAAGTCTATGAGCCACTCGCCTTCAACAGTAAGGCTTTACGCGCCAAGTGCATATAGAGTACTCGATCCAGTTGAACTACGATCCAATTCAGTTGGAGGATCTGTTCCCTAGAGCCCCTTCACAGCGGCTATCACAGGGTAGTTTTAACCTTAACTGGCACCATTCTCTTCATTGCGAGAAGCTTTACAAACTATGTCAGTACAAATGTATTTTAGAGTTGTAGGGGGGGTGGTTGTTGCTCGCGCTGGGCATCTGTCACACTGGACACTCATTATGTACTTGGATAGTACGATTTCCAATGAGCAGTGATATCACAGCACGCCCTCGACCACCTTTTCAGGGCATATGCACCGAAATTGCCAATGCTAACCCGGTGTCTGCTTGGCTCCTGTTGCTCTCCGAGTGGCTGCGGGACGGAAGGATAAGCCACACTTACCGCATTGGGAATGTCTGATCAGATGCACCGCGTCTGATTGGCGGCGGGAGCAGCCGTGGGTGGCTGAGATGACGCAAACAAAAGCTGACTGTCCAAGCAGTGCGACACGGAGAGAGAGTCGGAATGACGATGGGTTCCTCACCTCTCTTCGACGATGCTGCGAATCTGACGTCACGGACAAGAAAGGGAGAAGGGAAGAGCAAGCGGGCATTGTTGCCAGGCCAAAGTATTAATATTACCTGCTTTGGCCTGATCGATTCATTCTTTTCGTTTTCCAAGTGCTTATTGAGCCAGTGCTACAACCGCCGCCATATTGAAGTGGATATATATATATATATTTCTTTTCTGTGGCCAACAGCACACAAACGCCATCAACAACAGTCCAACACTTTTGCATCCCAAAAACCCGACAAAATGACCAAATTCGTGGCTGCCATCGAGGACCTCGTAAAGTCCATCTACGAGCTTTTCGCGTCTATCATCGGCGCGTTTGCCTCGGTGATCAACACAATCATCACGACCATCCTCAACTTCTTCTCGGGCGTCATCAACCTCTTTGCCGATGTCTTCAAGGGCGCGATCGATGTTGTGGGAGGTGTTGGCCGTTTCATCCTCAGTAAGTGGCACTGCTTCGCTGCCATGTGATTTTGACCACGGACTAACCATTCTTCAGGCAATATTGTGGTGATTGGTGTGGTTGCCGCGGCCTACATCATCTACACCCGCCAGCAGCAGGGCAAGCCAGTTGTTCCGGCGAAGAAGGCCAACTAGACACAGCCATGGGGCTGGAGGAGAAGCCCTCTCTAGTCGAGAGTGACGTGAGAAGATTGCCATGACGGCGGTGGAACCGCTGAAAGTTTTGTTTAGCTATTCTTCTTTCTGGCGTAAGGGGTGGGTGGTCTTGTCAGGATTGTTTTGGGACTAGGCACTGGGATTGTTATATGCTCTGATACCCCCACCACCAGGATTTCGCATGACCAGTGCGTGAATACCAAGTCTGTATACCTTATACATGTCCATTTCAAGTTGGTCATCCAATGTGGTTCAGTGATGTGCTGTAGATTGCGCAGGATACCAAGGCCATAAGTGCGCGTCCCCAAGATGCTCCGAGACCGCACTTAACGTACGGAGTTAACCAAACCACCTGTGGTTAAACAGCTTATGCAGCAAATGAAGACTCGACACATGCCCAATACATGGCATGGTACCATGAGAAACCCAGCACCGGACATTTCGGTGTGCCAGTGAATTCTTAACCCCATGCTCCCTATCAATGTAATCTCCAGCCTCGGAGTCCGCAACAACAACTGCCAAAAGATGGATATATAATCGACATTGTCGGTACGATGCGATCCAATATGCCAAAAAAAAAAAAAAAAAAAAAAAAAACAATCATCTGCAACACAATCATCGTTTTGAGCGTAGTCTCAACATCTGCAAGCAGCAATGGACCAAACAATTACACTCATCACAGGCGGTACGTCTCCCTTGAACTACAGCGTCCACAACTGTCTCCAAGACAAAGTCCTCGAAAGAGAGACTGGTTCTTTTCTCCCTTCTCTCGTTCCTTTTCTTTTGGCTAATGTTCCATCACAGCAAACAGTGGGATTGGCTTGGAGCTAGCCTCCCAGCTCCTCGCGACCGCTTCCAACACGGTCATTCTTTGCAGTCGTTCACGAGAACGGGGCGAGGCTGCAGTGGAGGACCTCGAGGCACGGGGCTTGCCTGGAGCTCTCGACCTCGTGATGCTCGATGTAACAGACGAAGACTCCATCCGTGCGGCTGCGAAGCAGGTCCGTGAGAAATATGGAAGGTGAGTTTGAACTGCACACCACCACCACCCTTTGACACAGTTTATTTGATCATTCAATGATGTTTTGTCCAACCCCCCCCCCCATTCCTGGGGCCCCTTTTACTCCAAGTGAATCCCCTTCTAATGCCCCGAATCGTTGATATGGATCCCATCATCAGACTGGATGCTCTGGTGAACAATGCCGGTATATCCACGCCACAGGACACGTCCCTTTTCAGGGGCATGGAAAAGTGCTTCCGCGTGCATGCCATGGGCCCAGCAGCCATGGGCGAGGCATTCGCGCCGCTCCTCCTCCTCCCAACAACAACAACAACAAGTCCCCATCCCAAGGCCGATGCTGATGCTGATGCTGATGCCGGTGCCGATGCCCACAGCGGCACCGTACAACGCCGCCGCCGCGTACCGCGCATCATCAACGTCACCTCGGGCGCCGGCTCCATCGCCCTCGACGTGAGCACGGTCGTCGGCGCGGTGCACGTGCCCCGCAACATTGTCCCCTACCGCGTCAGCAAGGCCGCCATGAACATGCTCACCGCCTGCCAGGCGGCCGAGTACGGCAGGGCGGGGTGCAAAGTGTTTGCCTTCAACCCGGGCTTTACGGTTTCGAACCTGAGCGCCGTGTGCACGCTTGCGAATGTGGCGCAGCCTACGCGGCAGCCGGCGGCTGCTATGGTGGATATACTGCTTGGTAAGAGGGATGGAGAGCACGGGGGGTTTTTGAGCATTCAAGGGCAAGAGGCGTGGTGAAGGGAAAAACAAAAAAAGATAAATGAAGAGTCTGTTAGGGGGGAAGGGGCAGGGAATTAGTATGTTTAACGACAGACTTGGGGAAGATTGATGCTTGTGTGTGTATGTTGAATCTTGATCAGAGGATACTCAAACCGACCGGTCCCATTCGAGGTGATGAGGAACACACACTCATCCGCGAGACACCAACCCGGCTCTGTTCCATCACTAGCACTTCACTCTGAAGTCACTAGCACCTTCTTGTATAACAGACGCCCAGTATGCAAACCGGTGCGTAGTGGGCATTTTGAGCTCACAATCGAATCATCTCATTCGCAATTTGAGTCCCATGATAGTTTATCACGCCACATGAACCGTAGAGGAAGCCCTTGGCATAAGAAAGGATGGATCAGAAGCCCACTTCTCCCAGTCTACTGCCCGCTCCATCCAAACCCGAGGAGGAGAAAAGGGTTCGAAACCTCTTCTAAACTGCTTTCACGATCTTCAACATGATTCACAAAAGATACTGGGGGTTTGGATCAGTTTGAAGAGGAGCCAATCACCCTTGAGACCAAGTACCTTGTTGTGGATTGTAGCTAAAGGTATGGTTTAGTCAAAGGAAAGAGCGTGCGAGATCTGCCTCATCCTTGTTTTGTTCTTTTGTTTGTCAAGCATGCCACGAGTGCGTTTGATGATCATCGGGCGAAGGGAGTGAGTGAGTGGAGGGTGCTCCTAGCTATCTATACGGTAGCAGTGCAAGACGGGAAACAGAGACAACAGACAGAAGGCTGTATAAGAGAAGGATTTATACCTTGGACCAGGTATCACGATCACGGCCTCTGAACTTGTCGAGAGGAAGATTGTTTCTCCGTTCAGTGGACGATAAGTCAGACTAGTATCCTTTGAGTGGAAGGATAGCAATGGGCGAAGGTGAGTAATAAATGACTAACATCCCGAGTCAGTTGTCGTTATTTTTATCCCCGATCTCTTCTCGTCCACGCCCAAAACAGACGAGAGCGTTGAATCTACGCGTTTGTGTGCCCTGGGCTCTTGAGCTCGTTCTCGTAGATTCATTATGCATCATACGCAAGGGAAGCATCTGACATCCAGCCAGCTTCTCAGATCTAGCCGGAGCTCAACTGTTTCAATTACAGATCCAATCCAGACCCCACGGGGTTGGATCAGCAAACGAAAGCATCAGTACAATGAAGTGTCGAGCTGTCATATGGAGAAAAGCGACTGCCAGTTCTGAGAGATCTGGTTTGATCTGATGGATTCATCGAGTCAAGATGGAAAAGGCTTGATTCTCACACAAGACAACCCAACCCACACCAGGACCGCTGGGATGCCTGGGCTGGATTGAAAATCGATGACAGGGCACCCGGGCTCCATAAGCGGCATGGCGAAAAGGGAAAATGATATTCAGGGGAGGGGGGTTGACAGGCTGACACTGTGGCCGCAGGACGAGTCGCAACCTGTGCTTGAAACTCTTTTTCTTTCATTCAAACGTTTCGTTTCTGATCGTACTGAAATGGTAGATGGGATCGTGGCTCGGCTTATTGTGGAGTGTTCATACTACTGCTTGATTGATAGCTTTATGCAGGCCACCACGAGGGTGAAATCTGGCACGTCATCCCGCGCAGATTAAGGTTGTCGGGCCGTCGAGTCGGTCTGCGCATGGACAAGCAAGCTGGCAAGCAAGCTGGCAAGCAAACAGTTGATGAGCAGTCTGTGGCTGAGCGGCTTGTTGGTCGATAAAAGGAGGGAGGATGGCCTGGACGCCCCCCCAAAGCCTAATATTGAGCAATGTCGCAAGGATGAGCGTTTCCCGAGATCTTCCTAAACCTTAAATCCTGTTTTTGAATGTCCAGATTCCAAACGGCCAGAGCAATGGATGGGCAGAGACTTTGCAAGTGACGGGAGGGGTGGGAGAGAGAAAAGAAAGGAATAACAAGGGGAAAACGAACCAGAGCAGCAACAGCTCGGATAGCTCGGCACACGTTCATCCAACTTTCCTGCTTAGCACCTGCAAACCATGGGCAGTATGCCTTAGCTGCCATCGTGCGGTTTGTTTTTGGCTTGGTTCGGTTTGCGATGTGATGTGTCAGGCCTTGGTCCTTGACAAGCAGACAAGGTCCGGGTGCAGCTTACATGGTCTTGGCGCACCAAAGTGCGTGACACCCACTATTAGGCTGACGACGGGAGCCAGCATTCCGGCAGAGGGGCCTTGGCCGCAAAACGCAAAAGAGAGGCAGAGCACGGCTACCATGGATATGAAGAAGGGGACCCAAGCCACGGGCGCGCCATGGCTTGATTGCTAGCGACAAGGAAATCAAGCCCGTTTTTCGGACCCTTGGACCCTTGTTGGGCTGTGTGCAGGTGGTAGAGTTGGTGGCACTGGAGAGCGAACCCGCGTACACAGCAGTCCTGACTTGGTGATGCTGATGGATGGTGTGGTGTGGTGGACTTGGTAAGGCCCAGGGAGCGAACAGGGTGAACTGCGGCCCTGGTGGTTCCTCTTCAGAGCCTGTGGCTACTTGCTACAGGACAAACAGCGCCTGCAAGTCCCTGTTGGGACAAACCGCGGCAGGCCTGCGATCAGCAGGGTCCAGAACTGGAAAGACGATGGGCGCACTGCATGGCTTTTTCCCGCGACCCATGGACGGTATGACGACATTGTCGGGCTTGAGGCGCCGACCCCCTGCTGGATAGGCCCCCAGGCCCCCAGGCCCCCCAGCCTTCCAGGGCCCCCTGGAGGGGGAGACGCTGTGCTTTGTAGCCCGCTGCAACCCTCCCCTGGAGGCCACTGCAAGCCCTGGGACCGGGCAACGGCAGCAGGCAGGCCAACAGCCTGAGGGGCCAGCCAGCCCAGCGTACTATGTAACTGACTCTGTGCAGCCAGGCGGTTGATTGGCTCTGGGCCACTTCGAGACTCCTCCCACCCTCGAGTCAGGGTTGCGCGTTGGTTGTTTTGCTGGATCGCGAGGAGCGGATGCGCCGGGGGTGGATGGGGATGCTATAGGTGATGTTTATATTCTTGCTGGCACTCCATTCTTTGGCCATCATCTCTGGGCCATCTGCAGCCCAGATGCATTCTTCCTTGTCCTCTCTGAAGCTTCTTCTGCCTGCTAGGTTCTTGGGGCCTGCCTCAATTGCAGCGGCAGCGGTACTTGAATCATTACAAACCCAAAACATTGGCAATTCCCGGCATGGCTCGGAGCCGAATATGATTCAGCCAGTGCCTTCTTTTAGCGGCGGCCTGACTGACCGCGGCGCTGGCGGGTCAAGTCCGTCGGACGTACCAGGCGCTAAAAGTGCAGGTACGAGGGCCTTGCTGCAGCGCAGTGCCGGGTGCTGCAGCCTCCGGATCTAGAGCCCTTGGGGCCCTGGGCCCAGGGGCCCTACCGCTGGACACAAATCGTGCCTTACAGTGGTCCCGGGGGGGGGGGGCCTACATAGTACCAGAGCCCGCAAGGCAAGTGGGCCCGCTGCCAGCCCCGACCCCAGTGCTAGCCCAACCGCGCCGTCTGCTGTAGTCAGCCAAAGCCCGTCGGTTCGTCTGGAGGACTGTCGCGCGCTCGCCTTTGCATCAACACATTCTCGTTTTTTTTTTCTCCCTCTCCCACCTTCCCCCCCTTCCACTTCCCACCACCCGCTTCTGCGCGAGCCAGTGTGTCTCCTTTTCACCATCTGCCCTGTGCAACCGCCGCTGACGAGCTCGCCCGGCCATCGCGTTGCCGCCTCGCCGTGCACGCGCTGCTGTGTTCCAATTGCACGACCCCTCGCGCGAGTTTGCTCTTGCCCTGCTTCTCAGATGGTGCTCCTGGTCCCGGCACCACCATCTGCGCCTTTCTTTTGCGACGTGGGAGACGAGGGACCCCAGAAAGAGCGGCCGCCCGACGCCATCACCACCCAACGGCTCCACCATCGACGCTTCCATTGCTGCGACGCTGCCGTCTGCTCACCGACGCCCCAGCCCAGTCGACAGCTTGCTCCCCGCCCCGGTGCGCCGTCTGTCCTGAGCCCACTTCCAAGGCCAGCAACCCTTGGCGTGGCCCCGATCGACCTTCCAGCTCCTCAGCACTGGGTGCCCGACTGCTCTTCGGTCTCTTTCTCGCTGCCTAGGTCGAGAGCGGTGAAGCCTAAGCTGCGCTGAGCTGCGCTGAGCTGCGCGCCGCCCGTCGATTGATTACCACAACGACGAAGCGCTGCCGCACGCATCCGAACCGCTGCCGAACCCTCGACTGGCCCCAGCCCTCTTGTTGTACGTGGCCTTTGATCGCTCGCGACCCAGCTTCCATTTGGCTGCGCCGAACAGCGACCATGGCCAACACCCACCCTCCGCCGCCTGGCGAAAGCGCCTGGCTGAGTCTGATTGAAGAAGAGAGCCGCACCAAGGGCCGAGACCTCAATAGCCGTGTCGATGTCCTCGAACGCTACAAGCAGGCCATCAATGCCGAATTCGGCAGCATCAAGCTGTGGATCGCCTATTGCGAGTATTTTTGGTCCCTTTACCTCGAGTGCTATTCCCGCAGCAGCAATGGCCAGGGCCTATCCCCCGAAGAAAGGATGGTTGGCCGTGAAGCCTTCTCGCTCGATGCAGCTCTCAGTCTCTGGCAGCAGGGCTACGAGGCCACGCGCTACCGTTTGAATGACAGCCACGAGCTGTGGAACAAGTGGATATCGCTCGAAATGGAGCTGCTATCGACATCCCGAACAAACGAGGGCATTCGGCGCATCACCCACCTCTTCCGCAACCGCCTGGTGACCCCACACAAGACTTGGGACGAGACTTCGCAAATGTTTTCGACCTTTCTCTCCGAGTACAACCGCGCCGCCTACGAGAGCACAATGCAAGAAATCACAACAGCCGCACGTGACGCCCGCAAAATCTGGGACGAGCGCGAAGCGTTCGAGCTCAAGATCCTCAAGGCGCAGCACGAGGACAAGACGGACGACGAAAAAGCAACCATGCTCGAGTACCTGGACTGGGAAATGAAGCAAAACAAGAGGGGCGGGAGTATGCAGGGCCTGCTGGTCGAAATCTGTCTGGGTCTCTTTTCACGCGCCCTTACTGGCATCTTTACGCGGGAGGATAGCGTCTGGACCGACTACGTCGTATGGCTGTCGTCTCTATACACGGTCGCAAGCACAGGCCAAACCAGCGTCCCTGACTTGGGCCGTTTGCTGCCAAACCTACTGGATACCCTCCAACGCGCTGTCCAGCACTGCCCTTGGGCTGGTTTGCTTTGGGCGCGCTACATTATGAGCGCAGAGGAAGTCGGCCTCTCATACGACAACATTGAGCGCATCAAGCATGCTGCTACTGCCAGTGGCCAGCTCGACAAGGATGGCATGACGGGTGTAATTGACATGTACGCGGCCTGGTGCGGGTTCCTCAAGCGTCGTGCTATGAATGCCAACGCCACAGATGAGGACTCGGATGTAGCCGAGATCGGGTTGACTGCCGCTCTGGAAGACGTCGACATTTGGGGCCGACGACTGTACGGCCACGAGTACAAGGGGGATCCCAACTTCCGCCTGCAACGCATCCATATCCAGTACCTGACCGAGAAGAAGGCCACCATCGATGGCGCGCGCCAATTCTGGAACGACTTGGCCAAGAAGCCCCTCTATGCAGACAGCTACAACTTTTGGCTCTCGTTTTACATGTGGGAGATGGCCATGTTTTCCGCCAACAGGCCCCGCTCCGGACGCAGTCCCACGCCGGCGTCCAAGGCATCCAAGCTCCTGCATATCCCGACACTAGCCACCAACGTGCTCGCCCGTGCGGTCAAACGAGCCTCGATCGACTGGCCCGAAAAGGTGTACGAAATGTATCTGCAGCATTGCAACGACTACGAGCCTCCAGAGATGGTGCGCCGCGCCAGCGACACTGTGCACAAGGGAATCAAGGCTGTTGCGAGACGCAGGAAAGAGGAACAAGCAGCAGCCTACTCGGCCCAGGTGGCGCAGTACGAAGAGCAGTCTCGCGCTGCCGCTGCCGCTGTCACTGCTTCTACCACCGGCCAGGACGCAAGTCAGGATGCTGGAGAGGCATCTCCGAGGAAGAGAAGGGTGCGGGATGATGACGTAGCCGAGTCTGCAGAAGCCTCGAGCAAGCGCGTCAAGTCGGAGCCTACGCCCGAACAGCAGCAACACCTGAAGCGTGACCGTGAGAATACATCCATCTATGTGTCCAAATTGCCTTCTGACGCTACAAAGACCAAGATCCGGCAATACTTTCGCGATTATGGCCACATCAAGAACCTCGAATCCAAGCACGAAGATGACGGGAAATCAGTTGTTTGCCTCATCGAGTTTGACACGCCCGACCAGGCACAGTCTGCGCTCTTGCGCGACGGCAAGTACTTTGGCCAGGACCAGATCACCGTGACGCCAGCCACAGGCGTAACCCTCTTTGTGACCAACTACCCGCCACACGCCGACGAGGGCTACATGCGCAACCTCTTCAAGGGATGCGGAGACATCTTTTCGATGCGCTGGCCCAGTCTCAAGTTCAACACCCACCGCCGCTTTTGCTACGTCTCCTTCCGCACTGCCGAGGCTGCTGCAAAGGCGACGGCTCTCAACGGCAAGATGCTCGAAGGCCGGTACAAGCTAGAAGCAAAGTATTCGAACCCAGGCGCCAAGAAGCAGCGAGATGGCGCCATTGAGGAGGGACGCGAAGTGCACGTGACCAGCCTGCCCCAAGACGCCACCGAGAGCCACGTTCACAGCCTGTTTGCGAAATACGGACAAGTAGAGCGCGTACGGATCCTGACGGACCAGGCAGGCAAGAGCCGCGGCAGTGCGTTTGTGGCGCTCGAGACCAAGGAGCAGGCCGAGACAGCGATTGCAGAGCTTGACAAGACCAAGTTTCGAAACCAGATTCTTAACGTGGAAAAGTCGAAGCCGGTCAACTTCAAGCCCGTTGCGCGAACGGGGCCTGGGTCGCCATCATCGTCTCCCGCCCCCACGCGTGACGAAGACGGCGACGAGGCCATGACGGATAGTCGTCGGAATGGCGCGTCAGCCGCAAGGGAAACCAGTGGAGGAGCGCGAACATTTGCCATTATGGGACTCCCGGATACGATGAATGACGCACGCACACGTGCTCTTGTCGAGCTGCACGGAACGCTTTCCAAGCTGACTTTGCGGCCGGACCACGGCGGGGCGATTGTCGAATTCGTCGATGCTGCAACGGCCGGGAAAGCGCAACTGTCGCTCAATGGTGTCGAGGTGGAAGGTCGCCGGCTCAAGACGGGGTCGGTGGCTGCGCTGTTCCACGAAAAGGGAGAGACGCGGATCGATCGGGTGGATCAGAAACCGTCATCGACAGCAGCGAATGCAACGACGAGCAAAAAGACGACGACAATGATGGCGCCGCCTTCGACCACTATCCGGCGACCATTGCTGGGCGGCAAGACAAAAGGCAGGGGTGGGTTTACGGGTGTGATTAATAAGGCGAGCAGCAAGCATCCGTCTGCTGCTTCTTCCCAGGAAGGAGGGTCGGCGTTGGAGCAGGACAAGGCAAAGACCACGCCGTCGTCGACGACTGCTGGTGAGGATGCTCCCACCACCCACGCCGCTACTTCCAATGCCAGCACTGCGATGAAGAGCAATGCCGACTTTAGAGCATTGCTGCTTGGTAATCGGGCGAGCAAGGAGCAGGAGCAGGCAAAGAAGGAGAAGGATACTGCGACGGTGGATGGGGAGAAGAAGGGCGTCAAAGAAGGACCTGCTACTGGTCATGCCGGTACTATTACTGCCGCTGCTGACGCTGGCGAGGTTGGAACTGGTGGTGGTGCTGCTGGTGGTGATATCAAACCAGCTTGGAACGGCACTAATGCTGGTAATTGAAGAATCAATGTGTTTTATAAAGGCCCAAAAAAGAAATATTATTTTAGAAAAAAGCCGCGGAACAAAGGTTACACACACATATGCACAATTAAGCAATCACCCAGCACCCACGCGCTCACAAAAACACTGTATTATCCATTTTTTGTTCTTGTTCTTGTTTTCTTCTTCTTCTTATCTTTTCTTTTTTCTTTTTTTTTTTTTTTTTTTCCCTCACTTTCGAACGAGGGGGATAGGCTGAGTGGTAGCAGCAGCTGTACTGCGTAATAAAATGGTCAAGCATGGATGGAGTGGTGAAGGTGGAGTTTCAACATTGTATACTAGGTAGTCATTACTAATGTACTTATGAGTATACCCGGAGCTGTCGATGAAGAGGGGGAAAGAAAAGTCTTGTTTAGTTCTGTGATGTCCAGACACACACACACACACAGAGTGAGAAGAGAGAGAGGGAGAAATACTGATTACGAAGATGGCTAGAGCAATACACGTGTGCGAAAGGCTCGATGGGTTTTGGTTGGTGTGATGGGGGTTGAATGCTACGTTCACCAAGTATGTACTTGGTAATTGCGTCCACGATTAAGGTGGTGGTGTATATATATATATATATATACTAAGAGAAGAAAAGAAGAAGAAAGAAGAAGATGAAGAAATTTAACGCGAGAGAGAGGGAACAAAAAAGAGTGCTGAAAAAGGATTCGATTCTGACTACAACTCAATCTCGCCAAATGATGGGCTGTTGTTCCGTGGAGAGAAGGGGGGGTTCTGGTTTGTTGGGGGCCCCATTGGGAGTCGGTGAGTTTTATGCATAACTTTGTTGGAAGAGTCGGGTGAATATCTTTTTTTTTAAATTTTTTTTTAATGATTGATCCCATTCGCAAGTTAACGAGAGAGATAAAGTTGTGTGGCTCTTGCTTGGCAAGGTTTGAGTTGTGTTGTGTTGTTTTTTGTTTTGACGGTTTTTGTTTCTTTTTTGGCAGATAGGGTGGGATTGGAATTCGAAAACCGGGCTGGTGTATGAAGGTGATGGATAATAAAACACAAATGAAGTACTGTGTATGTATGGCACAGGTCAGAATGGATGAAAGAAACACTGGATGTGCTGATCCGATTTCCTCGAGACAGTTGGGATGAACAGTGTTCTGTGTTCCCCCTTTTGGGAGTTTTCTTTTCTAGCAACAGATGGGCGGCCCTCCTCTTTTCGCTTTGATCGTCTGGAGGACCCGTTGGATCTACTAGTCGGAAATGCGAGCCGAATCACCGCTTTTTATGGATCAGGAGTCTTGGACTATCACCTGATCGGGTGGAAGATGGGCCAAGCGGTCAAATACAACAAACTGTAGAACCTTGAGTCGTCTTCTTCTTCTTCATAAGCGTCTAGGCGAAGCAAGAATGGGAGATCTTTTTGCTTGTTCCATGAAAAGGGGGTTCTCAGGGCGATCTTGGCATTATTTATGCTTCTTCTTCTCCTCCTCCTCCTCCCCTCTATCGCTTATCCATGCCCCAATATTTCATTTACGGCGCTTCGTTTGGTTTATATAACCATGTAACCTTGCAGCAGTGGCTCTCGTGCCCATTTCTATGCGCTTACACAGCACACATACTAAGGCAGTGCTTGCAAGCTGTCAAGTTGTCATGGATCTGATATTAAACCAGGGGCGCGTTTCTCCACCCGCTCAACGGAAGTTTCAACGCCAACGGCCCAGTAGGAGAATTTGACCGTGTTTCATGGCTGGGGCCGCCGCCCAAAATTAAGGCAGTTCATTTTGCATGAACGAGAAAGAAAGCCCTTTTTTTTTTTTTTTCTGTTTTCCCACTTTTGTTTTTTTCTTGTCCCCCTTGGCCCCTCTCTTTGTTTCTTTCGCCTGCTTGTGTGTGTGCACCCTATTTGTCAGGTTTCCCGCCATTGGGAGACGCGCAGAGACTCCAATGTGCCACGGCGGTTACGGAGGAAGGCCGCCCTGGGCGAGCCCAGCCAAACCAAGGACGGCAACCGAGTGCCGGGGGGGAGGGGGTGACTGAAGGGGGCGATGAGGGATTGCGGATGGGAGACGGCGCCCCTGAGTGAGGCTGACTGGCCAGGAGAAGCAGAAGAAGGGGGCAGGAGAAGGAGAAGGAGACGGGCAAGGACAAGGGCAAGGACAAGGGCAAGGACAAGGACAAGGACAAGGAGAAGGAGGAGAATCCAGCTGGCATGACTTTGGCCTGGCGATCACGCGGCATCGAGACCACCAGTACTATGGATGTGACGTCCTGCTGGCATGGACCATGGCCCCCCCCCCCGTCAGGGCCAGATTGGATCGTGGATCGTGGAGCGAGGGGCGAGGACGAGGCGGGCGTGTCGCGCGTGCCTGGGATGCAACCTTGATGGCCGTTGCTTTTTGCTTTTGTACATAGTACACGCACGACACGGCGACTATGTATAATCCTCCTGCTCTGTCCTCGTCTCTGCTCGCTCCTCTGCTCTCCTCTTCTTTCTCTCTCTTCAGCCCGCCCTCTTCTGCAGTCTCTTGCACCTCCACACTCCTTTTTTCCTCCTTCGCTCTTTTCTCCCCAGACGCCCCCGGCGCGCCCACATTCATTATGCGTATTTCCACTTCCATGCTCGCGGCTGGTATCGCGGCTACTGCTCTGGGAGCTCCCACTGTCGAGCGCCGCAACTGCAACAAGAACGGCAAGCCTCCGTCGAGCTCCTCCGAGGTGAGCCTCCCCAGCAGCTCGGCTGCTGCCCAGGCGGCCACTTCGGTTGCTGCCCTCTCCTCGTCGTCGGCGTCGTTGTCGTCGTCGTCGTCGTCCTCGGCCGCCGCCATTGCCACTTCGTCCGCCGCAGCTCAGGCCTCGGTTCCTGCGAGCAGCAGTGCTGCTGCCGTTGTGGCCTCGTCTTCGTCCTCGTCGTCTGCCGCTGCCGTTGCGGCTGCCACCAGCAGCACCTCGTCTGCGGCGGCGGCTGCTACAAGCAGCAGCAGCAGCAGCAGCAGCAGCAGCAGCAGCAGCGGCTTCAAGTTCTTTGGCGCCAGCGAGTCGGGTGCCGAGTTTGGCACGTCGGCCATCCCTGGCGTCTACGGCACCGACTTCATCTTCCCCGACACGACGGCGATCCAGACGCTCATCGACGACGGCATGAACATCTTCCGGCTGCCCTTCCTGATGGAGCGCATGGCGCAGGGCACCATGACGGCCACGCTCGACGCCGCCTACCTGGCCAACCTGACGACGGTGGTCAACTACATCACCGAGGCGGGCAGCTACGCCGTGCTGGACCCGCACAACTACGCGCGCTACGACAGCACCATCATCTCGTCGACGGCCGACTTTGGCACCTTCTGGACCAACCTGGCGACCACCTTTGCCTCCAACGACAAGGTCGTCTTCGACTGCAACAACGAGCCCCACGACATGTCGACCGACACGCAGACGGCCGAGCTGATGCAGGCCTGCGTGACGGCCATCCGCGGCGCCGGCGCCACGAGCCAGTACATTTTTGTCGAGGGCACCTCGTACACGGGCGCCTGGACGTGGACCTCGTCGGGCAACTCGGACTACATGGGCAACATCACCGACACGGTCGACGACAAGCTCGTCTACGAGATGCACCAGTACCTCGACAGCGACGGGTCCGGCACCTCGGCGACGTGCGTCAACACGACGATTGGCGAGAACCGCGTCACGGCCGCGACGCAGTGGCTCAAGGAGAACGGCAAGATGGGCGTGCTGGGCGAGTTTGCGGGCGGCGTCAACGCCGACTGCGAGACGGCCGTCGAGGGCATGCTCTCGTACCTGTCGGACAACAGCGACGTCTGGCTGGGCGCCCTCTGGTGGGGTGCTGGCCCCTGGTGGGGTGACTACATTTACTCGCTCGAGCCTCCTTCTGGCACTGCCTACGCCGCCTACAAGGACATTCTGGCCAAGTACTACCCTTCTGCTTAAGGGAAGAAAGTGAAATGAAACATCGCTCGCTTGGTGGCTGAGAGGGAATCATCTCGACTCTTTGGGCACATTGGTTTGTGTGCTTCCAGAGGCAGGGGATTCTGTTGATTCTGTTGATTCTGTGTATATATATATATATATATATATATGAGAATATATAGATGTATACTGTGTGTGTGGCATTGTAAATGGGCAATCTTTTCTAGACACAATTGTCCGTCCTTACGTTGGTTGTATTCCGAAGCAAAGGCAGTGAGTGAGTGCTTCTACGATTGTGCTTCTTGTCGTCTAGTGATTCGGTTATCGATGCTGTACGGTGCTCCAGAAAAGACCTTCAACTATGAACATTGAACATTGAACATCATCAGACGGGCTCCTTGCCATCTACCCAAGGTTCTTGTTTCTACTTATTTTGAATCGTTACAAAGTGTATGAACTGAGGTGGAAATCATCGACCAAGACCAGACCGCGGTACAAGTTCACATTGTGCAGGAATACGCGGCTCGAAACATGGATACCGATTCAACTGACGGTTGATAGGCACCTTGATTTGCACCTGAATGTCGAAATCATTCTCCTCTGGGGCTGGCAATGAAGCGTGTGGTTGGTCGGGCAAAAGAATGCAAACATCCATCCCCATGCGCTTTTGTGTGTTTGTTGTTTAATCTCGAATATCTTTTCTTGTACCTCGTGCGTAAAAACAAAGCTCACCACCACCCACCCTTCTTCCTTTTCACTGAAAATTCACAAACGCCCCCCCGTCCACCAGCAACTGCGCCCCGCTCACATAGCCACTCAGCTCCTCACACGCCAAAAACACAGCCGGCCCCGCCAGATCGCGCGGCTCGCCCGTGCGGCCCAGCGGGATGCGGCCCTCCATGTAGCGGCGCTTGGCCGCGTCCGCCAGGTCCGCCTCGTTGAGCTGCGTGCGGATCGTGCCCGGCAGCAGCGCGTTGCAGCGCACGCGGTACCGGCCCAGCGCGACCGCCGTGCTCTGCATCAGCGACAGCACGCCCGCCTTGGTCGGCGTGTAGTGCGTCTGCCCGCCGCCGCCGACCAGCGCGCTGATGGACGAGATGCCGATGATGCTGCCGCCGGGCGGCGCGTTGTGCAGCGCCATCTGGCGCGCCGCGGCCTGCACCGTGTAGAAGGCGCCGTCGAGGTTCGTGCGCACCGTCTGCGCGTAGAGCGCCGCGGGGAGGTCGAGGAACTCGGCAAAGGTGCAGATGCCCGCGTTGGACACGCAAATGTCGAGCCGCGGCGTGGCAAAGGCGGCGAGGGCGAAGGCGACGAGCGCCGGGCCGGTCGAGGGGTCTGTCACGTCGCCGGCGAGGTGGGCCAGGGCGCCGACTGTGGATGGCGAAGAGGACGACGACGAGGAGGACTTGAGTTGCTCTGCTTCCGCGAGGAGCGAGTCGAGATGCGGCTTGTCTTTGGGCAGCCCGAGGTGGTTGACGGCGACGTTGCAGCCTTGGCGCAGGAATTCGAGGCAAATGGCGCGGCCGATGCCTGTTGTGCCGCCTGTGATGATGGCGGTTTTGCCAGCGAGCAGGTTCGAGGGGGCCATTTGGATTGGCTTGGCTTGCTGCTGTGTTGTGAAGGGCCTGTCAGAGTTGTGATGATGGTGGTGATGGTGGAAAATGCGCAAATGTTGAAAGTTGTGGCTGTGAAGATTGTCAGTAGCTTCCCAAGAACTCGACGAGTCCCAGCTTACACAGTTACAAGAGCACTATCTTCACGACAACCCAGCGTCTTTGCAACCCTGTCGTCAACTGAATCTCTATCTTCCCAAGTTCTCGTGCCGATCGTCAGTGAGAGCAAAGCGTTTCTCGAACCGCCAGAAGCTATCGTCTAAGTACATGAGTACTCATCCTGGTACATACTTATATAAGGCACAAGCTGGTACGTACCGGTACGTACATTGGTCCCCCAGGGGACCCGAGCGCTTCGGGCTATCTTTCAGCGAGACAACTACCTGCCGTTTCCCTTTTGCCGGGTCGCTGCTACATCCATGTGCTCTTTCATTGTCATTCTCCTTGTGTGCCTCCAGGACTTGCTTGAGGCCATGGTGTGGCTTGGTCTTAGCATCCAGATGAGCTCCAGGAAATGAATAACACTTGGGCTATCCTAAACCACATTTTGGCTACCTTGGACATCTATCTTGGCTGGAAGTTCAAGGCAAGCACCCAAGCCAGGTAGCATACTGGTATAATACACCGGTCGATGTTGATGTTGATTATATTGCCATTCCCGCTGAGACACGCCCTCAAAATCAATACCCTAGCCCATACATCATAGCATATAATCCCGTCGTCCCCTTTTCTCGATTGGTCACGTTCGCTTTTCTTCCTGAATGAGCCCTGAAATAAGACACCCGGTGGTGATATAGTCCCAGCCCTTCAACCTCTCGCCCCCCCTCAAGCAAGAAACTTGGCACCGTCCTGCTTGAACCAGTCCCGATTCGCATCGACCATAAAATCCGTGATATTGTACTCATTCGCGTTGCCAGTTTCCTGGCCGCCACCACCATCTCTACTTGTCCCATCACCACTAGCTCCATTCCCGCCTCCAGCACCACTGCTGCCGCTGCCGCTGCCGCTGCCTACACCATTACTATGGTTGTTGCCGTTATGGCTCTCCGACCCCACTCCACCAGCAATATCCGTCGGAGCACCAAACGGCAACCTGGGAACATTGAAGAAATCAAAGATGTCCACATATTCGAGATCCTGCGGCTGTGGCGTGCGCGCGGGCGTGACGCTGGGGTATCTTGTGTTGCGCCCAGAGTATCCGCCCAGACCCCCGTTATTACCATGGTTGTTATTATTACCGCTTCCATTCCCTAGTCCTGCTCCTGCGCCCAGTCCCGAGGGACCTGGCGTGGACCCTCCCATTCCAGGCACGACCACAGAACCGGGAATGTGTCTTGGCTGCCGGCTAATGAGAAAGTCCAAGTCAAACGCTGTGCGGCGCATGTCGGCGAGGATCTTGACGCTCGTGGGCTGCGATCCCGCGGCCGGCGCAGTCGAACCGTCACTATTGGAGGTATGAGCAGAGGCTGCTTGGCTTTGCCCTTGTCGTTCGGCTTCTCTGTATTCATCCAGCACGCGCTCGAGTAGAATGCAGTAGCGCGCGGCAACGGGCCAATATCGGCCCATTTCACGAAGACAGTCGACAAAGAAGGGTAGCTGGGGAGAGAGCTTGTGCTCGACGGTGCTCCCGTGGACGAGGAGCAGCCGTGCTGCGACCCAAAGCGTAAACGCAAAGGGAGGCCCGAGCTTGGAGAGGAGCCCATTGGTAGCGACAAACTCGCCCAGGGCTTGTATGTTTTCCACCGCGCCGTGGCAGCGCTGGCTGGCGCTGTAAGAAGGATGGAAGATGGGCGAGCGTGTTGTGGGGTACGCGGCCGACGAGTGCAGCCGGATGACGGCCGTGTGGTAGGTGGCATGCAGCATCACCCAAGCGCAATTGAGCTGCTTGGAGCTTCCTGGCTGGAACAGCTTGGCCATGTTGCCGAATTCCCCAGGTAAGCCGAATTTCCACGAGGTGAGCGTGTTGTCGAGTTCCTTGTAGCGCATTTGCCACTGTTCGACGTCTGAGAGGGCCGAGATGTCGACGGGCTGCTTGAGAAAGTTGTGAATCTTGGTCAGGATACCGAGGATTTCAATGTAGTAGGAGAAAGCGCCGAGGTTCTGAGGGTTGTTCATTTTGCAGTCGGGCGAGTCGTGGTTGTGCGGCTCGTGCTGAATGTGGTTCGCGTGGTCGCTGAACCAGCGCGTTTCCACTCGTTGGTTCTTGAGCCAGAGGTCGTCGCGACAAGGCAGGGTCCGGTCAATCTCGCGGTCATCGAGAGCAAATTCAAAAGCAGTGGCGATGGTGGCATAGCGGTCGAGCAGGTAAACCATCCAAAAGAGACGGCGACGACTCTCTTCCTCGATGAAATCCTTTGGCTCGGGCAAGATCATGGCACGCAGGGTATAGATAGAAGTGAAATCGGGCCGTACGCTAAACGAGCTCGTCTCAACAGCTAGACCAAGCTGTACCACAGATCTGGTAATGAGAGCCATGATGTTCCAGCCGGGCGGTCCGTTGCCGTCCCCGCAGAGATCGAGCGAGAGAATCACGAGCGCCTGGAGCGCCTTGACGGACGAGTTTTCCATGCCATAGAGGAGTACCCGCTGTTTGGATATTAGGTGGTAGTGTCGTCTTCTCTCGTCTGTCAGCCGCGCGTCTGTAGAATACCGTAGCGTTGTGGCGACAATGGCGTGCAACAATATCTGGTCCGTTTCCTCTATCATTGTTGGCCCAAACAGTGAGTCTAGCGTTGTTTTGCGGTGTAATATGGGACACCACGTATTTATATGCTTGAAATAGAGATCAACCAGGGCATAAAGCAAATCGTAGGGGGGTAAGTCTTGGTCTGACGAGAGGGCTTGGGCGTGGGAGTTGCCGAGGTTCATGGTGGGCGAGGCCATCGGTACATTGCCATTGGTCCCATAGTATTCCTGTGCTGCAACACTCGCCATGACCGGTGCGGTAGAAACCCCGGAAATGGCTGCTATGTGGCTATGATTTGTTGGCGAGAGTCCGGGCATGGAGACGGCGGGCGTCATGCCGTCATGCAACGTAGGCGTAGGAGGCGGGATGCCAAAGTCTATTGTTTGCGTGACAGGCGGATATGTGGATGGCTTTTGCAGAAAGAGAGCCGTCTCGGCTTGAGACTGATTGGCCCTCATGGACTCAGCCCTCGTGAATAGAGACCCTGGCGCTTCACGCGGCGTGCCATGGTCGCTAGGAAGGCTGGCATTGCTTCCTCGAATGCTAGATGGTGGAGGCTGGTGGGGTATCAGGCCGGTGGGTGCAGCCTGAGCAGCAGTGAAGGTGGCATGGATGATTTCCGAGTGAGCACGAAGGATCTCCTCGAGCTTGTCAAGCCTTTGCTCCAGCTCGCGTCCGTAGCCTGCCCGCAGGCCTGGTTTCTTGCGCTCCTTGTATTCACATAGCTGACCATTACGACTGCACCAGCCGCAAGACGGCTGTCCACGATCGCATTTCACCTATATAATCAGTCAGTCAAAGATGCACACAAGTTGCTGCAGCATCCGTGGAGGCGCAAAATTCTGGAGATGAATAAAATAAAACCACACAAATTCATCCCAGACAAGGAATGAATGGTGGAACCGCACCTTTCTCTGCTTACATAACTCGCACCTTGGAATTGGATTCTCGTCAGCAGATTTCCTCTTTTTCCGATCTGGCTCTCGATCCGGCTTCGTGTCTACTTCTTCCTCTGCGTCTGCGTCGAGATCTGGCTCGGGGTTTGGCCGTCGCCGTGATGGACTTGCTGCAACAGGCGGGTCCACCTCGGCGGTCTCGCACGCGGAGGGTGTTGAGGATGCATGGGCATGAGGAGACATGAGGCCGAAGGTAAGAAAACAACAAGAGCAGCAACAAATCAATACTGGCTATGTGATCCAAGTATCATTGTGTAGCTGTCTTGGTGTATGTGTTTGTGTGTGTATATGGGGACATGAGGATGCGACCACAGGGATAGACTTATCACCCTGAAGACGGGTAAATACAGCAGTGTAGCAACTACCTAGGTAGTTGATATGCATAGTTGGATGCGCAAGCTCAGAAAAAAGCTAAAAGTGACGGCAGGGTGCATTTTGGCAGCAAGAGGTATAATAGGCTCGGGCCGCCGGAGGCGACTCTGGGGAAGCTCAACAACACGAATAACGACAACAACAGCAACAACAACAGCAGCAAGAAGGGGAAATATTGAAAAAGACGTACGAAACCGAAATGGGGCGTTTGCGCTTGCCGCTCTGATTGGCCGCCTCTCCCACAGGGTCGTCGTCGTCGCTACCTGCTTCATCCCCACTAGTCCTCTGCAGGCCAGTGCCGCCAACACCATCTTCGTCCGGACTGGTGGCTTCTCCATCTGGGAGTAGCTTGATGGCTGCGGTAGATGCCGGCGGTGACACCCCCTGGGCGACAATCGAAGAACCAGCGGGGGATGTCATGACGGCTGGTGGAGACATGGCTGTTGATTGACCGTGATGGATATAATGTATAGTTCCTCCTCCTCCTTCTAATCTGTCTCTGGCAAGCTTCGCTGACTCTTCGCTGTCTTGCGTCCAAGACTGCCGCACTCCGAAAATAACTCAAAATAAAAAATAAAAATAAAAAAATACGGCAGTGGGAGCAGGGAACGGGGGCCAAGGTATGGCTATCGACCTTCCCCGTCAGGGCTGGCTGGCAGGTACTTTGCGACAGCCCTGCCGTGATGGTACAGCCTAGCACGGTAAGCGACAGCCTCGTTCACTCAGCGGCGCAAAGTGGCCAGGCTGGGACCATTGCTTCCTTGCCCACCAGTAAGAGCAGTGTGGGCGGCTTGTGCTTTGATTCTGGCTGGACAAGATAGCACCTCTGCTTCGCCAGGCTACTTCCACCCTCGCTAACACTCCCACACACTCGCACTCACTCACTCGCCCACTCACACACTGACACAGACTGTCTGGGCGAGGCTCGCTCAGTGGTGGAGACCCCGGTGATTGTACCTCGCGTGGTCTCGGACAGGGGCGGCAGATGTCGAGTGTGGCGGGCTGACGCAGAGGCGCAACAGATCGGCCAGCAGCAGCAACAGACGGGGTGTGGCAGGCAGATCTCGGCCGGAATCGAAACGGGGGCTGCTCGAGGGAGGAGCAAGAAACAAGCAACAGACAGGTAGCAGAGCTGGAGCTTCGGGGTAATGTTGTGCAGAGCAGTCCAAGACTTGGGGCTGCTCGGGGCTTTTATTGCGTCGCCCGTGCTGGCTTTGTGGGCTGTCTTGGCTGTCTGGTTTTTTTTTTTTTTTTTTTTTTTTTTTTTTTGGCTTTGCCGTCCAAGCGTCTTGTCGCTCGGGCCAAGGGCAGCCTGCGGGCCGTGCGGATTCTGACGTCGAGGGTGCTTCCGCAGCCAAGCTCTCAACTGTGAGCGGGCTCGCTTGCCCGTGTTACACTGCGCCGCGGGGTAGAAGAACTGGGTGAGAGGGAAACTCGGTTTCCCCTTCTCTTTCCCCTTCTTGGTGCCGGGCAGCAAAGGCAAGGCAGTAAGTGGTCCTGTGGCTCCAGCAGCTGAACCCATGACCTCGCTCTGTGCCGACTCGGTGCGGGGAACGGAGCTAGCAGGGGTTGTGCTGCGGAGAGGTGGGGGCCTGGTGTTCCCCCGCAAACACCCAATCCCTGTGCGCATAAGACAGGGGCCCTTGTTCATCACCACCACCACCACCACCACCACTCACAGCAGCCCAAGCAGTGTGTGCTATGCACAGACCAGGCACAGGCACAGCAGATCATCAAGATTGCAAGTAAGCCTCTTTTGTGGGGATCAAGACGCAGCTCGAGCTACTGCATTACATTGCAGAAACCGAGCAAAAGCTGGCAGCATGTCTTTGCCAACATGACATTGCCAACTATCATCAACGGGGTTAGTCAGAATGCGTATTGACAAGCCGGCGCGGTCCGTCGCAACATTGCACGCTCATATTTAACAGCACGATCGGCAACCATCCTGCATGCAACGACGGCATTGCCTTCCTTTCCCGTGGGGCTCACATGTCCACCGGACTGCGTAATGCGTCAACGACGTCGAGCGGAACTTGCCTCGAGAAAGGCTGCGTGAAGCTATTGAAATCGGGCTCAAGCTCTCATCCAAGCATTAGCCATTATTCCTCGTTTTGTGGACTCTCTGGATTTGGCAGCTGGACGTTATCTCCGCGCTGGTTGCCATCAAGAAAATTTGATAGACTGAGACATACCAGGATCGTTGAGCAGATGGTGACTTGTCCAAGCTGTAGGCCTCATCTGCCTCGTGTTAGCTACGTTTGTGAACGGCAACCATGTTGACCACTCTGGCCGTAGCTCGCACCGGATGTTGGAATGCCTTCACAGTGGAACAATGCAGGCGTCAAAGCTCAGTATCTGGCCTGGCACGTGACAGACCAGCAGAGGCGCCAGCACTGCAGAAACAGTTAGCTTCTTACAGTTTAGATCAGGGCAGAGGCACACACGTTCATGGCGTTTTGCATGATCCTCTGACGGTTTGCAGCGACGGCGTTCAATGTGCCGGACTGTGGCTAGGGTGCTGGCTTCAGGTTGGCATGTCGTAGGACATCTCCAACACCTATCGTCCCCCAGCGTCGCCCCGGGCGGTCCCACATGTGGAGGAATCACATGTCTGGCAGTTGTTGTGCGTTTACATAAGCAAATATCTACCGTGGCTTTGTGTGGCTTGTTGTACCCAAGTATCTTCAAGACTGCACCTTTGGGTTAAACAGGTGCGTTCCACCCGTGATCAACAGCTATGTGCTTGAACTCCACACTTTGAAGCAAGCCAAGCGTTTTCGACTGCTCTAGCTACCAGATAACACCAGAACACCGAGGTTGTCGCTGTGTAGGTGGCCAGCCGGCCGTGTGTGCTGAGCCTCGTCCGCCGTATCTCGCCAGCCTGCTCGGGCTATCAACACCCCGAGGCCCAGTTGCGTCAGGGTCCTCCCCCCACCACCGCCTTCCTTATCCAGTGCTTTCCCAAACACTCGTCGTAACCGGAAGGCCCGATGTCTCTCCTGCCATCACCAACAGGCAAAGCCTTCTCGCCTCTCGGCCTGTTTCGAGTCCTCCCATTTGCGCGGCCGTTTGCTTCATAAAGGCATATCTGCTCTTTTGGGCCAGCTGCTGCGTTCTGGCTTCTGGCAACCTGATCATCATTCTTCCCCTTCTCCGTGCTGTGCCGTAACTATGGCTCCAAGTTCTGTTCGCGAGTTTCCCACCATCACGGCCATTCGGTCCTATGTGATTGGCGGAGTTGGTTCCGGTGAGCGCGCATTCCTCTTTGACGGTCGCAGAAGCACTAGCTAACCTTGATGCCTCATGCAGGTGGTGACTACCACAACGTCAAGGGCGGTCATTGGTAAGTAGATAGCCACAAGTCGCGTCCTTTATTATCTTTGTCCACGTTCCCGCTGACCAATTGTGCTTTCCTTCAGGCTTATCGACTCGCCCATCTCCACGCCATCGTCGATATGGGAACAGTACCGCAAATCTCGCACAAGCTGGGGTATCAACGTACTTGGCTCCTTTCTCGTCGAAATCGAGGCCACCGACGGCACCGTGGGCTTTGCTACAGGCTTTGGCGGCCCTCCAGGCTGCTGGCTGATCCATCAGCATTTTGAGCGCTTCCTCATTGGCGCTGACCCACGCAACACCAACCTCCTCTTTGAACAAATGTATCGCAGCTCCATGTTCTATGGTCGCAAGGGTCTTCCAATTGCCGTCATCTCCGTCATCGACCTGGCCCTCTGGGACTTGCTGGGCAAGCTCCGCAACGAGCCTGTCTACAAGTTGATTGGTGGTGCAACAAAAGAGCGCCTAGACTTCTACTGCACTGGGCCTGAGCCGACAGCTGCACGGGAAATGGGGTTTTGGGGCGCAAAGGTGCCACTACCCTACTGCCCTGAGGAGGGCCACGTTGGTCTCAAGAAGAATGTCGAGTTCCTTCGGAAGCACCGTGAGGCTGTGGGCCCCGACTTCCCGCTCATGGTGGACTGCTATATGAGCCTGAATGTGCCATATACCATTGAGATTGCAAAGGCATGCCTGGATCTCAACATCAACTGGTGGGAAGAGTGTCTGACTCCCGACGACACGGACGGCTTTGCGCAAATCAAGCGGGCTCACCCCACGCTGAAATTCACCACGGGCGAGCACGAGTACAGCAGGTATGGTTTCCGAAAACTTGTCGAGGGCCGCAACCTCGACATCATACAGCCGGATGTCATGTGGCTTGGCGGCTTGACGGAGTTGCTCAAGGTTTCGGCCATGGCAGCTGCTTATGACATTCCCGTGGTTCCGCACGCGAGCGGTCCTTACAGCTATCACTTTGTCATTAGCCAGCCCAACACGCCCTTCCAGGAGTATTTGGCCAATAGCCCAGATGGAAAGAGTGTGCTGCCCGTCTTCGGAGACCTCTTCTTGGACGAGCCAATCCCTACAAAGGGGTTTCTCACGACCAAGGACTTGGACAAGCCTGGGTTTGGTTTGACGCTGAATCCGGCAGTCAGATCCAAACTCATTAGTGGCAAGTCGCTGCTGCAGTTGCACGAAGCACCGTCAAGAAGCCTGACAACGACAGAAGAGCAAGAGCTGACCAAGGCCAATGGCGTTGCGTGAGCATGGAGCGCGGCGTTGGTTCGAAGCCTGAAGCTTGATATTTCACACGGATTTGTTTTTAGACTTTGTATCATGATATGACGATGAATTTCCACCTTGGATAGTGAGAGTTTGGGGGGGATTCTGACAAATTGATGGTGGACTAGTTCTATGATATACAACTTTTACGCGCACATGTTGCTGTGACTCTGGTGTCTGACTAGCTGCACTACCTCTGTTTTCTGGGATGTGCCGTCATGATTGATAATCACGGAGACGGACGACGGAGAGCGGGCGAACCTCGTTTCCATACAATGAACACTAGGTACAGTGCAAGCATTCCACACTTTGTCATCATTCTCCGGTGTACATAGTACCGCTGATTGTCTCATTTGCAATGCATACTATGTACTTTTGTACATCGTCATGACTCCTTTTAGGATCAACAAGCTTACTTCATATCGTTACCACAAACCTCAAGTTGAGGGGCGTTCTCAGCGCCGGCTCGTCCACCGTCACTTGCTCCGCTAATTGATGAAGAGACCACTTTTTCCACCTACCCCCATAAAACCTGGAATTGTGTGCTCGCAACCAATACATAGTAGCTGTCCAGCCGCCGCCGTTCACGGCCTTATTGAATCTCACTGCTTAAATCCGAAGACGGGGGCAGCTGCCAGGTGGCTGTTAGTGGCGTTTCTTCCCGCGGCTTCCAAGGGACCCATTGCTTGCATCGAGACGGCTCCTGTCGGACACATATACCCATTCAGCCCACCTACTCACCCATGTTCTGAGAGAGGGAAACGCGGGAAGTGTAAATAGAGAAAACAGAACAAGTGGGACCTTTGCGTGTCTGTGTCTGTGTCTGTGTCTGTGGGTGGGGAGGGGTGGGGGTGTGTGAGGCGACACGACGTTGATAACTTTATCTCCGACGCAAGTGACGTTGGGAAAGTTTTCGATGCCCACCACACAGTACGCGATGATCAGGGAGATAACTATACCCAGAGAGGTGCGAAGAGCAAAAACCGAAGCGCGATACAATGCAAAATGCTGCTCTGCTCCATACTCATCACTCCAGCTTAGCAGTCGCTTACAGTGCCGAAAGAGTAAAGCAGCCAGGATCACCCGCCATGATGATGAAATGGGGGCAACGAGTATAAGAACAGGCTGCTTTGGAGTCTAGAAGGTTGTCTAGCTATGGGTTTCTGTGTTTCTTCAACCCCTCCTTGCTTATATAAAGCTCATAATCGTGACGGGAGACTGATCCAAGTTGAACCTCTCGACGACCATCACACCTCACGTTGAGTCCTCACTCACTCACTTTACGCACCATATTCGACCTTTTACTCTTAACACATCACGCAAACAAGAATCCACACACAATGGCTCCAACCAACAACCAAACCCAGTGGCAAGAATTCCTCGCCAACGTCCACGACACGTACCCTTTCCTAGACCCAACCAAAGGCTCTTCTTCCTCCTCCTCTCTGCACGGCAGATCCGTCCTCATCACCGGCGCAAGCAAAGGCATCGGCCTCCTCACAGCCGCCCGCTTCGCCACAGCAGGCTTCACCCGCATCGCGCTCGCCGCACGCTCCCCACTCGACGCCGCCGTCGCCGCCGTGAAGACCGCCGCCTCCGAAGCAGGCCACCCGGAGCCACACATCCTCGCGCTCACCGTGGACGTCGCCTCGATCGACTCGGTCCGCGCCGCCGCGGAACGCATCTCGTCCGAGTTCGACGGCACACTGGACGTCCTCATCAACAACGCAGGCTACCTCGAGGCGTGGGCCAACGTCGACGAGAGCGACCCGCTCGAGTGGTGGAAAACGTGGCAAGTCAACGTCCACGGCGTCTACCTGGCGTGCAAGTTCTTCCTGCCGCTGCTGCTCCGCGCCGACGACGGGGCGCTCAAGACGGTCATCAACGTGTCGAGCATCGGGGCCATCACCCCGCGGGCGACCAACTCGGCGTACGGCACGACCAAGTTCGCCGTGTGTCGGCTGACCGAGTGTCTGCACGCCGAGTACGCGGCGCCGGAGCAGGGCGGGCTCGTGGCCATTGCGGTCCACCCGGGCGCCGTCAAGACGGAGCTGGCGCACGGCATGCCCGAGTATATGCATGCGTTGCTGGTGGATGAGCCGGCGCTGCCGGCGGATGCGATGCTGTGGCTGGCGCGGGAGAGGAGGGAGTGGTTGGGCGGGAGGATGGTGAGCTGTAACTGGGATTTTGAGCAGTTGGAGGCGCGCAAGGGGGAGATTGTTGAGAAGGATTTGTTGAAGTTCAAGATGGCGGTTTGAGAAAGAGATGTGAAGGATGGTGGTGATGGTTATGTTGGAAAAAGAGCGAGACTGAGTGTGAGAGTGAGTTTTGAGTTTGAGGGAACAATAACTTCAAATTTTATCAATTATTCTTGACAGAATAACAACACACCAACAAAGGCGGTCTTAAAATGACTGGTAACTCTGCTTCAGAATCTCTGGCTTGGAGGCATTCAGCTCCAAGATCATTTGTCCAAACAATCCATTTGCCCACGAGAACCTTTTGAAACGTCTGTTAGCATTTTTCGATTCATCCAACACGTCAAGGGGGAAAGATCCAAAAACTCACCACTGCCTCGTCCATTCACTCTGATTAAACGTGTTGATACTCTCGTGAATCAGCCCCAGCCCATCCGTGCTGCTCACAATCTCCCCCAGCGTCTCGACCATCTCGGCCTCGTCAGTACTCGTCAGGATCCGCACAATGCTCGCCATAGGCCACGCATAACCCGGTCCGTCGTGCGGACCACCGACGGCATTCATCACCGGTCCGCGCATAAAGTACGGATTCCCATTGGCCCCCGTCTGGTCGAGGATGACCTCTCTTGTGTTCTGGTACACGGCATCGTCAACATCCAGGTACCCCAAAAACGGCGCAGACAGCAACGACGGGATATTCGCATCGTCCATCGTCGCAATGCTCCCAAAGCCATCGACCTCATACGCATACACGGGCTTGCCCGTGATCTGGCTCGTGACCACGCCCCAGCGCTGGACCGCAGCGCGGATCGAGGCCGCGAGGTCCTGCATTTCGGCGGCGAGACCAGCAGCGGGCACGGTCCCATTCCCGCCCGCCTCCGCCTCCTCCAACGCCTCGACAATGAGCGCCGCCGCAGCCAGGTACCGCGAAAACATCATGTTCGCCGGGACCAAGAGCTGGAAGAGGGCCGCGTCGTCGCTGGGGCGGAACGCAGAGCGCACCAGGCCCGTGCCGTTCGCGACGGGGCTGCCGCGGCCGTTGTTCTCGAGCGTCTCGCTCGCGCGGTCCGTCGTGCGCGCAAACGTGTAGGGCGAGGCGAGCACCGCGCCGTTGTCGGGCGCGTACGTGGGCGCCGTGCGCATGGCGGCGGCGGTGTTGAGCACCGCGCGCAGGGCGTCGAGCCACTGGAACTGCGCGAAGAAGGCGGCGTCGTGCGTGGCGGCGAAGTAGCTGCTGGAGATTTCGAGGAAGGCGGCGAGGCTGTCGAGTTCATACTTGCACTCAAAGACGCTGGTGTTGCTGTACGGCGGGAAGACGACGTCGGTTGCTGCGGCGCTGTTGATGGCTGGGGCCAGGCCTGATTCGACGGGGGGCTGGAAGGAGTTGCAGAAGGGGTCCGTGAGGATGTAGCGGGATTGCAGGTTGATGACGCCGCGGTACAGCGAGGCAATGCTCTCTGGCGAGGACGACGACGACGACGACGAAGAGCCTTCGGCGGTGAGCAGAGAGAGATACGACTGCATCTGGTTGGCCGAGTCACGCAGCCACATGGCGTTGATGTCGCCCGTGATGACAAAGGTGAGTTCCTCGGCCGAGTTATTGGCAGCGTAGCCTTTCCACTTGATGGCTGTGTCGAGCGTGTTGGGGTAGGCGTTTTCAAAGAGCCGGTAGAGGTCTGGGTCTGTGATGGCGCTCTGCATCTCGGTGAGGACGGCCTCGACGGCGGACGAGTTGAAGGTGCGGCATGCTGGGGCGGGCCGCATGTACGAGAGCTGGAAGGTGCCGTTGCTGTAAGGGAGGTGGCGCTCTGTCGAGTAGTCGGTATAGTCGGGACACTGGGCTTGGGCAGTCGGTCCTGCGAGGAGGAGGACGAGGAGGACGAGGACAAGGGCCTGGCTGAGGCTGAGGCTCAGGCTCAGGCTCGAGGACGAGCGGGGGCCGAGCATCGTGAGGAAGTGGTCTTGATGGTTCTCGATCTCCTCGAGACCTTGTTCTGGAGTCGTGGAGGCTACACACTCTCTTGGGTTCGTCTCATCACTATCGACCAGAAGCAGGAATAATGTGGATATTTGCAAGGCTGCTTCTACTATAAGACTAAGAGCCCTCCTCAGCACGCCTGAATTCTAGGTTCCTCCCGCCTCTTCTCTCTCCTTTTGTTCATCTCCCATTGGGTCGCTGTACTGTGTATCGAACCTGGCGATCCCACCCCGGATCCGCTGATCAACGATGGTTTGCGGGGAAACGAGATGTCATGGTACCGCCATCTTTTCCACCCAGTGGTACTGGCACTGCAGATTCACACACGAGCATGGCATGGCATGGCAGGTCATGCTACGTTTCACTGCGTTGGGCCTGGTCATCTGCTCGTGTCCTGTGCCTGGACTGTGCTGGTTGACACATCGACGTTAGATATCTCTTCTTCGATACGTCATTGACGCTGCTGGTTGGCCGTTTCTCGGGCCGAGTTGATCCGTGGGCGACCACCAATAGGACGCGAACTGGCCAGCTGACAAACCTGACAGAACATTGGGTAAGCAGGCGAACGACAGAAGCTGACCTAATGCCTCCGGGTACATAGTAGTCAGCAGCGGGTGCAGCCGTTGAGACGCTACTATGTAGTATACATAGAATATAGTAAACAAGCATGTTGACTAGTTGATGTACATAGATAGCATGCTCCTCAAGCAGGAGTGAGTGGCCTTTGGGTGTCTCGTGCACTCCATAGTATGTCAGGAAATACTTTCTCATCATCTTCTTTCGCAGTACATACTTCTAGTATCTCGAAATCTTTCGGCTGCGTCTCCACTGTGGACCCCAAGGCGATCGCTTCGGCCACAAGCCTTTCCACTTACTCGCTCACCGTCTTCGCTTTGACTTTGCAGTCGGGCCAGGAGCGAGAGGCACGAGGTGGGATGCTGGGATTGGGCCTGTCGGCCTTCTGCCGCGAAGTGGTTCTCTTCATTTCATATTCTCTCGCTCCAATCTCTGAGCCAGGACTCCGCTTGCGGTGAGTCTTGCGCGAAAACTGCGACCAAATGAGGGCCGTTTTGCCAGATTCTGCGGGCCCAGATACAATAAATGCATTGAAGCTTGTGTGATGCCATGTCCACCGTACACACAGGCCAACTGGAGAAAGTGGGATGCTTTATACTATGTATGCCTGACGGACGTTGGAAAAAGAAACCTTGCGGTCTGCGAACGGACGAGCAACGAGCCTGCCTTGCCGGAGATCTCCCAGAGCAATGACCATCTGGATAGTATAATGCATATACTATGAACAAGCCCAGTCAGGCAATAGCCAATAGCCAATCGATGCTGCCCACGAGGGCTGGCAGATCAGCTCCTTGATCGAGTAACTTGGACCGAGCCGACTAACCATAGCAAACGCTTTGCAACCACAGAGTCGATTTCTCCGCGTTGACAATCATTACAATAACAGCACAAACTGCTGCTATGTACGGCTCTTCACCCTCCCTCGACCCCAGGTCCACTGCGGTCGCCTTCCAGAACAGGCGCCCTGCTCCGGCAAGTCTGTCGACGCGCTCGTATACTGCCAGGAACATGATCTGCCAGCGTTACATTGGGCCTGCGAACCCATGCTCGGACGAACCGAGACGACCACGTGCATTGTCACCATGCTGGAATGCCGAACAACCAGTCCCCATTGTCCCGGACTCCCGGCCGCATGCATGCCTTCTCAACTTCCGCAATTGTCCAATGCCTGGTCGCGCACAAGAATCGTGCCTCTTTTTGTTTTTCTTCCTTGCCCCTCCCCACTGCTGTGTAGAAGTCGTGCCTTCTCAGGGGTCCTCAGTCTTGCTGGGGCGGAAGGAGGAAGCCGAGACGGACGTGGGATGCAAAGTGGCGATGTGATCTATCGTCATCGACACATGGCCGCATTGCGAGCTGTGGGCTCTGGATATCACAGCAGTACAGTACTATGTATATGGAATATTGCGCGGGTGGAGGACGTATCAGGCGGCTGAGCACCCACATGTTGACAGCCCGACGATTGATACGTGGACATATTATTATACCGTCACATTGAGACCTTTCGCTCTCTCGCCCCCCTCCCCCAACGAGAGCTAGCCCTCCAGAAATGAAAGAGAAAATCACGATAAGGGACCTCGCGCCAGTGAAGATATATAAGGGCCCATTGTTACCCGCTTGACTTGCCCAGGCTGGTCTGTCTGGTGTCTTTGTACCAGATCTCACAGGTCCACCACTCCTCTCTTCTTCTATAAACCTCCCTTTTCACCCCTCCCCCCTCCCCTGGGCTGTCCCTTTCTTGCTTCTCCTCCCTCTCCGCCCCGTGGTCCACAGCAAACAAACACTTCCCTCCGTTTTTCCCTCTTCGCAATGCTTGCCCAGATCTCCGTCTCAGCGCTTGCCCTCAGCGCAGGCTGCGCGGCCCTGACCGTGCCGCGCAATGTGATACCCACGGGTGAGAACGGCCTGCGGCCCGCCAGGGTGCGGTCGGCGCCCATGGCCAAGCGCAGCGACATCTCGGCTGCCGACGTCGTGGGCTTCGACACGGCCGTCGACTCGGGCATCGAGGGCACGCTCATGGAGCAGTGGTGGCCGTATCTGTATGTGGTGGACGGCTGTGTGCCTTTCCCGGCTGTCGACGCTGAGGGTGACACGAGGTGAGCGATGCTTTTCTTTTTCACTTACTTTGATGAGAGGAGACCAAAGAAGAAACAAAGAAAGAGAGAAAGAAAGAAAGAAACACAAGGGAAAAAAAGAAGAAAACACTGACATGGACGACCACAAAAACCTACAGCGCCGGTCTATCCCCCACAGGCACCGCCGACGGCGACTGCTCCAGCTCCACCGGCCAAGTGTACGCCCGCGCCGAGACCTACGGCGACTACTACGCCATCATGTACTCGTGGTACATGCCCAAGGACGAGCCCAACGAGCTCGAGAGCCTGATCGGCGAGGGCCACCGCTACGACTGGGAGAACGCCGTCGTCGTGCTGAGCAGCGAGAGCACCTCGGCCACGCTCGTCGGCATCGCGGCCTCGTACCACGGCGACTACAACGTCTGCGTCGGCGCGTCGGGCTGTGCCGACTACCTCGACGGCGACCACCCGCTCATCAAGTACTACTCGGCGAGTCTGATTCTCGACCACTCGCTCGGCTTCACCACGACGGTCGGTGGCCAGCAGCCGCTGATTGCTTGGGATGAGCTGCCGACTGTGGCGCAGGATGCTCTGGCGGACAAGGACTGGGGATGTATGTTGTTTTTGTCTTTCCTTTTTTTTTTGTTGTTGTTGTTGTTGTTGTCTTTTCTTTCCCCGATCCCTTTCTAATCTCATGACGACGATGGGTGGTTCTTTGTCTTTGCTGACCTGAGACGAATAGCCGCTATTATCCCCTTCCTCGACTCCGACTTTGAGAGCTACCTCGAGGAGGCTTATGGATACCTTGATATCTAAAGCGGTTTGTAGCCGACACGGATAAAAGGAAAGGAAAGGAAAGGAAAGGAAAACGAGTGACGAGGCACAAACCAAGTCACGGACGATCAAGACATTGCGTTTGGCGAAAGAACTCCTCATCAGGCACGCGTTCACGGGAATCGAGATGATAATGTTGGGAACGTTGAGTGGCTCATCTTTCTTCGAAATTACAATATTTACGACTTGTACATAGAATGTATACATATATTCATAATACAAAAAGGAACCAGACGGGATCCAATGGTTGAGATGAATAACCGCAAAACGAATTCTGCAGCCCAAACAATGAGGAGCCCCTTGGATGACTGCTATGTTTCTGGCACCAGAACGTGCACGCAAAACTTCTTCAAGGAAGCTTCAAGAACACTTGGAGCAATTCGGGATAAATCGGTGTTCCCAATCCAGTAACGGGGTCCTTGACCTTGTCATCAGCCCACGATCACTTGTATAAAGAAATATCCAATCACACAATAAACAAGACTGAAATGTGAACATATTATTGCCTGGGGGAATGCCATATATCGCTGCAATGCATGCTGGTGTCACGCCAGCGCCGCAATCGAGCAGGCTGTTGTTGTTTGCGGGTACTGAAGTCGCTGCAGCGGTCATCTTGGCCTTCGTCTTATGTCTCATCATTCCTCGCGCCTCGACCCCCAGTGGCGCCATCAGCTCCACCCCAGGAGTGATGTAGTCGATATGGTGCTGAATGGCCTTGGGCGCGTGGTACTGATCGCACGCAGGGCATCACGCCACCGCTTACAGAATCATGATGCTCAATAATACTCAGCATGCAGCAGCGCTTCCACCAAAGGAAGCAGGAGCGTCAAAGGCCAACCAGCCGCCCTTGTTGTCCGAGTGCGTGACCCCTTTCAATGCCATGGTCCGCAAGCCACTGCGTGACCTGGTCGACCGCTTGCGTGGGACGGCCGGAAGAACTCGACGACCTGCGCAGACGTCCAGTGTTGTCCATAACGAGGGGAGCCCGGGTCGGAAATAATGCGGATGAGGTGCTCGTGGGCGGCCTCGAGGTTCGACTGCGCGAGGCCAAATGCGCACGGGAAGTACAGAGCTGCCGTCCACACGCGAGCGTCTCGTCCAGCGCGAAGTTGACGATCCTTCTGGGCCGGTGCTTGTGTCGCGCTTCTCGTGGACAGCGTGGGTTGCGAGTACGGTTCCGCGCATTGGCCGCAACAGCCAACGATGCCAGCACGCCTGCCGAGATGAGAAGAGAGTTGAGGAACGGGAAACGCATGGTGAGAATAGAGCGTGCCACTTGGACACGATACCCCGAGCGACTGGTGTAATGAATGTTTCTCGGCACGCACACTATATAACATTCCTCCAATCGTACGAGCGTTATCTTGTAAGAGAGGGGTTGCTGGTTTTACCGCTAAATCTTTCAAGGCACATGGATGCTGCATCTCCTATAGTCAGGGGAATCTCAATGTGGAGTGTCGGAATACAATCACCTTCTTCTTAGATACTAGATCTTGCTGGGGGGGGGGGGGGTTGAACAGCAGGGGACTCTTTCTGGCTCGTTTAAATGTAAAGCAGAACGCGCAAAGCGAGCAATATTCGTCATATTCGACTGCGAACAACGGGTGTTGGCATACATTTCCCCTTTTGACACTCCATATGCAGGGGTGCAGTGAATTAATGCAGTTGGTTGTCCTATCGTGCTTCAATGCAGACAGATATCACGGACATAGGCAAGTGGATATTTCCACGATGCGCTGACAAGAGGCTGATACTCGGTCGTTGCTAGTAATTTTGTAGCCCGTCAACTGATGGCTTCAAGTTTGAGAAGCCCTTCTTTTGTTGGATATAAGATAAGTAGACACATACTTTCGAGTGTCGAGATTCGATAATCTAATGTCATTGGAGCACTCGCACGAAGAGTGACCCCTACAACGTCAGAGACGGTGCCACTCGCTCGATCTTGTTAAGAAGCTGGCATTGATCTGGTTCTCAATAAGAACAGCTTTGGACTTCTCCTGACTCTATACATATATATATATATATGTATATATATCACGTGTAGAGTATGAACTCATTTTGCGATAATCATTCACTACTGCGTACTATAGTCCGTCCTCATTCAGCCCAGAGGGATGGGATCGCGCACATAGGTGTGTATAAGTTCATTGTTCGTATTCCATTATCTCAAAATCTGAAACTGGTGTGCCAAAAAGATATGAAACTCATTCATGTTCACGTATCGAACGTATCAGGAAGTTGATACCGTCGTCCCAAGAAGATTACCAAAGAATGAGGAACATTGGAGATGACAAGCATGTACATAACTTGAGAAAGAAATGAAAAGCAGAGAATTAATCTGAAGGAATAAGGGAGAAGGAAAAAAAGAGCAGGAGAAAGGACAACCCCCAGCTGCGCTGCAGTAAGCAACCTTCAGATCGCATCATTGCAGGATCGCACATGGAGACCGTGCAGTAGAAAGCAGGAAATGATCAAAAAGAACCTCCTGGCGAAAAGTGCCAGTTCTGAGCTGTTGTTGGCAGCGTATTAAAAGGCAACGCGGCATACAAGCTCCCATTATCATCCTCGGCCACTAGAAACTCATTCATTTCGAGACCCTCATAGCTCGCTACGCCACTGCCTTCACAGCCAGAGCCAAGGGGCTTTGCAGAGGGGGGGAAATGAGAAGCCTTGTAGATGATTCTCGGGGTCCTCAAAGCCGGACTCTGTGAAGGACGATGCACTGGTGCTGGCCGTCACGGGGATGGTGTTGTTGACAGTGGGCTGGTCACTCACAGGTCCGCATTCTCCAGACGCAACCTCAGGCTCGCTGGGTGAAGTGGAACTTTGAATGATATGCGCGTGCTTCCTTCGCATGTGTTGCTTGAGGTTGTCTGTACGCCCACCGTTGAACGTCGCGCGGCAGTACGAGCATTTGAGTTGGTGCCGGAACTTCGGATCATGCGTTTTCCTGTGACGTTCCTTGTGGGAGTCATAATTCCTTTTGCTCATTCCTGGAGTGTAGCGGTAACTGCAGTCGGGCTCAGGACACTCGTCTGGGTCGATTCCCGCCAGAGGCACTTTTGCTGCCATCTTGATGCGTTTCTGAGGCCGGCCAGCAGGACTAGTTGGAGACGCCTCTGCAGCACCGCTGTATTGGTCAACCAATTGCTATCGTGGAGTTTAGTGTCCATTGATATGTGTATGCTTTAATTTGCTTATGGATGTAGAAAGCACTTACATCAATATCCATGCCGTCTTGAACCTGATAAAAGGTCTGGTCCAAGGGCCCGCCCAATTCATCCACAGCATCAACTCCATCTCTGTGTTGTAGCACGTTCTCTTGTCCATTGGTGAGCTGAGCATGGGCGTGTAGAGGCGCGAAACCCCCGTGTTGCTGCTCGGCAGTGTACTCGGAGGACGGTGCTGCCAACATGACATGGATGTCGTGGGTATGGCTCATGCAAGCTGTAGAGCCAAGTCCTTCATGATAAACAGGACCATCTTCAGACGTCTTGGAGATGATACTCGTTTGCGAGGGCAGGTACTGAGTCTGGAGAGGTGGCGCCTGGCCGTTAGCTGTACTAGGAACATTCTCGCAGCAGACTGCTTCGCTCAGCGGTTCGAACGGATATTGAAGCTTGAGGGGAAAGTCCCAGCTTGATGGTGAAGTACTGATCGGTGTTGTCAGCTGCGTCATCTGAGAGCTCACGGAGCTATCGAGACTCTGGGGGCTCACGACCGAAGCAGGATAGCTCGGTGAAAAATCGTTGGATCCCTGACGAACTCCAATCTGCGTGGCATGCCCAAAGCCAAACTGGGACGCGGCCCCAGTGTCCAGCGGGTCGAGGCGTTGATCTGGGTGCCGCGAGTGAGGAGAAATTGTCAACAGGCGTGGGTCGACAGAAGCAGCGGACATTTCAACTGCCGCGCGGCTAGCTGGGAGCTCTGATCTGTGTGAGAGATCGCCCAAGAGTTCAAGAGTCGAGTGGCCCGGCTGCTGGCCCTCCTGGGGCGCCACAAAGGGGTATTGCATTGGCACAGCTGGTAGTTGTATATGTCCAATGTCTTTGGTCTCAAGCTCCAGCGACGCGCTTGGGCTAGGACTTGCCAGGCTCTTGTCCGCTGAAAACGCGAGTTCGTTCGCTTCCAAGACCACGTCCTGTGGTCGTTTTCTTCTCACTGAGAAGGCTTGCTTGAGGTGACGAAGGCTCATCAAGGTCCCCGAGAAGGGCCAACGTCTGAAGTCGTGGGTTTTGTTGTACGATCCACAGTCGAGATTGCGGCATTCCACAACGCCCTTGTTGGTTTCGCTGCAGTCGTGGACAATGTGAAGAAGTAGGCTTTTGGGAGATTCCAATTCCTTCTCGCACGTTGGCATCCAGCACTTCTTGTTGGCGCCGGTGGGAAACGGCTCTTGCAGATTTCCGCAGTGCGTGTCGAGAAGTCTGAGAAGGACGTTGTTGGCTACCCTGGCCGTGAGAGAACTGTGAGTGGCCCTTCTAGAACTGAACACAGGTCAGCCAGTCTTCTCGTATTGTCGATCGTGCAACAGGTGGAGTGGCCTCACATGCATCTGCTGTTTGCCTTTGGTGTTGTATGGCGACTTCCTGCGGAAGACTCCTGAACCCATGCAGTGGCCTGGCGTTTGGATGAGCAGGCCTGAGCTGGAACGAATTGAAGGCCATCCATGTCTATTTAATATGGAATTTTTCTGAGAACCACAGACGAGTATCGAAGGGCGCTCGAAAAGTCATGGCAAGCCCTTCGTCCTTGGTGGTTGAGCCGCGTGAGAGGATCATGTCACAACTAATATGGCAAACGCTTTCTTGACACCGGTCCCCAGGAGTCTCTGGCGTGTATCTTTCATTGGAGGGCGTAAACCACCAGGGCTTCTCTCGTATTTGCATCCGCACGATGCAGGGCTCAGAAGAAAGATCCCTTTCGCTGACCAGGCACCCTCTGGGCCGCCACCAATGGCAGATGGAGATTTGCTGGTTCCAATACTTTTCTTGGTGGTTGCCTTCTTCTTCCGACCGTACAGGGCTCTCGTCAGTCCGCAGGGCGTCTTTTTATTTTTCTAGCTTCGATCCGAGCAAATTGTCGGTAATCCGGGTGGCGAATCCGCATCCACGATTGCTTTTTCCCTTCTGCCTCCACCATTAGCTCTGGTTGCCTTTCCTTGGGGGGACGGGGAAGGAGGGCGCTCCATTATCTTGTGTCCGAGTCCCGTTTCGGCGGCGGCGGCGGCGGCGGAGATTATGGCTCGATTCAGTTCAAGTCAGGCTCGGGAAACATTTGAAGGCGACCGAAAACGTGTCGAGCTTCGGATTACTGGTGCCCAACATCCGTCAAGGAGTAGTGACGTGTTGTGCTGAGAAGAATCAGATATCCACTAGCACCTCAAACGGTGAGGGGAGATGATGTCTCGTCACAGGGGATTGGCATGTCACCGGTGTGAAGAATTCGGGGTAAGTTGTATAAGCCGTAAGCAACCGATGCAGGTGTATTAAGACGTCTCTAGGTCGATGGTATCGGCCAGGCTGGAAAAGAGAGAAAGGTCTTGGTGCAAGTCTACCGTTTCGAACAATTTGTCTGTCTGCCAACAAGTGCGAATTGGCTTCGTGAAGGCGTTGAGGTCACTCGAGCGCCGCTCACGTACCGGACGGCCATCAAAGACGAGAACACTAGAAAGCTGTCATGATTCCAGGCCCTCCCCAGACTTATAACGGAATGGTTTGATATTCGAATACACTGCCTTTGCCCAACACCTCGCTCTGAAATACTGCGCCTCTTTCAGCTCCCTTGCGCAACTTATATTGGATTTTACAGCTTACTTCAGCTCTGCCCAGCTGTCTTTGCACTCTGGAGCAGTATTATTTGGCTATGTGCTGCGTGGCGCCACCTATGACAGTCGGATTCTTTCCTTTACTTATATCCGTGTTGGGGGCTGCTCTCTCTTGTGTACAGCAGCAATAAGACGACGGATGGGCTTTGAGCATCAAAAGCATCATTCGAGCTGCATGCTATGATTCCTCTCAATTCAAGCCAAGCCGGGTTGTTGTTTGTAAACAGTCCACAGTCATTGCATGTACTAATATGATATGAGGAGGGTACTATCATTACCCGGAGCTGCTACGCCAGCTTATCCAGACAATTGACCACAGAGAAGGTGGTGTAATCCGCTTGATTCTTTGCTCTCCACGAAGCCTTCTTGAGAAGAAACCGGCGCAAGCAGCAAGTCTTTTAAGAGCTCGTTCCGTTTCAATGTACGAACATACCAGCCCAACATGTTTCTTGGTCGCTGAACACAACTCGACCGTTTCAGCTCTGCTGTAGTCCAGACCAATACCCCAGTAGTAGTACATCGTCGACCTGAGCCCTCTAAGGCAAACACATCTAATCTGTTATAGTACTAACGCCTTCTTACAGGTAGTCTTCTTGACAGATACGAGGTTTGAACCAAGTCATGGCATGCATGAGCGAGGCTATTCAGCTCGACAGGGATTGCCGGCACGACAAAGACTGTAATAGACGGCTTTGATAGCTGCTGTGCTGCAGGGCCAGGAAGGTGACATGGCGCATTGTATGCGCCCTCCGCATCATAACAACTCACACCACGGGATTTCCTCAAAGAGGAACCGCCCGGGCAGCCCTGCGACCACATTTCGGCTCTTTTCAGTCGGTGATGGAACTTGAACCGGATTGAGAAGAAAAAACAAAACAGAAGGGCGATCAGGATCTGAAGGGCAACCAGGGCTCAATTTCTTCCCAATGGTGTGAAGTCACCACCATCTTGTCTACATGTGCCTTGAATAGTAGAAGAGTGAGACAATGCTTGATCCATATCATGTGACACTTAGGTACATGAACATTATATCTGGTAGTTCGAATTCTCCTGAGCAACTCCTTACTGACCAGTATAATCACTCAAAACCTCTTGACGCAATTTCACAATATACGTCTCTACAACCACCCCTTCATTTGTTTCTGAAAGACTCACACCCCGAGAGCTGCGTCGGTCCTCCTCTAGGCATCCTCGTCTTACGCAGATGCAGGTGGAAAGGGCCTCGCATATTATCACATCTCGATCCCGCAGTTATTCTCTCTTCCGTCTTATCCGTGTGTTCGGGTTTATTTAGATTAAAGTTTGAAAGACAAGAAGCATGAACCATTCTGTCAACTTTGGGCATCAAGACAAGCGGGGGGTACTCGGGGAACGCCACAAACGCACACTGAAACACGTTGACGTACAAACTACATAGTACTCTACTTAACCGCCAGCCTTATGAATGAGCCCACTGTTCAGTTGAGCTGCATCCACTGAATCTATTGGATGAGCTTTAACGGAGCCAAAGGGCTTCCAAAGACACAAACTTGAGATATTCATGACGCGTCGCCTAGAATAGCCTAAGCCAAGCTTTGATGTCAACGCGCCCCGCATCACACATCACACACGTCCGAGCCTTTTCCATCCACCGTCTTTCCATCCACCATCCGCCCTTCCTCGGGATTGAGTAAGCCGGTTGCCTTTTTTTTTTTTTAACATTACTATATGCCTTCCTGCACGCCAAGTTGCCAACGCACTCTTGCAATTTCCAAAACCGCCCTCCCGCCCCCGGCCCAAAAGTATCGCGCCGCCCACCTCCGTGTTTCTTCAACCATGATGTCTCCGAGTCCAGACTCTTCCTTCCCAATCGGTCCAGCCACCGAGAAAAAGCACCTCGCAAACGCGCATTACGAATCCCTGCTTCTTCAAGGGCGGCCACAACGGGCCGCCCTTGCTGGCCCTTCATGGCAAAAATAAAGACAAAAAGAAAAGAAAGCAGAAAAAGCAATCTTGAACGTCGCCCGACTAGCCGGAGACATTAGTCAGCTTTTTGCGCTAGTCTCCATGGGCTGGGCGCGCCTCCGGGTACTCTACTATGTATCGTGTGCCATTCTGGCCAACTGACCAACGGTTGCTGGAACCAATAGATAACGCTTGGAATTCTAAGGTCCAACACCCCCAGCAGGGGCCACAACCTAACTTAGGGGTAAACCTCGGGTCAAATATTCGGCCACTATATGCGACTTGACTTGCTGCCACTTACAAGCCTGATATGCCATAAAAACTTGCTAGTCACCAGAGTAAAAACCCGGAACCCAATACCTGAGTATATTGATAAATCCAATTCATTGATACTGTATGTATGGTTTGGTATCGAAATAAGAAAAACACGCTTCAAATCCATAAACTCTTGAGTCGCTAGTATTTATATGTAAAACCCCCATGTATATAGTAAGAACCCTCTTGAACATCTAAGTCGCAGTAGATGAACCCCCAAGGCATCCTGTCCTAACTAGTGCAAAACACCTGGCTGTAGAAACCCTCGTCTCTTCAGATGCAACTAGTTGTATGTATCTGGCCACCAGTTTTGTCTTGGAGTGTTGGCCTGAAAGCATGTGATGAGCATCATACACTCTCGGGTTTCTTTTTCTTGTTGTTAAAGGTCATGATCTCATCTCGTCGTAACGTTCAATCGGCAATTGCCAATTGCTCAATCAGCTCCCCTTTCCGGGCTCAGCCAACCATAACGCCCATGGCGAGATCGTCATTGCCGGCAACAATGTCAGGTTCGTTAAGTAGCTTCTTGGCAACAATCTCCTGGCCCTTGACGGTATTCAGGTTCAGCACACCGCTGCGGCGGTCCATTTCACGCTTGATGCCGTGGCGGACAGCATCCAGCACCGTGTTGACAGTCGCGCGCGGCTTGTAAGCCGGGACTGTGCCGTCCTGGTAGACGCCAGTCTTGACGAGGATGGAGTACCACTCTTCTTTGCTCTTGGCGTTCATGGCATTGGTGCCGCGGATGTCGCTCTCGGGTGTGTCGCCGACAAAATACACTGTGCGTGGCGGCTTGGCATCAACGAGGCCATGCTCGTTGGCGCGCCAGTGCTGCAGCAGGCGCGTAGCAAATTCAAAGGTGCTGACCTGGGGCTTTCCAAAGGCGTGCGTCTTGAGCTTCTTGCCACCCGTCACGCTCTCAAAGGTGTGCTCGACAATAGATCGCAGCGCACCCATACCCAGACGGGGGAATTCGTGGCTAGCAGACCAGATCACGTCGCTGTGACTGAAGTAGATGGGTGGGTACTCATCAAAGGTGTTGGAGCGAGTCTCGAGACGGCCACCCTTGGAGCAAGCAATGTCAATGATGATTTGGAGATCCGAAGCCCAGTCCCGCGAGTCTGCAAAGACAAAGATGGCCTCAATGACAATGTCAGAAAGAGCACCGCGCTTTAACAGATCACGCGAATTTGCCAGGTCGACCTCGGACATCTTGCGGAAAGGAGCCGTGTGGTGGTTGGCCTTGAGGATGTCCCCAGGGGTTATCACATCACGGAAGCCGTAAGCCTCTGCGACCTCTCGGCATTTCTCGCCCTCGCCGCCAACAACCAGCACGGTGTTATATTTGTCTGCCATTTCCCTCATGGGCGTGTGGCCGCAGATGAATTGACCGGGGCTGACCTCGAGCTCTAGTTGCTTCGACAGGTCACGGCAGCGCTCCTCTTCAGACTTGCCACCACCATTCGTCAAGAAAATGTAAGGTCTAGAATTGTTGAGTTAGTTACGCATTTGTTCAGTATGGAATTTTGTCACATACACTCTGATCCCATATTCGTTCTCGCCATTAAGCTCCTTCATGGCCTCGATAGCCTCTGGGATCGGTCGACCGCCACGGATGAGGACGCCGTCAATGTCGAATGCAAAAGCAAAGTCATCGGCCACTGGAGGAGCTAGTTCTGGTGTTATCGGGCCAGTGAGAGGTGTGGATAGGCTCGCGGGGCTAGCCGCGCCGGCGTCGATGAGAGACGGTGCATCGCTGACGTCCGAGTCTGAAGAGCCCTCTTCCGCCAATTGCTTAAGATCTTTATCGACTTGATGACGGGCAAGACTGAAACCTTCCGCGAAGCTGGAAGCGGATTGACTTCGCAGAGGAGGCCCGGGTCTCTGAAGCGTTGGTGCCATTGTTTGTGAATATCTTTGAGTATTGTCGATGTGGAGAGGGGGGGGGGTTAAGGCAAGTAAAGGCTCGGAAGAGGAGCTTGTTATAACTTATATGCAACAAAGATTATGGGTATTAGGGAGACTGAGAAATGGTAGTAAAAGGTAAATGCTGTTTCTTTTGTATCGTAAGTAGTGATCTTTCCCACCTACCGACATCAACTCTGGAGCTCTGGGGATATTTATACAATTGCCTGATCCTTTGGAAACAAATGAACAGTGTCTTTTGGGGTGACTTGGCCAATCCGGATTTCCCTCAAAAAAGACCCCAAGGCAATGATGCACTCACTTCTTGGGAATTGTGGGACTTACCATGCCCCAGCCCCATCCGCGACACTATTCGCCGCACTGTGAACATCACCGTCAGGGACCGACCCCTTACACTAGGGCAAGTACGTCTAAGGTTCGTTCGGTACTACCTAGGTAGTCACACAAGACGATGATGCCATGAAAGCGTGGAGACCATGACAGTACATCCCCAAAGACCTCTTACAAACAGTGAATTTTGCCGTGTGAGACGTTCCATCTCACACAAACAAGAACAGACATGTGAATGATAAGCGTTGCATGCAGGGGCAACAGGAGGACGGTCCGACTCCCTTCTTGTTTTCGCCATACCACACTTGTGTCTCTTGGGTCTAGTGCGGCTGAAAAAATTCCCTTCCCTTGGCCAGCTTGACGTTATCAGAACCAACGGATAAACTGGCAGATTCGTTCGGGACTAGAAGCCACTGAAGCCCAGTGCTACGGCTTCGACAAGCCGTTCTAGATGCGAGTTGTTGTTAGCGTGGCAGCGCAAAGCGCTGATCAAGGTATCTCGAAAAGGCCATGATCAGAACCTTGGACAGGGTAGCGTCAGTACTATGTAGCCATTGGGACCCTCGGTTGTGGTGATCGGCAGACCCTGCCACGATCCAGGAACCGCTCGACGAGCAGAATTGTCTTTTTGTTTTGAACATTCGATTTATACGCGGGCTTCCGTTTGAAACCACGTTTCGTTCTCTCAAGGCATCCGTCAAGAGTGCTGATTATGTTCGCAATAATGCGAATATGGTGTTCCGCCATTTCTTTCGCAGCAAACCACATAGTACAGTACGTTCTGTAGCGGCGCGGGGTCTTGCCCGTGCATACGCAGGGTTGTTGTGCGAGATAAAACGCCCCGAGCATTGTGACGTCAGAACGGGGTCGCTCACTGGGTCCCACATTGACAGCCGGTTACCTGCGGGGCCCACCATAATTTCCATTTGTGTCACGGCCGAGCAATCAACCATCGTATCCCGAGAATTTGTTGTTACTTTCAAGCTACTTGCCTGTGCGAAGAGCCTGAGACGCTCTCTTTCATGACTGTGGCTGCACATTTACCTCGTAGATGCACTGAATATGAAGGATATTGGCTGAGCATGATTTGCTCAGCACTGGCAGTTATTTGTCATTCAAAGGCATGTCCGATGAGCGATTTGTTCGGGTGCAGAAAAAATGTCATACGTACCCTTGTACTATGACTCGAGGCTCGATGTCGAGGGACATCCAGAAGTGGGTCCTGATATGAGCAAATCCCTGAAGTTGCAGAACAATCGACCGCACTGTGTTGATTCATGAAAATAGCCATCGACATAGTAGGTCAATCTGCGATTTGCTGCGGTCAACCAACGAAAGTCTGATTGTAACTTGACCGCCAAGCCTGTTCGTTGGTCGGCTGGCATGGACCATGCGTATGGTGCTCTGGACACCGATATAGTATTCGGTTGCCAGCATGATACTGCAGGCGCGTTTATATTTTCTGTCGGTGAGGCGCAGGCGAATAGGGTGCGTACATATTAACAGCGTCAGAATGATGTCGACTCGTCAACGTATGGTCCATCCACATCCTCCTTTTGTTCTTCTCTTTTCCGCTAGCTAAAGTGATAACGTCAGTAGTAATCAAGAGGAGAGAGGGGAGTGAAGGAGGGGAAATCAACCGAAATGCAATCTCATTTCAAGGATGAGAAGATCACTTCCGATACTGTGGCAGCACTGGGATGACACAACTAGCGACTTACTCTGTGGGCCCTTCCTACTATTTTGAATAGCTTTGCATGGTCTCTACCATGCAGAATGCAAAACCATTATTGATTAATACCGCCTTTTCTCACATTCGAATATGTGACTTTCCCCAGAATCCGTGCCAAACTCCATCTGATCGACGTGGCAACATAAAAAAGTCCCGCTCCCTTGCTTTCTGAGTGGAATAAAACGAAGCGAACCAAGCAAGCATTGTGCTGAGTCTCCCCGGATATTGATGTTCGTCGAATTTGGCCTTCGCACGCAAGCTGATCATGGAACGATCCCGGAGGCTTGGAGGAAGCGCAGCAGCAGGGCAATGCATCCAGGGTCTTTCCCGGGCGAGGACCCCTGCTCAAAGTTGCATCGCCAAGGACTTTGGTGCGTGGACAAATCGATTTTCCCAGGTTCATTCTGCCTTTGTACTATGGTACAGCGGGAATATTGTACTGCAACGTACAGGCCAGATGTGGTGGACGGTGCGAGGAGTCAAGGAGTTACCCACCCAAGGCATGTTGACGGTCCCACCTATTCCTGTGCTGTTCTGGGCGTGCGGGGCTCTTCTGGGGAGAAACCCACCTCCACCTGGGCTGTGGAGCTATCCATAACCCGAGCATCGATGACTTGGTGTAGAGACTGCGACTATGCGATCTTTACGGTGCCGTCCGTTCACATACCCATGTAAAACCTGCTTGCTCGCCTCCAAACCCGGAGAATGAGACCCATCATGGCCAACGATGATGTACCTTGATACGACTGTCTTAGTCCACGCATACAGCGCACTCGATCTCAGGCGTCAAAGGTGAAATCCCCCCAAATGCATGTTGCCTTGTAACCGGCAGCATCGGCAGCACGCTGGCGCTGATCCCGCTCCATCAGTGCCTCTTGAACACTTGTACCGACTTCGAAGCCATTGGTTTCCCTGCGGTTCACACGTAACCAACCCTTCCAGCCTGTTGTCACGTCGGCTTGTTCAAAGCCGAGGGCAGGCAGGTTTCCTCCACCAACAACAATGGTTCCCCACCATTCGCGGGCTGTCGAGGCATGTTTGGAATATACCATGTAATGTTGGGCAGATTGGATAACATCCCGAACGTGTGAAGCCGAGCGATGGGTTGTACGGTAGACATGAACGTGCTTAAGGTCATCCAGCGTTACTTGTTGAGTTTGGGCGCCTGACACCGAGGCGGAGCACTGTAGGACTCGAGTAATGTCGAACTTGGCGTCCAGGTCGATGACCACAACAGCCTTGAACTGAGGGGAGGAGACGAGGGCGGCCACTAATACATATAGTAGAGGCAGCTGGCGGCCAGACAGGGAAAGCGGCGCGGACTCAGTCGCCCTGTGGTGACGAGTCACCAGGTGATGCAAAGCCTGGATAGGGTAAGTCTTGCCCTTGGTCACGAGTGAAGCGGGTAAGGCGCCATTGATGCTCGTCGGTAGCGAATGGGATGATGCGGTACCAAGGCCGGTGCGGAGCCCTGTTAATATCTGTATGGGATGAACAGACCAAGGTCAGTCGTTGCTCTCGCGTGATGCAGCTCCAGACTCGAGACGGTGGCATTATGCTGCCAAGTCTGGAAGCATGGACGTCATGGGCAATGGAATGGAAGAGCAGGGGCTGGCTGTCGCAGCCACAGCAGCCCGTTGTGTCCTTATCGGCGATAAGCCACAGCAACTTTTCGGGAAGTTGGAGACAAGGCGAGGCCAACCATTAGCGACAGGGCCATGTTTGGCTTGAAAGGAGTCGACTCATCAAAAGCGCATTTTGGAATTGTATGGGGACAAGCGCACCTCATCGAGACTAGCTTCTTCAATCTCTCCCAGCATCCGTCGACCTGTTGCTGTCGCCGCCATCCTGTGCTGGCCCGAAGCTCTTGTCGCAATGACGCCACCGTGTCACAGCTTCCCGGCGTCTCAATTACCGCTGCACATCCAGAGCAACCTCGATGGCAAGAAGCGCAAGACGACCTCGGGCAGGGACATTGACCTCAACGGGTGCCAATTGCTGAGCCTGCTCCAGTATAATTGCCGCGTGGACCGGCCCGATCAGCCCGATAGTCCCGTGCGGTGCTATGAGATAGAGAAATTCTTTCGCAGGTGAGTTTTTACTGGGGCAGCAGTGGGCATGCAGCACTGGCAGAGGGTGCAAAGGACCTGTGCGCGATGATTTGGATGGGTGATGGTGCAATGCAAGAGTTGGGTGTGTTGAATCTGCAAAGTTTCGAGTCTTGTTGACGGGCGTGAGCTATTTGCCAGGTGCACCGATAAAAAGGGCAGTTTCATGGTTGAGACCACCGCCTGGGAAGGCGCGTCTTCCCCGGCTGTCAGGCTAGCCAACGCGGACGCCAATGCCAACGCTGCAGCCAGAATATCCAAGCGGCCACCCACGATGACAACCCCCTGGCACGATGCCAACAGAACAGACTACTACTCGTCGGATTGAACAGGGCCTTGTACTGAATAATGGCAGTTTGGTTTGAATCAGGCTGGTTGCTGTTCGCCAGAGCAGGAACATCGAGCGCAGACTTGCCTGACTAGAAGGACTTTTTCGAATACCAGCTCATAACGGCCAGGCTGCGAACTGTATGCAGAGGAGAAAAGGCACGTTGTTTGCACACACAAACATACACGGACACACACAAGTGTTACAGCAGAGTGCCGCGTTACGTCAGGTCATTCTGCCCTTCATCTGCTACCATACACCGTGCGTAAACGTACCGCGCAGAAACGGCGAGCCATCCGCTATGGCATGCCTCCTCACCGGGCGTGTAGTAGTCTCGACGGACTGCGGGTTGTGCCAATCGATTGGCTGCTCATACAAGAACGAGACATGATTACGCCTGAGTACCAATATGTAGTCTTGTTGTCTCGATGCAGTCCAAAGGCTGGAGTGATTGGCGCATCCCTTGGCCGGGTCATCACACGATTGACGTGTTTGCAAAAAGGGCCACCAGGGAGAGATGCCTTGCTTCGAATGCACCGATATCATTGCTTGTGTCGTCTATGTGTGTCGGAAACAATTCTCCCAGATACCCAGGCTCTATAGACCGCGCCGGGCATCTTGCCCAACCTCCAACATGTACACCTTTTAATGATCCACACGCTACTTCTGCTCGTTGTAGGGTTTCCAGCAGTTGCCTAACCCTGTCGAGCTGCGCGCTCGTCCTCAATCGTCTTGTAGTAGTTGTCACGGGCGTGAGTGCGCGGCATGTGGAATCCGTACCTATTCGACATCGTTAGATCTTCTTTATGCACCACTTCGGCTGCCTAGCCATATCGTCCGCTCCCAATTTCCATACCAAAAGACGTTGCCCATAGCAAATCCGAGACCTACGAGCGCAGTTAGCTTGAGCTCGTTCTCCGTGCAGCCGAGGCTTCCCCTGCCACAATTACGCCTGCCGAGCAAGGATTGGCAACTTTGCTTACCCAGTGCAATACCGAGATCAGTGATGAGGCCCCGGCGGAGCATCTAAATCCAGAAAAGTACCCAAGTCAGCCCATCTGCATATATCCTGGGGCACGTCATTCAGGATGCCTTGGTTCCCCAGGAGCCATTGTGCACGGTCTTGTCCTCCCGTTCAGGTGCAACATACGCCAACGATCGGCTTGACGGCCATTGTGTGCAATGTAGTGGGTTATAAGTGGTCGGGAGTGGAGATTTGGCGGCTGTCGAGAGCTTCAGATGATCAATGTCGTCGAGAAAATGACCTGATGTTTTGGGCTGTCAGAGGAGCTTTGAGCCTTTGCTGCGGTCGACCCGAGCAGATGAGCGAATCACGTGGCAGCATTTAATGTTTACGTCAGCCAGATTTTGCCGGCCCGGCCCGAGTACCCCCAAAGGCAGGCGCCGAGCTCCAGACTTTTTGATGCCGCATTTGATCGCATCGTCAGCTTGGCTTTTTTGCGAAGCTCATCTGTCCACACCCCAGACCCAGACGCCCCAAACATGAGCTTACATTTACCGGCGCGTAGGGCGCTCGGAACCGGTATGCATTCCTTCAACCTGCCGTATCATGACCTCTTTTGGCCCAATTGACTCAATCCTGAACCAGCCCCGACGATCCTCAGAACACTACGCCCGACCGTCCTTCCACCCACCAGCTCGCCCTGCTTGCTGCTCGTCGCAAGCCAAGTACGCCATGCCGCGACGACCAAAAACACAAAGAGCGTAACGCATGCCGCTCGCGGCGTCGTCAACCGTCAAAAACCAAAAGACTTGCATAAAACCCTACTCGGCGATATGGCCAAATACGAAGACCGACAGGGCGTCGAGGACACCCTGCGTGGGCGCATGTCGTCGACACGTCTGGAATCGCAATCTATTTTTGACGACGAGCTAAAAAGCATAAAACAGGAGGATGAGGATGGTAGCGCTGGGCCGTTGGCGGGTGATGCCGCGACAAAGGGAGCCTCAGAGCGTAAGACGCTAATGGGTGCGTCGACTATCAGCGATCACATGCGGTTCGCCGTTGATCCAGACCCAAGAAGTCGCAGGAGGTGGGAACGCAAGATGGTCATCCAACGCGTCACACGGGCGCTGGACGTCAGGGGCAAGGAAACGCGTGAGGAAAGACTGAAGCGGACCGAGCGCGAGGCGCTATCCAAGAGTGAGTGGCTGGCGACCAGCGTCAAGAAGCTGATGCATCTGGCGAGACAAATCAGCGGCAAGACTCTCGAGGAGGCGAGGACGCAGATGAAGTTCTCCAAAAAGAAGTTTGCCAAGGAGGTGTTGTACGAGCTAGACCTGGCCAGAGATAAGGCTGTTGTCGAGCGTGGAATGGGCCTGGGCAAGGTCAACGGCGAATTCGTGCCAGGCCAGACAGAGACGAAGACTATCAGGGACCACAGACACGGCAAATGGGTCGATGTTGTTGACCCCACACGGCTATATGTGCACGAAGCCTGGGTGAATCGTGGTCCCTGGAGAGGCAAGAGGCCCAACTACAGAGCCAAAGGTCGCACGGACGTTATTAAGATGCCACAAGCGAGTAAGTCTGGCTCTATCGCCCAAATTGAGATGTAAAAGCTGTTGACATGTTCCGGTACAGGCATCACGATCCGTCTCAAGGAAGAAAAGTCACGTGTACGAGAGCATGAGGAGAAGAAGGCAAAGGAGTACCGCCAAGGACCTTGGATTCATTTGCCGGACAGGCCCGTCACTGCCCAAAGGCCATTCTACACTTGGTAGAGCTCATATACAAGACGAGTATGTCAAAAAGTAATTTCATTGGCCAGCAAGCGATGCTTGTTGCTAGTAACAACTTTGTGTTGAACTGGTAAGGAGATACGATTGTTGTCCCTCTTTGTACCTTCACATGTGCGGCTTTACGTATCAAAAAGAAACGCTCTATGAGGGCACCGATGTGAAGCGGAGCTATTTACAATGTCTCGAGGCAAGTTATGCCAAGACCCTCCCTTTAGGAGAAAAGTTATACCCCGGACAATGCGCGCCAGACTCACCTGGACTATATGCGGTCTCTTAGCAGGCGTGCATTCACAGGGCTGGTGGACCAGAGTCCGCGAACACAGCCGGATATTTTAACATGAAACAAAGCCTACATGAATGGCGTGCATGCTTCACAGCACACCACTGGCGAGCGGGTATGCCCTGGCTCCGGAAGATGGGACAATGAACCCATATTATCGTTCTTCACTCTTTACAGCCAGTTATTCGAAAAGGAAATGCTGTAGAAACGCTGTCATTAGGGGTCCTATCAGTTTTAGCTGCATTGGCCGTGTTTACAGCCGACGCCTCAAGATTCCTGGAAACGTCCAACGACATTGCTCCATCTTTGAAATATCGCGCTTCACCACTCGTCAAGTGTTACCTTCATCATCACCTTCATGCTTTGAGGTCCCAATTGTGTGGTATCAATATGAATATAAAATGTATCGAGCATCGTCTTCTTCACGAAGACACAAGCTCTTGTAACTTCATTGCTGTTAGTTTTTGCACTCAGTTTAGTTCCTGATTCCACGAGACTTGGCCCTACAGTGATTCAGGCAAAGGGTTTGAACAAATACAGCAATCAACAAGAGTAAGGACACACTTACTAACACTCTACCACTATAGGAGTTCCTAAAACCTACCTATGAAAACTGTATTGCCATCAACAGCCATCGGTTCCTCTTCATGAGCCTCCTTGTCTTCCTCGCACGAAGACATGACGGTTACCGGGCTGAGAGTAGGCACATGGTCTACAATAACAGACCTCAGCTTCGTTCAACATGCCGTAGCGTGGGTCTGCAACGCCACGCTGATATGTACAAGTGGATTGAGATATTCCTCTCTGCATTGGCGTTTCATTTCCTCAGGTCGACGAGATGCGTGGTCGTTTCAAACTCGGCAAGGCTAGAAATATTCACAACATGACAGATTTGTTCTGTGTTTCCAGGGTGTATTCCTACTTCCATGGAGCTCTTGGAAGGCTTGTCATACCCTCAAGCTATTATTCTCGACCATCTATGACTTAGCAGGCATGAATCAGAGCGGGACAGTGTTTGGATGATAGCAAAAGTGACACTCGATGCTAATTCGAACGACGAAACGCAAAATCATAAGTTGGTGAGGCCCTTTATGGTTCGGTCTGAAGTTTGGCTTGAATTCGGCTTGCATTCATCTCGGTGTCCGATATGGCACAATGACTATTAATTATTAAGCCAGTGCTAGTCCAGAATAAACTATTAAGAGCACCGAAGAGCCAAGCTCCAATATTCTTCCCCTTCATGGATCAAGGAAATGGTGCAGAACGACTAGCAAACGATACCAACGTACGGCGATCGTTAGAGGAGACCACATCAGCCTCAAATGGATGGCAGCGTTTAAGGCGGACAAGAGAAAATGACGGGATTCTACGCCTCATAGATAGCTCTGGGAGAGCACAGAAGCGTATATCGATACATTTCAAAGGATCCGGCCTTGTTGGAGATCCTCATCGGCTGTTGCTAGCTGCGGCCAATGGTCGACGCCGATTTGACCACCGTCAAGACGTGCGGGCAAACCTTTCCCATGCAGCGAGAGTAGACGATCAACTTATCGCTCTCACGGCAGTATTCTTGGTGTTGCCTCGCTTTACGAAGTGAACCTAGGTCTGAGGAGAATGCATTCCAAGCGAGTGTTCAAATGGTGCGCGCATCGAGTGGCTTGAGACTACGCTCTGATTTCCCTGCCTCATTGGGGGTCTGAAGGAGTTTGTAGCTGGATTTTATGCCACAGAGCCTTCTATAGAAGCGTTTGCGAATCCAGGACCTACAACACCTTCTAAATCTGTGACATGACCATCATTGTTATATTGACTCCGAGTAATGGGTGTGTTGCTGTGATATCTGGCCTGTATAAGACCACAACCGAATCATATCGCCAGTCCTCGTGTCTCGGGTGCACGTAGATTACCACGAGTGCTGAGGTTTTAGCTTTACAGGTCAAATATGGGCAGCAACATAAATTACATCCAAACTATGAGGAATCCTGGGCTGCCCCCGGTCGCACCCCCGCGATCAGAAACCCATGCGTTCAACAAGCCGCACGTCATGGACGAGACCATTCTGAACAGGCTCAGCAGGTGTTATGTGCCTTCTGTAGTATAGTATCTGGCCGATAGAATTGGAGTTTGAAAAGCTATATTTACAATATGATGTCAGTCTGTCGCCCCTCATGGTCAAAAACTGGGTAGTCTGGGACATTTGGCAATTCGTCGTATCGGTGGCGGATGGTTTCTGGATATCAATCTGATATCCATATATCAGATCATTCAAAAAAGGTGTCTTCCTTCGATACACCGGACTTTCTTAACATGTTTGCGTCAACCGGATATCAGCAACCCTTCTTCCTCTTGCGTTGAAGAGACTCTGGTTCTGGTGCCATGGTGACATTTCTATACATTCTTGAAAACAGTATTTGATTTGACCACATTAGTATGACAAGTAATTCAAAGAACCGAGTCCGTATACAACATCTACACCAACACCTGCTCTGCCGTCCGCACTGAATATAGCAGAGGATTGTAACCATCGACGTGGCATCTAGGTGCACTGCCCCCAGCTGCTCCTAGGCAGCAGTACTAAAAACTGTCATTTAGCGGTGGTAGTGGGGCTCTACAGGGCCTGAAGCTACCAAGCCTCTGCTTATCTGGTCTTAATAAATGTCCACTAAAGCACATCGCGGTCAAGTTTTCCACTTCACATCTTTTGCAAGAGCACATCCAGCATCACGGAGAAAGAATTACTTGGCTCATCGAATCTGACACCAGGTACCAGAAGATCAACTACAAGCATAGATTCAGCAAACGAAAAGGATGGCTTCTCTCGTAGAACGGCAAAAAGTCTGCGAAGACACCATCGCACGAAGCCCAGCCATCGTTCAGGCCACGCCCGGCGCCAGCCTCGAGAGCACCTTCGTCACGGCCGCCCAGCTCCCACCGCTCGACGCAGCCGCCAGTCCAAACCTCAGGCGAAATCCCGTGCGCGTCATCGACTCGGACTCATTTGCTGCTGCGCGGTCCCTGCTCCTCGCCCACGGCGACGACCACACCGCGGGCAATCGAGTCCGCCCCAAGATCGCCGTGCTCAACCTTGCCAGCGACATGGAGCCCGGCGGCGGATGGCGGTATACACTCTCCAAGACGCAGGAGGAGGCCCTGTGCTACTCTTCGACCCTATACGCCACACTCAAGCCAGAATGGTATCCTTGGCCCAACACAGGGCCTGGCTCGGTGGCAGGCATCTGGTCGCCTGCGGTGGCTGTCTTTCGTGACACGCTTGACAATGGCCTTGTCGAGCTGCCCGAGGACCAGCGCTTCGTCGTGTCGGTCATTACGGTTGCGGCGCCGCGGCACCCCAAGCTGGCCACCAGAGGCCCCGGCGGGCGGTCCATGGTTTTCGCAGACGAGAGTGTGTTGGAGAATTTGCGGGACAAGATACGGCTCGTGTATCGGTGTGCGGCACATAACGGCCAGACGAGCATGGTTCTAGGTGCACTGGGCTGTGGGGCGTACCGGTGTCCGCCCGAGGTGGTCGCGCGGGAGATGAGGGAGATCCTGGAAGACGATGAGTTTGTGGGGTGGTTTGAGAATGTCGTATTTGCGATTTATGCAGCGGGCTCGGTTGGACAGCAGAATCTGGACGTGTTCCACTCGGAGTTTGCTGTGTTGAGTTTGTAAAGCCTTTTGCAACGCGTTCATGACTGAATCTGAGGAGGCTTATAAACGCCCAGAGTCATCCATCTCGACTGCTTCTTCTGGGCACTTTTTTAAGACAGTACCACAGTAGATCAGATGCTAAATTCGTGGCGGGATTGAACTTCACAGCCTTGCCATACACAGTTGAAAATAGGCAATATATCGGTGTTTTCTTGTTTATATCCTGGTAGCGACGACCAAAGAATCTCAACAACGAACAATGGAGCTCGTTGTAGCTCTTCCAAGTTGAATTTTGTCATGTCCCTACGCATTTGTTTCAGCCGAGCCAGTTTCAGCCTTTCACAGCCTTTTACTACGACAGTACAGCCTTGTGTTAGCCGCAGCCTTCTGGCCCCACAGATCAGGCAGGGCATCTGCTCCGTTGGGCTTCCAAGTCAACAGCTCGATATTTGGGTTACTGACTCTCAAAACTACCTTAGGCCAAGGCCGACACACGGTATAATCTAGCCTCCGCTCTCCGTGTCAGCAAAGGAACCGCAACCACGCAAGTACCGATCAAATAATTTCGTCCGGAAAATAATTTGGGGTACGTACCTTGAAGCTACTGGCAGCCTAGGTACGTAGTACGTACCCCACGATTTGGAGCTTGCCCCTGGTCCAATCAATGCCAAGGATTTGTTCCACCTTTGGGAAGGTGCAGCTGGCAAGCTGTGGTAGCTCTCCACTCGTCTCAGCTGCCCTGCCAGAAAAGAGCCCAGCCCTACCTGGTCGGCCGCTCCATCTTCTCTCGACTTTCAACTCCGCTATCCAAGCGCGTCTTGTCTGATATAGAGGCTTCCAAGGTCGCTCTCCGCTTCCTCCGAGATCGGACCGCCCGAGAACCGAACGTGCACTTTTATCGGCCTCCGTCAGCCCTGTCTTACCCTTCGGCATAATTGCGTCCTTCTCGTCCGTCATTCCGTGAAGATTCGACAACAAACCGGTCCTCGCTCGGCTCGCCCTACCCATCGTTTGTCCCCATTGCCTCACCCCTCCTCGCGATGCACCACCCCAGGTAGCTGTGGCAATTGCTGTGGCCATATCCAACCTCGAAAGAAGCATGTGCCGGTCCATGTGAGCCCTTTGGCGGATTCATGTCCATGGCGGCCCTGCCTTGTCCTGATGACGCTGCGCTTACGGCCAATGGATATTCCCCAAGGGTCGCAAGCGCTATCCAGTCTCTTCCCAGTCTGTGCCATGTCCAAGCATACTCTACACTCATTGTCGCTTCTTGTCGCAGGATTCTGATGTGTCGTACAAATCACTAATAGCAGTTGGTAGACACTCCACGCCACGCATTTAACGGCCGATGTTTAATGGAGGCGACTCACAGAGGATTGAGAACGCCCTGAGTTATACCTGCATCAAGCTTTTGGCAGATTTCGGCGCAAGACGCAGGCAGAACTGACGCAAGAGGCAATATCAGCACCACCATCCTTATCGTCGGACAATGCTTCTGTCTCTGTGAAATCTATCCCTTCCGCGGGTCCAACAGCATGGAGACGGCTCGAGTGCTTCCGGTGGAAGACGTCCCAGGGGCCCACACACACGATCTGGAGTTTCGGCGCTACTTGATCTCGGCTTCAAGCATACGGCCGTCAAACAGCACGAGTGTGCCGAACCACACACGGCCAAAGATGGGTTTCACCTTTTTCTTTTTTTTTTTTTTTTCTTGGAGACTCATCCCTCCGCTTGATGTTGCTTTTTCCCAAGCGGTGAGGCAATGATCTATCCGAACTGGTTTATCTCTGAGCTGCTCGGTGCCTTGGTCCACTTGGCTTACGTGCTCCTCAACTTCTCAGCACAGAGATGCCACACCCAGCTTACACAGGCTGATGGGCAGTCCCATACCCCGCACTTCTTCGTTGCCATTCACTGTTAGCCTTTTCCCAACCGTGCCATCTTAAGCCGGCTGTTAGCGCAACACATGCATACGAAAACCACAGCGCACACGATCAATGAGCAGGTACACACTCTGTGCCATGTTCATCCCTGACCGAATTCCTTGACCTTCGGGTTGCAAACAAGGGCTCACGATTTCGCCACCTGTTAAGACATGCTGTTGTCAAATTATCGTAGCAAGGATAAGACCAGAAGCTAGGGACACGTTGGCACTCATCGCTAAGAGGACAGATGGTGGGCTTCATGAAGTCAGCCTACTACCTCTCATCAGTCCAAGAGATGATTGGTTGTTAGTTCTCAAAACCCATCATACGTCAATGTGGCCATTCTTTTTGCTGGCTTCTGGACTCGCTGTGTCACCGATGCTATCAAGTCAAGTCATTGAGTGGCAGGCTTTCAAAAAGCTGGCCTGATGTGGGTTGTAATCCATAGCCCGCCACCAATTCTTGAACGCCGGAATACCCGTGGCCACCACCTTAGCCTCACCGTCTCAGAGAATTAGGAGGCCAAAAAGAAATTCCAAGGTTAGTGTATAGTGTTGCTTTGCCCTGCCATTTGCTACTCTTCTACAAAAGCGCACACTACGAGTGGTTTGTACATATAAAGGAGGCCGGGTCACCCGTACAGATCAGGAACCTCTTCTTTTTGTAAAAAGATATACAAAGAAATATCTGTGGACGACCTGGAGACTGGAGCTTGAGCTTTTCCCCAGCACCGCAGCTCTCAAGGGACCCTTGACTTGCCTACTTGATATCTTATCATTCACTCACCCAAGACCATTCGCTCTTTCAAAACGTGCCAACCATGGGCTTGCGCTTGTATCCTTCAGAGGGATCCACCTCGGTTTCCCCTGCCGCGAGGTGAGTTCTATATCGTGAACAGGAACGTCTTTTCACATTGCTGGCGAAAACGATATATCTGGAACTGACTTGTCGTATCACAAACACCGTCAGCGCCCAAGAGGAGGTTCAACATATGCATGCTACGCCGCGAAATACACAACGTCGGCGTCAGCAGCAACAGGAGGTGCGATTGGGCACCTTTGCCGCCGAGTGTTGGGGGCGAGACAGTCACCTTGTGCCACGGCCCTACGAGGCTGTAGGAAGGTATGGCAACGTGTTCTTGTCATCAGCGGGCCCAGGGGGAGGGGGCAGCCAATCTCATCAGACAATCTTGAAAGAACTACAAGAAGAAATTCGTGAAATTCTTGCTAACCAATGTAAACCGTCTAGTAGCTCTGAGCTTGGCGACCAGCACGCCAGCGGCGGCTTCGGCTTCAATGGCGCTGGGATAGGCTCTCACCTTGTCTCCAGTCAGCTAAGCCTCCATGGCAGCCAGAACACCAGCACTGTCTATCCAGCCGAGATTCTCGAAGATGACGCCTCGCTCATCTCACAGTCCCGCTTCTCCAACGAAGCAAACAGGTACGTCGGCCGGCTCTTGCTTTCTGCGAGTCTCATTCCTAGCGCCATTGAACTGTCCACTTATGCTCGCTGCACTCGCTCCTCCGTCAGTCCTGTCGCACAAGCTATTCTGTAGCCTGTTCCTTTTCCGTTGTATCACACCCTTCCATTCCTCCCTCCCTGCAGCTTGGTAAAACCTCTCTTTCTAACAATCATTTTGCTCGTATCATAAAGTCCCTATACCCCTGCTGGCAGACAGCGCCAGCTAGACAGCTCATCTGCTTGGTGGAATCGCCAGCCTCAGCAGTAGTCCTCCGATGCGACTTACTACATCTACGCAGCAGAGAGAAGACTAGGCCAACTTGATGTGACGTGTCTCGAGCGCCTTTAATCGCTATGGATCCTCTCGTACCGTCAGACGTCATGCCAGACCGGGAGGTGTTAATCTGACAGGGCCGACACGAACGCACCCTGTCCCTAGCAAGAAAAGAACAAAAGAAAGTAGAAAAAGGCCTAGTACCAGCCGCTGCAAAAGTGCGTGCCCAACACTGTTGTTATGCTGCTATCAAGTTTGGTTGATATGCACTTCCTAGTCTTGATGGTCATTCACAAGGCGGTTCGGCTTTGGTTGTCATCCGTACTTTCCGGGTGTTGCCGTTTCTCATTCTAAGGCTCTCAAGTTCATACACGATCCAGGTGATGATGAATTCCGGGTATTATGGTGTTTTGTTGTGGTTTTTGTTCTTTGCTCTGTTTATTCCTAGTCTTTTGTCCCCGGTCACTTTTGCTCTGTTTGTTATTCTCTCCGGCACATACAAAAGCCCTGCGTCTTTGGCTATACCAAACTGCAATATTCTCGTTTCCAAGTGCTTGGCTTCCTTTTTAGACTCCCCCCATGCCAACGAGGGAAATGATCCCCGCTTGCCTTTGCCGAGATCTTGTATTGTCCAAGGCCCGTATCCAGGTAGCAGCGAAGTCTCAAGATAGGTACACAGCCTTACTCATTCATGACCAGGTAAGTAACAGTGCCAAATGACTATTTAGGTGGCTGGATGGCAGTGTCACAAGTCGTATAGATATACTTGTGCTTACAAATGTATGTACATATATTCATCAACACATACATACATATACATGCACAGAGGGAGAGACAGAGAATGGAGCCGGAAAGACCTTGACTGGAACATTCGTTTCCCGAAAGTGTAACTAGATTCCTCCATAGAGAGACAGAGCTTCTATAATTCGGTTCAATATAGTCTCACTCATTTTCCAAATTCCTCAACAGTCGTGAACAACTCTTATTGGAGTCCGCAGGTAGTCTCGTGAAGTCTACTACGATACCCTTCTCACTGTCGCGGAAATACTCCTGGGGAGCGAGATTTATTCGGCAAGGTAAAATATTCAAAAGCAGTAGAGGGCCTTTGAAATTCTTGAATGTATTGGCACTTTTCTTTGCCGTTCCGTTCCCTTACTCCATCTGGTTACCGTAGACGTATACAGGCTCTTGACCCAAGTTTCAGGAACTTACATTGCTTGCTGCTTTGTGTATTCGATACCAATAGATTTCGTGGATTGCTAGAATTGGCAGGTAGTTCTTCTCCTCACCGCCAGGATATCATAGAAAAAAAGTATCATCGTCCGCCAGCTACTCACAATAAATGAGTAGAGAATGATATGTACAAGACCAATGACTTTGCAGCTTCGTATCAGGGAGGAAATGCGCTTCGAATCAAATCCGTAAACGGGAAATATCAACGCTTTTCGCCGCAAGAATAGAAGCAACAAAAAAATAACATGATGAATCGAATAAAGGAGAAGATAGAAAAAGAAAAGTGAGGAAAAGTGACCTCCACACACAACGAAACGGTTGCAAGTAATTCTAGACCATTCTTGCTGGCGTGACTCTAGGCACCATCTCTTCGTATGGTCTGGCATGTAGATTCAGCTCTGCCATATTGGAAACAGCAGTTCCAGGTGGGGTCCGGTATTCCTTCTGGTTTTGTGGTGCGTAGGTGGGACTGGGTTTGTGGTAATTTTCCCAGTCATCATCTCCAACGCGACCAGAGCCTGGCAAGGGCTCTGAGATCTTCAAGTTGCCCCTCGGCAGTGGTGGCGATCGTTTCCTGCTCAAGTACATGGCGATTCCCACAATGGCTACAGCACCGCTAGCGGAAGCAAAGACAATACCAACTTTGGCCCCAGTAGAAAGGTTGACTTCGTTCTCGGTATAGTCGGTCGAGCTCCCACTGGCTGAAGAAGACGATGCAGCGGCGGCGGCACCGCCTCCGGATGTTGCGGCGCTGGAGCCAGTTGTGGCAGAGACATAAGCCGTAGTCATGCCGCTAGCTGTATCTTGTGTAGCCGCGACCTATAGCCAATGTATCAATAACTATACGCTATCCTTGGCTAGACTCGGCATCACTTACATCCGATGTAGACGTGGACTTGGCAGAAGACGAGGTTGGCACACTGGTACTCTGTGCAGTCCCTGATGAGGTTGACGCGGAAGAAGTAGATGCTGCGATGCCCTCGAGGACAGATGACGATTGAGCCGCTGAAGTGGAGACTGTGTCGGCGTCTGCGTCTGGTGTTGCCGTGGTAGTCGTCGATTCGGTTGATGAAATTGTCGATGATGATGTGGTCGTGGGGACGACACTCGATGTTGTTGAGCTGAGCACTGCCGCACATGAGGAAGAAGCATATGAATACGCAGCAGTCGCGTCTGCCGAATCCGTGCAGGCACTTGTAGCACAATCACGAATGCCGTAGAGGAAATTAGAGTTGGAGCACAAGCATTCACTAGTGACAGGAACGCAACCAATGGTTGTGTCCATGCTGTCAATGCATTCTTGCTGTGAAATTTGTCAGTATGTTGTTATGTTTTTTTGTGTTTTTCTTTTTTCAGAATTGGCAGCCATGTAAGCGCAACAAAGTCATGTGAAAAGTGGCATCTATACCGAAAGTCCGTTCAGAGCTTGTGAAGAATGGACAACCTCGCCATTTCAAGGTGCGACCAAGACTAATTCTCGTGGTAGAAATCAACAAGGCCGCCATGGTGCCAACATCTGAACCAAACACACAAGTAACAGAAAGTGGAACATACCCCACAGGAAGCAAGATCTGAGAAGGCGGATTCGGCATTGGCCATTGTGGCCATGGCCAAAGCCACGAGCCCTGGCGCCAGTGTGGACCAGAGCATTGCCGCAAAGTGAGAGTCGAAGGTGGTTGATTCCGTCGATGTGTGGCAAGAATGATATCGGTTGAAGAGAAGCGTGATATTGTCAAATAGATGTTGTATGCTTCAACAACCTAAATCCAGCGGCGAGCTTGGAGTAATGGTTCGCTGGATGATGTGAGATTTGCGTAGGCGGCCCAGACCATGTACCAAACCACGGCTTTACTCCCGCAAAATCGCGGACTTTGCAACGAAAAGGTGATGTTTTCCAGGCGGCAGGACTGGCAAATAGACCGGGTTGAATGCTGAGGCCAACTGACTCCGCGTGTGTGTAACGGTTCGAGTTTTGGTTTGGAAAATGACGGTCGGCGGCGGCCAAGGTCGTGGCTATGGACAATCGATGGTTTATGACGGCTGGGTCGGGCGAGCCTACATACCACACAAGAGCAAGGGAAAAGAAACCACGCAAGGACTGTAAGAGAAAAAAAAAGTGAAAAAGACGTCGTCAAATGGTCTCAGGGTGAAACCAATGCGGGAGCCGTGGGATCCAAAAAGAATGCTGATCTCGCGGGACCCAAGTAGCCGGTAAGTCTGGCTGGCGTGAAGGAAAGAAAGACCGAAAGATCTAAGCAGCCAAAAGGGGTTTGCGAATGGGCGCCAGAAGAAGAAGAGAAGTTGAAGGAGAGTCGGTGGAAAGCACCCAGGACAAGCAGTGGACGGCAATGGTCGTGGGACGAGGGAAGGAAAAGCAAACGAAGGGACAGGCTGCTCGCTGCAGTGAAGCACGGCGATTGGACCAGGCAGTACGCAGACGGAAAAGGACAGAAGGAGAAGGTGGGAAGAGGGTGCGAGTGGTTTGCGCGGGCAGTCGCAATCAATCAATAATATGCAGTGGGCAGTGGGCGGTGGGCAGTGGGCAGTGGGCAGTGGGCGCAGCAGCCCTCTCAGCGGGCAGGAGCGAGGCCAGGGATGCCAGTGGTCACGCATGGTGCGGCATTTGAACCGCCAAGTTGCAATGGTGCCCTTGTGCAGCTCCTGGGGAAATTTGATGCGGACAGCCTCGAACACCAGTCAGAATAACCTTTTGCTTCCTCATTACATAGTACTATAAAGCTATTTAGGCCACGCCGGCACACAATGGGCCGTCTGATTCCCTTCTGACGCCGTCACTGCACACAGGAATCGCTTTCCACATAGTCTTCTTTTTCGCTGCCCTTGAGAACGTAGAACACACCCTTGAAAGCTGCGTCGAAGGCAACGCGCAAGCCGCAGCTGTGTACCCCTGCAATGCTTAGCAAACATTTGAACCACGGCGGGGCAGTACAATGTACTTTACTCTGCTACATAGTACATGGTCCGGATATAGTAACACGTACCATGTCTTTCCTGCTGTGTTTGCGCGTCCGCCAAATATCAAGCAGATATAATTACCCACGCTCGCTCGGGCCAGTAAATGCCCCCTGGACCCTTCGGGTCCCAGCATCACTTCGCGTGTCCTGTAAATGGCTGCACGGCCATCGCAATGTTTGTTGCAAGAGAAATAAAAGATGAGGGTCACCGAGGGCCTACCTAGGTACCTAGGTAGCTGGATACTTTGTACCGGGGCCCCAAAACAGTGGACCAAGTTGCCCTCCCGTATTTAGAAGCTGTCCATGCCTGTCATGCAACGCTATATTTGAGCCTGCAGCCACGCTAACCTACTATAGTAGGGGCCCTAGCATTAGGTAATCAGGCGATGCAAGGCACGGCGCGCTCTTTCAACCTAGGCATGTACATAGTACTCACTACGCATAGACTTACTATGTATTTTACAATTCTTCTCGATGCATCCCCTATGGATCTTTGGTTTGTTCTTGCTATTTTGATCATCATTAGTCTTTACCCCTCTTTTCGGGACCACAGCCCAAGGCCAGGGCATCTCTCCGTCGTTTGCCCTGTGGATTGTGCTTCCTTCTTTTTTCCTTTAATTGCCGAGCAAGGGCCCTGGCAGCACCCACGCTCTGCCGTTTCAGATACAAACCCTTTTCATCTCCATCGCCACGCTTCTGGAGATTCAGCTAGACGGCCGCGGCCTGCACGCTGAGTCTAGTCGTGCATACTACACACATCGAATATCGAATGTCATGCTCTACGGAAGCTGACTGGCTTTTTCGTTTTTGTTACTACCCCGCGATTTGCTGGTCCGTCCTCAAGTGCCACGCGCTCGTCATGGCTAACATGTTTGTCAACTAAGGACAGTTCCCACACGACGCTCTGGTTCCGCCTTGCCGGCATCAGCGTCTTCTCCCGTTGTGCGCGCGTTAGGGCCACTGTCATCTGTGCGCGTCTATTCTTGCCTCTCCAAAAGTCCTGGTTTCTTGTTCGTGCTACATCGTAGTCGCAACACAGACCTTGTTATATGCAGCGCAACGGCTCCTATACTGGACAACTTCCATGAACAATCGACACATCTTAAAGACTCGAGCACCCGGCCCCTGCCGACGCCATGCATAACACAGACTTACACCATAGTAGCAGAACGAGGCCGGCAGAGCAAGCATATTGCAACAGCTTGATTAATTGGCGGTCTCAGTCCCCTTGAAGCAAGCCGTTTCCTGGCCAATTCCCTTGTCGCATCTGTTCAGGAATGCTAGTATATAGTTATGCATGGTACATAGTACAAGAGCGAATTCCTCATTTATCTGAAGTCCTTGTCAATCACATGTTGAAGAGACAGATGTACTGCCATTATGGGCATCGTATCAGAATCAAATCACATCTCACCCATGACATTCAGCTCAACCCAGCATAAGGAATCAAAGCATCTGTATATGCCTGATAGAGGAAATGGCATCATGGCAGGTCACCAGCCTCACTGCGCCCTCGCTCCATGGCTACTTTCACGGAGCATGGCCTCCGCAGCAAGTGCCCGCCCGGCCTCAATCGGTACATGACGCGGCCTACACGCAATGTGGATGCTTATAACACGGTAGCCTCAACTAAGTATGTTGTCCTACTAGCGGTGCCCTGTCTATATGAGTGTTTACTGGCCGATGTTTTCACCTGGGCACGATGTGGATGGTGGGGTTCCTGCATAGTGATGCGCACCAATGGCTTACATCCATTCTATTTGCCAATAGTATCTGATAGCATATGCTTACTGTACTATGAGCTTGATGGATTTGGTGGAGGTGAGTCTGACAACAGATTAGAAGCGCAATGCCACCAAGGCTGTTGACTTGTTTATTGTCTCTACAGCAGCCCCATTCATCATCTATTCCAAGATTTGCACTTAGGATCTGCTAGGTGGCATGCTCTGGCTCACTTGATAGTCAATGACGACGGTCAACGCATGGCTTCATCCTGTAGGAATCCTCGCTATCCAAGTAACGTGGCATCAATGAAGTGTCGGGTAATACTTCGATCCGCCTAAAGAATCGAACTGCAGTGGCACATGGGGTTTAGCAGGCATATATGAGAGCTTGTAAGCGCTGAGAATCAATATCGGTTTACCTGGGCTGCTTGGTCAAATGCTTTCATCAGATGGGCAAGATTTGAATGGAAATCTCACAAGACATGATCCACTAGCAGCGTTAGCTAATTTGCTGGTGTTGAGGAAATAAGTGTAGATTGATATTATTCGGGCAGGGACATTGCCTGTTCACTAACTTAACCACCCAAATAAGAGTAGATAGTACAGGCACTGGTTATATTGAATCCACGTATCATTGTAATCTCTGCGATCTATGATCTCCTCGGTATCGACTAAAGGATAACAGAATTCAAAGGCAAACTGTGTCATCGATGTGTCAAAGTGAATATACAAGAGAAGAAGACTCGGCACAAGGTAAAACTGCATTTTAGTAAATATATATGGCTGAGCACGGGAAAATGGAATACCAATGTGGTAGATGATGATGATGATGATGATATATATATCTCTGTCTCTCTCTCTGTGTGTGCGCGCGCGCGCGCGTTTGTATGGCGCCAAAAGAGAAGACAATAGATTCTTCTCCGTGTCCACCAACTTCCAAGTTCGGTTTCTTCAACCCAATTTGCGCTGATAGAATATATAGAACAGAAATGAAAGGCTCTTCCAGGACATGTACACCCGCTCACTATCTTGGAGGAACACACAACCATCCGTATTCAAAACCCTGATTCCACATTCATGGAACCCGCCTTAAGTTTATACAACACTATTTTACCGCACGCCAAAATTGCCTCTCGGAAAGCCTTTGAAGCCGGGCAACAAACATCCATGAAAATAACTTTCAATGACGGGCTTGAGTCGTCCTTGCAAGACAACCCCTAAACAGCCTACACACGGACTCTAATAAGGTTTTTTCTTCTATTTAAAGTAATTCTTGTTGGCCTTGTGTTGAAAAGATTCCTACTCGGATCAGCTTTCGGTTACATTACATAGTACTAGCAAAGACGGGAATCGTACGGACCTCGTGGAAAAGGGAAAAAAGAAAAGGACTGCAGAATTCTGAATAGCCTCTACGAGTCTTGAAATCAAAGCCACATCTAAAAAAATAAAATAAAATTAAAAAATTAAAAAGAGAGAGAGAGAGACAGAAAGAAGAATGGCAGAAATAGTCTAAACCGCAGCCCAATATGCCTTTGCCTCATAAAGTCCTTTGCATAATGATCCCGTATGATTGAAAACTCTTTATAACAAATCCCTACCACACTATACTCATCATTATCGTTACTGATAAAATCGAGCAAAAATTAAGTGGTAAAGTAGATCGTGAATAGGGGCAGGAGCGTTTTGCATGGAAGAGCAGCATGAAACTCGTCTATAAAAGATTATCTAGGAGAGGGGGATGTGCAAAGGGCCTTTTCTTTTCCCGGGAAGGGGGGGGGGGAAACAAGAGCTCGGGTGGGAGGATCATTCCCAGACTGCGAGCCTGAGACCCAATTTGTCTCTTTTTGTTCTTCTTTGCGACATGCGACATAATGCCGATCGCCGGATTAAGGGATACAACGGCTCGTCCCCTCAGTCAGGGCTATCAAACACGAGCGGTGGGACTACCTAACAGGCGGTAGTGGGTGATTATTAAGCGAGACTGTGTACATAGTAATTTGACAGGCGCCAGACCTTGAGACCTCGGTATATGTGGCGACTCAACAATGGCCTAAAAGCCTTACTTTGACTTATCTTACGAAATTCTATGTGGAAGCACGCACTCAAGAATTTCAGCAGCAGTAGTTTTTGAAGTGTTTTTGGATTTTGCTTTCTCATCAATGGCTACCTGGTATATAACATGGCTACAGTACAGCCGACCAGAAAAAACGCGAACCACGCAACCCAGGGAAGACGATTGAAAATCCATCGCGCATGAGAGATTTCTCTCTCAAACAATATTGACGTGTTTTTGAAAATGGCATTTCTTTTGTGTGTGTTGTTTGGCTAAAATCTTTGCCCTTCCCAAATTCCACCCATGTGTCAAAAAGACCAGAAACAGAGGCAAGCAGTTCCCTTTAATACGCCCCACAAAACCCATTTGTGTGAACCGTCAATATCCGACCCCTTTGATGCGTTTAGGTCTCCCAGGTAGCAGCAGCAGGCGGGATGGATAACTGTAGCCAGCCATCCCATGTTTGTCCACCTACATCCCCTTTTTCGTTCATCCCCAGTCGCAAAAAAGCCCGTCTCAACAACGGTAGCAGTTGTGTTGAGAAGCGCTTATGCGCGCGACATAACACCCCAGGCACGGATGATGTTGTCGGTGTAACCAGCGAACAGGGTCTGGCCGTCAGCGCTCCAGGCGAGCGAGACACACTCGGGGTCGCGGCGCTTGGTGCCAGTGGAGGCGAACTCGGGCTTGAGCTCGTCAACCTTGGTCTTCTTCTCGAGGTCGAAGATAATGATGCTCGAGGCAGTGGCAGCGCACAGCCAGTAGCGGTTGGGGGAGAAGACAAGGGCGTGGATCTCGTCGTTGGCGTTGAGGGAGTACAGGTGCTTGGACTCGTTAAGGTCCCACAGCATGGTGGTACCGTCCTTGCCACCGGAGGCGCAAAGGGAACCGTCGGGGGAGATGGTGACGGTGTTGATGTAGCCAGTGTGGCCAATGTGGTCGGTCTGCAGCTTGCAGGTGGAGAGCTCCCAAACCTGGAGGTCAAAAACGCGTCAGTACAACAAGCCCGCAGCAATCATGGTGGCTTAAAAACAGCGTTTCAATGATAGTTGATCAGTGCAGGGTGATTATTGGTCTCATGGCTTGCTAAACAAGCTCTGAAGTAGCAAATACTTTTTTAAAATGCAAAGCATCATGTCACGTGGGGTGCTGGGGTGTCGTGATGTTCCGTCACCAAAAATCCGAGAAAAACGTACCTTGACGAGCTTGTCCCAGCCGGAGGAGACAATCACGGGGTTCTGGGGGTTGGGGGAGAAGCGGACGCAAGACACCCACTCGGTGTGGCCCTTGTCAGTGATGGTGTACTTGCAGTCGCCGAGGGTGTTCCACAGCTTGATGGAGCGGTCGCGGGAACCAGAGACAATCTGGCGGTTGTCGGCGGAAAAGGAGACGGAGAGAACGTCGTTGGTGTGGCCGACGAAGCGGCGGGTGGTGGTGCCGGAGGAGAGCTCCCACAGGCGCAGGGTCTTGTCCCAGGAGGCGGACAGAGCGTAGGCACCGTCGGAGGAGATGACCTGCCCAATTGAAACCCATCAGCCTTTCCACGTTCTGCGCAAAAAGTTTTGACCCCGAATCTCGGCATCTTCCATCTCGATATCAGGATTGGCGGTCGGTACGTACACAGTCAGAGACGATGTGGGAGTGACCGTGCAGAGACTTCTTGGGGTAACCGTACTGGGACTCATCGCGAGTGAGGTTCCAGACGATCAGAGTCTTGTCACGGGAGCCGGACAGGAGCATGTTGGGGCTAATAGCATCGTGTAAGTAAAGTGGACGTCTCGCGGTATTGGATCGCATTGTTCGTACTTCTCCATGGAGGTAGCCAAGCTGGTGACCCAGCCATTCTGTTGTATCAATCCAGGTTAGTCTTCCTGCTGCCGCAATGTGCCAAAATTTGCAGCCCAGTCATGATGGATCTTGCCGACGCCGTCGCGGTCGCCCGGTGTGGTTCGCATCGCGGGGCTCGAGAAGATGTCGTGGGGAGTGGTGCGGTCCAACTTACGTGGCCCTCGAGGGTTCCCTTGAGAATCAGCTGCTCAGCCATCTTGAAGTTCTTCGTCGACGATAGGGGGACGGATCAACAAAGAGCAGGTCTTGGGAAGTCGGATGGGGAAGGGAAAGGGCTGGGTATGAGCGAGCTGCAATTGGCTTGGAGATTTCCAAAAGTCGCAGCGATACGAGACGGGCCGCCAGACCAAAAATCTGGAGCTTCGAAGTGTGCGCAAGAAAATTGGCCCTGGCCCAATCAGAAGGTGGCAAGTGGGTTCTGTAAAATTCTACGGGCAGCTGGCAGGTGATTGCTTAGTCAGGGTCTCAGTTGCTGGCCAGCTGTTCTTTAACGTCAAGCCTTGGATTTGGGCAGAGGCACTCATTTCTCGGACCCCAAACCGAGGATAAAACAAGGAAATCAATGCAGCATATAACTTCTGAACAGCATGATTGATCCGTGTCCTTCAGACCCATCCTAGACTAAAACATGAGCCAAGCGAGGCATTTGTGGCTCTTCGTCACCCATATAGGGCATATTTGGGGGCCACACTAAAGCGCGAACAACGGCGTTATCGTGTACTCAGATGCGCAAGGCTACATCATTTGTGCCATATTCCGATCGAACCTGGCAAAATTATTTCATGTCTTCATCTTTCTTCATCTCCCTCTGCAAGTCTCGAAACTCTGTTCTTTTGACGAGCTACAAAGCATAAACAATCTGGCGGGTTCCGCTTTCCAAGAACACGACCCGTTAGTTTTGTTGATCGCTTTGCAACCCTTCAAGTCTCATTATTTGGGAACGCATAACTGCAGATGACTTTCACTCTGCCCGCTCAATCTCTTCTTGTGGAGTTTGTTTTGTGTGTCTGATTCAAAGCCATATGTTCTTCCTCAATGAAGGCTCAGAAGGCTATCCGGACACGAGTGGCTCCACAATAGAGTCCATCAAATACTATTGCAGTTAATGCCTATGAACCACGGAGTCAGCACGAGATGCACCTTATCAGCGAAGGCAAAACTCACGTGGAATCTTCTTGATTTGCGCTGGAGACTACAAGCGTGGGCGCAAGCTGTGAGCAAAATCTGACGTCTACTCCATGGTCTCGTTTGTGGATGATATAGGCATGATGAACTGCAGGGTCTAGTGCACCCGTTCAGCCCTGGCCACCCAAGGCAGCCCCAATTTTCTTCTTTTGCGACCGGGGTATCTCCCTTCGAAAGTATTTCTTTTGAGAGTTGGCGATCATACTGTGGTCTGCCACGTCTTCCCTGGCCGCATCGCCATCTTTGTCATTTCCTCGTCGTTCCTTGATCAGATCCTTCATCATGTCCTCCCAAAGGTCGTATTTAGCCTTGGCTATCGGGTTTCTCTCTGCGGTGCTGCGCAGATCCTTGAGACTAGCCATCTTGCTAGCCCGAACCAGTTTCCGTAATGCTTCTTCTGCTTGTTTGGCCTGCACAGCCGCTGCATCGCGGATCTTCTTTGGGTCACCCCGCCAGTCCGGCGCTGGTGGTGCATTGCCTCTGCCTTCGCCGTTCGTCTCGTGAATTGGCGTGCGAACTGTGACAGATTCTATATCGGTTGGGGTGTACTTGTAGGTATGCGTGCTCGGAAAATCGGGAAAGTACTTTGGTATGTAGGTTTTGGTGTCCTTGTCGGACTTGCCGCTGAGTTCTTGGTCGAGGATTGGAAGGTCTTGGAATGTGTTTTGGTCTTGTAATTCCGTGTCGCTCTTGAATTCTCTGAGCTTTTCCCGGTCAATGGCATTTCGACGATGCCTCTTCAAGTCGGTCAAATTGATGTTGAGATAGTTCAAAGACAGTTCAAAGTCTGTCGGAATTGCCATGTTCCTGCGGGCGTGGTTGGCTAAAGACATCACATCCTCACACAAGGATGAAAGATCTGCGAGCAAAGCAAGAGAAAACAGTCAGTGCCCATACGAAGCTAAATGGTAATTACATAGAAGTGACTGACATGTCTCTGTCATGACTGTAAAACTCTCTATGGCCTCTTCGGTTGCGCAGTCGAAGCCCACATGCTCGAGCGCCAGCGCAATGGAGCGTTGCAGGCCAGTCCTGTTCACATGGTACTCATTTGGTAACTCTGGAACGGCAAAAGTCTCCCCATCTACCAGGCACTTGCGGGGCCGGTTGGACTCTGCTTTCGGTTCGGATAAGGTCGTAGAGTCCTGGCGTTGACGCTTGGGGGGGGTTAGGCCTTCGTCAACAGGTGACGCGCGCTTGCGCGATGCTTGCATGTCGGATTCGCCCAGGCTCGCAGAGTCCTGGCGTTGGTGCTCGGACGAAGAGTCGTCTTCAAAAGGTGACGGGCGCTTACGCGACGCTTCTGCAGCTGGTTCAGCCATCATATGAGGTGTCTGTAGTTTCGCTATGGCATGGATATCTTATTTGTCTTGCCGTAGGTGTTAACTATGACAGATCCGAGAGTGTTAATGCGAAGGTGATTCGAGTGAGATGTAATGCTGCGAAGATGGGGAAGTCCAACACGGTCCGTTGATGCAGCTGCGTGCCGAGTGGCACGTGCTCCACCCGCAATCTTGGGCATCTGATGGAGTGGGCAGGTGGGGCCTGGCTCTTTGGGACCCCTGCCCAGTAGCATTCCTTTTAGCGTCATTCCTTGATTGAGGCTCTTCCACTTGTCACCTGGCTTTGCTTGTCAGGTCAACTTCACCGTCTTGGGGTGGGTTAGTTCACTGGGATGTTGAAGAGATGGTGGTCTGCATAGATACGGTGATGTATCCATATTGTTCTATATTTGCGCCTTTAAGGTTCTTTCCTCTGTCTTTCTCTCGGTGGGCGCCTCTGGAATTTCTCCCTTTTCCCCTCAAGGTTCAGCGCACGACCCTTGAGAATAATCAACGTGTCTGAGGAACGCTCCAATCACAAGTTGGACTGCTCTTTTGCTAAGCCTTCTTCCTCCCTTTGCTGTCCGTTCAACTTGCTGCTATCGGCAGCATGGAGTTAAACGCTGCCCAAGTGGTGCTTATCGTTGGACAAGCGCACTATTTGTTTACCCCTGGGCACATCCCCGGCTCCACACGTGCTAGGATGGCTGGCTCGGGGGCAGTGCGCCGCCATTCCAGGCCAGAACACTTGTGTTCAAGACTACGGTAAGATCCATTTCTTTTCAATCAAAAAGGGTGCTGGATATCTTCCTATTGTTCTTCCCACCCTTGCTTCTGCAGAATCAAGACCCCAGGCTCCGCCCACCAACATGCACGATCTCGCAGTCCTCCAGAGCGGAGGATACAAGGAACAGGGCATAACGACCCTCAAACTGACCTGCCCTCTGGACAACTTTCCGCTCGAGATCCTCGACCTCGGCGAGACATTGGTGCAGCTTGATCTTTCTGGCACAGGTCTCTTCGCTTTGCCTCCGAACCTGGGCACAAGCTTGCCTAACCTCAAGATTGCCTTCTTCTCACAATGTCGCTTTACGACTTTCCCGGCAGAGCTCGCACATTGTCCGCGGCTGGAAATGGTCGCCTTCCGCGGCAACAACATGGCTCATATCCCAGAAGTCGCACTTCCACCGCGTCTCCGCTGGCTGATATTGACAGACAACAAGCTGCAAAATCTTCCAAGAAGCATTGGTCAATGTCTGCGGCTGCAAAAATGCATGTTGGCTGGAAATCAACTCCAGACGCTACCTGAGGAAATGCAGGCATGTAGAAAGCTTGGTCTTTTGCGCTTAAGCTCGAACCAATTCACCTCCATCCCAGACTGGTTGTTCGAGATGCCCGAGCTAGCATTTCTCAGCTTCGCCGGCAACCCATGCTTCAGCCCGCCGCGGCCCTCAGAGAGCATTCCCGTTAGTGCAAGTGATGGTGCAGACAGAACAAGACTCGCTCGCGTCGCTTGGACCGATCTCGAAGTACAAGAAACGCTTGGGCAAGGCGCTTCTGGAATCATCTTGAAGGGACTTTGGCGAACCAATTCGACAACCAGACTGGAAGTCGCCATCAAGCTCTTCAAGGGAGCGTTGACCAGCGATGGTACGCCACGGGACGAGATGGCAGCCTGCATAGCAGCAGGCCAACAGGAGAACATCATTGATGTGCTTGGCCAGATCCAGGACCATCCCGACGAGGCCCACGGATCCTTTCAAGGAGGCCTGGTGATGCAGCTTATCCCGCCACATTATAGCACCTTGGGACAACCACCTTCAATGGACAGTTGCACCAGAGACACGTATCCATCAGATGCAGTACTGTCCTTTTGGAAAGCCCTGGTCATATTGTCAAGCGTTGCGGCGGCGGCGGCACATCTACATTCAAGAGGAGTTGCGCACGGAGATCTGTATGCACATAACGTTCTCGCCGACGCAGAAGGACATGCACTACTGGGCGACTTTGGTGCTGCAACTGTTCACGACGGCAATGTCTTTGCACTGTTCGAGAAATTGGAGGTTCTTGCTTTTGCACATTTAATCGAGGATATGCTGGCTCTTGTTCCAAAAGAAGAGATACCGCAACAAGCGGCACTCCTGCAAGATATACACCGGCGAGCCAGTGCCCTAGACGTGTCCAGCCGCCCGTGTTTCAGAGACATTGTCTTTGACTTAGATACTATACAAGGTAAAACGAGCCCCAAGGCTAATTAGCCAAGGTATCGAAATTCATCGGCGTCATTTTGGAAGGCCTAGGCTAAAGTTTTATTGGGTACCGTCCATGCTTTACTGACATTTTTATTTGTGGGCAAGAGTCTTTGGGACTTGATAAATGTTATAGATGACGGTGTTTTAGACATGACTTTTATATTGGGGACGTAATAAGCAATGCGAATGTAGAGAAGAACATACACAGCGTTCGAATCGCGTAAACAATGCCTGTACATGGAGCGAATATGGGCTATGCATTCCATCCTCACATGAATCAATTGCCAACACTCCGCACAAATCAACCTTATGGTACAAGGAAAGTTATACTGAGAAGAACCACATCCAGTGAATACCATTAGTCAACATTACTTTACAGTCGCCCCTTTTTACCAAGCCACTTGTGGGGCTTTTGGTACTCGACGGGGCAGTGTAAGGTTCTCTTTGATCAAGATTGCCCAATACTTACTACAAGGGAATTGGACTCTTGCTAGGGGTGTATATCTTGTCTTTTAGTCCATACAGCTATTCGACAGTGTGGACGGCCTCATGGAACTTCCTGGCTTTGTCGGACTCTCTCACTTTCTGATCCAGTCAGCTGGGAGCTAGAGCTGCCGTTCTTAGTACGGTGCTGTCAATATGTTTTTAATCTATTTATCGTTGAAATGGCACCACAAGTCATCGTCTATGACTTGATGGGCGAAAGCAAAAGAGCCGCCTTTTGCTTTTTCATTTCACACACTCACTCCTTTTCATCATGCGTCCATCCCAAGATCTTTTCCGCCTTCTCAGTCGACCAGAATGCCCGATTGTTATCCCAATCCCCGCGCAACTCCGTATCAGGATAATACTTCTTCGCCAGGTCCCCACTCGTCGTGTCATCTAGCGTCGTCGTCGGCGCAATAATGTTAAAAATCTCACACCCTTCCCACCGATCACTATTTGTCACCCCAGCCAAACATGCGCGCGCCGTCGCCACGGGATTCACCCACCCCCACAACTGCTTGACGCCCGCATCCTGCCAATTCTCTTTATGCTCCTTGAGCACATTCGCCCGCGTCTCGACCTCGTGAATCCGCAAACACGCAATCTTCATCCCCGGGAACCAGTGCGGAAACGCCTTGGCCGCCGTCTCGGCCTCGAGTTTCGCGAGCGCGTAGGAATCACTCGGCTTACACGGGTAGTGATCCTCGTCGATGGGGAAATACGGTAGCGTGAGCGGCTGCTCGCTATACGCCAGGCCAATCGCATTGACGGAGCTCGCGTAGCAGACGTTGCGGATCCCGCGCTCGCCCGCGGCGCGGAACCCGTTGAAGGCGCTGCAGACATTGTTCTGGTGGACTTGCCAGTCGGGCGTGCCGAGCGGATTCGGCAGGGCGGCCAGGTGGATCAGGGCGTCGCAGTCCTTGAGGGCGCGCACCAGGGCATCATAATCGTTGGCGGCGTCGGCGGTGCGCATGGTCGAGTTGGGCGTGCCGTCGTATTCTTGGTCGGTGCGGTCGATCTGGACGGTTGCGTGGCCCTCCCGCGCGCAGAGTTTGACGACTTCCCGCCCGACGGTGCCGCGGGCGCCTGTGATGGCTATCTTCATGGTGCTGGTGGCGTTGCTCACGCTGCGGATGTTGGTGGAGTAAAAGGCTGGGTGAATGATGGGCTTGGTGGCGGTTGGCAGCAGGACTCGGACGTGTCGAAGAAGGAGCGATGGCATGTAGGCAGGATAGATAGATTCTGGCCCAGTCTTGATTATGACCTTGTATTCGGCATGATTTATATACCTATATTCTACATGTGTAAACTTATCTGCCGCTGGTGTGTCTTATGCCCCCGATCTGTTTCGCTTGAGAGATGATTCCATCAAAAAAAAGTTAGCTGTTGATTCCCGTGATGGACGACATTGTGACGTCAACGCTATGAGAAGAAGAGCTACCAACGATGTCATTGTGCTCGTCACATCTGCCTAGAAATGGGAAATAAACAGTTCTTGATGAATCGACGTGCCCCATTATCGCACAGAAGCCGCTGGAATGGAATGAGTGGTCTTTTGGAACAGAGTTTCCAGGAGCAAATCGTCCGGGCCTTGGGAGCAGCAGCAGGCGCAACGATGCAGCGAAAAGGAGCAGCAAGCTCCCCCGCCTGCGCCATCGACATCATCAAGTGAACTTCATTGTCAGGACCTTGAAATTGGTAGATTTGTTCGTTTGGCAAAGCCTTATATTACTTTTATGTACTTGGAGCAAACACTCACCACCGCTAGATGTAAGAAGCTTGTATGAGAGAGGTTGTTCGCACGCGGGCTGCCAAGCACGCAAAATCAGCCCAAATTATGCTAGATTTGCGTCTTTGTTGCACATCACTCGAATATATATGTGTGTACAGGTAAATTGCATGAGGTGCTCCCCATCGCCTGGATGACTAGTCATCCATAAGTAACGGTCGCTAGACAGGGACCCGGATAAAGTTGAGGCTCCAAATCTCGCGACAAATGGTCTTAACTCATGAATCGGTCACTGAAGTCAAAAGACCCTTGGATGATTGATTAGGCTCGAACAGGTGTACACTGTATCGAAAGCCTAGTCACATGTTATTGTGCGCGACCCCCAAGCAGGCTATATAGCTCGCAGTCACTTGCATCCAACCCAGCTGTTGCGAGGGGTTGAAACCCAAGCGTTCATGTAAGCGCCGCCTCAGGGCTGATTGTGATGGAAGCCCCCCAGCTTCTTATCAACACAAAGGGGATGATGCCACCTACAGTCAACCAACAAGTAACATCTTTTGTGCAACAATACATACTATGTAATATAGATACGTGGGAGCTGGCTTGGACGTTGCAATCTATGACCACTCCGCGCTCAATTTTGAACTGGACAAGGTCAGCAGTAATCAGACTGCATCCTGCAACTCCCGTAAGTAGGGTGGACCGGGCCCGTGCCGTCCTGTGCAATACCGAGGTTGGGCTGAGTTCTAACGGCAAGACCCTAGCCATTGTAAACTACCGCCGATTCTGAGACTCAGAACGTCAAGTGCCATATCAAAACACACGTCGAATAGTAGGTAAGACTGCCGCCGGTATCAAGGCCAGATTCTTTGCACCCCACTCAGGATTGTCGGACTGCATATAATCAGCCCATGACATGACTTGACTAGGAAATTGGTTACTGGATTCGGCGATACAAACGGCAGCCGTTGCGACGTCACAGCGTAATCGTTCGAATCAGTGGACGTTTGTTAGCGCCACAGGCTACAAATGCCATGTGCATGCGTGCAGGGCTGGCGAGCACAGCGACAGAGGGGAGATACATAGCAAATGATGCAGACGACGCACGTGGCTCGGCTCCAGGATCTTGATAGTATGTATGGTATGCCAAAGCACCCATCTAGGGGAGTTGGGACATGCTCCGCGGAGCTGAAGTTGACCGTCAGACGAGAGCCTGGAAGCGGGGGGAATGCTTTCCGTTTTCGCTTTGCTGCAGAAAGAACAGGTTGTTCAGGTGGCAGTGATAATCTCGGCGACAACGACAAAGACGTATGTTAGACGTACAAGACGTTTCTAGCTCTTGGAGGGAGTCAGCCAAGAACTCCAAATTCTTGTAACCAGCGGTCCTGCAGACAGGCTCGCAGACAGATAGAGCCATAATCTCTCTTGAGATCACCGCGGTGTGGTAGCACCCAGAGACGAGGGCGAGACTGGCAATTGGCTCTTGGTCGCGGGGCCAGCTACGGAATTTGGGCGAACCGTATGCACTGTTCTCCGGTTGGCGCACAGCAGGAGGTTCTGATTTCTTGGCTGCTAGACCGCCTGACCGCACCGTGGAGCACCAAGCAGCCAATCCAACGGTCATCGCGCTTGCTCGACACACCGTTCTCTCCATCCACCTTGCTGTTCCAATCTACGGCCGAGCAACGTTGGGCAGAGGTGGGCGGCGGAGAGCTGTTGAAACCGAGATTGAGTTGAGCCCACCTTCGTGCTGAATGAATGTGCAAATCCAGGCATGGCAAAGCAACCGGCACCTGGCCTGCAGCCGAGCATCAGAAGCGGTCGAAGCGGTCGAGAGTTGGTGTTGGTAGTTGGTTTGATCAAACGAGGTGAGGTGTGCTGTCAAGCACTCCCTAGGTAAGCCTTAACCTTTAGCGAAGATTGGAGCCTAGCAGGGGTTGGCCGGGGCCCGGGGGCCCTTGGCTGCGTTGTAGATATGTTGTACAGCGCCGTGTACAGTCACTAGCGGTGCCCTACAGCCCGCTACCTGATCGGTACTTGGAATTAGGTTCATGTACTGTGTACCTTGTAGCTAAGCGGCTACCGGCACGCCGCTCTTCGTCTTACCAGCGACTTCCGTGCGGGACCACAGCACTAAATGACCCCGGGCATAACCCTATAATACTGGTACTTGCCAGGGCAAGGATTGTGCTGTGAGATGCCCAATATCAAAGCACCTCTACCCCGATTCGATCAAACCCAACGGCCAGCGCCTCTTTTTGCTCGCTCACGCGCCCTCACGCTGCCAACTTGCTTCCCCTCCAGATAAGGCATCCAGTGGCTATTTGCTGGTCTCGCTTCGTTGATTTTGCTGTGAAAACGGCCGACTAGTGCCCTGCTGCTTGCGCGCTCCTCCACCTTAATCGGATCAAGTCAAGTCTGCTCTTTGATGTCGTCGGCGACACCTTCAATGGCCGAGTAAAGCGTGCATGTATACTGAATCCGCCTTGTCACAGAGGAATTTATATGCCCCAACATCGCGCTGGCTCCAACCAACTGCCTTTTGGATTATGCCAACCGGCTTGCTCCGTGGCGTATACTCGCATCTCGGCCATCTTCAACATAAAAAACTGGCTGCTTGGGCTCAGACTCTACCTACAAGTACAGCTGGCGAGAGGAACATGCAGTTGCTATTCATCTGCATAATTACCCCTCGTTAGCATTTATTCGCCGTTTTGAGAGTCATACATAACGCCAAAGGGAACAGCGTCAACATATAATCACCTTGGATAGCTCAAGATATACCGCGTATGTACCACTGAGCATGATGATTGCTAAAGAAAAGCCAAAACAAGATTGACACGATTCTCGGAAACTCATTAGGCTGACCACATGAGACGTGTAGTTCGAGTATCAGTCCACTGTTATCTACTATTATTTTCGTCATTTTCGGGGCTCATATTCCTCTCTCTCTCCCCCTCTCTCTTTCTCCCTCTCTTTCTCCCTTCCATTCAATGCCCCACAGACTGGAAGCTCAGCAATCTGCGTCAAGCCATTAGCCATGTCTCTTCTTCCTATCGATCCTGCGGACTTTCCTGACGTCCCCACTCGCAAGGCCCTGGTAGCTCTAGACTTCCAAAACGACTTTCTCGCCAAGGATGGCACCCTGCCCGTTGTACAGTCTGACGGTTTGATCGACAGAGTCACTGGTCTGGCCGAGGCATTCCGGAAATCAGGCTATGGCGAAGTCATCTGGGTGCGTAGTCAGTTTGACACCAACCGTACAGCAGGACCACAGCAAATTATGGCTTCCGACACGCCTCAACTGCCCATAAGACCCGGTTTGTCGTCTTCGCACATGCAGAGAGACCCAGACCACAGTGCTTGCTTCGACGCTGACCCGGAAGCCTTCCTCAGCGTCACAGGGGGGCAAGCCGGCAAAAACAAGCCACAATGTGTCCGTAAGGGCACTCAGGGTTCGGAATTGTTTCCTGCCATTGCAGCTGCCAAAGCTCCGAGAGACTATGCTATGACCAAGAGCTACTATTCGGCTTTCCACTCGGGCCAGCTCCTCAACTTGCTGAGAAGGCAATTCGCCACAGAACTCTACATTTGCGGTTCCCTGTCCAACGTCAGCGTCTACGCAACCGCGCTTGCCGCAAGTTCTCATGGTCTCCGCATTACCATTGTCGATGACTGCTGCGGGTACCGGAGCGAGATAAGGCATATGAACACAATGAGAAAGTTGATGGAGCAGACCGGCTGCGAGTACGCTACAGCAGGAGAAATCATACCGACCCTAAGGCCAAAGAGCTCTTCGTCAGCCAGTCCCAAGGAGCGCAAGAGCCCAGCAGGCCCATCTCAGATACCGCCAGAGCTCATTGCAGCGGCAATGATAGGGGGTGGAGGCAAGGCAATGCCCGTACGTCCAAGACACACTACGTCCTCTTTACCTGACCCTGCCCGCAGCAACGAGGACCAGCAAGAAACGCAACAGGACACAAACAAAGAGGGAGCTGCTTTCAGCGCGGCGTCGACTTCTTCCTCGTCCTACGATCTCTCTTCCTCTCTAGACAAGCTGAAGCTAAGCCCCGTATCCATAGAGCCTCCCCATGTCTCTCAGAGTCCCCATGACACACCTGCCGTCGAGTCCGATCCAGTGGTCCCCAAAAATGACGAAACCCAGTCCGAGGATCAGCAGACGGTACACCCCGTGGCGATAGGCAAGGAGACTGATTCGGAGAGTGGCAGACCAAAAGAGGAGAAGGAAACCGTCACTCCAAAGCGAGCAGATAAAGAACGTGAGAGTCGTCACGATGCTCCTTATGGAACAGCTCCGTCCCAAACCGGAAAATGTGGCCCTTCACCCCAAGTAATAGGACAAGGGACCTGTGAAACGCACAAAGCCTCGGACCAGTCGAACGAGGACAATGGTCTTATATTGGCGGATTCCAGTGAAAACCCCTATTCGGAAGCCACATTGATGGCGCCGACACCCAAGAGACTCCTGGAACAGGCTCGTGCTAACCGGTCGCAAGGAAATGTTCTACCTGTATCACTACTAGCCAGTACCATGTCTTGTACTCAGCCCGTGGAGAAGTCGAAGATTGACGCTGTTCTCGGTTCCAAGAGCGACAAAAATGATGCGTCAGAGCTGCTCTGCGAGAGAGACACTATGCTAATTCGAGACTTCCTTCCGCCAGCCCTGATCGAGGGCCTGTTTGAGCGACTATGCCACGAGGTACATTTTAAGAAGATGATACATCAAGGCGGGGAGGTCCCCCGTTTCGTCGCCGTACAAGGCCAAGTCGACGCAGATGGTGCGGAGCCCGTCTACAGGCATCCTAGCGATGAGTCGCCACCGTTATCACCCTTCACGCCCGCCGTGGAAGAGATCAGGACACATGTTGCCAAAGCACTCGCCCACCCAGTCAACCACGTCTTGATACAGTGCTACCGAAATGGTAATGACTACATTAGCGAGCACAGCGACAAGACACTTGATATCATGAAGAACTCATTCATCGCGAATGTCAGTCTCGGAGCGCAAAGAACCATGGTGTTTCGACAAAAAAGAGGAGACAAGAAAAAGCTGGATGGTGAGCCACGGGGCTTGATCACAGAAGAAGAAAGGGCAGAAGAAGCGCGTGAACAGACTTCCACGACCGCATCAGCACCCGCTCCCCCGCAAGGACACATTACCACGCCATCCAAGAGACAAACAATCCGCTGTCCCATGCCACACAACTCCCTCATCAAAATGGGCCTCGCCACCAATCAGAAATGGCTGCACGGGATCCGTCCTGATAAGCGGCCACAGCACGAGAAATCCCCATCCGAGCTATCGTGGAACGGCATGCGCATCAGCCTCACGTTTCGCTGCATCGCGACCTTCATGCAGCCATCCACCAAACCCATACTCATCTGGGGCCAAGGCGCCACATCCAAGACAGCCGAAACAGCCAACCCGGTCATCAACGGTCAAACTCCCGAGACAATTTCGCTGCTCAAAGCGTTTGGCAAGGAGAACAATAGCCCGGACTTTGATTGGGAGGCGACCTATGGCCACGGCTATGATGTATTGCACATGAAAGCCGCGCCGCGGTACTTTGGTTGCGGCGATACAATTGTCGACGGGCGCGTGGGTTTGATGCTCGCCGAGTGCGGGGTCAAGTACGCACGAGGCAACATTGGCATTGATATCAACAAGAGCACTACAAATGACGAGGACAAGCACAAGGGTAAAAGTCTCACAAAGCAGGCCAGCAGCGACAAGCCCGGCACATCCCCAGCCCTGCTCCGCGAGACATGTCCGCGAAGCGAGTCGGGGGCGTCTGTGGCTCCCATGCTGTACCCTATACCCGTCAAGTATGTCGTTGACGACGCGGACCGCACAGCTGTTGTCGGCGATGTTGCGATCCTGCTCTACCTCGATACGAAATATCCCAAGAAGCGTAGTGCCGGGGACGTAGAGGTGGCGAATATATATACCCGCTTCGCAGCCACTCTAGCCCTCGAGCAGCGGTGGAGATCGCTTCTAGGGATGTTGGCCGAGATAAAGACACAAGGTGGCGATGCCGAGAATGCCAGTAGCAACAGAAACAAAACTACATTGAACAGCACCCTCGCCAGATTCGCCCAAAAGGACGAGGTCCTGGCACAGTTCGACACATGGGTCGCAGTAGTGACGGGTGCAAATGCGCAGTCATCATCTTCGTCTGCCGTTGAAGCATCCCCAATCACGCTGCAGCACGCATCCTTCCAGCCCATCGGCGGCGGTACAGAGCTGAGTATCGCAGACTATGCTCTTTGGCCGGTCCTGCTCGATATCGCCGTTACATGGGACAAACTGGCGCAGGATAACGACCGAGGCATGTCGATGGCGCAACCGCCGACAACACAGCAACAGCAGGAGAAGCAACAACAACAACAACAAGAGGAACAACAGCAAGTTTCGAAGCCCACCGTCTTTGGATACCTCGGTCTACAGGCTCTGGATGGATATTATCTTGGATTTGGGGCGCGAAAGAGTGTGTCGGAGGTCTTTGGAAGACTTGATGTGGCAGTGCCTGGGTTATCGTCGGCTGATCGGAAAGATGGTCCCTCCAAAGAATAAAAGATGAAAAAGGAAAGAAAGAAAAACACAAAAGAAGCAAAGAGACGGAATGACCACGATTGGTTAGAACATTTAAAGACGAGCTCCAGTATGATATCCGAGCAGAGAAACTCAGGAAATGTAAGCAGCATTTGAAAGAAACTGACAGGGCGTTAATGCCTCTCCATTGATATCACTGAATGCTGGATCCACGTGTCCTGGCAGGTCTTCGTGAGGCTCGATCCAATAACCCAGTAGACAAGATTTGGATTCTAGCTTATCCCTCTTCGATGTTGATATGAAAGAATTCCTCAATTACTAGGAAACTATCTGTGTATACAGCAACTTATGCGAATGTGGTCGTACACCACCAGCAATGCCTATTCATGTCCCCATGTGCCTGGTCAATACCCTGCGGCACAGAAGAATATCACTTCAAGCCGTCTTGAACAACTCATCAAACCCCATGGCCATCCTTCGGCAAGACGACCCCAGCATCCATCAACCCGCACGCAATAATCCACTTCTTCCAACACCACGTCTCCGTCAGAAATACAAATCCTCCAACCATATCAATGAACGGCGCAGTCACTCCCCAAGACATAACTGCAAGTCGAAAGCGCCCCAGTATCCTCTTCAAAAGGGCGCAACAGAAGAAGACTGGCTCTCCTTCTTGAGCGTCTCGTACTGCTTGCCCAGATCCACATAGCCCAGACCTACATCTGGACCATCCAGGCCGGCACTGCTGACGCCACCTTCAAGTTGCGTCTCAATGGTTGAGGCTATCGCGTTCCAAAGACGACGCATAAGAAAGTCGTACCTCACAATCATGTGCAGCCAGTCTTTGCTGTTGAGCAGCTGGAATCGAATGGCATAGAACTTGGTCGAGTCAATGACACGGCGGTACTCGTGCGCCCCATCCACCAGGGCCAGAGAACCTGTCAAGAAGAGCGAGCTCTCCGGAGGGCTGCTTGCGTCGTCGTGGAATGTCTTGGCGCCGTTGGGACGCTTGTACACGACGCCGAGCCCTCCGCGCTGGGCAACGTATTGGAGCAGGTCGGCGGAGAGGTGGGGACGGGTGGCAAGGTAGCGCAGGAAGACGTGGTTGTTCAAGAGGTCGAAGCGGTTCAGGTAAATGGCGCGCACGTAGGTCTCGCGGAGGGGTGCCATGGCTGGGTGGAGGGTGTAGCCAGGGCGGACAGTCAGGCCATCGGACCACGACAGATTGGAAAGGGTCTGTTTACAATTGGCGAGGAACTTGCGGTACGGGATGTGGCGGCTGCTGCTGCCGCTGAGCATGTCCTCGGCCTCGTTTGCTTCTTCGTCAATGGGCCAGGCACAGGTGGCTGGGTTGAAGACAGCGTCAAGCGCCTGGCAAATTTGCACGATGCCTGAGTGGTTGTCTTTGGCGGCAGCCTTGGTGCTGCCGCTGCCCTTTAGACACATCAGGGTAGTGAAGTTTCGGAAGGCGAACTTGTTGAGGACTTCCTCAACCATGCTGTCGCACTGGAAGAAGTAGGCAGTGTGGTAGAAGTCGGGAAGATCGTCTCTAAGCACATTGGGCGCGGTGGTGACGGGTGGGAGGTACTCCCACTCGTAGTATTCGTAGACCTCGGAGATGCAGATGTCGAACAAATTCGCAACCTCTTCGTCTATTTGTGTGTGTCAGTACTACTAGGATGGCCGGACGAAAAAGCCTGGACGCGTGGACACTTACAGCGCTTGGAGTTGAGGAACATCGCCATGAACTCCAGAGTGACGGCATCGATACCAACAACGTCGTCGTCGAGAACAATCTGCTCGGGCTGCCACTATACGAGAGAGCCGCGTGTCAGTAAAGGAATGCTCAGCACCAGGATGAAGAGAATGTGATTAGACTAAGCAAGATAACACAAGGGACAGAGAGGAAAAAGGAATGTCAAAAAGGGCAAAGACTATAGGAAAGTACTCACGAGGAAAATTGTCTTCTCGAAGCGTTCAGCTGCATAGCCGCTGTTCATGATGAGATTGTGGCGGCGAATTCTCCATTCCTCGCCGCGCAGGGTGATGGAGATAGTTGGACCCTCGTTGAACTCGCCAAAAAAGAGCTCTTCATCCCAAAGAGGATAGTTGAGGTCAATTTCGGTATTGAACTGCGAGCCGCCATGGAGTACCTCGAGCGGGTAGTCCTTGTCAACGCCGTAGCGAATGCGCTTGGCCTTGCGCCATTCTTCCTCGAGGGGGCTGCTTGGCAGGGCTCGTTTCTTGCCGTTAGTCTTGCTGGGAATGCGGGGTGTTCCGCAAGTCTTGCAGGTCGCGATTTGGGCCGCGGGGCTACTGATTTTATTGAAGACAGCAGTGATACCATTGAATGGGGTCTGGGGACAAGAGGACGACTTCTCCTCCATGTTCGCGTTGTAGTGTGCCATTGTGATGAGCTCCGGCAGCGATCTCGTGCAGAAGTCGAGAGAAATGGTGGAAGTTGAAGTGCAACGGTAGATTTGAAAGGAGAAAATGATGGCTCGTAAATGAGGGCCAGAATTCAACGGGAATTTGGAGGAGTGGTAGATATAGTTGTCTTCGAATTGGCTCGATAGAAAAATTGTTGTAGATTTTGGAGAAAGGAGGAGCGGGAAAGGAAAGGAGAACGGTCAAGAGTGGAGGGAGTCAGGTTTTTGAATGGGGAGTGGTGGCTTCAAGACCTTTGAAGAATTGTTCAAATGATCTGAGCAGGTTCCAGCCTCGTGTAAGACTGTGATGCACATCGATATCTGGCGTCGGTGTGGCTCTGCTAAAATTCACCAGAAAATCAAACAAAAAATATGATTGGTCAACATGCACAACAAGGCTGCCGGGATGCTGGAATTGGCTTATGATCCTCCAAGAGATCTGATTGGCTGCAGCACAACGAGGCAGCACGACGAGGCTGTGATATTGCGACTCACTATGCTAAGTTGTGTGACGCACAAATTACTCCATCCATACTAATGTGACATGCACGCTCCTCTTATGAACTCCTTGTACTTATGTTGATAATTCTGAGTTTCCAAGCAGCAGAGTGGATGCTGGTAGGTGTTGCTCGTGTAAGTTAGGCCAACCTTGGAGTTTTGAAGAATTGAGAATAATCTATATTGCACTTCAGGTTCTTAGTTCTACAAAGAAAACACTGCTGTGATATATTGTTGTCTAGTAGCAATCTAGTCACTAATTACTACGCGACACCCGCCTTACAAAGCATTCACAACCGAAATCAAAACAGTGATGGCATAACCAAGAGAATCAAGTGATATGTAATGTATGGCCATGTAGGCGACATACCGCATGCTGCCTAACTAACTGTTATCTGGAGAAATAATCATGTGGAAATCGCACTATGCCCCGTCTGAACTTTGACCTGGCGTATCTGGCCCGCTTCTTCCACTCATGATGACTTTGCTCTATGGCTAAAGCTGAACTTTCTCTCGCCCTTGTCTTCTTGGTTGTAGTGTTTACACAAGGCACGATTGACTTCAATCTCTCAATATTCATTCCAAATTTCGTCTATCGCCGCTCGCCTAGCGAGTGCGATGTGCGATCTTACGACCTCACGTCCCATGGCAGTGGATACGTTCCCACCCAGTCCGCCACCTCGCTCCTCAGTTGCAGGATCTCGGGATCATTTTCGCCATCGCCCAGGTACTCCTGGAACACCTTGAGCCTACCCGGGGCCTTGACGCCCTTCTCCTCGGCGTTCTTCTTAGCCGCCTTGCTGACTCTCGACGCAATCGTAACAGCACGATCCACGATATCAGCAACTCGGGCAAAGTCATCCTCATTGAAGCCTCGTGTCGTCATGGCAGGCGTACCCATGCGCAGGCCGCCAGGCATGAGGGCAGACTTGTCACCGGGCACTGTGTTCTTGTTAGCAGCAACACCGACGAGCTCCATGACACGCTCGACGCGTGCGCCGTCAATGTCCTGCGGCTTAAGGTCAACGAGCACCAGGTGGTTGTCGGTGCCGCCAGACACGAGCTTGTAGCCTAGACCACCCTTGTCCTTGCCATCGCCCAATCTGCGGGCGAGGGCCTTAGAGTTGGTCAGAACCTGCTCGGAATATGCGCGGAACTCGGGCGACTGTGCTTGCTTGAGAGCAACAGAGAGCGCTGCGATGGTGTGGTTGTGCGGGCCGCCCTGGTGGCCCGGGAAGACGGACGAGTTGATGGGGCCTTCGAGATCGTAAAGCTCGTCTTCCTTGGTCTTTGGGTTTTGGCGGCGGACACCCTTGCGGAAGAAAATCATAGCACCACGAGGGCCACGAAGGGACTTGTGGGTGGTGGTGGTGACGATGTCGGCGAACGAGAAGGGGCTGGGAATGACCTTTGCGGCAACGAGTCCGGATATGTGGGCCATGTCGGCAACGAGGTAGGCATTGGCCTTGTTGCAAATCTCTCTTATCCGTGCATAGTCGATAAATCGGCTGTATGCGCTCGTTCCCGCAACGATTATCTTTGGTCGGTACAGCATGGCCAGCTCTTCCATCTGGTCGTAATTGATATAGCCCGTCGACTCATCAAGGCGGTAGGGCAGAGTTTCAAAGTACTTTGAAATCATGGAAATCTTCTTCGTAGGGGTTTGGTATCCGTGGGATAAGTGGCCGCCGTGGGGGAGATCAAGGCCCATCAAGCGGTCGTGGGTGTTCATGAGGGCGGAGTAAACGTAGAGGTTTGCTGGCGCGCCAGACAGAGCTACAACAGGCATCAGCAATTTTGAGTAAGAACAGATGACCCAATTCATTCAGTGACAAGAAACCAACCTTGAACGTTCACGCCCCATTGCTTATCATCGAGACCAAAAGTCTCTAATGCTCTCTGCTGGCATAGTCTTTCTGAGGCGTCGATGAACTCATTGCCACCGTAATATCTGGCTCCCGGATAACCTTCGGAGTACTTGTCTGCGACACACAATGTGTAAGCTTCTTAGAAGTTCCGGGGAACTGTGGGTTGGTCGTCATACTTTGCATAGGACTGCCAAGGGCATCCAGCACCGCCTGCGATGTGAAGTTCTCGGAAGGAATGAGGTTGATGAAGTGTTTCTGTCTCTTCTTCTCCTGCACGAAAGAACAGCAACAGCAGAAAGTCAGCCATGTCCAATTGTATGTAATAGCCACTACTTCACCTCCTCCTTTGATGTAGAACGGTCGGGTAAGGTAGTGTCAGTGAACTTGCATTCTCGATAATGTCGTACATGGCCGGGTCGGCATCCTTGAGGCTGGTGGCCAGCAGCTGTTGCGCAGAGGACTGGTTAGCAAGGGCAGACGTGTGGGCGGGAGCTGCAGAAGCAGAAGCTTCTTGGCGCACTTTCTGCTGGCTCTCAGCGCTCAGCGAGGAAACGACTCTCGTGGTCGAGAAGAAGCTTCCCCGTTGGGCCCACGGCCGCACTGGGCCGGACCGCAGGACGCGCGAGACGCCTCGAAACAGAGGAGAAGCAGACATGGTGACGGGTGCTCTGCTCTTCCACTTTGTAGGCCTAGACTGGAGCAGGAAGAAAAAGAAGAACAAAATATGTTAGCCACACGCTTCCGTGTAGAAACAGAACACCGCTCGTCGCTCTAGCCGGGTGGAAAGATTGGGCGGCGGGCCGGGTCGGCGACTTACCGGACGGTTACAGGACCATTGCGGTTAGGAACGGCGCAGGGAACAAGGAGGGCCAAAGTCGGACAATTACAATTTATTATACAGCCAAAAGAAAAAGATATCGCTTGTCCCGGCGAAAACACGCGGTATCTTTCGGCGCAAGGGAGTGGTCGAGGGCCGGTGTCGGTGGGTGCGTGGAATGATATGCGGCAGCCCGGCCAAGCAGGCGATGCTATCGTCATGGCGCGGCAACCCTCATTGCCCGCTGTCCGCTTGGCCCCCGCCGGGATCCCTGTCACCCAAGTCAGGTTGAAGCGGATACCAGACGCACGGACCAGCCCCAGCATCGGTGGGGCCACGGAGGGCCCCTTGAAAAATAACTTCGTGCGTCCGGCCAATTCTTCTCTCCTTCTTCTCTTTTTTTCTCCTCTGTATCAACTAATTTGGGTATGATGAAGCCGCTTCGCTCGCACATGTGCCTCTTCCGCCTCGTGCGGGAGCATGATGATATGTCTCTGGCGGCAACTCACCACCTTAGAAGAGACAATTTGAAGCCAATCTGACCCAATCTCACCAGAGAAAAGTTGGTTGATCAAAAACACCTGTTATCCATGATCCGCCCCCTTCCCTCCCTGTCTACCTTACTATCTTCCCTCCACTAATGACTCGTTTCTTTTGGTCTGGATTTGTGCGTTATCGCCTCACCACTGCTAGATAGCATTGTAGCTTTAGTATTGAACATTGCCATGTGTCAAGGTCAATTGTGTGGTCCACGCGATTGACGACGGGCTCAAGCGAGCTGAGAGCGCGGTGGCACACTCATGACACGGAAGGCAGTAGGTCAACCTTAAATGCTTAAAGTACGGTCTCTCGTGCACTCTGCCCAAGGTGCTGTGATGCTAAATTCTAGCCACGTATATCTATATTTTTTACCTCCGAGGTGCACCTCTTCACGCGATCACTGTCCAGAATGTTCGTGGCACAAGTGGTTGAGCCTTGGGTGGTCATTGTTCTTGAATTGCCTTCTGCTTGTATTGTACATCTTTCGCATGCAATTTTGCAAGCGTAGGCCAGCTTGGGGGCAGACCAGAAAGGATCGACATCGCAGGTAGAGCAAGTGGTATCATGAGGCATCACAACTGAATCATCACGCATCCTCAGAACGAGGTAGAGTAGAAGAAAAATGGTGAAACCATCCATGAAATTTGCTCGCAGCTCATTGATCCCGTTTTCAATGCCATCAAAACATGCCGAAACCCCCCGAGAGAGACACAGAGAGAGATCTTTTCTTTCTCTAAAAGCCATGTGCTGTGTGGATTTCAGAGAAAGGTGTACTGAGCAGCGCGAACCCAACCGAATACTCCGAATGCAAGAACCCTTTCCGTCTTCATTCAGTGAGGAGGAATGTTGTCGTGGTTGCTGGTACCGTTGCCGTTGACACCAACGTGTTGCCCGGTCCGCCCTTACTTCTGCTCCTCCACATCGCCCAACATAGCGTTTCTCTTCTCCGTCTGGCGAGCCACCTTGCGCTCGCGGGCAGCCTTGGTCTTCGCACGCTTGGCGTCCATCTCCTCCTTCAGCTGTCTCTCGCGGGCCTTCTCGGCCTTGGCGCGGTGGATCTAGAAGAAACAATAAATGTCAGTATCCCAATTGAGCCAAGAATTTCAGCAAATACTTGGGAAGAGATCATGATACGTACGTGCTCGACCAGGGCGCGCTTGTGCTTGAAGGTGTTACCCTTGGCAGCGTGGTACAGCTCGTGGTACAGGTGCTTGTCGATCTTGCCAGAGGCACGGTACTTGACCAAGAGGCGGCGGAGAACACGTTGACGGCGCATCCAGAGGACTTGCCTATAAATCCAGCATGTCAGTCCCATTTTCTCTTGTTTTGCCAGCTTGCAATCCCGCTGATTCCCAGCTCAGGAGCTCCGGCTTATATATCTTGTTGCCAAGCTATATTGTGCCGCAGCAAAATCTTTCCTTGTCTCGTCAACGGGCGGTTGCGATGCAAACGTACTCAGGCATACGGGCATCAGCGGTACCCTTTCTCTTTCCGAAACCACGGTGGCGACCGATGCGGCGGGCGAGGTTCAGCTCACGGGCGCGAGCACGCGAGTGCATGGTGACGGGCTTGCGGATGATGAGGCCATCGGCAACGAGCTTGCGGATGGACTGGCGGGAGTTGGCGTTGGAGATCTCGTTGACCTCGTTGGGGTCAAGCCAGATCTTGCCCTTGCCGCAGCTAAGGACATCGGCCGCGAGGCGCTTCTGGGTTCGCAGGTTGACCCTGTACGTACGAAAAATCGACAAGTCAGCACTCCACAATAATTTCTAGCCCCATTTTGCAGCATCTCGCAATGATTGTGGAAAAAAATGATGTGTTTTGGAATCGGTAGTGGTGGATTTGTGCTGGTGATGCTGGTGAAAACTCGTGCTCGGTGGGTTCGTTTTGCGTGCGTTTTGGGCTGCTGGGCTTGTGGGCGTCATGGACCGGCCAAGTCTCCTCCCCCAAGTCTTCCATCAATTCAACGCCCCAAATCATTCTATCCATCTCTTTCTGGCCTGTTTGCAATCCGAAAATCGTCGAGGAACTCGAGGACGGGCACTCACATCTTGACTGCACTTGGTGGTGATGGTCCTTGGCGATGGGTTGGTCGGGTGGATGGGGCTGGCTTCAGAAGGGAAGGGTCGTAAAAATTTCCAGGCAGCGGACGAAGCGGCGGCTTGGGAGGTTGAGACGGGCTGTTGGCTTCCCCGCCAGCTTGGTGCGGCAAACAAGGGCGCTAGCGAAATTGTTAGCATCCGCATGACCTAACACGTGACTTTCCCATCTGCAATCCAGCACCCCTGCAATTCTGGTTGCAAGTAACTCTGTCTCTCAGACTTCTACACTCAACCCTCCCAAACAACCCGTCTGCATTCTGATTGCATTGGGATAGCCGTCATATCTCGATGCAAGATTAGTTTGTCAATCTCGCTGGGTTTTTCTTGCGTATATTCTTGTGATTCGCGCGCAATCTCAAAGGACGAAATGTTTGATACATAAACTGCATCCATGGGCATACAAAACTGGCCGCGCTAGTTGATTCAAGTGAGCCGTCTGAGGACATTCTCCTCCGTGCGGTCTCACGCGTGATCGCCAAAGCTGACGCCATACAGCATCATACATAAGTAGTAGTCCTCACCATTTTCAGGATTTTAAAGGATGCTGAAAGAATGCGACGTACTATATAAATGGTCCTGTCAGATAATGCGACGAAGTTGCATCATTGCCCAATCTTTTAAGGAGGGCTCCTGGTGTAGTGGTGACGGGCGCTGCATCGTGACAAAACTGCTGTGCGTCAAATTCTCGACAGGTTTTGCGCAGCTGTTTGTTTATTGTGACTCTGCACAATCGATTACAATGAGGGTTAACCAACCATTCAAAAGCGGAAGTTACGATTCCAGCCGACGGACGGGATAAAAATTCTAGGAGCGACTAGCTTGCGAGGATACTCATCAATTGTCAATATGAACTCCACATAGGTCATTTCTGTCTCTCGATGGGCGGCCTCAACGTCAATAGTTCCAAGTGAAGAGAGCAGGCACTCACAGACTGGCATCGGTGTCTCCAGACGGACAGAAGTGTAGCACATATGATGGAAACCACTGGTTCATCGCGTTACCACCTAGCAAAGAGGCTAATAAGCCAAAGCATCTCTGGCAGTGTAGGACATGTCCCCGTTATATCTGCCAGCATATCAGAAACTCCCAACAAAGCAGTGTCGAAACTCAGGTCTTATTTCGCAACAACCATGTGCCATTACTGCCACTCTCCGATAAACCTCTTTTGAATGGGCAATATGACGCCAGCGATCGTAAGACTCGTCTGCGTTATATCATCAACGTTGTGTAGTGACACAGTACGCATCTGGCCCGATCTCTTTGGAATATTGACCTCTTAGATGAAAGATCGAGGTGTTTTGCTTAGCTTTGCATTTACTTCCAACGAGGCCACATCCCACGGATCTTGTGAACACCAGGCTTAGGGCTACGATCTCATATATGACAAGGTTCAACACTACTTTGAATTACAGCAAGCGATGGTCAATTTTGGAAAGACTATGTCATCTGGACGCTCTTTTGCTATCCCCATTGTTTCAACGAAATCTAACATGCACTAGCTGCAATTTATGCTTGCGTGGCAAAATTGACGCGGTGGGCAGAATATCTGCTTACTGCTACACCTTCGCTCCACCCGACTGACCGACAATATCAGAATCCATGCTACGAGTTTGGTTAGCTGGCATATGCACTATAACCCAAATTCGGTAGAACAAGTTGTTGATACAAGTACTTATGGAAAAGGAAACTCTGCGAGGCGCAAGATTAGTTTTGAGAACTCACGCAAAGCATAATGATTGATATTCTTATAAAGTTTCACCGCAACCCGGCTCTTGGGTAAGAAACATTAGCAGAACCCGGGCTCAAAGAGCTAACTGAGTAGACTGATGAGATGATTGCTCTTTCAAATTTTATATTAGGTTGAGTGCTTTTCTTCAAACACCCTGACTAGATTTCCCACGCACTCTTTATACTTGAGCATTAGTTCTGATTTGACACAAGTCGGATCTAGCCCAACGACTCCAACCACGGGGTCAGCCAATTGTAGACTTGGGTATCAATCAGTCTGATTTGACGCCGACAAAGTCCTTTTGTACAGTCTTGCTACACGGCTCCTTGCCTCCTTTCATGCTTTTATCCATGAAAACTTGGTTGAAACTTGGTTGATATAGCTGTATATGCTTTTCTTGTGTTCCCGCGCAGTTGAGATGTTTCTCAAATGTTAAGTTACCATCCATGCCTTGAAAAAAAGAAAAAGTTTGAGCACGGACAACCTAGGTAGAGCGAACACTCGGATAGCCGACGAACTCTATTCTTGATGCTCCAGTAAAAACCGGAACCCGTATAAGAGAAGGGAATGCATCGTTATAGCAATCCTCGCGGAGAAAGGCACACTGGAGCACTCTGACACAGATGCAAATCAGAACCCAAAACCATTTCTCTGGGCACACCATTTTCCCAGAAAAAGAAAGAAATGAAAAACAAGTCAACCCATTTGGACGCCAGCCCAACCCGAATGAGAAACAGCCATTAGCTTAACGAGAGAGAGCCATATTCATAAGTGAGAAACCAAAAGTGCTGTGGAGTCTTTCTTTCCCCAACGTTCCACTCATTAGGTGGACCCCATAAGTGGTAAGCAAGTAATACTTGTCCCATTTAGGAAACTGTCAGCCTTGTAATAATGCTTTTCTAATCGTGTGTCCGTCTTTTGTGCTGTAACTATGTCGTCGTTGATTAGTTGATAGTATCTTTTCAGAAAGATTCAACATTTCATTTTGTATTATTACCCTAATAATAACGTTTGAGATGTCGGGAGAAGTGGTAATGCATCACATTGAAGGGTTATTATCACGACAATCATTGATTTCAACTTTGCTTCCCCTCTCCCGTTTCTATTTATTTTCCCTTCTTTTTCACATTTGTTCATCCGCATCCGTGGGTCGAAACGACATCCAACAAGGCTCAATGAAACGCAAGAGACAGGACCGATCTATACTCAGTTTCCACTTCCATGAACATGAAAAACAAAAGAAGTAGAAGCAGCTTAACACGGCCCAGTGGGTGTTCTGGAAGCCGATGTGTCCTGCGCGAAGCTAAGTCGAATTTCCAAGTTCAAGGCTGCTCGGCGCTCGCCAAATATCTCAGTTCAAGATTTATGGCTCGATGAGGTAATGATTCAGAAGCATATATGTATATATATATACTATAAGTACGAGAACCCTTAATAAACCGTCATTAGCCACTAGCGATAATGCTTGAATCAAACAACAAAATGTTGTACAACTAGAAGTAAAAACATGCATATATAGAGAGGGCCCTAGGGACCTGGGGCAAAGAATGAGAAACGGCTCCCCATATTAATATGTTGATCACATGTGTGCAATATACGTTGCACTGCTTGGCTGTGGGTATGGCGCAAGGCATCCGTCCGGTTTGTTTATGTCTCTTCATGCGCGAGATGTCCCGCGTGGACATGTCTGATACAGATGTTGGTTTTGTTGTGGTTTCTATCAGTTTATCTTTTCTGGTTCAATTCACGCCCAGAGCATACACACGCTCTCTCAACCTTTTATGGCCGAGTTGGCTGGACAAGGATCCCCAGAACCGTTGACAAACCTTGACGAGCCTCACAATTGCAAGCAAACCTCAACATGATATATTTGGGGGAAATTGCACAGACATTATGGGTTTGTACACAGAAATGGTAATATAAAGACTAGCGCGGAGTGATTAAGTCGGTATTTATTATGTCATTACACCTAGACCTTGAAACGCCCCATTTGACGTGGTTCGGAAAGAATAGATTGATCTTCATCGGTTGCGACTCAATCATATGTACCGGAACGGACGATCAGACAAGTTATGCATATCTGTATAATCTTCCTTGGGGAACGCTGATGATGCTCCCTGCACGTATTGACCTTCATATAGGAAAGGGGTTGTGGACGCATACGTGCTTGCTGCACGAATATGTGTTGATACACGCACGTACGTACGTATGTATGTATGTCTGTGTGTAGCCTCAGCAAACAGGAAAGATACACATTGCTCGATTAGGAGGTCCCCTATGCTTCTTCTACCTTGTATCTGATAAAGAGACCGGAGGGCCAAGTTGAAAGCCAAACGACGAGAATAACACAACTCGAATACTTGGCAACTTGCGACCCGAAAAGCTCCTCTGACGCAAAGGCGCGTGATTCGTACATGAAAACACGATGCCATAACCTCACTGGCAGAAATTTACTCAGTTACTGTCTTCAGTTGGGTGTCTTGACCGGCAACAGCGGCAGCATTTGGCATTAGTTTGAACCAGAAAACAGGAAAAGATGTACTGCTGATAAGCTTGTGCCTTTGAGGTGTTGGTGTCATGCAAAGCAGTTTTCCGCTGTGGCTATACACCCACGCCCGGGGTCACGCCGGAACAAGCGCAGGAATTTACTGCAGGAACAACCGCGCTGCATCGTCATGTTAGTAAAAAGGGGGGGCCGGGCGGATACGATCATCCTGCAGTGTGCGACACTGAGAGCGGTAAACACGCGCATATATATAGAGATATATAGATAGATATACATATATAATATATATCACACTCCTTGGTCATGCGATAAGAGAAGCACTCGGTCGACGAGAGTGACGAACAGCGCAACTAGGCTGTCGAATCTTGAATTTGGTTGACAGAAATGCTCCGGCTGCCCTCGGATTGCAATCTGCCGGTCCAGTCGTCAGTGACCATGTGTCGTGAGACTCGAACAACGCATAAGTCGTGGGCGACCAACAAGTATGGTCCACTTGAATCCGGGTCGGCTTTACGGCTGCATGTCCAGAGCGCTTGGCTTCTGGGTGCTACACTACCGGACTAAATAATTTTGTGTTTGGTGAAACAACGGACCCAAACATCGGTTCGTAATAGGGCTCTGGCATGCGCGAGAGTTGAGCCGGCCCTGGATGGCGACGAGAAGCCGCGGCCCAAAGCCGTAACTCTGTTTTTCGTCCCACGTATTGCAGTCTCTCGTGAAGCGCCGGTGAAGGGGCCAAAGCCAGCCTCGTCGGGACTTTTGAGGCAGTGGGGTTCGTGACTAGTATACGTACACCTTGACGTACTATGTATTCACGAGCCGAGGAACTGATTCAGTCAGGCTCTTGCGCAGAAATTTCTGATAGATTTGGCGGGGTTGTATTCTTCCTTTCTTGCTTGCAGGGTTGTGTGTGTGTGTGTGTGTGTGTGTGTGTTTTTTTCACCCATGGGCCGTGATGGGTGTCGGGATGGGAAGCAAAGCGTCGAGGTGACGTTGATAGGTTGAAGTGGCTGAGCTGCAACCCCCCTGTCGTCGGCCTGGCTCAGGGGGAAAACACTGCAGGCCCCACATGGCCTGCTACGCCCGGAAGCTGTCATCGGTCGCGGCAGTTGACTGCTACAGTACTATGTACACAGGCAGTCAGTCGGTCCGCCTGAAGCAACGGCCCGTGCGCGTTAAAGACTGCTAAACGGAAAGGTTGGTGGGTTGAAACTGCGCGTGTCGGGTACTTTGTGGTGTGCGTATTTTAGAGGAAGACGTGACGGGCCAGAGATAACAAGAGACCTGACAGAAGCAGCAGCCAGACAATAGCATTGTGACGGCTTGGCATTGAAGACGGGGGCCTCGCACTCGCAGCATCTTGTCTGGTTGGCATGGTCAGGCCAGCGATCCACAGGATGCCTCGCACGTCTTTTTGCTGGGACCATGCAGTGTTGACTCAAAGCCGAGGGCTCCACGATCAGGGCTAAGAGGCCATCGCCTGACAGCGTGTGCTGCTAGTACATAGTAGAACACCAAACAAGATACATAGTACTTGCAAGCAAGCCAGCCAGCATAACAGCCCAGAATAAGGGTGCTTTGCAGCCCTTCAGGGGCGCAGCAAATCGGAAAATAGCCTGTCTCGTGTTGATGCTGTGCTGGCAGCCCGCCGTGTCCATTCATCCAGCGTTCATAGTACAGTTATATGTACTGTACTGCCCAGGTACTGGCAATACGCTGGGAGCAAGGTCGCTCAAAGAGGCAGTGTTGGGTGCGAGAGGGCTCTAAAACGGCAGTCGGCCGCCACGGTCAGGATTTGTTTAGCGTAGCGCAGGCCCCGAGCTCCCCTAATCTCAAACACAATCTGGGCCACTAGGCCCGTTATGGTAACAGGGGGGTGTGAGGCTTCACCCCTTCATCAAATGAACCTCAATCAAAGTCCCAGGCAGGCCTCCCAATGGTTCTGCTATGCTATGCCACGCTATGCCACGCTATCCTGTCCTCGACCGTCGTGAAGCATGACGGTTGCGGTGCAGCATCCATCTCTCCATTTTGGACATCCAAAATGCTGTCTGCGTCTGCATGCTTCGGCGTGGATGGGGAGGCTGAGACAAGCAACGCCGACCGCAGCTTTCCCGGCCTCTCTCCTGGCTGTTGCTACTTTGCAGCACAGCTACACGATGCCCACAAATGATCAGCTACTTGGTATACCGCCAGCTGGGTCTGCCAAGTCCTGGCAATCATCGCAATACCGCGCTCGGGGCTGGGAGAAAGGGTACAAGCACTTGTCCATGGTTCGGTCCGTTACTATGTATATTGGTCACATTCTGTATTACGGCTGTTGTTGATTGCTGGCTGTGGGTACGGTGAGCGCCCAAATCACAGTCCTATGTACGTCCTATGCTGTACTATGTAAGTAGGTCGTGATTTATGGGTTGATTGCCTCTGCACTGGTCTGCATCTCGAGAAGGGGGGGGGGTCTGGTTATCAAGTTTGAGTCCAGGGGCTGTAGCTTCCCAGCTGGCAAGTTGGCAAGTTGGGCTCACTGCTACTATGTACCATGGTACAGGGCGTGCCCACACGCGCCCAGGCCCTCTCAAACCGTTTACTTGTTTCATTCACCCCCCTCCCCCGGGCCTCCTCCACTCTCGAAATCATCCGCTCTCTTGTTCACATCTTGTATCCCTCCCTCCTCCTTCACATCTCCGCCGCGAATGGACATCAACCATGTGCAACAGATTTGTCTAGCTTGCCGGTCCACCCGGCTTCGGGGAATTCGTCAAGCCTGGCAAGGCCCGGCGTCTGGATGCAACCGCTCGCCGCCGCCTCCAAGCCCACGCCAATCCAGCATATCCACCATGTCTTTTATTTTTCCTTCCCCTGTGATTCCGCTTTCTCACATACTGGTAGAAGTACATAGTAGTGCCATGGGCACCTGGAATATATATCACCAGTGGGTCTGGGCCTTGGTCTTGTCTTTCCATTTCTTTTTTTTTTTTTTTTTAAAAAAAAAAAATCTTTTGGTTCTGCCCTGCTCTCCTTCCCCTGCTCTGTCTGTGATGCACACTTGCAGTTAAGTCGTCGCGGCTTCGAGCCTGATGTACTCTTGTTTCCTTCCTCCTTTTTATTCTGGCATTTCCCTCTGGTGGTTTGCTGAGACCGGCAGCTTTGCATACCCGAGGTATACCTACTTTCCACTCGTTTGATACGAAACTACCTTCCATTCGTTCTTTCCTCCATATACAGTAGAACTCGCTGTTTCCAGCCGACCTTCAGCTTTCAAGGCTGTCTCTGCGCCTCCTGTGCCCCGCTTCGCATTCCTCGAGCAAGCAAGGAGACACGCCACCGCCGATAGCCTGCCAGCCTGCCAGACTCCCGTGTCTCGCATTCTTTTTACCCCTCTTGCTCACGGTGCAGTCAACACAACTTGCAAAGGCTGGGTTCTTTCCCCGTGGGGATCTTCGAGCCAGTATTTCGACGACCCACGGCGCCTCTTCTTGGAGAGCGACGAGATCGCCCAAGATCGCCCTCATCTCGCCGCCAGTCCACAACAAGGACGTTGAAAGATGCAGATCAAGAAGTCCGCCCTCGCCTCAGCGGCCATACCGGCCCTGGTCGCTGCTGGAACGGTTCCTACCTATTCTGGGATGACGGTGGTGTGGTCGGCCGATTTTGAAGGGAATGCCGGAGACTCTGTCAACACGGATGTGTGGAATATTGCTACTTGTAAGCCCAGCCCAGCCCAGCTCACTCTTCACAAACGGCGGAACTGACTGGGGCCCATTAGCCATCGACACAAATGCGGAAGTAGAGAGCTATACGACTGCATCTGCTAATCTGCAGCTGTCTGGAGGCGGCACCGTGCAACTCGTGCCATGGAAGTCCTCAGCCGGGGCTTGGACGTCTGGTCGCATAGAGACTGTCACAACCTGGACCCCAGAGGCCGGCAAGGTCATGCGAATTGAGGCATCTGCTCGCACAGGTGGCGACGCTGCTGCAAATGCACAGGGAATGTGGCCTGCAATCTGGATGTTGGGTGATAGCATCCGACACGGCACCGGTTGGCCAGAATGCGGTGAAATTGACATAATGGAAATGGTCAATGGCATTGGCACCGTATACGGCACCATTCACTGCACAGCAGACGTTTGTGACCCAAGCACCAGTGCAGGCTACCAAGGCAGCACGGCCACCGATGATGACTGGCACACGTACGGCGTGGAAATTGACCGTACAAGCAACGACTGGTCGACAGAGTCCATCAACTTCATGAAAGACGGCACCACGTACTTTACCGCGACGGGTGCGGCCATTGGCGACGAGGCTGTATGGGGAGCGCTGGCTCACTCACCGCTGTACATGATCATCAACTTGGCCGTGGGTGGTAGTTGTAAGTTGGTGGCTTTTTATGCATTCAAGATTGAGCGGACGACTAATACTTTTCGACATCTAGGGCCTGGCGACCCCAACTCTTCGACGTCTAGTGGCTATGGGAACATGCTCGAGGTTGAGTACGCCGCTGTATACACCACATGACTCGGAAACTCCTCGGACGACAACGATTCCACTTCACAGGCGAGCGCGTCGGTTACCAGCACCAGTTCTGCCAGTACGATCAGCAGCACAATCGGAGTCTCGACAACCAGCAGCGTCATGTCGACCTCAGTTTCGCTGCCATCGGCCTCTGTCACTGTGTCTTCGTCGCTTCCAACGCAATCCACTGCAACCACGTCCTTGTCTACAACATCAGTATCGAGTGCGATCTTGTCGACCGAGGGGGCTTCTACCGAGTCAGCGATCACTTCGTCTCCTTCGCCTTCAACTTCTTCTACCTCCGCGTCTGTCACTAGCGGCAGCACTGGAAATGAATCTACGTCTTCCAACAAGTCCACGGAAACCAACGCTGCATTCAATCCCCATGAATGCCTCTGTAGTGCTGGCCGCTCCCATCGACTAAGCTCTGGACTGGGTCCAGTTTTGGCGCGTATCATCAGCATACGCAAGTTAGCCTTTTCATTCCGCTCACAGGCCGACGCCTACCAAACAGTCACGACAGCATGGACCGAATGTTATGCTACGGCCAGCAGGCTCTTGAGCAACACGGCAACACTCACTGTTATAACGATGGCAGCGTTGCCTACTTTATTCACCTTTTTAGAACAAATCATCTGAGTTGAGGATGATTTTGAACTGGCTCTTGATATTATCTTTTGCAGAGACCATAGGTTCTGGCATTCGCGTTTAGATACCATTTGATACTTTTTTTCCTTTTAGAAACCTTGATACAATCACAACTATGCATTCAAGCGCTATATCCTCGCTCCGTTCTTGCACGAATATTAGATATGGTTTATTGGATTCTGGCCTGCCCAGATCTGGCACTATCAGTTTGAACCATATACACAGATTAAAAGGATCCGATTTGCTCAAGTCTTTATGTCTGTCAGGTTTACGAAGTTGTGACTCGATGCTATTTGCATAAATACCAGTGTCTCAGGACTAGTGCCAGTGCATCATCAGCTGCTGCCTACTACCACATAACCACCTGAATGTGTCTAACCTTTCGGTCGTTAGAATCCCACTTGCGAATTCTACAAAGGATGGATACAAGTATTAATATATGTATGCTGACTTTTACATAAGTCCAAGTGAGGGCAACTTGACGCCTGATGAAATATTTATCTAAGCTTGTATTACGTTGAATTATATTTATTGGGTGAAGTTCTTAGATGTGAGTAGAGCCAGTGCGCCAAAAGAAAATAGAAATTCGAATGCAGTCAATCCCCAGCTGGGTGAAGTAAGAACATCAACCGACGCTCCCATCCTCATAGTTTTGTCGAACCCTGACACTCTCTGGTCGGCGTGTACGTGTATTCGGTTGTAGTCCAGCTATGACGCTACGAGATCCATCCGACAAAGTACACTGAATATCTTCAAACTTGTTCCTTGGCCGTTTATATACAAAGCTTGTGGGGAGCCAAAGCTGTAGCGACCTCTCGATTATCCTTAATCTATTGAAGCCGCAACATCCGTGTTGTCGGTCTCTTTCGCTTTGATGTGTTGGTGTGCCCGATTGGGCGGTTAGCGTAGCTATGGTCCTGGGTTTGATCGAAAAATGTAGCCTTTGCGCAGATCCGAGTCGCAAAACACTCAAAATGATCAGCAGCCTTGAGTTGAAAGCTAACATGATGCAGGTGGCTTGATCCGTAAGTTATCGCTTGGTTAAGTTGGGATTCACGAGCAATTGCAGAGTGACAACGCAGCAAGACAAGGTTAAGCGCGCGTAGATATAACAAGCTGACAAGCTCGGATTGCCGCAGCGGCCATGAATGTATTCTCACACCACAAAACCGGGAGATTGTCGGATGTTTCTCGGAAACGTCATTTGTCTTTATTTTTGTTTGGTTTTTTTCCTTCTTTCTTCACGGGAGACTCGACTGCTGCAAGACCTCTCCCAGCGCGACAAGCGTGCGCTCGTAGATTCGCGCAACATCCATGTACAGGTCCTCGTCTTCTTCTTCCCAGTTAGGATCAATAAAGCCACTTCTTGCGGTCTTGCCGCCGCTGCTGTCTTCGGCGTCCGTCGTCTCCATTTCCATCTCGGTTTCGGTTGCGGTGCCCATATCCGTGTCTGTCTCTTCATCTTCATCTTCTTCCTCGTCGTTCTGGTCAGTGTCATTGTCCATATCCAGCAGCGGCGCCTGACGTTGCTCGTTCATAAACTCGACAACGAGCACGCGTGTCTGCTCGACAATGCTCTTGCACCGTACCATGTGCGTTTTTGTCATGACGCCGCGCACGCCATTCTCGAAACCGGGTAAAGGTTCGCGGGAGTCGATGTCGCGGCCGCAGAGAAGGCTGGCGAAGCAGTAGTCAAGTTTGCGGAGGAGGGAGAACATGGGCTGCGGTTGTGGAGGGAAACGCGTAAGCCATTCGGGGAAATCGTTGGCAATGTTGAGGAGGTAGGGGATCTGTAGGCTTGCTGTGTTGATGGTGCATGCATGTATGTGACTCTTGTGTCAGCGAAGAAGGGTGCCGTACGAAGATTGGTATTCGAACCGCAGAGATACTTGCAAAGGAAATCCCGATGAACCTGCTTTTTTTGGGAGTTGGTGGAGGAGGGCCGGAGGATTCTTACGCGTTCCAGAAAGCCAAAGTACATCCAACAATCCCTCAATATCCTTGCATAGCTCGCCTATGTTCCTGTACCCAATAATCTCATCGCCGGGCCTGGGAGGTTCGAATTTCTTGACGAATCGCCGATTGATGGTCATGAGCTGATTCTCAACGTACATCCGAATCTTCTCCTCTTTAGCAGAGCCGGCGCGCAGAGGGTGCGCGCGAGGATGTGGTAATCCCGATGATGGACGAGTCGTCGAGGCCCCGCTGGGTGCGGGTGAGGGCAGTGAGGTCGCATGCGGCGGCAGAAAGCCGCCCGAGAGAGCAGACGAAGAGTCAATGGAGGGGTCAGCCATGGTTCGCGTTGGTCCTGTCAGGGTGTCGGGTAATTGTGGATTACCATGGCATATTTCGGCGTCGACCGCAGAAAGGATGGATGTACGCGCAGTCTTGTGATGGGATGTTGCGATGATTCCCATGGGCAGAAAGCATGTGAATGACGTGCAGTAGACCTACCAGCTGGGGAGGAGGGGTCCCTGAACCAACCAATCAGATACGCTGTTTCCGGAGCACCCTGCTTTGTGGCTCCCGTTCTTCCCGCAGCGGAGCCGCGCAGCGGACTACTATGTATTGGGGGCAGGCGCGCCAAATCTGACGTCGACTGCCGTCGGAACTTTTTGCGACTGCAAAAGCTCCTAGTCACACTCTTTACTCTCCACACCTTCAACCAACCCCTCCACGTACCGCCACCACCATCATCACCACAAGCAGACCCATTGCCAAGATGCCGCCAAAGAGGGTCATTGTCGAGCGTGGCTACGGTTCCGGCAAGCGCATTGAAAAGGGCTACTTTGCGTCCGCCTACGAGACGCTCACGTCGCCTGAAAACTCGGGCATGGTCAAGGCTATTGCCGCCTTTGGTGTATGTTGCTCCTCCTCGTCTCGTTCATGGACTCAGGGTTGGTTGGCCTTTCGGCGAACGGATCTTTCCTCCGCGCCGTGAACGGAATCTGCTGCTGCTGCTGGGTGCCTTGGTGGCAGGTTGGACTGACTTGGTGTGGCTGTGCAGGTTGGCGTTGCGTTCCTCTCGAGCTCCTTTGGCGAATTCCTGTTGCCTCCGTAAGATGACACCGCCCCTCGCTTCGCTCTTTCCAATAGCCGATATGACACCATCTCGTCTCCGCTTTCGACCTTGGGATATCCTCATTGGAGAGTTTTCGTGCATTCTAACAGTCTTTTAGTCAATAAGCTGATCAAAGGAACCTGAGCGAGTAAATAACACGCGGACGATGGAACGATACTAGCAGGACGGGTAGATGCAAAACTAAGCAGATCTGGCCAGGCCGCAGGCTTTGATGAGTGTACGATAGGACGTGTTGGTACAGGAACCAGGACAGACAAACACCTGCAATAAGGAAAACTCCATCAATCACATTTCACATGAATGAATCTACTCTCCAAACCTAGACTATAGCTCATGTATTTGGTCGCGACTGTTTCGGTGTGCTGTGCTTCCTGATAAAGCGTGGTTTTCCCAATAGCGCTCAGCCATTGTTTGTCAATACCCTCTGGTTTCAATCTCATCACGGGAGTTTTGATAAGGTTCTATGCAGTGTTATCCGTCTTAGTCGGTTGGAAACCACCAGTATCCGGGATGAAAGTATCCTTGATGCATTGCAGTCGGTGTTTCGTTTGAGGAAGGTGGTGGTGATGAATGCAATCATTACATCATGCCTGTTTTGTCCAAAGCCTTATGCATTTAACGCAAGCCTCTTCCGGACCTGCCAAGCTGTCAATATTGATGAGGCTTTGGCATGCCGTACAAGATATGGAGCACTCACTTCCAGGTTTTGGCATCGCAGAGTATCGTGTGCCTGGAACACAAGTGAAGTTTCGGGGTCGAAGTCAAGCCGATGGGGGTTAATAATAATAATAATAACCTGATCACTTCGAACAAGGGACAAATCTTTCAGGAAGCATGTTAAGAAATTGTGTGAGAAACGAGAAAACTATCTTACAATCTCTTCGCGCTCTGAGCAAGAACTCAACTGGAACACTTATATAACGCTGTACATTGGATTAATTGGCTCATTTCAATGATGCAGTTCCGCCGGAGGGATTTGGTTAGTATTGCTTGAACTTTTGCTGATAAGATCTCTCGTTGCAAAGTTGATTATTGACTCGGCAGAATATCGGGTTGATCAGGAGACTTTGGAGGCGCGTTCAGGTTCCAGGGGACCGTAATGTCGTTTCATGGAAAAGCCGGTGCTTGAGGATAACATACTGCTATGGCCGAATCTGCATATGTGAGTATTTATCTACATTGCGACGTCGTTGCGAACTTAACGGGATACTTCAAACCTGCTCGCGTTGGTGTACATATCAAGCAGAGTCTGTAGTATTCGTTCCTATGCTCCTGCTCATCTTTCAAACCACTATTCCATCAATGCGATCCGACGAAGGGTTATTGGATGGGATAATAAGGATATCCGTTCCATGAACCATGAAGTCAGTCTTATATAGAAGTTTGAACAGGTTTCGAGGCACTTGATTCCGTGTTTCTGAGCATCCGGAGTTGTACTTAGGACAAGGTTATTCTCAGTGCTCGAGTCCATAGGACGAAACCCAACGATCAAAGATGAATGCTAAAGTATCATGTTTTCAAACTACATATCCCGCACTGCCCTTGCTTTCAATGTTACTCAATGGCCAATGCATAAGCAAAGTGTCAACGTTGGGAAAATCCCTTCATTACTCGAACAACTCAAAACATAAGTGTACAAGAAGACAATGCGAAGCAGGCGAAAATGCCTTCGTGATTGCCCTCTACTCATCCGTTTGGCAGTACGTAAACATCGTCCCAAAAAGAAAAGAAGAATTCAAAGAAACCATCACGAAAACCCCACGATTCATGTACCCGTAACAGGAACTCGCACCATCGAGCAAGGCTACCGCGCTGGAACCAACGGGCATTACCGTCAGGCGAAGGCTTCTCCTCTCCTCTCTTTTGCGAGAGGTATGTTGATCTTGGCTCCCACGTCAAAGAACATCATTTGGAAACAACATCAAATATCCTTTTTCTCACGCACCCCACCAATACTTTCCCTCCAGTAGAACACCATGTACACAAATCCAAACAATCCCTCTCCTACCCGGCAGCGCTCCGCGCCATCAGCACTCTACATCATCTCTTCCTTCTGTATAGGTCAAATACGCGTTCCGGAACAGGGGCCTACAAGAATTAGTCCGGGCAGAATAAGGACGCGCGTGCTTTCCATAATTCAAGAGCTGCTTCAAGCTTTGGCAGGTCGTCCTACGCGAAGGTATCCAAGATCAAGCCATCCAACGAAGCGGGGGAGGCTTCAAGCTGGAGATTTCAGCTCATTAAAACCCAAGCGCCCCGGAAGTGATTCTAGGCCTTTGTATGCATAGTATCCCCAAGCGATCGCACGCAGAAAAAAAAAAGAAAAGAAAGAAAAAGAAAGAGAACGAAACTTATCTATGGATACCAGGATCCACCCTGCCCTATTGAACAACATGCAAACCCAAATAGGAATCAACTAAGCACAGATTGCAGTTTCCAGAGAGCACCCAACATCCAAGCCAAACTCCCAAAGTTCGAACTATACCCGCAAGGAATATGCCGAAGCGAGCACGTACTCCTCGCCCTGGATGGATCAACCTCGGTGTAGCACCAATTTTTGGCTAAAGAAATCTTTCTGCCTGCGCATGCTAAATCACTATGCTGCGCACAACGTAACCGGGTCTTCCAGGGTCGGCTCTGGTATCCTTCAGGACGTCATACTTCACAAGCTATGTCAGTTCCATCCGCGATCGTTTTTGGGCTTCTGGCTCTAGGGAGCTGGTCATCCCGCCGTGCTCAAAGGCACATTCTTTCCCTATCTCGGGGGTGGAGAAGAGGACTGGGGCTCATCAGGTCAGGCGTCTTTGGTTAAGCATATCTATTGATATCTTACTGAATGGTGAAAATAGAGCATTTCTCAAGATACAGATTACACATCAGGCAGAAGGTTTAAGGGGTGAGGATGCTTGCACTATGTGATTAAGACTCATGGACACATCGCCTTGTTTTCTTATACCACACTTTCGACGAAGATTACTTGACGGATACTAACGTCAGGAGCATGGAAACTGTGTATTGGCAGGTCGAAATGTCGATGCCTTGGATTATCTGGGTACCATCCGGCCACCAGGCCGCACAACCTGATAAGAAAGGCCACGCACCTCTTACTAAGAAAATAGCAGTGCCCACCGTAGCAATAAGAAAACATTTCATATCATTTCATGTTGGGTGGGTTAGGCTGCACGGAACCAGAAGTTGACTAAAAATAACTTCAAGACTGAGGAATCACGGTTCGGCCGCAGTATTATACGGAAAGGAAATTTTGTCATTGGCTGATGTGAGCCTCCAATGAAAGCCGACTCGGCAAGAAAATCTTTGATGTCGCGCTCATATGTTACTACTTCAGGCATCTTCTGATAACAGGCGAGGCATACTCTCATTGGTGAGTCACTTGGCCGCTGCTGCAACCACACATGAGCCGCAAAACAATCGGATGTTACTCGATTCGAGTCTGCACCGGCATAGCAGGAGAGTGAAAGGATTGGTCAAACTGCATATAGGTATGCGCATAGCCGCAGAGATCCCGATCTATGTAGATGTATCATGGGGGCGGATCCGCCTGCGAGACCTCCCTGGATCAGCGACCAGTGCGACGACGTACCAAAGCAGGCACTGATTCGTGCAAGGCCTCTTCTACAAGAGGTCAAATTGAGGCGAAAAATGTACTACCCGGTATTCAACCATTGTACAGTTAGGGAGGTCTGCATGCATGTCATGCAGAGGTCCAAGCGAGCGATCAAGTGAGTGAAGCCAAATATCGACGATCCGGCACTCGCGCGGTCTCCATCTGCCCTATCGGGATACAGACGTAAGGTTGGGGGCCTTCCAGCCAAGGTGAGCCCGAGTCTCAATCCAATATCTGGTCTGAAAATTGGGCAAACAATAGGCATCCAGGAAGTTGAGCGTATGAGGATGACAAGCAGCACACAAGCAGAGCGAACGACGCATCGAAGTCAGAAGCAACACAAATCTGAGAGGGGCTATACCGTCAAATCCTAAGACCTATAGACTGTGCGGCCTGCACACTCGTCCCTATGCCCACGAGTAGTCCGTGATGCTGGCCCGTCGATCCTAACTGACGTTCATTGCCGGTGTGAAGACCTGGTCGACTGCCGTTCTTCAGGTGCCACTTGGTCGGGGAACTCATCCACAAATTCGAGGTGGGCAAAAAGGTATGTCATCTGGAAAGGATCCGAGCTGGGTAGCAAAACGCACAATTAGATCTTAACAAATGACTTTAAAACCTGGCAGTGGCAATGGCAGCACAGTCAGCCACCATAATGTGGGGAGAACCTTGGGCTGCTGAGATGAGTCAACAAGCCGCATCGCTATAGCGAACTCTGAATCTGTCATAGTATGGTTCATTTCGAATGGACAACTACTGTGAGGTAGCGAGTTAGACGACAGGCTCTAGCCGATGTTTCTGCCCAGTTCGTCTTCATGCTAACCACATTAGGGAGTGTTCGGGAGTTGAGGTTGGAAGCGGGCCAGGTCGAACACGGAAAAGCACGAACCTGGGGCTCAAGTCGAGGCGAAGCGGCCGGTGAGGCCAAGGGTAGTACTGAAAATCCATCGGTCAGGGCGGAGCTGATACGGCCATCCTGGCCAAAGAGCTTCCTCAGGCGTCAATTGGCTGGTTCTGAAAATAAGTCGACGCGGGCCACGGTGGATAAATGCTGCCTGTGTGCCTAACGGCGTGATGTGTCATGGTAGGATTGATTCTGCGTCTCATCCCTTTTTTTCTCTTTCTTTTTTGGACCAGATGCTGTACCAGATTAGCAGTATACCACTGGTTGGATTGGATGGGATGGAGGCAAGACGCTGGACAGTAACTCCCATTTTGCGTCTCAAGGGGTAAATGGGGGCCGGAAAGCCAGAGAATTTGCGATGGGGTGCAGCAACAGTTGTTAGTGACCAGGCTGTTCGGGGCAGCCAGTCACGTAAGACTTGCTCGAGGTGCAATGGGGTGGCAAAAGGTTGCGACTTTGAGCTGTGTGCTTTGGCCTGCGTCTCCGAGTCCAGACCCCTTGCTGTCAAGGCGGCCAAGGAGTCGTATTGATGGCATGCGAGTGGCAAGTCCGAGAATCAGAGGTCCAAGTGCCGAGTCGCCATGCCGGCGCTGGCACAGCAGCTGGTTCTAGCGTGACCAGACAACGATTGCTGGGCTGCTTCATCGTCAGCACATACATTACCGAAAATAATACGCATAGTGGCAGAGGAAGATGTAGCAAGAAGTTTGTTGGGGGCCAAAAGAAACGGCAAACCGTGAGGTAAGAAACAGGGAGGCATTTGTGGGGTTCCGGTCCAACCGCGGCTGACGTTGATGACGAGAAGTCTGAGAAGACAAGGCGACGCCGAGTACGCTCTGCGAGAGCGAGATCTTGTGTCTCAGTTGTATGTGAGGAAAATCAGATGCTCCGCCTGGCTACACACACATACAATCCATAGAAATCGAAGTAACCCACAACCTGGTCCGTGGGTGGGCGTTGTCAAGGAGGTTACGATGTTGTCGTTGGGGTCCAGAAAGATCAACACTCCCCGAATGTCGTTTGGGCGGCGATGTTGAAGGCGGGTAACCAGGGCTGCCAGGGTACCGTGTCACCTGCCTGCTTACGTATTGCCGTTTCCTGCGGTTACTTCTGGGATTCCCGCCCGGCACCTGCCGAGGGATTTATTAGCCACATCTGAGCGCCACAACACTCGGTTGGTGTGCGATAAGCTCTAACCCTGTCAGCCTGTGTACAATGCCCAATGCTTTCAATTAAACAACATGCAGGATTCGTGTGAGAAGCTCACACAGGCGTACGAGATGGGCTAGCAGCGGCACATACGAGTCTCAATGTTCATCACGAAAACCTTCACCGTTGGTGCTGCGCCGCATGAGTGTATTTGGAACTCAAACGGCAACACCGACTGGTTCCAAGCGCTTATTCGAAGCTCGGGAACAGATTAGACCGTTGCCTGCGGCATCTTGCGAAGAAACAGGAGTTTCGATCATTGGTCTGGGATGATAGCGAATGAAGAGCATGTGGATGACTGGTAAGGTGAGGTAGTAAGGTGAGACGTGTGCGGGTCCGTTTCCGAAGTACATAAAGTACTATGTATGTGTGGTCCGCCGGTGCTTACTGATGAAGGCACCAACCACCTCGCGGTCTGTGAAGCATGAAAGGATAGAAAACCCTCAGTTCACAGACCCAGAACCCATGTATGGCTTGACGGGCTTGCAAGAGATGAAGTTTGAGAAAACTACCAAGTAGGATCTGCAGGACCGGCCAGTTGCTTGTGCGGTGATTGGGTCACAACCGAGTAAGAACTCAGAAGTTGTTCATGATATGTATTAGATGGCGCTACTTGATTTTTTACCAAACTCTCCTATGTACATAACATGCGACTGGCCAACTGCTGATATATATTTGTTTTCCAAATTTGCAAGTGTGGGCCTCTGTGGATAGCATCCTGCGTAAGATCTCACAAAGTTGGCAGTGGAAGCATTGTACTAGGGTTACGCAGCACCCGCTATATAGTACTACTATGTATGTACATAGTAAGTGTGATGAGGACCAAGTCTACTTACCAATACAGCAGGCGGTGAAGATCCTGAGCTAACGTCTCTTCTACCAAAGTACATCATATGCCTGCAACTGCATATACTTGCAGCCGCAGATGCAGCAAAATGTACTTTCTGCGGGACCATACCGAACGTCTCTTTCTTGCTCGCCTGGCAAGGGTATTTGTGCTGGAGGCAACCTGAGGCCGTTTCAGACTCTGATCATGTAGATCTTCTTGCAGAATCAGTCCCACAACACATGAAGCCTGCGGGGGAAAAGATAGCCGTCACATTTGAGCATACATGAACATGTCCATGGCTCGCTTCGCTGCGCTTGACAGCGCGTAAAAAGCACAGACGGACTCTCTTCGCAGGAGACGCGAGAAGTATTGGTATAGCCGGCTGCTGCCCCACAAAGTTGGGCATCGGATCGAAACTGTATTTCCGCTCCATATGACAACCGCAACACAGCATCTGTACTAGCTCAGCTGAGTCCTCGCCAGCAATAGACGACCCATGATCCTATTTCAGGCAAACGTGAATTCAAAAGGCGACTGAGCAAATCAGGTGCGACAGTTGGATAGACTGTGCAGCAAAGAATGCGCCTTATAATCAGGCCCCATTCTGCAACAACCCGCAGCCAAGTGCGCCATTTGTGCAGCTATGCGGCCCAGCAATTGAGCGGTACTATCACCATTTATAAGAGCCTGAGTCACCTCTGCGGTTAGTACCCAAGTATCATGACATAGTCATGCTGTGACAACGTGGGTCGAAATTGGTTACTACTCCATCTTTTCAAATCCTAGATTAATAGAGAAGAAGGAACAAAACCCATCCCTCCTTCCCAAAAAGCAGACTTCATACAATGCTTTAAACCCTGTCGTTGTCCTTATCGTTGGTTATTATGTAAGTGGGGCTTGTGGTTGTGGAGGAAGGAGCATTCATGAAGTAAGAAAGCATACATAGGTAGTACATAGTAGATACACCCTTGCCTTTCGGGGTTACTGCTCCGTCGACAATACACAATTTCCAAGCGCACTCATCATATCTTTGCACCACCTAGCTGCTCCCAATCGCATCGTTATCCGAGCCTCTACCTTGCCTGATCGTTTCAAACTGGTCTGGCCTAGCCTGCTGACCTGATGCAACGGGCTCAGACCCGGGGCGCACTCCCCCGTCAAGCAGGCTCGAAAGCCCCGATGCCCCGTTACTTGCTGCGCAATGCCACCGTGACGGGAAATAGCGCGTCAACGAGACCTCTCTTGTTGCCAGGAAAACCGCTCTCGCCTGGATCGACATCGACCCCTGTGAGCCGTAACTTTGCTGTCTGGTAAGTAAGTCCTCCAGTGTCTTGCGCCTTGCACGCTCCGACGAGCAATTACCAAAGTAGTATCCAACGCTAACATCGCCAACTGCAGACGTCCCGCAGTGCTGCAGTAGTGTCGTTGCGCTACTCAGCTGGCTTGCGGATGCCAGCATCCCCGGGCGTAAGCCGACCAATGCGGGAATAATAAGGCAGGCCTGGGCAACCGGGTCACTGTGCGAGATGCTCCGGCAGCGTACCACTCAAGATCGTTCAACGTTCCCGACCTGCTGGTTCGACTGCACGCTACAGAGATCTTCATTTTCGGCCTACCTCTACATAGTATGCTGTACCTGGCTTTGCTCCAGCCTTATGCAGTCATCACGTCCTCCTCCACCACCACCACAAGTACATGGCAGCTTCAGAGGCCTCTCGCCACCACTTTCTGTGGCATGCAGCCCCCGAAATCCAAGTTCACGTGCCGATGCTCCCTGTGTCGCCGAAAACTGCTCGCCATCCAGTCTCGATGAAAGATGATGCTCCACTACAAATCCATTTCTTTGCTGTGACGTCACCGCGAGAGCTACGAACAAATATGGGTTCGGTTTCTCATAAGAGACTGGCAATGTAGGCTCACTGCCAATTACGCCGTCGTCGTTTAAGAAGTCCCGACGACACATTTGAACAGCCTGGCGCCCGCCACCCATGAAGGTCGGACAACGGGTCGGTCGATTTGGTACTCAGAACCCAGGGCAGATTTCGCTCACCTTATGTGTTGTGTGTCATTTGGACCTGCGCAGATGAACGACGGTAAGCGGGTAGGATTCCCTTTGCGATTTGCACCAAGTCCTATCCGTCACTTGCGCTTTCGCCACAGCTTATGAGGGGGACACAGTGATGTTCTTGCTTTCGCTTTCTTTTCTCTTTCTCAAAGAGTAAGCAAATTGAAGTGAACAAACTCTGCATCGCAAATGTGCGCCGTCTTGTGCAACACAAGTCCAGCGAAACGTACTTACTTGCTTTTGTCAGCCCATGACAAGGGGCGTTCGAGAGGAGCTGTTAGCATACGAAGTCTAAATTAGAAAGATCTACGGATTTCATGGAGTCTGGACGAAACCGGGGTACGGGCTCCTACTCATGTAAGGCATACTCGAGCGCAGTCAAGAACACGATATGGGTAAGCGCATCGCCAGAAATTGTGCTATCAAATCCTTCTATTGGGTAATGGTTCTTCACGCGTTCCACAAGTTGTTCAATCGTTGCGGGTCGAGTCTGGTGGCTAATGGCATTCACGGCGATGTACCATGAGTACATGGACTCCTTGGGTGCAGGCTGGACAAGCGAGGCACTTTGCAGCGCACTACTATGTATTGCACAAATCCATCAGAGCCGGCGGCCGTGCCAGCCCGCTTCGGAACCACTACCCACATCTCGTTGGAGTGTCAAGGAGAGCTTCCGACGAAGAAGCACAGAATCGTCCACAGATACACGTACTAGGACTTGCTCCAAGCAGATGGTTTCTGATTTAATCCAGTGGTCGCACACAGGCACAGCTAAGTTGCAGCGTGTCTACTTCGCCTACTGGCGCCTAGCGATGACGACGCCTGACAGCGCGCATCCGGAGACTTGAGGGACCAGAAAAGATGCCTGATACCACTGAGACAGTCAAAAGACTGCGCCCAGGATGGCGATTGGGTATTCTGTCAGGGGCTGAAGAGGTATTTGAAGTGCAGAGCCTCGCCCCGAGCCTCGACGATCCGAGACTGTTGTGCTTTCGAGACAGGTCTTAGTGTGAGCCATGCCGTGTGTATGCAACATGTAACATGCAATGTGCAATGGAGCCAGGCAGATGGACACTTGCCAGGCGTCAAATAAGGAGTCATGGACTGCGAGAGTAGACAAAGTACGTGTGCTGACAACATGATGGTGGATGGTTATCCGGTGTGGTATCACTGCACGCCAAGTACCCAAAAGTCACAGGAAGGAAGGGCAAGGGTCAAAGCCACGAGGAGAAACAGAAAAATATGGAACAAGATGTGTGGAACACTGCCTTTTTGGGCTTAGATGGGGTTGGGGTTTGCGCGCTAGCTCCATAGGGGACTTGTCGCGGCAGAGAGACAAGGCGAGTACCTCGCCAAACAACTAGCCGCGCTGCGCTATATATGCCGGTCAGAACGGCCGTACCCAAGTACTGCAGCACCGTGTACCATAGTACAGCACGCCCACTGCCAGCGCCGTAATCTGGCGCATGTTTTCTGCCGCCCAGTTGCCGGGGTCCCGGCCTGTGTTGGGCCAGGGGACAGGGGGAGGTTCGTCGGCTCACGTTCTGTTTCTACATGAACCGCGCAGAATTATGTCAACTACCGTTCCCCCAACAGCGCACTGCTGCCACCATTTGGCGCCCGCACACACACAACGACGCCCGTAACCCCCAAAAGATCAGGACCGCGTTGTGTTTCCTGCATCCGCTCCCCAGAGCCGCCACCAACCCTTGCTCCACCCAATCGAAACCAGATATCACAAAGGAGGGGGAAAAAGAGAAAAAGACGAGAGAAAAAAAATAGAGAAAAAAGAAAAGAAAAAGAGTGGGGAAAGAGTGGAAAAAAGGAAGAAGAAAAAAAGGAAGCCTAAGCCCTGACCGCTGTCCCGAGGCTCGCTTTTTTCCGCTAACGATCGATGGCCCCGCGGATGATGATGACTGAGCCTGAAGTTTGGGGGTGTCTGTGCTGCCGTGGCCTGGTGGCCTGGTGGCCTGGTGACCCGTGCTCGCTGTCTACTCCCACACCCATCTTTTGGTACATTCATTCGACCGGTTGCCGGTCGCCGGTCGCCGCTCGCTGCTCGCTACCTGCCATGCGCGGTGTCTCGGCCTCGAAAATCTGCTTGCCAAAGGTGCACCGAGTGGATATGGCGTTGCATTTTCGGGCTCCCTTTGGGCCCGGCTGTCGTGTGTACTACAGTACTATATTACATAGTATTGCTCCTTTGGGGTTGAGTTGCCATGCCTCCAAACCAGGGACCAGGCAGACAAAGATGGGTACATGTCCACAGCGCAGCGCAGCGCAGCATAGCACAGCAGCACAGCACAGCACAGCACAGCACAGCACAGCACAGCACAGCACAGCGCGGTACTGCACCCGCTCCCACGACAAAGTCGCGCAGAGTCGCAGTGCCAGGCCAGGTGAGAGGAACATGGCCAGCTCGTATCCCGTACCTCTGGCTCGCGGTGCTTGTTGCGCTCCCCACACCAACCTGCTACATAGTACGCTGCTATGTGCAGATGCCCTGTCTTCCCTCAGGGTCCCATGTCACCCTTCCTCTTCCTGAAGCTGCAAGGCATCTCGCCCTGCGCCTCGCTCTACATCAGCCCAGCACCTGCATCTGCCTGCAGTCATCGTACCGCTCCAGGTACGGACCGCCTGCTTTGTCACTTTGCCAGTTTTGCTCTCTTTGCTCGTTGCATCAGTCATCCAAGTCAGACTTGCACTGGCGTCATTTGCTCGCTCGCCTGCTGGCCGGTACTGTTACTGTTACTGCTGCTGCTGCTGCTGCTGCTGCTGCTGCTGGTGGCGGCTTGATTTGGCAGTGGATGGCTGCCGGTTGTGTTCGCTGCTGTTCCTGTCTTGTTCCTGCTGCTGCCGCTGCTGCTGCCTTAGTGGGTCACGCATTCAACCTCGACACTTCGAACATGACGACCGCATGTTGTCCTTTTCCTCGTCCTTGTCCTCCTTCTCCTCCACCGCTCGACAATACCTTCACCTATTCAGAGCGCCAGGCCACAAAGTATAAGGCTGTGATGCCTTCCTCCTTCTTTGCCATTCGTTTCCCCCCCCGTCCCCACCATCTTCCGTTTCTTTCTCCACATCCGATCATCTGCCTCCAGCTGCTCGTCTCCTTGGGTCTCTGCTTTTTTGGACAGTCGTTTCTTGCTGTCTTGGCTCAACTTCTTTGTGTGAAGCATTCTCAGCTTTTAACGATATCAGTCCGGTCGTCCCGTCGACACACCGGCTCCTATCCGAATTTTGTGTCGTACGCCCCCGCAAATACTAGCGAGTCATCCTGACATCCTCAAGGTGTTTCTTGACGACCAGTCGTGTCTATCATCGCCTGAAGCCATATCGCAAACTACTCTCGCCACCATGTGCTATCAAATTGTCGAACTATACGCGGCCTGTCACTGCCCATATTACACCCATGCCATTGATCGTTGTTCTCTGTATCCCAACCACAACATCACGCAGAGGGTCATCTACGTTGGATATGCATGCCAAGTTCACCAGAGTGCCTCTTCCCATGGCGGCCAGCAATACACCAGCCCCTACGAGCAGCAGCAGTATTCAGACTCGGGATACGCAAGCGGACACTCCCACAAGAAGAGCAGCCACCGGCACCGGTGAATGATACTGTCTTCGAAATTGGGTTGCTGCGCATGGCATTCGCCGCCATTAGAAATCTTTGTGGTGGCAGGATGGGTCGGGTACCTTTACTCGTTCCGGCAAAGGTCACTCTCAAGCTCGCGCCAACCCTCTCAGCTTTCCTACCTACTCGTGGGCCATGACGGCCTCTTGTGTCGAGACCTCTCCAACGATCTGATACCAGGTTGTTGATATGGCCCTCTGGAAAAGCTCAAACGCCGCGCAACACGCCAAGCTACTACCGCCATGCTCGGCAGATTCCTTGACGAAAGAGAAAGGCAGGCCTAGCTAAGCAGGCCTGGCCGGGTCGCCTGCGTGCACCCTTGAGCATTGACGCTCCTGCTCCGAGAAGATCGTTTTGATATCTGGACGGAGTAGGAACTATACCTTATCCCTTGTGACAACTTCATTTGAATTCGTTTCGGCGTTTCCGCGTGGGGTTTTCTGTTTGCTTTGGTTAAGTTCCTTGTTTCTCGTCCTTCGACTTGATTTCATCTTTGGTTTGGCACCATACATAGCGGAATCTTTTTGCGTGGGCGTTTTTAAGGACCATGATGGATCACCCAAGTGTCCAGCTACAGACTCGCCTCGCGGCAGCCCTCTGACTTTGTTTTGTTTCTCTCGACTTTCATATACCATCAACTTTGTCCCGCACTTTCATTTTGTCTCCGTTTTCCCCCTTTTCGTTTTCTCTTGATTTTCTTTATGCTCACACTGGTGTTGTGCCGTGTACTATACGGGTTCTGGGTCAAGACAAGGGTGTCTGCATTGGGTACAAGGACAATACCAGGCGTTTTGGGAGATGCTAAGGCGATGAGTCACCAAGTATCAGTTGCATCTCATCGAGGTATTGCGGTCATGGTCGATCTGTTATTTTTCTTTGGGTGTTACTTTTGTTTATGTATTTTCCTTGGTCTTGATTTCCTTCGTGTCAGTCGGGCTCATCTGGCCCGTTTACAATCGCATCCCAAGTCTTTTCCTTGCTTCATAGCCTCATGTTCCTGTCTGTTCTTACAAATTTTCTTTATTTCAGCATGTCATCCCAGCTAAGGAAACTATTTCAGCTGCGGATACTATTGTTCGTCTGCTATCCAACATTTCCATTCCTTATTCTACCACCTGAAACGATTCCTACTTTGATAGCACGGAATCTGTGGGATTTCTAACACGGATAGACAAGAAGCACAAGTGCGTGGCTGAGCTGGTCTTTGTTATGGGCGCTGAGTGATTCTCCTCTTTCCATCGAATGATTCAATTTGGCTTGCCGCCAACATTGAAATGTGCAGGTTTTCACATTCTGGTATACAGATCCGATCGACTCGGGTAATGTTGCTTTGAGCGTCTTCTGAGAAGAGCCTCGATTTCTGGATCTACTGTATATGAGTTGGCTGGACAACTGCATAACAAGACGGCAGAGAGAGAAGCAAACGCATTTACTATAAGGGCAGGTATCCCATAGAAGCAAATCACGATTTACTCTCAAACCCGAATAAGTAGCTAGCCTAAAATCTCCGAGTCGTTCGTTCGTTCCAGACACAATTCTATCTCTCCCAACGGCCCATTGTTAGTTGCACTCGGCAAACGTTCCTATAAAGCTCTGGACAGCCTTTTTTTTTTTTTCAGCGAAGGATGAATTACCACCGAGTGTTGAACCCTCTAATCCACTAAGGCGCTGCTGCAGGGTTTAGTGGTGGAGGAGGTCAAGCAGTATGTACCGAGGTACCTGAGTAGTTAGTAAGGTTGGTTGGTTGGTCGGTTGACGGATTCCATGTCATAAATATCAAATGTACATTGCACACTTTGCTTACTATGGTCGATTTTTAGATTTGGGGGCCGAGAAATAGGAATCTTCTCGCAGGAACTAAACAGGGCTCTTGAACCAGTTTGGTGTGGGACGAACCCATGTCAGCAATAATGCATAGTAAGTACCAATGCCATTGCAAGTGTATAGGGGGGGGAAAACCACAATTGGTCGCTGGCTAGGTGAATAGGAACTATCTTTGGGGTTGCGCAAACTTAACCCCCCGGCCCCCAATAAAAACAAAGGATAATTAACTATGGCGGCAGCTTATGTGCTATGTATATAGGCATAGTAGATTTAGTGAAGGTCGTGGTACCGTTAGGATGCGGTAACCTCGGCCTATCCTTACAGATGGGTGACCCTCATGGGCAAATACATACAAAGTAAGCAAAAGACAGGATCATGTGTATATCTTGTGCTGACTGCTTACATACTAACGCTGAGAACTGTCAATCACCAAAAGGGGCTGGGTTTTGATCAAAGGTGGGATGATGAAAATAGGGTATATGCAAAAAGAGTGCCGTGTTTTTGCTTCTATGGTACGGTCTTGTGGTGCAAGAAAATGCCACCGACCACATAACAATTTCAATGAGCGAATCTGTTTTGTGCCAACTTTTTCCTTCTTCTCATAGAAAAGAAGCAGTCGACTCCAAATGATGATGACTACCTACTCAGTATCTAGGGCTTAAATGGACGGAACCGGGTAACAATAACATTGCAGAGACGAATTTGCTTTGAATAGACAATCTAATAACAAGAGTTGAGTCAGGGGTGTTGATTCTTGAGTGGGAGGCCGAATAGTTTTCAAAATCGCATTGAGACTCTACTACGTATAGCCTCGTCTAAAGCCCTAGTGGGAAATTTACAGTGATTACGCCCTCCAACGCATATTACTCTGCTGATAACATCACCGAAAAAGAAAGGAAGATCGAAAGGCAAAAAGACTCTCTGACTCCTGAGGTTCTGGGATGCGCCTTTCAAACTTGGGCATGCTGCGTTGGGCAATTGATATCACAATTGCAAATTATCTCCCTTGCACATGCAATGATTGCCTAGACCAGAAATATTCAGGGCGCATCGAAACCTACCACTGAGTCTTGTGCCAACTTTCCCATTTTTTTTTTAATTCTGCCCTTTCCCGGTTTCGACATCTTGCCTTTATCATAGTTGCTTTGGCTGTAGGGCTCAATACGAGCTGTATTTCAAGGGCATTCGAATCTCGTTCTGTACGATGATGAAGAGGGAAACAACAATTCGCAGCGTTTTGCACAGTTCCGCCCTATTTGAGCGAATTGTGCACGCCCTGTTATTTACCAGCAATGTTACTATTCTCGGAAACTTCCAGGACCAAATACATGCATATTAACGGCAATGTGATGTTGTTTTGCCCTTCGCTCCTTGAAGAAATGAGCTAAAAAGAAAGAGATTATTGCTTTCAAAGGGCTCGAAAGAAGGTCACACCCAGCCTGCAGTTTACTGTAGTTGCACGTTATGCTAAAGAGATATAGGCCTGTTGCACAGTAAAGTAGCACAGTTGCATTTGATCGTATAACGTACCTCTTGCTGCTGCAAGCTATCAGAGGGTGTCATTTATCTCATAGGGCTGCATCTGAGACACACACTTTTTTTTTTTGGCCTTTTTTGTGTGGTTGTATCGAAAGGGGAGTGTTTTCATTTGCCCTTTTTGTTTTGCCTTTCTTGGCGCAGGTAGTCAAGTGTGATGGTGACATTGTATGTTGATAAATGATATCTTGTGTCCCTGCGTTTTTAGGGCTTCTCGCCATGTGCTATGCGACACATTCCAAGTACTTATTTGATAGGTATATAATAGCCATTGCATAATTTCTGCAATTGTGGAAAAGTTGATGTTGTGTTTATCTGTTTGGAGATGATTGGTACTTGGGTACAGTAAGTACTTGAGGATTCTGCCGCTACTAAAAAATACAAACACGCACTTATCATCGTGAAACATATTCACAGTACACTGTCGACGAGTCTCGCACCACCAATAAACGGGCCGAAAGAATGGTCAGATTTCTCCGACCAAGAATCCAAACAGAAATGGAAAAATAAGATAAAAATTCAATCAAAACTATATCATTCAATCTGGTATTATACATGAGACTTCATGTTCATGACAACACAACGGCGCTGCGGTCATCCGGTCATGCTGAGTGGTTCCTCGGCTGTGCCTTCTTCCATCCTAACCCCCCCCCCCCCCCAGCCCACCTCCACCGAGGGCCTGCGCCGTTTTTCGATGCAAGTCAAGGTTATATTCGATTGGTCATTTTATTTTCTTTTTTCTCTTTCTTTTTCGATATCACGTAAGAAGCCATGTGTTCACTTCCCAACTTGGGATGCATATCAGCACGTACGTCTGGGTTGCATGCGCCCACTGACCGTAGTTTTTATCAAAAATAGGTCAAAAAATATACTAACCAGGGCACAAGCTGAGAAAAGAAGCCAGCACTTGAAGCTATCTATATACGTGAGTGCCACGGACCTCTGACTGGCTGCTAATTGGTCTTGTCAGAAGGACTAGGCATGTACAACGTCCTCAGAATGCTTTGTGCATGTGTATATATATGTTCAGTCAAAAAAAGAAATATGCATGTACGAAGTCGTCAGATTTTTTGGTCGCTCTGTTGATGCCAGCGGCGGCTACAGACTCAAGCCCACTGGTGCCGGTAGACGGATTTTGGATCCCGCGATCACATAGTACTCATCTTCCATGCTGGGATCCCAAAAATGGCCAAATGACGTGCCGAGAGCCCGGGCTGCCCCAGGTCGCGTGGTCGTGTACCATGGTACATTAGTAGATGGGATGACATGTGCTATGTACACAGTACGACTATGGTATGTACCTAGGAAACGCGGCGTTTGTTGAAAGCTGCTTGGGATAGCCCCTGTAAGCCCTTTGCCCACCCACTTATACAGGGGCGGGCCGTTGGGAGGACGGAAGGATCATGGCAGTGAAGGCGGGACAAATCAAGAACGGCAGAAACCAAGAAGAAGTGAAGAGGATAACAACTCACAAGAACGAAGGTTGCAGCTTTTAGGCGCCTCAGCACGTAATCCACAGCGAATCCTTTCTGGGCTCAGGTCATTCCCATGTCAGACCTCTTTTTTGCTCTGCCGACCGGGAGCCCGCGTGGCCCGCCGCACACGGTTGCTTGCTTTCTTCTTGGGTGGGGGTAAGGGATCGATAGGTTGTGAATATATTTTATTCTAGCCACTCAGAAAAAGATCATAACTCAATGACGAAAAAGGTATTTTTTTGGTTTTATCGAGCAAAATTTCTTCTAAAAAAAAAAACCACCCAAAAACCACCCCAAAACCAGAATATTCAAAAATGGATCTGCAATGTGTTTTCCAAATCCACATATCCGCAGCAACTGCTATATTCAGCAAACTGATTCAGCCAAGCACATCCATACTACAGACAAGACAAAAACAAAACAGAATGAACAGTTATTTGATTTACACTCAAGGTCGTCATGCGGCCAGTGGCTGTTGTGTAGCCAGCCTCTCCACTGGGTACATGGTACGCGGCAACCACGATCTGTTTCCCGCTACTATCTACAGGGTCGGATCCCTGACCCAAAAACAATCCCTAAAAATAGCTTCCATCAGGGATGAGGGTGCCTCGCTAGCGCAACTGTGCTTGGCAGGCCTACTGCTGCTGTAGCATTGTGCTATACCCCAGACCAACCTCGGATTTTGTCGTTTTTGGTATGATGTTTCTTTTTTAAACAATTGCAAGAAAAAGCCAGAAGAACAAAAAGGAAAAAGAAAAAAACTTTGAATTATGACAACGATACTACTGCACGTCTGGACCATGTTGCATCGACTGGTCAAAGATGTTGATACAGGATTGCGAAAAGATTCCCCTGCCTCTTGCATGAACATCAAAAGCCATCTGCAGTCCGTCATCGTCACCGTCACCGTCCAGCTGAGATGTGGAGATCGCGCCGCTGCAAAACTCAAGATGAACACTTGCATACAAGGTCCACTGCTCTTGTCCATGTCCCACTATACATGTTCCTATAATTTACTCTGCGAAGTCTACTTTGAGCCTTTCACTAGGGACTTTGTTTAGCTGGCCCATCCGAATTACTTTGTGCAGTACCCGACGTCTCAGATGCTGACGGCCCGCCTTCTAGCTGTATATATATATATATATATATATACCTTTCTCTGTATGCATAAAGAATTTCTTACATACTTCTACTAAATCCTTGCATGGTACCTTACAAATGCCATAAGCTGTCAGTCGAAGTTCTATACATACTTGGCGTTCCTATCACGATTCAGGTTCCTTAATATGGGTGCAATATTGATGATACTAATGTGGGACTGAATAATCCGGGAGATAGAAAATAAACAGAGAGGCGGGCAATAACGTGGCGTCTAAGTGGTGGCTATCTTGGGATTCCAGGGTTGTCAATTGCTATGTATAGTTATATAAGAACATCTGCGGAAATCTAAGTTGTTTACCGTTGGGAATGAACCCGGAAAGAGTTTACTGAAACTCTTTTAACCCTTTTTGCGTTTTCTTCTTCTTTCCTCCTCCTTTGACCTCCATAATCAAGGTGTTGCAGCTTAATCAAATCCAAAAGCATGCTCTGGCACAGAGTCTTGGTTATTTTGTCCTCCAGCATTCTGTATCATCAGTCGTTGTTCCCTTACAGCATAACAGCACCGACCTGAATATATACTTACTTTATTCAATCCGGCTTGTTGAGTGCCTAATCAAACTCCTCAGAGCAGACATATCACGGTGCCGACGTGAGTTCGGTCAGGTGGCTCGCATCGTGGGACCGAGCAACCCGAGTGGCAGGATGGGTGCGCGTTGCAGTGCAGCTGGAGCCTTTCCACTGCTACATACCTAGGTCCTGTGTGGTAAGACTGCCGGCTTGCATGTATTTTGCGTGCCACGACATCTGTAGGGCTGAACAACGCTTTGAGCCAGGTACTGGAGCAAGTCTCACCGTTTGTGCGCGCTGTCTGTTCGGTTCCGAGGGACCGGCGTGCCTCGACCGCTTCAAAGACAACACGTCATTTGATGGGTTTTTGAGACCACCTCAACTCGTATAATGCTTTGTTGACGAGTGCCTGGTTGTACTTTGTTGATGTCCTTGTTTTTATCAGCGGAAACTGGAAATCTTGAGGAGATGCACTCAAAATTATGCCCTCTGGGGTTTTGCAAAATACTTGGCTACCCGAGTACCACTCGGGTCGTAGTATTTTCTGCTTGTTCTTCTCGTTCTCTTTTTTATCATGTACATTAATATGTCTTTTCCCAAAATGAGAAACTTTATGCTTCATTCTCCTTTTAGCTTTTGCTTTCTTTTCTTTTCGCTTTTTCTTCTCTTCTTGCCTTCAAATGTTCCTTCTCAGGTGTGACACTGAGCTGACGCATGCGGCGAGGCACACTGCTTGGTTGCTGTGGCTTATTTTGATTATCACCGTGTCAGGATGGGGGCCAGTTTCATAAACCAGTAGTCAGGTCGAGAAAGTTCGTGGAGAGAAGGCTGATTCCTCCAGAAGCCCCGACACATACTGCATACATAGTACAGCACAAGACAGAGTGTCAAAAGAGTGAAGGAGCGTGAGAGTGATCGGCGACCCTCGAGAGCATGTGTAGCAAAGACCAGCTTCCAGGTCTTCACCGCCAGCTCGGGGTATTCAACTCTATCGAGGCTTGATGCAGCCGCCCAACACGATGTCTGACAGGTACAACATGACTGACAGTTACTGGATGCTGCTGCTGATTGGCCTGTTGTTGCTCGCTATGCACGTCGTAAGAAGAGTGGTGCACAAACAGCCAAGAACTTCTAGAAGACTGCGCCGACAACCTGCTATTTCCAGATTGGCTGAGGTGCGAAGTCTTCGGGCTTTTCAAGGCGATCGGTCATACTACCAGTTCCTGGAACCTTCTTCCTCCATGCAGTCACTGTACAAGCTGCCTGCGGAGCAGTTGTTCCAGGGTTTGCAGGTACGGTTGGGTTTTGGCTGCAGTCCGGCGGCGGTCAGGCAGGCTCTGCCAAATACTCGTAATGGTCTTATAGAGTGCCGATGTACTGCATCGATGGTGCAGAAATCGAGGAACGGCACTGTAGCGTGTTACACAGGTAGCTTGCATCTGCAGCGATATCTTGAAGCTCCTCATGATATCGAAAGAGTCGCTGGTAGTAGAGTATGACGGATTGCAGTTGAGGGTACGTACATAGTAGTAGCTCCGCCCCTCATTGGGCGGCATCGGTACCTAGGTACGTACCGGGCTCACCGAATGGCTTACATACGCAAAAGCTAAAGTGCTTTCCTAAAAGGGAACGCGTTCTTGAACGCGTTCTGGGGACTTGATGGATCGCAGTCAACATTTGTGATTGAGCACACAGTCCTGATTCCCTTGGCAAAGCTCACGCTTGCCGCCTACCGCCGAAAACGGCCGGGACAATCATGTCTGCTCAACGAAAGCTCGAGCAAACAGCCTTGATTGAGCGAGGCAAGAAACAAGTGACAGCCAAGAATTTACATGCAGCGCTCGACTTATTCAAGCAGGTAAGCCATCCTGCGCTCACACAGGCTGCCTTTCCCTCCATCAAAACAACTGACCAGGCCGTTTGGTACTCTAGGCCGTGTTTGTGTGTCATTGCAACAAATCGTACCGCGACTCCGACGGAAAATGCGGTGCGGATCCAGCGCAGAGGTCCTTGCCGGTATGCTACTGCAAAGACTTTGCGTCGTTACCGGCCGATGATGGGGAAAGGCTGGCCATCTACCGCTTGGCAAAAAGGCCATGTACCTGTGGAAGCGGCATACCAAGCTGTGATTCCACTAGCCACATTGCAGCGCTCAACTGTATCTCTGCGGTCTATGAGACACTCAAGGACTACAAGCAGGCCTATCGGTCTGCCTCACTTCTAGTCATTGCGGCTCCCCATGTCCCAGAGGGCTATCTCAGGATGGCAAAGGCACTCCAGCTCAAAGATCCGTCCAATAAGCTCAAGACCAAGGACCGATGCCTCTGGATAATGACACAGGGTACGACAAGCGTCCAGACATATGGCGACAGCAACCACAAATTGCTAAAGGTTTGGCTGACCCGCCCAAATACCAGGCCATTTTGTTCATTTCTGATTGTCAACTGACCAATCTTGCCGCGCCGTCTTAGGCCTTTGCCAGCCTTACTAGAAAGGATTATCTGCCTCGCCTCCCGCCCGAGATCCAAGCAATGATTCTCGGCCACCTAGCGACCGCCGAGCTCTGCACAACATTGAGAGTATCCAAGGCATGGAATTATGTGTGTCGTAATAGAGACTTGTGGCGACGTCTGGACATCACCCCAAGCAGACGAACCAAACGCCAACGAAAATTTCCTGCAAGCATCTTTCAGAATCTCGTCTTCAAACTCTCTCAGTATCAGGCTACCAGCCTGACAATCACAGGCCTCGGGGACTTTGATATTGATCACCGCAAGCTACAGTCTCTGCTTGAAGCATTGCCGCGACTACAAAGTCTATCCCTTTCCGGTTTTGGCAACACTACCAAGACTGTCTCTTTTTCTTGCAACCACGCAATATCTGCAGTGATGCGTGGAGCACATGGCTGCCTCAGGACACTACATCTGGAGGATTTCGAAACATTTAGAGAGCCCCAAAATCTATCCATGGAAAGCTCACAACCACCTCGCTTCATAGCCAGCTTGGAAAATTTAGCCCTCATCAACCTGGTACCCTTTGGGCCTGGAAACACTCTTCTCAGTAGGTACATATGGCCAAGGCTGGAAAACCTGGTAGTGAATAACTTTGCAACACGACTAGGCGCTGAAGGGCCCAGAGCTGTGAGTGGCCCTCTAACTAAATCAATGTATGGGTCGGCTGATTTACCTACAGTGCGTCCTTGCTCGTTCGACACCTGCTTTGAAAGACTTGACCACAAACGAAAGCTTTTCCCGCGATCACCGCATGGTCGGAGATGCATGGCCAGTACTGGAGCGACTCAGAGGCCGATGTTTTCATGGTCTCGAAATTGTCCCAAGATCGTTGCGCTCCCTCGATCTTGAGGCAGAACCAATGAGACTGCAAAACCATTTTCCAAGCGGCCCCGGATCTGACTTGATCAGGACGAAGAAGTTCGAGAGGCTGGAGCACTTCAGATTGTGTTACGATAACGCGGATCATAGTAGCTTCATGCCGCTGATCATTGAGCCTCTTGTCGCTCGGCTCCAGCCGAGCTGCGACAACGGCACGTTTCGCTCCTTGCACGTTACCTTCAACCGAGATATCCGCGACGCCTTTGACCAAGTGCTCAACAAGGACGCTATTGAGATGCTCAGCTGCTATGATATCACCATGCCTAGCACCTTTGACGGCAACGGTAGCTATGGCGGCGATGTCGACATCTTTGTTGACTGGGTCCGTACATTTCCTGCTCTCACGACGCTCGGGGTGTACCCTTCTAGGACGGGCCAGGGTGGTATGGTGGTTGCGCGTGTGATTCGCGAGAGGCCTGATATCAAGACGATCTATACCAATGCTCTGCGCGGCGTACACTACGATCATGTTGTAAAGTATGCCCTGGAGAAGGGGGTCAAAATCGTGGTGGCCGATCGGATACCTGAGCGAGTCTTGAAGCCACTCCCGGCTGCGGAATGATAAAATATCGCATACGAGGAGACGGCGTCGCTGCGAAAGGGTGGCACCCGTGCATATTGTAATGATAACCATAATGAAGCAAAAATATCATGGATAACTAGAACAATGGCCGTGGCCACCATGGCTACATAGAAGAAGCAACAGCAGACTGCGACAAAGCATCGCTGCAAATGCAATGTCCCAAGGGCACCCAGACGTTTTTGGATGGAATAAGACCCCCCCCCCAAAAAAAGGCCGGCGTCGTATCATTTTATGACATTGACGCTCTATAACAAAGTCATATCGATATAGTAGGAAACTCGCCCTTGCCTGTTTGTTACTCGAGGAAGTCTTGTCCGTCTGCTCAAATGCCCATTCACTTTCTAGCCAAACAAGGTGTTTCAGCCTCGTCCGTTGGTCATGGACCATGGTTCAAGAAGCAAGCCCGCCCGCTGGCTCGCTCTCTCATACCCTGACAAATCACCAGACCCACCTGCCATAATTCCTAGGATAGATAACCACTGCGAAACGCCTCTGCTTACTCTCCTTTGCCCTTGTGCCCTTCATTCAGAAATCTGAGTTTATATCAAGCATACTGCTGCTGAGTTTCCGCCGCCGAGGTCTCTGCTGGCGGCGGGGGTGGCGGAGGCAAAGGCGGAACTTCTACCTCGCCTGCAATCAAGCTTTGCAGCTCCCACGGACTCAGCGTGCTTCTTCGCCGTGAAGCGACTTTCTCGGCTCGGCTGCGTACTTCTCTCTTGCGTGGCTTTGTAGCAGTGGCGGTGGCGGCAGTGGAATGGTTATTATCGTTGTCGTTTTGTGGTAGTGGTTGTTGTTGTTGTTGTTGTTGTTGTTGTTGTTGTTGTTGTTGTTGTTGTTGTTGTTGTTGTTGTTGTTGTTGTTGTTGTTGTTGTTGTTGTTGTTGTTGTTGTGCTGGACTTGCTGGTCCTTGTTCGTGTTTTGGCTTGTGAGGAGACGAGGAGTGTATTGTTATTACTCTCCTTGATTCATCGCGTGCAGATGTTGTATCTATAAGTGCCGAATGGGCCCTTTCTATGCGCGATGCAGCCGTGGAACCAGGGGTAGCATTGTCTTCCACATCCACAACAGCGGCAGCGGCGGCGGCAGCAGCACTTGGTCTGTCGTGTTTTGTGGGATCGCCTGTCTCCGCAGCAGCATCAACATCGACAACACCAGTATCGCCACTGACGCTGGCAGTGGCTGCCTTCGCGTTCGTTTTGGCCAGTCTGGCAGCACGCAGCTTGGCTCGTACGCGGGCTGCATTGGCTTCCCTTTCTGACGCGGCCAATTTGGCGGCTATGCCCGCTATGGTCACAGGGGATTGCTCCATTGCCAGGCGGGCAGTGCGGGAGAGTGGATGGAGGGGTCCGTCGGTGGTTTTGTTTGGTGATTGCGTGGCTGGAGATGCTGAGGATGTTGGTCTGCGAGAGTCCCGGGCGGCAGCAGCAGCGACAGTGGCGGTGGCGGTGGCCCGCTGTCTGGGCTTGGGAGACAGGTGTCCTTTGTGTTGTGCGGGGACTGAGGGTCTCTTATTGTCTTTGACGGGGGATCTGTTCTCGAGGGGTATGGCGGGCGTTGTGGATTTGGCTGTATGAGGCAACCTTGTAGCACGCGTCGGTCGGACAGGAGGTGGCATGGTTCCTCTCATAGTTGGTGATGGGGCAGCTGCGCGGGTTCTGGAAGCCTCGGGCTTTGATGATGACGGCGCTGTTCGAGCAGCTGAAGACGCCGTTGCTGCAGTTGCTCGTGCGGTGGTGGCGGTGCGCTGATCTGCGAGTGCATGGCCAGGCGTTGTCCTCTTTGCATCTGCCACGCGTCGCGATGACCTGGTTGCTGCTGCTGTTCTTGTTGAGACCGGTGTTACTGCTGCCTTGGTCGTTTCGTTTCCTGCTGTCGCTCTGCTTGGATCTTTGGCATTGTTGGCGGACTGGGGTGGGGCTTTAGAGAGTAGGGCTTCATCTAACGACGACTTGAATTGGTTTGCTGTCGCCGCAGGCTCTCTACTCTTGGGTATCTCGGCCTCGAAGGCATCGTTATTAGAGACCTTTTGCCGTTTGCGTGGCAGCACGTCTGTTTGTGTGCCGTGGACTGGTGGAACTGGTGCGCTGCCATCCTCGTCTTGTACCTCCTCGTCTTCGAGAAGATGTCCAGAACGTTTGCGTGAATTTGTTGTCGACGCCCGTACCGGCTTGCGGTTCCCGGCTACAAGTGTCTCCTCTAAAGGAGTAATTGTCGGCGGTTGTGGCAGAGCTACGGAGGCCGAGCTCTCGGCTTCGTCTTCGACTATGGATGAAGGTATCTTGGTCCTTGGCTCAGGTCTCTTAAATCCGCCAATGTCGCCATTGTCGATATCAACATCGTCCTGGAAAATGCTAGATTCGGAGTCGCTGTCGAAATCATATTCGGCGGGGTTCTGCGCCTGCACAGCCGCTCCAGGTTCTTCTTCAGGAGCGGGGATCAGATGCAGTGACTCTGCAGGACTCGGTAGCCCTGGTTTCGGATCGGCTTCTTCAGCGGTTGCCATCTCTTGATCTTGCTGCTCCTTTTGCTCTTCATCGTTCTCGCCCTCATCTTCAAGCAAGGTCGCCAGTTTGAGAGGCTCGTTGTGTTCCGTCTCGCGCACTCTCTGCACGCGAATAGGGCTCAGACGCAAGCCCATCTTGAGCTCCTCCATGTCCACTGATCGGCCGTCGGCAGCCATTCTACGGCGCCAGCTGTCAAGCAGATGGACTGCATCGCGCCATCGAACAACCATCTTGTTGAGTGCCTCGTCCCGGACTTCAATTTCCTTACGCAGGACACTAAGCTCTTTGTTGACCTCCTCGGCGAGCACATATGCCGGGTTGGTCAATGTAGTGTGCAGATGCGCAAGCACGCCGTCAATATCCGTTGCCAAGTCCTCGGCGTTTGCCGTAAGAGTAACTGCCATGCCATCACCCTTAGCGACTGCATCACTTGTACTCTTGTCCCAGCCACTGATACTCTTCAAGCTCGTGTTAGTCCTCCGAAGCAGGGCAAGCAACGTCTCATTCTCTTCGCTTAGTCCGCTGGCGAGCTGCGCCAAGAATTCATTCGTCTCATTGCGCAGCGTATAATCCTCATCACCGGTCGACACTGTATTGACAGCACCGGCATCGCCGCCAAACTCGCCGGTAACCTGTATAATCGTGATGCCCGAGCTCTTCCTCTCGCCGCGCGTCTTACCCGCTTCGGCAGCCGCCTTTTTCAGCCCTTCAATCTGGCGGTCGCGTTTGCGCACCTCGTTGGCGCAGGCGCTGCGGGTCTCGGCAACGAGCTTCTTGGTGCGGACTGCTTCGTCTTTGAGCTTGTGGATGGTTCCTTCGGCGGTCTTGAGCTGTGCGCGTAGCGCGGCTTCCTCGGCATCGGCAATGTGAACTTTGCGCTGGGCTTCAGTGAAGCGCTCGTGCAGACGGGTGATGTTATCGGTCTGGCGCAACGAGTCGGCGCGCAGGGTGCGCAGAGCGGTGGACAGCGATTCGCGGTGTTCGGCATCGCGCTGGAGAAAAAGGAAGATTTTAGTATTATCATGCTGGCGCAAATGCAGACAATCAAGGGAGCATCAGGTCAAACTGTTGACGCGCTGCGAAGAGTGGAAAGAGAGGAACCATCCATACATCGCGCCTCAGGATGAGGTCGTTGACGACAGACATGATGCGTCCCATTGTCTCGGCCAGGTCGTAGTCATTGTCACCGGGACTATCAAAGTCAATGGTTCGACCATCGCGTAGAAGGCCTCGTGAGAGTAGTTGATTGTTGATATACACAGAGGCTGTGCGCAGGTTATCAAAGTCGATCATGTTGGCGAGGCGCGTGGTGGGCGGGCATGCCGCCGGCCTCGAGGATGCGGGAGAGGACCTTATTCGTGCTTGGTTTGTGGATGGAAACGTGGGAAAGGCCGCAAGGAAGCTGTTCGTTCGCTGATGAGCTAGATTTGCGCTTGAGGCGATGGTGTCGTGAGTTGTGTCGTAAGGAAATGTTGGCGTAGGTGCAGCACAGTACTTGGCACTATTACACGCTCTGCTGAAGTTCGCTGGCAGTGTGTTTGGATTGGCGTTTGGATACGGCAGGGTTCGCGTGGAGCCCCACCGCGTCGCCCCGGCAACCAACTGCCAGCGCGCTAAAAGTATTTCTTCACACCCTTGGAAATTTTCATTCCTGCCTCTTTGTCTCTTCCTTTCTGCATCCATTCTGCAGCCAGGCTTCTTGGCAACATCGCCATCACTAGGCCGTCGATATGTCGGTCACTGCCCATTTGTCGTGGCCATCACCACCCCACGGATACTTGCCCATGCTTTTGAAATAAGAACCGCAAAAGAAGGCATTGAATCCTTTGGGGTGGTTGAATTGTTCAAGGTATGCTCCTGCTGAAATCTCCTATTTCATCCCACCTCGCTTCCGCGAGTAATCTGCCTTCCATCTTTCTCCTTCCATATACACAGCACACGCAACACACATTTCATGATGAGGAAATTGGTCCGTGTTTCCGAGCAGCTTCAAGACCTGTCAAATGAGGACACAAACAAAGCACGCAAGTGCATCTCTGAACTTTCATATTCCCTTTGCCTACACCAACGACGCAATCTAGCATCTTAGTCTCTGGGGACGATGTTCTTGCTAACAGTGGCGCGTCTTTCAGGTCTGAGCCATAGTTTGCTGTGCCCATAGGATCGTGCCCAGTACTGCACGTTGAATCCTTACGAGCATGACAATGCGCAAATGGAGCGTTTAGCCCTTTGGTGGAGCAAGAAGTGCCATGGGGCCACAAGTTGACGGGCATCTCATTGCTGCTTCAAGTGAAGTGATCCGTGAGCTGGCTTGTGTTGCTTGATGTGTCTTGTGTGATGTGCCAGGTTACTCTCGCATGAAGGAATGTCGACATGATGGCCCTCAACCCTCGTGCAAAAATCAGCAGTCGACTGAATAATGAAGCTTGTGAGGGCGGTAATTTTGGTCGTGGGAAAACTCTCTTGTATGATCTTCCCGGCAATGTCGACCATGATTTGTTCCGACGCGGCGCAGGAAAACGCGTGCTAAGCATGCGTGAACACGTTGCCGACGAACCCCGCCCGCCCGCCGTCTCCAAAAGCCTAGTCCCTTACTCCTTACAATGCGGGGAAGTAGGGAGGATCCAAAGGGAGGGTGGCAGGTGCCGCAGCGGGTGAATCCCACCAAGATATTTAGATATATATGTTATTCACATTTTGATCAATTGCTTCTCCTGTCCGTCTGCAGTATCGCGCCCTCGACCACTGATCAAGGCCAGTGTATTGCAGTGCTCAAATCATGACGCTGGAGCAGCTCTGCGCGGCGAGCAATGTCCGCTTCGACCACCATCCCACCGGCTTTGGCCTGGGCACGAACCGCCCTCGCCTGTCATGGCAGTATTCACAAATTGCTGGCTCTGCATCCGACAACAATGGCAATAATGATGAACGCCCTCGCTCGCGACCTGGGCCACACTGGCAACAGCGCAGCTACATGATTATGCGACGGCGTCTCGTGGCTGCGTCTGGAATCGCCAGCGGCCTGAAGCTCGACCCTTTGCTCACCACCCGTAGCATGCACGTCGTCGCCTCTTCTACCACCATTCTGAACCCCTGGCCAGGCCCAGATTTGAGCTCGCGCGAGGTGACCGCCCTGGCAGTCATGGGCGCCAACACAGCTGGTGCTTTTGCAGACCCCCATCATTTGCTCAAGGAGGACAGCCTCGCACAAACGTCAGAGGGCGAGGGTCACGATCCTGTGGAATGGACCTATGTAGAAGCGGGCCTGCTGGAAGCATCGGATTGGAAGGCCCGTTTCATCACCTCCACGGATCCGCCACCTCCAGACAATGTCCCACACCGACCTATCATTTACCAAAAGACCTTCACCTATGGCCCCAACTCAAAGCAGTCCTTTGCGTATGCAAGGCTGTATGTCACTGCGCTGGGTTTGTATGAAGCGTACATCAATGGCGCCCGCGTGGGCGACCAGCACATGGCTCCCGGCTGGACCAGCTACCACAACCGTGTGCAGTACCAGACCTACGACGTGACGAGTCTGGTCAAGCCAGGTGATAACACACTTACCGTCGAGGTAGCCGAGGGCTGGTACGCCGGCCGGCTTCTCTGGGTACCCGGTCTGCGCAACCTCTATGGCGACAAACCGGCCTTGCTTGCCCAGCTTGAGATCCACGAGGAAGGAGGGTCCTTGCAGCAAATTGTTACGGATGACTCGTGGAATTGCCGCCCTTCGCCGAGGCTGAGCGCATCCATTTATGATGGCGAGGTCTACGATGCGCGTACGCCATCTCCTGTGGACCAAAATAGCAGCAATCTTGGAGGTAATGGCTGGCAAAAGACACGTGTGTTGGACTTTGACTTTGACAAGGTCAAGCTGGTGTCTACAGAGGCCCCGCCTGTTCGCGTTACGCAGGTTGTCCAGCCTATCAATGTCTTCAAAAGTCCTAGCGGCAAGACGTTGGTCGATTTTGGGCAAAATCTTGTCGGTAGGGTGCAGATTCGCGGGTTCCAAAGACCAAGTGGCTACACGCTGACCATCAGGCACGCTGAAGTGCTCGAGCGTGGAGAGCTCGGAATCAGGCCTCTGCGGGACGCCAAGGCAACGGACCGATACATCTTCTCTGGCAATGAAGACGACAAGTTTCAGTTTGCCCCTTCATTTACCTTCCATGGATTTCGCTACATTGAGCTCGAGGGCTGGTCGCTGGATGGACCTGACGGGCCTCCTTCGGGTGACAACATCGCAGCGTTGGTCGTGGGCTCCGACATGAAGCGTACAGGACACTTTAGCTGCTCGAATGAGATGATCAACAAGCTGCACGAGAATGTCACTTGGAGTATGCGCGGCAACTTCTTGTCCATTCCCACAGACTGCCCGCAGCGCGACGAGCGACTGGGCTGGACGGGAGACATCCAGGCTTTTGCACCAACCGCAGTCTTTCTGTACGCCTCGGTTGGCTTCCTTACAAACTGGCTGCGTGATCTTGCCATAGACCAAGCCGCGGAAGGGAGAAATGGTGTTGTACCCGTTGTGATACCAGATGTCCTTCACGGCCGATCCGCCGAGAATGACAGCCCCACTGCAGTGTGGGATGATGCGGCCATTCTGGTGCCGTGGACGCTGTATCAATGGTCCGGGGACGTTGCCATGTTGCGCAGACAGCTCGACAGCATGAAGGCGCACCTGCACAAGGGTATCCGCCGGGGTTCAGACGGACTATGGGACGATTCGCTCTTCCAGTTTGGCGACTGGCTCGACCCCAACGCACCCCCTGAGCAGGCCGATCTTGCGCGTACGGATGGGACGCTTGTCGCTGATGCGTTTCTCGTGCATGTCACGGGTGTCATGGCCAAGATATCTGTCGCGATTGGCAACGCAGGCGACGCGCGGAGCTACCAGGCCGAATTCGAGACGCTCAAGAGACGGTTCGCAGACAAGTACATTTCCAAGCAAGGGCTGGTGGTGAGCGACTCGCAAACGGGACTCTCGCTGGCTATCTGCTTCGACTTGTTGGACTCGCCGGCGCAGCTCAAGGTGGCAGGAGACCGGCTCGAGCGGCTGGTGCGGCAATCGCGGTTCAAGGTGTCAACCGGGTTTGCGGGAACGCCGCTGGTGCTGCATGCACTGACGCGGGTTGGGAAAACGGAGGTTGCGTATGAGATGTTGCAGTGCAAGGACTGTCCGTCGTGGCTGTATCCAGTGACGATGGGAGCGACCACGATCTGGGAGCGGTGGGACAGCATGCTGCCGGACGGAAGCGTCAATCCTGGATCCATGACGAGCTTTAACCACTATGCTCTTGGTAGCGTGGCCGACTGGCTGCACTCGGTAGTCGGGGGCCTCGAGCCAGCAGAGCCGGGATGGAGGAGATTTCTCGTAAGGCCGCGACCGGGCGGAGGGCTGAACTGGTGCAAGGTGAAATTTGAAGGACCGTACGGCTCAATTGAAGCTGGATGGCGGGTCGGGGAAAAAGAGGGCGGAGGGCAGGTCCTGAAGCTCAGTGTCAGAGTACCTCCATTGTGTCAGGCACTGTTGGTGCTACCAGGCCAGACGGAGACCGGCGGCCAGTGGATGGGCGCCGGGGCTTTTGAGGTGCAGTGCGAGTTATAAAAGAATATTTTCAGACGGACAGCTGTTGGTGATATTGAGGGGCCAGTCGCAGAAAAGTGAGGCTATCGCGGGTTGTGCCATCGCCGATGCAGATCAGACCCACCGTCGTATTACAAATCACAATGGCCAGATTGGCTGGTCATGGGCGCTGATGATGTGTGCAGTCAGTCCGTCGGCAAGGCCGTGTGTGATGTGTCGATAATGCTGAAATCGTATGGTAGCATGTCGAATGTGACAGGTTGCCAGGTAGTGTGAAAGGGCCAGAGTCGTGATGCCAAGGTGATGAGTACAGGCCAAGTAATCGTTGAGACCTCTGTACCGTCGACTTATGTACCATAGTACAAAATCGCTGCCAAGTCGTAGTGGGCCAGGGCTGTACGATGCTCTGCGGCAGTGGAACTCTACAATACCAACCCGCCAGCTTGGGGCAGGCCTGGGAAGTCTTAGCAGATACCCGAGTCGACGGTACAGCAAGATAAAGTAGGTACAGAGGTACATAGCGCACCAGAACAGGCACGCAACAGCCACATAGTAGTGACGACAAGCCGGCCCCCTGTAGAAATGCCCTGGCTTGTGCTGGTTTGTGCTACGGGCCCCTGGACGCTAGCGGGTGGCCTGCGGCAACGCGAACCCTGCAAGCTGCACCGCGCTAAAAAGAGTTGGCAGACCTTGTGAACATGTTCTGTCGTGGCCCAAATTAGCCAGGCCGTCCAGCAGTCAGTGTCTGTTCTTCTTCTCAGCCCATTCATTGCTCTCGTCTCGTCTCCGCGCCACCCACTGGCCCCGTTGTTTTTCCGTATACCCTCACTTTTGTTCGATCTGTCGCCTCTCTGCCGCTTCCTTTTCCGTCTTTGGGCGTCAGGGGCTGTCGACGTGCGCTCTTGCCAGCCCAGTCATCAGTCTCGTCTCGCCTCGCCTCGTCTGTGCCCGCCCGCCCGTGTCGCAGATTTGCTCCGCCGCCTTGCTATTCTAGAATCCTTCGTCTTTGTTCTGCGACTTTGCTTCTTTGGGCTTGCTTGGACCCTCGTTACAACGCACGTGCGAGAGAGGCTTTTGCCTTGTCTGCCGCTGCTGCACGCTGGCGCATTGTGCCTCTCTCGTGAGACAAAACGACAACACCCGCCATCGTTTTTGCTGGGCCCTCTGACAAAACCACCCTCGCCTGTTCTTGACGACTTTTCCACATCAGCGCCCTTAGCGACCATCCCTCTTGGTCGGTCCCCCTTCTTGCTGGAAAATCAAACGCCTTCTTTGGCCTGACTCGCATCTGGAAAAGACCCGCTTCACCGCCTGCCGTTGCCCACCATGGCCGCCAAGAATGACGACTGGGACGAGATAGCAAAGACGATCCCTTCAGAACAAGATCCCTTCATCCAAAAGTATATTGCTGGCCGTGAGGCTCTCATTGCAGAAGAGAAGAAGCAAAGAGCAGGTTTGTTTCTACTTTTCCTTTTCCTTTGCCCTTTTCGTATTTCATAGTCAGAACTTCATCCTCCTTGTCTGAAGTCACTGTTGACAATTAGGCCAGACTTTTCTTTCCGCCAAAACTTGTCTCCTATTGCTCAAAGGGCTTGTCGCATTGTCGACCGCATCCGGGATGAAGAACAACGCAACCTGTGGACCCCCGAGTATGAGGACAGTCTCGCCGTCCGCGAGGACTGCACCATGCACTCGGGCATGATGTTCACCCTCGCCAAAGGCCTTATGGAGCGCACAAAGCTGTGGCGCATCGTCCGCAGACTGCCCAAGGGCTCCGTACTGCACGCTCACCTGGACGCCATTGTTGATCTCGATTTTGTCTTTGGCACCCTGCTCGACGAACCGGGCATGCACATCAACGCCATCGGGACCCACCTAGCCACGCCGGAGCACCGGGCCGATGCCGTACTGAGTTTCAGGTTTTTCAAGCAGGAGCGCAACCCAGACATGTCCATATGGGACGAACGCTACACGCCCGGCGAATACGTGCCCCTGGTGCGGGCGGCCGAATCCTTTCCTGACGGCGGCCGCGCCGGCTGGATCAAGTGGATGAAGAGCAAGACGACCATTTCCGAAACGGACAGCATCGAGCAGCACCATGGCGTCGACCACATTTGGAAGAAGTTTAGCAAATGCTTCCTTATTATGGGAACCGTCATCCACTATGAACCTGTCTTTCGAAAGTTCTTGCGGCGGCTTATGGCCCAGTATTATGAGGATGGTGTGTACTGGGGCGAGTTAAGGTGAGTAGTATTGGTCATTGGGTTTGTTATTGTGCATATGCACACTCTGGGTGCTAACTATGAAAAAATCAGATTCACATGGCCCCTTAATTACTACCGTCTAGGCCAAGAAGTTCCTGAGTCCAACTACAGCCATATGTTCACAGTCATTGACGAAGAAATCAACCGCTTCAAGTCTTCAGCCGAAGGCAAGGGTTTCTGGGGCTTGCGCATGATCTGGACAGCTCTGCGCATCTGGGACCAGAAAGCCATCATTCAGAGTATGGATCACGCCATCACGACCAAGATTGAATACCCACATTTACTGTCTGGCTATGATCTCGTGGGCCAAGAAGACCTCGGCCGACCGCTCCGCGACGTTCTACCCGAGCTCTTTTGGTTCCGCCAGCAGCTTGCAGAGGAGGGCATGCCCGATGGAATGCCCTTCTTTTTCCACGCAGGCGAGACGCTCGGCGACGGCACCAGCACCGACAACAATCTGTTTGACGCAGTGCTGATGGGTACGAGACGGATTGGCCACGGCTTCAGCTTGTACAAGCACCCGCTGCTCGTCGATCTTGTCAAACAAAAACGCATCCTCATCGAGTCGTGTCCGATATCAAACGAAGTGTTGCGGCTGTGTGGGAGTATCACGTCGCACCCGCTGCCGGCACTGATTGCGAGAGGTGTGCCCTGTGCTCTGAGTAACGATGATCCAGCCATGCTGGGACAAGTGAGTTGTTTCTTTGCAAAACTCTGGAACTAAAACTGCTTGCTCACACCTTGTTGCAGGATACGGCAGGTATGACGCACGACTTTTGGCAAGCGCTGCAGGGCTGGGAGAACCTGGGTCTGGCTGGTCTGGGCAGCCTGGCAGAAAACAGCATCCGGTGGTCCTGCTTCGAAGATCAGTCAGCAGATGAATGGACCAAAGACATCAAGGAAGCCAGCCTTGGAAGCAGCATCAAGGCACAGCGGCTGCAAGAGTGGCAGGTCATGTGGGAGAAGTTTTGCCTGTGGGTGTGTGAGGAGTATGGTGAAGAGTATGGTGAGGCATAAGTGATTGAGTGGCCTATCAGAGAAGACCCCCTCGCAACTTGGTACCTTGAAAGTGGGTGTCCGGCTTGCCCGGCGCCTCCTTCATGGTCAACGAAAGCGACTTGGGCACAGAAACTGGCTACTTCGGGACACCAGCCGTGAGGAGCACTCGGGGTGGGCAAAGTTTCGCGTGATATTGCATCGATACAGCCATACTCGCCCCCTTGGGAGGAGGAAGAAGGTAGTAGCCGATGACCAATCGCCTTGATGCAGCAGCGCCTTGTAGAAGGCATGGATCTTGTCCCGTCCAGGATTGGCTCGGGGTGCTCAACAAGGAAAGGCGGTTTAAAAGAACGGAGCAAGAACGGCGTAGTTCGGGTGGGCAGCTAAATGATCAACAGACGCAAGGAAAGCCCGCTTTGTGCAGTCTCAAGGCTCTGGCGTCGATTTTGGGTATAAACAGGGAGGGAGGCGGGATGAGCATTGAGAGGGACGGACTGGATGGACTCGGACAAGGTGTTTCTTGGCGGTAACCAACTGGTGAAGGAGGACAGGCGGGGAAAACAAAATTTGGACATAAACACATATATACACTTTAGTAAATGATCGAGTAGCATAGATTCTTTCTTTCTGTTTTCAGAGTATTTGGACATGGTGTTGGGATGAAATCAAGCACAGACGAAGACATGGTATCCGACGAGCAAAAGAAGGTATTTGGTTACAATTTCTCTGTATCTAATGAATTAACCAAGTTGAATGATGCTGTGAACAGTATACCGTGTGCGGTACACAATGTCCTGGGACATGTAGCGGGCCCTGCGACTTGCTACATTCGGTGTAGCATTTACGATGTGTTTGTCAGCATATTTCCCAGCAGTCGTAGTGTTACCGATCATCATACAACCTTGAATAACAGAAAATGACCTTCTGGGACATCAACCGAAGTTAATATTGATGAATTGTATCGGATCCTTATTCGTGATACTCGTGGAACCTTTGGTACCTCTGTCAGGGTTTAGAGAGAAAAGTATAGAATCAGATCTTCTTTATTGCTTACTTGAACTATTCGATCTACCTTTATTCGTCCTTTCATCTCCCCACATGAGAAGTGACTGCGCGTCAAACCACGGCAACCGAAAGAAGCAAAGAGGATCGACTTGCAAAGCCGCGGTGGAGTCATCCTACATACATAGGACTTGTCTGGCCATGCAACAACCACCTTCGCTGCCTCGCCTAGACTCCATCCGTCGCGCGCACTTCTCGACAAGCACGACGGACAAAAAAAACTCTCCCACAAAGCCCGGTTTTTCAACATCCCTAGAACGTTGACGTTATACTCACGCGCCATCCGCTTTCATTCACTGCAACCCCCAGCTCTGACATTGGCCCGGCCCGAATACATTGCGCGCCAAACCATTTTGGGCTGACCATCCAAGTGAGCACTGTACATGCATAATACATGTGCAGATAACCAATCGGTCCATTCCAAGTTGGCTGCCATCGTCCCTTTGAGCCCGCGGTAGGATATGAGTATATATATATATATATATAACAGCCTTGTTTGTCCCGTTTTGGACGTCGGTAATGAAGCTTCCTTTGGGGTCATATATCTTGTATACAGGCAGGTACGCATGTACATTACTTATTTACGCTGGGGTCAGCTCGGTAAGGCTGGAGCCGGACACCGCACGGCGATATCAATATGCAATGCAACGCACTCTTCGTATCCAGCGTTATTACTCGCAGGCTGACAAGCAGTGGTTTCTAATGCTGCGTATGTATCAACGGGATCCGGCTTATGAAAAAAAAGAAAGAAAAAAAAAACCATTTAGAAATGCTACTTACCGCGGTATAACCAGAGGATTACTACTCATTAATACTTGCACTGCACGATTGGTACGAGAACAATAAAGAAGATACATGTAAAGAGCCAATTTACGATCTTGGCGAAGCGAAGCAGTCGAGTTGAACAAGGATTGTGGGAATGTGAAATTGAAAGAAACCGTATGGTCACACATCCCACATATATCCATGATGGCTTGACTTACTCCAATGCCGTTTTCATCAAAATATCAATCGTCAGCTGATTGTAGTCTTGCCAGTTGCGTTTCAAATATGTCGATGGAAAACCGCGATGTGAATAGAAAGTATCCTAGGCATCGTGGAGAGGAGAATCGGTGACTGGCAAAATAACCAATGTGGCAAAATGGCCGCAGCCGAATCAAGGTAGAACGAAAGGCGAATCAGCTACAATTCCATACAAATAGCCTCAATAATTTGACATCTAGCCCATGATCATGCACTATCTATTTCCATGTACTATAGTCGACGGCTGAGGCACGCAAGCCGCTGCGAAAAAATGCAGAAGCTTAGAAGTTTGCAACAAACCCCATTTGAAACCCATTTGCGCCACACCGTCCTTCATTTCCGCAAAGTTGAGTTGTTGCCTTGTCCATTCTATCGACGAAACAGAAAATAACGAATCAAGGAAAGGGCTGTTTGGAAATAGTCATTCTATTCAATGCAAAAACGTCGTAGAAAAGAAAAACATACGCAGAAGCCACACAAGGTATTGAAGACAAGACCGAGCTCCTAGTTCAAAATATAGTTGACCAATTTCCATATAATAGTGGGGGGGGGAAGAAATGCCTTTTGAAGAGGGAGTAAAAATAACAAAGACAACAACGAGTCATACATGCAGAGAA